>CM076580.1:1275626777-1276826777 GCA_034641835.2 Pinus albicaulis | reverse complement strand
TATTTTTCCTAACGCTAGAATTTTCCATTATTAGAATGTCTTGGTACAATTAATATAACGACTTATTTATGACCGTGTTAAGTAATCAATATCTTCATTGTACATCTTTGGAATTTTGAAATATAAAATTAATGTATTATATGTTTGGTATGACGTGTATTCTTTATCAATCAAATTTATGATGATCAAACTTATTAATGTAATAGTAAGATTTTCTACTAGTAATTACATTACATGTTGCAAAAGGAACTCTGTAAGACTTTAACATAAAAAATAATATCATATAAGGAATAAATAAAAAATAAATACAATATAATACTGAAAAATATATAAGTAATAGATAATGCAGAATGTAAAATTCAAGTCATTTTAGAAATTTTAGAAATTTATTTGCACATTGTTTTGTCAAGAAATATACATAAGAAATAATATCATATCAGAAATAAGTAAAAAATAAGTACAGCATAATAAATAAATAAACATTCTAGAAAATACATAAGTAATGGATAATGCAGAATGTAAAATTCAAGTTATTTTATATTCTTTTTTTAGAAATTTATTTGCACATAATTTTGTCAAGAAAGATATGGCTGCAGACAAAAATGAAAATTAACAAAAGTACCAAAATATAATTCATTTGAAGCTTGAAAGTCAAGACTGCAAATATTGCTTTCAAATAAGAGTATAATAACTTCATACATTTAAATATATATATATATTAATGAAATAATAATAAATATTTATTGAAATACATGAAGTACTACCTTGTCACTCCAAGAAATGATCACGTTCTTTCCTCAAAAAAGTCATCAAAATGTTAAAGACTATCATGGGAGTTCTACTTTTGTCAAATATTAATTTTAATCAACACAAAAGTAAATTTGAAAAAGCCTAAGTAAACATTCCAGTAACCTCGCATTCCCATTCCCAAGCATTCCAGAATTTTACCACTCCATAGATTTATGATTTTTTTCAAAAAACCATTAACGTATTAGCCAGCCATACCTCTCGTGGCTGCACACAAAAATGAAAATTAACAAAGTTACTAAAATAAAATTCATTTGAATCTCATTTACCATTCATTCGTTTCAGTCGAGCTCACTAACTAAAACCACAATTATTTTAGCAGGATACTCTTATTAAAAGATTTAGACGATTATGGTGTTCAATAAGTTTTGACATGAAGGTCAGGAAAGAGATAAAAAAGTCTCAGACACGGAAGGTAAGTATAGGCTTGAATTTGTCTCTCATCAAAGGCCAGAATGCAGATTACATATTGTTGCATTGACTAACTACACTTGACATTAGCCAGGAATAAATGCAATAAATAAGGTTGGAGAAACAATTATGTAAATGACACGAACCAGAATTCAGATTACATATTGTTGCATTGCAATCGAATGCTACACTTCACATTAGTGAGGAATAAGTGCGGTAAAGGAGTTTGGCAAAACAATTATGTAAATGACACGAATAAAGAACAGATTATATACTCCTCACTCTTTAGCCGTCTTTAAATTTGTTTCGATCTTTCCCAGCATACCACTCGTCACTTTTGTTTTTTTCCGTCGCGTTCTCGAAAGTGATATACGGAACAAAATTAGAATAACCCATTCCTATGCTAAATTGAAATTGCCAGGGTCATACGAACATGCATTGACGTACAAAACAAAAATAACTAATTAACCAGAAAGAGGAACTAGTAAAGCAGCTTACCGATTGTTGCAGAGCAATAAATAGTACATGCTTACCGATTGTTGCAGTGCAGTAAGTAGTCCATCCATCCACAACGCTTTTATTACAGGTGATGACAACTCTTTTATTACAGGTGATGATAGTGCCATTTATGCCATCTCCCATCAGAAAAATATTTATTTTCTGTTCGCGCACCTCAACATTTAGCCATAAAACTAATTTCAAAGGCACAGTTTCTTCCCTCTTCGCTCTGGGAGTTAAGAACGTTGAGAAAGGCATAGGATTGCAAGGCTAATTCGAGTGGGGCGAGTGAGGAAGCTTAATGCTAGTGTCATTAACTAACTTTTCTCAATGTGGGCGGTTAGATCCAAGCTTTACTAACCAATTCTGGATCTGTTGCCACTTCGCTAAATAATACCGAATTCAAATCAACGTTTGAAGATATTTTAATCGTCTAACAAAATATTTAAGGGTGCAAACTAATGACAAGTAGGAAAGGAGGGAGTCGTTTTCAAATAAAGACGCTTAAAGGATAGTTAAATTATCATTTTTTATCATTTTAAATATGTAGAATAGTGTTTTTATATTTGGATTTTATTTAAAATAATTTATTTTTATATATATAAATTTCATAAATTATATATATATATATATATATATATATATATATATATATATATATATATATATATTTGTTTTATAATTTTGAATTTATTAATTTAAATTTTTTATATATGTTCTTTTGTTTATTAAGTGGTATTAGTTTTGAGAAAATTACATGTTTTATTTTTTACTTGACAAATCATATAGTAGAGGTATTTAATTTGTCAAAATCATTAAGAGAACCATTCAACCTAAACTACACAAGATTTAACATGATTAAAATAAGTGACTTTTAAATCACAATGTACTTTAATAATAGACTCGTCACTATCTATTTTACATCCCATGAGAAGATTTACTACATATTAATCTCAATTAATATTTTTATAAAAATTAAAAATAAAATATAAACTTAAATTTATGTTTAAAATAAATAAATATATAATATAAATTTGAAAAATAAAAAGAATATTTTAAAGAAATCATATTTTTAATCTTAATAAATTGAAATTTGAAACCAATAATTCGAAATTAATGATATATAAAAATAATATATAGTAAATTAAAATTCAACTAATTTAGCATATAATTTTGTGCTAATGTATTTGAATAGTTATCATGGGAATTTGTATCCCAAAATGTCATTAAATAGTTTTAATACCTATGTATTTATAAATTTTAGTTGGAAGATTTATAAATTAGTCTGCCAAAGTTTCGAATTTTGTTTCATGTTGTAGTTTACTATAGCTTTAATTAATTTGGACGTGTACGAAATATTTGTAAACGTTGTACAGTTGTCTTGATAACTAATTTTATAAAATATTAAAAAAAAATTTCAATTTGAGTTGAAAAACAAAAAAAATGTGATTTGACAAAATTTATTTCAATATAAAAATTTTCTCTATTAAAACTATTTTATTTTCGAAAACTTATGTGACATCACGCCCTTTTTTCACTCACAAGTGACATGATGTTTATTGTCTTGAGATTTTAAAGTTTCTCCATAAAATCAAAGAAAGTAATATTAATAGGAAATATGTTTTTTATTATAACTAAAGGAGCAAGTTTTATATCATAAATAAGGTATTGAGAAATCATATAATATATATATAGATATCAAAGTTTTTAGGTTCATAAATAAATCAATTAATTTTTTGGGAAAAGATAAGGATGTAAATGATGGGTTTTCATAAGGATTTTTATAGTGGTTTGGGTTTACATAGCGTTTATGCAAGTGTACTTCATGCTAAGTGAGCATCAATCTGGTGATTACTTAACATCCACATGTGTTCTAGGTGTGTGAGGATAACATGATGTCTCTTCTTATTATTTGTCTCTTCCCTTTGTGTGTAGTAATGATTTCTATTAGTTATAGACATAATTCATGACATGTTGGACATCGTGGATGATCCTCTCCCCTCAAGTGTGGTCTTCCACATGGATTAGGAATTTAAATAGTCATTCTTACCGTTCATCTATCAATGGGATTCATTTTTCATTGAGGTCATTAGATGTCCCTCCTCCATCGAGGTAAGGGCAAGATCCCTCATGAATGTAACCTCAAGCTCATGTGATTTTCCCTTGTTTAGCATTTGGAAATAAGGAGGGTCATAAATCCTGTCATTCAACTTCTTCTCATTTTTCCAATGCTCCTATAGCTAGTTGAAGTAGTAGTATGGATGATAAGACAATATAAGCCCCTCCTGATAATCCTTTCCTATTACTTTTTTGTAAGCCTAGTTGTGTTAAAGGCAATATGACCAAATTAAAACAATGGTAGGTGATGATATCCCTTTAGTGAATATCATAAAGCTATTATAAAAAATAGTTTTTGGATATTTTTTTGGAAAATCCAAAGTGGTACCATCGAATCTTTCTTAGATTGAGTAGAATTGGGTAGCAATCGTGGGACAGTGTTTTTTATCTTATCGCATTGTTGGATGTTATTTTAGTTTGTTTCATTAGAGGAGAGATATTCAATGCTCAGTCAAAATTGGTCTTAGGCCCCCTTAGTCTTCCTCCTTAATAATTGGGAGCTTACTTTTGATCCTTGTAGAAAAACCCAAGACATCTCGTAATTTTTGGTTATTCTCCTATCACTCCCCTTTTACTTCTAAGGGTGAGGATTCATGGAAGGAAATATAAATAAATTAAGGAAATTCATTTGGGTAGAAAAGTTTTGGAAAGAAAAAATTGACTAGAGGTGGTTGTGGATAGTGGAGTTGGATACATTTAAGGGGATTCTTAACTAGATCAAAATTTGATACAAAGGCTGAATTATTACAAGTTTCTATGCAAGTGATTTGTTTTTCACGGAGTTAGGAACAGCCCAGGGCACCACACATTGTTTGAAGAAAGCTCCTAACTAGCTACAAGCCATGTCATTTCAAGCCAAATATGGATAGCATTGAGTTGTGGTACCCTTAGGACATATTAACTCCAAGAAAAACTACATGTCATCCTCCTATTGATGGCACAAAATTCCCAACAAGCTGAGGGATTAGCGTAAGCATGCAAATTTAGACAAACCCCCAGCTATGGTATGATATCCTCTCCATTTATCATATAAATTGGTGATGTGAAGGATGTTATATCTACTTTATCATCTATTCCATGTGATTTTGCCTAGGACAAGGGATAAAAATTATATCCCCCTTTCTAAGCATCTCCTTCTCTTGGTATTTGGAATCCCTTGCTACGGGATTCCTTAAAATTTGTTGAGGCTAGTAGGCACCATGAATTTTTCCTTAAATGTATCCTTCCATAAATTGAGGGTTTGTTTCTATCTTGAATGTGTCCTTGCATTCTTAGTTAAACAACGAACAGTGATTTCCCAATTCATGTTGTCATCAAGATATAAGGGTTTAGAGGAAAACTCGAGGGGAGATCTAGATCTAGATAATCTCCATTTTTCTCAAGTGTGTAGAAATTACCACCTCCCTTCAGAAATTTTGAAGATGGAGCATGAGATTCATAGTGTAAGAAAATAATAATATCCTAGGCCCTTATAGCAGGAAATTCTCATTCATGATTTCCTTAATGATTTTCTATTCACTGAATGTCAAAGAGTTGGGGATCTTGATAAAGCTCCCATATCTAAAGGATTTGTCTATTCGATCTCTTTTGACTTAATTTTCTTTTAGGAAACTATGTGACCTATTAGGAAAGTCTAGGAAAACATGTAGCCTTGACTCAAAGATTGGAACTTTATGGCTTTACATTCAGAATGCATGTTACAAGGTCTAGTGGCTTCTTGGAATCCTCCTCTTATGCAAATTTATATCTGTCTTCTCCCATACAATATCTTCATGGATTTCGCATATCTAGAATTTGAACAAACTATTTATTTTACTAGTACTTATGGGCCATATCAAGAATGAAAGATTTTTTTTGGAGTATTTTCTCTATTTTTATGTCCTCTTAACTAAAATTTGGTGTTGGTGGGAAAGCTAAATATTATCCTTTGTATTAAAAATATGTGGGGATCTCATCCGCATCAAGATTCTCTTAAACTCTTTTTTAACTACCTGTTCATATTTCTTATTCTTTTGGATATGTCCCCAGGGAAGTTTACCCCCACATATATGAATGGGTGTATTGGTGAATCATGTGTGAAAAAATGTTGGATAGATTTCTTATGACATAAGGCATTCCTGATGGGCCTTGGATTTCAAAATATTGGGTAGAAGTGGTATATAGTTTAGATCACCATATATATTTTTTTTTCAAATTCGTTTCTTTAGAAATATAACATCTATCCCTTTCTAAAATTTCTCAAACACAAAACATGTAAGAGATCTATCTAAATTTGGCTTCTTAAAAGTAGATTATTTTTAATCAGTCTTCCAATTTTTTCAAAATAAGTCAAAGCACACAGTCTTTAAAATATAGAAGTACCTATATGGAGAAACATTTGGTCACTCAAACATTGGCCAAAAGTGGAACACTTCCTTTGGCTACAAAGTCATCGTAAGATCCATACCTAGGATTACTTACAGCACAAAGGAATGTATGGCACCTCACTTTGTCATATGTGTAATAGACATGCAGAAACCATTGAACATTTACTAAATACCTGCGAAATGGTAGAGACTCTATGGCAAAATAATGAAATGATATTCCAGCAAAAATACAGAGATAATACAAGTGTCAATGAGACGATAACTAAATGGAGAAAAGGGGATACAAATGTGAAGTCCTGAATAGAGCATGGAGATTTTCAATGGGATCCATACTATGGAGAAACTGGAAAGAAATAAATCACCACGTATTCTGGGAAGAATTCTATGATATAACCCAAATATATCAAGGAATCATTAAAAATATTCAAGAGACTATATTGGTAGAGAAATGGACAGAAGAAGACTGGAAGATTACAGGAATAGAAGGCCATATACTAGCTAAAATGAATTTAAAACCACAAATGCTGGCAAACACACTTTGGAAATTTAAACGCCCTCGACAAAACTTAGGAGACATGTTCCAACTACCACAATCTGGATTTATCAAACTTAATTATAATGGGGCATCAAAAGGTAATCCAAGCTAGGCAGGGGAAATAGGAATATTTAGAAACTCTCATGGAGTAGCTTGCAGGGTATATGCAATGGAAATTAGGTTTGCTACGGATAATGAAGTTGAGCTAACATCAGTCAAATAGGGGCTTATAATAGCAAATAGAGAGAATTACCATCACCTAATTGTTGAAGGGGATTCGACAATAGTCAGAGGGGTGATAAGAAAATTTCAACAAGGGAAGCCATGGGAAAAAATAAGCAAAATTTGGAGGGCAGCACGTCTTATTCAAGAGATAGGATTACTCATACAGGAATTTGATTATCTCATACCTTCGCATGTCCGCAGAATAGGAAATGTGGCTGCAGATTATTTAGCGAACTAGAGATGTAGTAATGAAGGGCAACAGCTGGATGTGAATCAAGGAGATATGATATGGGACATATAATTACACTCCCTATAGATCATAATATTTTGAGATAAAGACAGAATCCGAGACCGTTGATCAGGGTGCGCAATGTCAAACATTGCAAGGCAGGTGGAGGACAATAGACAAGCAGTGGCATGTGATGACGGTGTGGCCCAACCTGTCATCATTAATTAAGCCTGCAGAGAGAAGGACAGTACTCAACATACTGGTTAATAATGGAAGAAATGGAATGCCAACCTACCATGTTAGAGCGACATCGGAAAAAGCGGCAAAGGAGTATAAGGAAGGAAGCAAAGGGTTGAAGGCAAAACATTCTTCCTGGCAGTGGCAGTTGCGGGGGTTTGGAAGAATTTGCTGCAGAACATACCTCGCCAACATAGTTTCATGCTCTAGTTTAGTGGTATGTAATGGTTCTCATCCCCATCCTTGTTAATTTACCCACCAGTTTCTATGTAGGTATGAGTAGTGGCGAAATGGGTAGGAATCACAATCGCTCTGCTCGCAAAATTTTGCATGTAATATCTAGCATTGATTTCACCTATAGCATGATTAAAAACATAAATTTTCTCATCCCTCTGAATGATATTTAGCCATGTTTTAGAACACCTTGTAGAATTTCTCTTTTGTGACAGATCATTCAAAGTTTCTTGGATTATTTTCTTCATGTTCTTGTGACAAGTCAAGGTTGGGTGTCTCAATTTTATGAAATATCCTGTATGCAAATTCATGAAAATATGAAAGGCTTCTGTCAAGGTTTTAAAATCCGTTATTCTCGTAACTGGGTCAGTCAATATCCTAGTTTTGTTTTAATTCAAGCCAATTGGGTAAATACTATCCAGGGTAAGATAGATAGGTATTTTTATACTTGTAATGATAGATTGGGTCAGTTGTGTTTGTCAACCCATCTCTATCTCTGTAAAGTGATATGAATTGATATCTCCTTGGTTTACTCCACTATGGCGGAAATACCCCTTATATTTCCTGGGTTCGCAGTAACTAATTTACCACCTTCTACAGGATTTTTTCCAATATATACAGGCTTAGCTCAGCAACAGTTTGAACTCAGCCTGATTATAGCAATGGTGAAAAGGAAATCTACAAAGCGTCAGCCCACAGATAAAGGAAAGCAGAATATTTCAAAAAACATCGTCCAGCCAAGCAAGCAAGGAGGAAAGAGGAAGAAAGAGATAATGGATAATCCCTTGGAATCTTACTCTCTTGGTAATCCTCCACAGATTCGAAATGTTATTCAAGGATGGGAGAGAGAAAGCAAAAGTAATGAAGAAGACATAGAGGATCAGGAGGAAAACATGGATTTTGTATTTGATCTTGGGAATACTAGAGGGCGACTCTCTCTCTTTCATCAATCCATTCACACATATTGGACTCTGAAATGTGTGCTGGACAAAGCACTGCAAAGCTTACAACCAACAGATGGCAGTCTTGAAGTGATCTCAATACTTTAGCAAATAAAAAACAAAATCCAAGATATGAGGGTGTCACAGTACCATGCAACAACTCGAATTGGAAAAATAAAAAGGAAACTTCAATAGATGCAGCAAGTTGACATGCCCGACTCACCAGCAAAATGTCCAACACTGATTGACTCTTCATATGGCTAACATATGATGCTTTAAGTTTATATGATTTTTTTGGATAGCTTTTGTGTTTTATGTTGTCAAATAGACTTCGTTTCAAACAGTAAAATGGACATAGCAGCTAGTAGAAGAAAGAAAAAATTTCAATTTTGGATGGCATTTAATGTTTTAAGGTGGCCAACGGACCTAGTTTCCTCCGGGTAGGTTGAGGTCACCGAATATGCATATGTTGCAACCTACCCTCTTCTTGATAAATAAAAAATGGTAAGGAACTACTAAATTTACAAAACAAAAAAAACAAAATAATTTGCAAAAAATTTAAAGTGGATCAAAGACATCTCTTCTCCATGGGATCATTATTTTAGAATCAAGTAACAAATGTTCTTGCTAGAAATGAAGAAAAATATAAAGAATATAATTGTGGAAATTTTTTTAGTTCCCCTTTTGAATGTTTATAAGGATTCCGTAAATTCCCTTTAGACTCAAATAAAGTGTCTCCTAGGAAAATAAATACTATGTGGAATTTACAAGGAAATCTAGTTTGGATCAAAAAATATGACAACAACAAGTTCTTTCAAAAATCTTCCAAGGAGCAACGAAAAATTAATACTATCTAATAGATAATAGGGGGGGTCTTAATTTTCCTTTCCTGTTTATAAATTATAGTTTGGTAAGGATTATTTTAGTGCAATATCTCTACAGCCTTCTAGGTATCCTATCTAGGAAATCTTTAGAGTTATAAATCTCTTTGCTAGAGTTATTCTAAAGCAATGAATGAGGAACTATCCAAAAATGCCTTGGTGAAAGAGATTCACTTTATAGTTATATTTTCAATGTAGGATGATAAAAGTGTAGTGGCAGATAACCTTACAGTGGAATTATATTTAGTGTTTTATGAACTTATTAAGGATGACCCCTTTAGGGTAGTTATTAAACCCAAACAATTCAACAATATACTAAGAGATTTCAATTTGGATAGTTATTCCTTTGAATATGTTTTCCTTATATCCTATTGTAATATTATCTACAAGATCATTCCCAAGACCATTGGAAATAGGCTCAATACAATGTTTCATGCTTTCCTATTTAGGGAAATAAACGATTTTCTTTTAAAGATAAAAACCCGCAATTCTATTTCTATAGCACAAGAGTCCATGCATAAAATAAGGTTTCAAAATACACCCTCTATTATACTAGAACTAGACCCTTTCAAGGCATATGAAAAGGTGAGGAGGGGCTTCCTTTTCCTATTTCCCCATTAGTACTTCTTTTGATGGAAGAGGGCATTAGAAAAATGATGGCATATGCAAAAATTAAGGTCCACCTTAAGGCGTTAAAAGAGTATGATTTGATGCCTTAATGCATCGGTTGTTCATCAACAGTATGCTTTTGTCTGCTCAAAGATAAATAAAAATATAATTGTTTTAAAAGGTTTCTCTATGTATATTGTTTTGCTATTAAACTTTTTATATTATTTTTTGTTATTAAAATACATATTTAAATATAGCTATCCGATATATATATATATATATATATATATATATATATATATATATATATATAAACTAAAAATGATGATGGACATCAAGGAAAATATGGCCCCTAAAAAAAAAGAGTAAGTGATCCCTCTCAAAACACATTTCCAATACTAATAAGGTGAGAATTGAAAAAAAATATTCTAATTTCATTTTTTTATTAATATTCTTTTTTAAATACCATTTATGTTCCTCTAATATTAATGTTAATTTAGATGTTACCTGTTAAGCTCCACATTCAATAATCAAGAAATCACATATCTCTATTATATACAAAATAAGATTTATAAATAAAATTAGAAAATTTTTAGTATTAATTAATTTTTATCTTTCTATATAAATTTGATATAAATTCATGTTATTTAAAATGAACATTGAAATATTTTATTTCATCTTTTTGTTATTAACATTTTTTTTTCTCTAAATAAGAACTATTTTATTTCCTTTAATATAGCGTCACATGAAAACATTTTGTCACATAAAAACTTTAAGATTTTTCACTTTTGGATGGACTATAACACTTTAAAAAGACCAAACCTAGTTTCCTACAGGCAGGTTGAAGTCAGAAATTATATATTTTCATAACCTGCATTTTGATTTAATAGAAAAAAAATAAAAAAACACTACTAAATTTATATATATAAAGTTCATAATAACTATTATAAATTATTTAATCCAATTACTTTTAAGTTTAATTCAAGTTTCAATGTGAAATTAAAATTATGAATTTTAATAATTTTAATAATAACTTAGATAAGTTAACATTTATTTAAACCATTGTTGTTTAAATTTTCAAAATTATATTTTGTACTTCCGTCATCCATTCTAATTTTCATAAATAAATTGTACTAAATTATTATTAAACGGCTAAATTTTATAATTACTGCCCAAAACCTTTTAAGAAAATAATATATAAATCTAAATTCAAACACAAAAAAAAGGTCTTAAGAAATGAATATATAAATCAAATTTTAGATGGAATATGCTTAAAAAATTATATAACTGTAATTACGTTTACTTTTACCATCTTGTTATGATGAATTCCTAGCAGAAGCGATAAAAAGGGATAATATTTAAAAATAATTTAAAATTTAATATAGTTAAAGACATTAAAATTAATATTTTTAATTATATAAATTTTAATTTTTAAATTAATTTAGTTTACATTTTATTTTTAAATATATCCATTTATTAACATGCAAACATGACTTTACCAAGCTCTACTACTATCTTCTATTCATTATCTATGATGATAAATTTTGTAATTATAACTAAATATCATAAATATTTAATAAAATTATTATTATTATATAATTATGAAATTAAAATTATTATTATAATATTGTAACCATTGCCTTAGTGGCTGACAAAATTGTTAAGCTCTTGGTAAGAAGTAAACATTATTGTTGTTTTATTTTATTAAACGAAATTTTTGAAAAAAAAAAATTTAATTTTTGGTTTTGAAATAAAAGATTACTTGTGAAATTAGTTTCATAAGTAAAGAATGGTGGTAAAAGTAAATTCAAGATTAGGAGTTAGTTGAACAGAAAAATAGTTCCATAGTTACCCAAAGAAACTCTGAAATAAATAGGAGATTTTCAGGAGCTTTGGGGCTTCTGTTGGAGAACTGAGAAATGCATGGTCATCCTTAGAAGTAAATCCCTATAGGGAAATTTTAGTGGAGACCTTTTCACTAGGATTATAAAGTTGGACCGGATTGTCCCGAAATTTTCTTCCAGATTTCTGTAATCAACAAAGACTTAGTCTTGGAGCTCCGAGGAGAGTTGGAGGATGTAATTGCCCCACTCGTGGAAGGGAGGAAATCACACATCAGTCAGAAAATCTTATACAGATGAGTAGAAATCTGTTGTTTATTATATTAATAGTCTTTACTGGTTATCTATTCCTAAATAAGCATACTGTAAAAAGGAATCACTGTATAATTGAATGTTTAATGGAGTTAATAATTATAATAGGATAACTTGTAGGTAGGAATAAAGCTTGAGAAAATAATATTATTTAGTAGGTAAATAATAATATTTCTTGTTCTTATTTCCTCTCTGTACAATTATTTAAGTTTTGTTTTCTTCTTATTAAATGGAGTAAGCTAGGGTTAGTAAGGACTGTTAACAGAGACTCTGAGACCAGAATCTTAGTTGGTCGTCCTTATCCTATGAGAATACACGGAACTTGAAGTGGTCCGGTCACTTACTATTAGTGTTAATGTTCTTCTTTTCTGTCTTTAGTAGAATTGAAAAGAATGAAAAGAAGCTAGCAAACCAATAAAGATAATAATGAAATACCACAGGTGTACATTAATAGAAATAAGTGAGATGTAACACAACATACAAGGTAAAGAAAGACTGTGGAAATTACTTTCTTGACATTACCAAGACAAAAGCTAAATAGAACAGCATGCAAGGGAGAAATCGTTGATAAGTGCGCTAACAAAGTTGAACATCTGTGCATGCAGGTAAATGCAACCATAATATAAATACTGTATATAGAATTTCCAACAATAGGAATAAAAAATGTGACCTGAAGATTTAATCAATAACTGTGTAGAAAAGAACAACAGAGACTCTATAATAATCTTCAGAGAAAACATTTCCAACATGGTAAAGTATAGATATATATTATATGCATCAAAACTCCATATAACACAAGAGTTTACTCATTAAAAAAAAGACAATATAGTATCAGTCAGTTGTGCGGGTGTAAAACCCCGACCCTCTGGAGCAGTAATCTACTGCAACAGAAGGAATGTATCATTACAAGTACAATTCTTTAAATAAAACTATCATAGTTAACTGTTTATACAGAATAAGGCATGTGGCCTAAACCAGAGCAAATAACCCTTACGCTCTCGAGAGCTAGGGTAATACTTAAATAAAACAAATATCAACCCCAACGAACAATAGCTTCAAGGGAAGCGACAACCAGAATCTAAGACTTCAAGGCTGTCGCTCAAGAGCTTTAAGAGATAACTATGCATGGCCAAAAACTAAGCTAGTTGATTGCCGACTTAGTGTTGAACCCAATAGTTTATAGAGGTACCTGTGAACGAAGCGAGAACCTGTTTAGAACTGGAAGCCTGGGATTAAGTTGGTACTCCGGGCCGAAACTCTAAAAAAAATTGTAGAGACAAAAGTCACAATACCTATAGCAAGGAAAACAGAGGCGATTATGGTCACGAAAGCAACTCAATACAACATATTTCTGCAATAATAAATCTTGAAATTCTGCAAGTAAAGAAACTTACCCGAAGAGTATGAGTCAAATAAGGGTGTGCCAAAGCTGATTTGTAGAGAAACTGATAATTACAGTAAACGCCATGTACAATACCAACGAAAAAAAAATTAAACTTAGAGACCATATGTGTAACCAGAAGCAAACTAAGAAGTTTTATTCGGTATTAGTGTTGGTCATAGATCAGAACCAAAAGGGATAATAGTGGCAGCTTGCCAGTAATAAGGCCTGGAATTCTCTACCGAGCAGACACCTTCTAGCGCTGTGTTGCATTGGGCCGAAAAGGCCAAAGGAATCAAGCTGGTGGAGAAACCCTAGAGCTGCAGAGTAGCAAACCAAACCCTCGAACGAATGAATGGCAAAGGATAAAGCGGTTACGAGGGATAGTCATTAGATAACCCTAATGCACGCTCACCATCCGATCAAATCCAAATCGACGGTAGATGAGATGCCAAATTCCAACCAAGCTAGATAATGCAAGCCAGTTGTGGAAGGGTCGAGAAATACAATTTGTAAATAAACTTTGTACATTGAAAATCCAATGATATTAATTGCCATGATGATGTCGAGGAAAAAAATCATGTGGGCATGATGCAATCGCATCGAATCTCTATTGAAGAAATTATTAAACCAATGTTTGGGTAAGTTAAATGTCAAGGTTTTATAAATCTATAGTATAGTACCCAAATTACATTGCGTGCACATATATATTAATAGTACCATAGCAATAATATCCGGGAGAAAGACATTTAAAACCCAAGCCTCGAAAATGTAACGAATTGATATTTTATGCAATGGTAATTGCCATAAGGTCTGTGCTTGGTTAATATAGTTAATGACTCATGGATAAACAGTAAATGCATAAAATAAATAAATATATATATATATATTACTTATGTTGATTTATTTTAACATGGTTGGATTGACATGTTACAAGTGGTATCAGAGCAGCGTTACAACGTTGGGACCCTATGGGTCAACTAATGTCAAATTGTGTGTTTACTAATGCATAGTCAGATGGAAAGGTTAACACGACAAATGAGAAGGACACCCTTACAGCAGCCACCTCGAAATGCTGAGGAGACCCAACCCAAACAGGAAAGGAATCCCGAAATGTGGGTTCAGTTGGGGGTGGAAAAGCATCAACAGGCTAGCAGGCTATTAGAAGAGCAACAACATCAAACCAGCATATTGTTAACAACGGTGAAAAAGATGCAAGAAGAAATGGAAAGAGTACGAAATGATAATGCAAGGTTGATGCAGAAGCAGGAGAGAATTTTGAAGAGTCTCTCAGATAAACAAAACCAAAGAATCGAGAAGCCTAGTAATGATAGAGAATCTCAGGAAGGAAATGAACAACAAACGAGAGATCATGATACAGGCTGAAAAGAAAGAAGTTTGTCTCAGTGAAGTAATCAAAATAAAAATTTTAATGAAGCCAAATCTGATAATGAGACAGAACAGAAGGAAAGTAAAAAGCAAAAGATAGAGTTGCATGGTGAATTTAGAAAGATAAAGGCACCCACATTTGATGGAGTGGAAGAAGAGGTAGTTGAGGCATGGCTAATTAATATGAACAAGTATTTTCAAGTATACAATTATAACAGTAAACTTAAGGCCGGGTTAGCTATTTACCAGTTAAGAGAGAAAGCCACCTTGTGGTGGGAAGAAGTGAAAAACGTTCGCGGAATAGAAGATCAAGATGTAACGTGGGATAGGTTTCAAAATTATTTTAAAGATAAGTACCTGACAGAGCGCTTTTATGATGAAAAAGCTCGAGAATTCCACGATTTGAAACTCATACAACTGACTATGGATGAGTTTATCACTAAGTTTACTTTATTACTGTGTTACGTACCTTACATAAGAGATGAGAAAGCTAAAGTACAAAGGTTCCTGAGCAGTTTACCCACTGATATGAAGGAGTGCATAGAATTTGTAAATCCCAAAACAATGGATGAGGCCATTAGAAAGGACAGAATGTGCTATCAGCAAGCTAAAGCCAAGATATATCAAGGAAAAGGATGGCAGCCAAGGAAAGGAAACAAGAGTAGTGTTGGTTTTAAAGGATGGAAAACAAGTAGTTTTAAAAGCACAGCAAAGAGCTCAGTGAGCAGGCAGTTTGGTAAGAACCACCAAAGGGTAAGGTGACCTATAGAAAATAAAACCGTTGAAGCTTCTAGTAAACTGGGGCAACCTCAAAACCAAAAGCCACCTCTACAGTGTTAGGGTTGTGGAGAGGCACACTATTACCGAAACTGCCCACAGCAGGGTAGAAATGAAGCGGTAACCAATCTGTAGGAAGCCTCAACAGTCAGAGATGTTGCTCAAAACATACCCAGAATTAATGCAGCATTGGATGATCGAGAAGCTGATTACCAACCTACCATGATTGAACTAGAAGGTAAACTGTTATCTCAAACTGTTTCTATTTTTGTAGACCCGGGAGAAAGTTTAAGCTATATAAGTCCTAAATTAGTAGATATTTTTAAATTACAAAGTCAAAAATTTAGGAAATCATGGTTAGTCCAGTTGGTTACTGGAGCCAAGAGAAAAGTTAGAGCCAAAATACATAATTGTGCACTACAAATCGATGGACAACAACTAACTGTGGATTTGAATATTTTTCCTTTGGGATATTATGATGTGCTTCTTGGTATGGATTGGTTGGAAAAGCATTGGACTCTAGTAGATTACAAAGAGAAGATTATCTACTATAGAAATCAGGACGGCACCCATCAGGAAATTCAAGGAGTAAAGAAACCAGTACAGTTGCGAACAATTACAGCTTCCCAAATGCGTAAATGCATGAGGAAGGGATGTCAAATGTATGCAATACAAGTGGGTTTTTATGATTCTAAAGAAATTTCTCCTATGCTAGAAAATATACCTATAGTGCGGGAATTCAAGGATGTATTTCTAGAAGAAATACCAAGATTGCCACCTAGAAGGGATATAGACTTGACAATTGAATTGCTTCCAGGAGCATCACCGATTTCAAGAGCACACTATCGAATGAGTGTGCCAGAATTAACTGAGTTAAAAACGCAACTTCAATAATTATTATACAAGGGATATATACGACCAAGTGTATCTCTCTAGGGAGCACCTGTATTGTTCGTTAAAAAGAAGGATGGAACCATGCGTATGTGCATGGATTACCGTCAGTTAAACAGATTAACCGTAAAGAACAGATATCCCCTACCACGAATTGATGATATGTTTGACCATGTAAGAGGAGCTACTATATTTTAAAAAATTGATTTGAGATCAAGTTATCATCAAATCCGGATCAAAGATGAAGATATACACAAAACTGCTTTTCGCACAAGATATGGTCACTATGAATTGATGGTGCTACCGTTCGGGATGACTAATGCACCAACCACTTTTATGAGACTAATGCATAGCATCTTTCACCCATATTTAGATAACTTTGTGCTAATTTTCATTGACGACATTCTGGTCTATTCTAAGAATGTGGAAGAACACAAGGAGCATTTGCGAATGGTACTAGAGATGTTAAGAAAGCATCAGTTATATGTGAAATTTAGAAAATGTGATCTCTTCAAGGAAGAAATACAATATCTGGGACATGTGATATTTGTGGAAGTTATAGTAGTGGACCAGAAGAAAATCAGAACTATCATGGAATGGAAAGTGCCACAAAATGTGGCATATATAAGATCATTTATGGGACTTTCTGGTTATTACCGGTGATTTATTAAAGGATTTTCAAAGATTGCCTTCCCTACTACCTCTCTGCAAAGGAAGGGAAATATATTTAAATGGACAAAATAATGTCGGGACAGCTTTGAAAAGCTGAAAAAATTATTAACATCAGCACCAGTGTTAAGTGTAGCTGACCCAAATAAGGAATTCGAAGTTTGCACAGATGCATGTAAGGAGTTTGTTGGGGCAATTTTATCACAAGAAGGAAAGGTAATTACATATGAATCTCGTAAGTTAAAATATCACGAGCAGAGATACTGAGCTTATGATTTAGAGCTGACTGCAGTTGTGCACGCTCTCCGAGTGTGGAGACACTACTTACTTGGGAAAATATTTGTGTTGAAGACAAATCATAGGAGTTTAACCAGCCATTTCAAACAAGCTGATTTAAACTCCCAACAAGCAAGGTGGAATGCCTTCTTGAGCGAGTTTGACATTGACATGCAGCATGTAAAAGGAAAGGAAAACATGGTTGCGGATGCATTGAGCATAAATAAATCTGCTATATGTACTGTCTTATATGTGGACTGAACTTGTATGAAGTGTGCCAATTTACTCAATCGGTCTACTACTACCACTTCTATGACGACTAGTCCTCCCAACCCTAGAGTTCCTTTAGAGGATCTCAGCTCGGGGGGGAGTTTTGTGGATAAAGGAACTCTAAGGTTGGGAGGACTGGTCTTCATAGAAGTGGTATGCATACAAATGTTAGGAGTAATTAAATTTGATGCTGATAGTTTATAGTGGAAAGTGTTGTAGGGGTTATGTTGAATTTAGTTGTTGTGTTATGAAATTCCTTACTTTTAACACATTTAAATATAAGAAATAATTTTTCTAAATTTCTATATAGTAGTAGGTATAAATCCTAAGGAACACTATCAGCCAAAATATCTAAACCATGGGTTGGCTTAGATCTAGAGATAGTATAAATGATTCCCAGGAACAATTAAAAATTGTAATTTTAATCTGCTTATAGTATATAAAATTTAGTGATAGGGTAGTAAATAGAGAACTCTTTTAAATGATTCTTAAGCAGACATTGATGGGTTTCCTAAGAAAAAATTATTATTCTATCGTTAAGAACAAGTATAGAGATGCACAAAAAACAATATAATTGGAAATTGGACTCTAGAAATTATAGTAGTGATGACAGAAAGAATATAATAGGAATTTATTTTATTCTGCACGATTATTATCTTTCTATTTACTAGATAAAATATCAACTAGATGAGTTGCATGTAGACTAGGTATAAACAGGAAGCATAAACCAATTTGACAATTTCCTACTTTTGAAATAGTAGTGAAATGTTAATAGTGTAATCAAACTACCTCGATACCACTAGATATCTACAATCTCAAAACAGAATGAATGTTAGAAATCTCTTGAGTATGGACTAGAGTTAATTATCAGAACCACATAACTGAGATTACCAAAGTAACAGTGAAGTAACTGCCTGTAATAAAGAGTTACATTATAACTAATATTGTTAATTCAGATACAAGAATTTTATTTAAATAATTTTATACATATTAAAAAAAAAAATGATGACTTTCTACAGAGTAAAGTCTACTCACTTAAGAATATATACATCTGGAAAATAAGTATATAAAAACATCTGAGCCCATAAAACAATAATAGTGCATAATGTAATTATGTCCCTTCTTGAGTAGATTAAACCAAATCCTATGCATGTAAAACCCGGGGTATACTTCAAGTTAAACAAATTGTCCGAATCACTGTGGATTCAATTACAATATACATCAAATTAGAAGAAGGAAATTATAAAATTTCTGAGGCGACTCCTCGACTCATTCTCGAGAACAACTGGTGAGTAACGACCTGAAATAGGAGTAGACAAGTGTTAACTCCTAAATGAAGGAATAGCTCTTTGCAAATAACACTATCGAAATTTCCAGTAATATAAATTACCAGTAGCAATACACGTCAATAAAAGTATTAGAGACTTTCATGGGGATATATGTAAATAATCTTCGATATATATATAACAGTAAGGCTAAGTTTAAATGTACTAATTCAAGGAAGGAAGGACTATTAAGTAGCAGATCTTACCTGAGAATGCTAACGAGGGCGAAAGAAGAAATCCTGACATTTCATGAACTAGAGCCGAAATAAATAAATCGTGGGTTAATACCCAAATAAAAGTTATGACAATAAAAAAAATTAAAATACAGAGTAGAGTAGACCTGTACCTAAACGAGTTGATGAAGGATACATTCTGAACTTGGATAAGACGAGAGCATTTCACAATTTCGCAGAAGTCATGGTAGGATCGGCCGAGTGCTCAGGACAAAAAAAAATCATCGCCTCAGGTTAACTAAAAACATTACATACATGCATCGTATACCAACTATAGGAGGAACGAAGGTTAACTAGAATAAATAAAATCGTTTTGAGCAACAAGCTGTGTGGAGTACACTTAGAAAACAAGGTTCTCTACTGGCCACAAAAATTGAATAGAGCTCGAGGTAAAAAAAACCCCATGCTGAAACTATGCCAGCCAATATAAAATACTTTCCATGCTGGAATAGACATTTTAATAACCAATAGAACATGTAAAATATATGAAACCCAGTTCAAACGACACCATATGGTATGTCTGTGCAATACGACCAGAAGCGCATTGGGGTTATAATAAATCTCCCAAAAATAAACCACGAAAACATATGGAAATGAACATATAATGATACCACGCAATAGTATTTCCAGACTTCTCGATTTAATTCATAACCATAAAAAATAAAATATGAACCACAGTCCCAATACGGTGAAAAACTCAATGCCTTCACCAAATAAGTTCTTGGTAGAAAAAAATACCTCAATTAATAGAGGAGGAGACGTCGGCTTGAACCAATAGCTCGCCATAGCTTCAAAGAAAACGTATAAGTCTTACCGAGGAAGAAAACCAGAGAAAATGAGTTCAGAAAATGGGAAACGAAGAAATGAACTTGGATTAAGACTGTGGATTTTATAAACCTTGGGTTCAAAAACCCTAAATAAATCCGAGCGTCCAAGTGGCAAACATCGATCGGATCACACACGGATTGGGGAGCGTCTACATGATATGACACAAACTCTTTCATGATAAATGTCAAATGTACCACGTTAAATGTCAAATGTACCAGTACACAAGAGGAGCATTAACCCAAGCTCAGTACTATACCCTTAAAAACAATAAAATATACCACATTTCTGGATTCGAGAATCCGAGATGGAAGAGAACGTTAATACATACGTACTTGCATCGAACTTCGAGAGGAATAGAGTTAATGCAGGTTAGTTGATCTATCTACCATAGATAAATTAAAATGAAACGTTTAGAATGATATATCACCATAAAATTTGAATACCAAGGATGCAACAAGGGAAATGAGTATTCATTGCAAAGGATATTAACGAAAAATCATTTTCGACGGAGGGAATAATACAAGAGCCTTTGTTGACATATATGATTCGAAATTCCCATATCAATGTGTAGAATGTTACCATAGCTATGATTTTATAATAGTGATGGTATAGGTTATAAATCCATAAGATATATATTCCTATTAACCATGGAAACTCTATTGTAACACCAACGATCGAATTCTGGTACCAAGGTAATCATAGGTCAATAGAAAAAAAAAAATTATAATCGTGTTAAGGGAAGTATAATACATATTTAAAATATGAGAGTTAAAATAAAGGTGACAACTCTAGGAGCTAACTCTCTTGGGGAAGTATTTCCATAAGGTATGGAAATGTAAATTGTTTCTTGGAATAAATTAAACTGTTCTTTATATAGCCAACCTGAAGGGTGATTTTTCTGAATGTATGCATTATTACTAATGATGGAGATTAATTCAGTACTAAAGGAAGAAAATTTTTTTGGAATGAGGGTCGTTACAGATCCACAGTTACCCAAAGAAACTCTAAAATAAATAGGAGATTTTCAGGAGCTTTGGGGGTTATGGTGGAGAACTAAGAAATGAATGGTCATCCTGAGAAGTAAATCCCTGTAGGGAAATTTAGAGTGGAGACCTTTTCACTGGGATTAGAAAGCTGGACTGGATTGTCCCAAAATTTTCTTCCAAATTTCTGTAATCAACGAAGACTCAGTCTTGGAGCTCGGGGGAGTGTTGGAGGACGTAATTGCCCCACTCGTGGAAGGGAGGAAATCACACATCAGTCAGAAAATCTTATACAGATGAGTAGAAATCTATTGTTTCTTATATTAGTAGTCTTCACTGGTTATCTTTTCCTAAATAAGCATACTGGAAAAATAAATCACTGTAGAATTGAATGTTTACTGGAGTTAATAATTATAATAGGAGAACTTGTCGGTAGGAAGAAAGCTTGAGAAAATAATATTATTTAGTAGGTAAATAATAATATTTCTTGTTCTTATTTCCTCTCTGTGTAATTATTTAAGTTTTGTTTTCTTCTTATTAAATGGAGTAAGCTAGGGTTAGTAAGGAGTGTTAACAGAGACTATGAGACCATAATCTTAGTTGGTCGTCCTTATCCTATGATAATACACGAAACTTGAAGTGGTCCGGTCACTCACTATTATTGTTAATGTTCTTCTTTTCTATATTTAGTATACTTGAAAACAATGAAAAGAAGCTATCAAACCAGTAAAGAGAATAATGAAATACCACAAGTGCACATTAATAGAAATAAGTGAGATGGAACACAACCTATAGGGTAAAGAAAGACTGTGGAAATTACTTTCTTGACATTACCAAGACAGAAGCTAAATAGAAAATCATGCAAGGGAGAAATCATTGATAAGTGCGCTAACGAAGTTGAACATCCGTGCATGTAGGTAAATGCAACAATAATATAAATGCTATATATAGAATTTCCAACAATAGGAATAAAAAATGTTAGCTGAAGATTTAATCAATAACTGTGTAGAAAAGAACAGCAGAGACTCTATAATAATCTTCAAAGAAAACATTTCCAACATGGTAAGTATAGATATATATTATATGCATCAAAACTCCATATAACACAAGAGTTTAGTCATTAAAAAAAAATACAATATAGTATCAGTGAGTTGTGCAGGTGTAAAACCCCAACCCTCTAGAGCAGTAATCTATTGCAACCGAAGGAATGTATCATTACAAGTACATTTCTTTAAATAAAACTATCATAGTTAACTATTTATACAGAATGAGGCCCATGGCCTAAACCAGAGAAAATAACCCTTACGCTCTTGAGAGCTAGGGTAATACTTAAATAAAACAAATATCAACCCCAACGAACAATAGCTTCAAGGGAAGCGACAGCCAAAATCTAAGACTTCAAGGCTGTCGCTCAAGAGCTTTAAGAGATAACTATGCATGGCCGAAAACTAAACCAGTCAATTGCTGAATTAGTGTTGAACCCAATAGTTTATAGAGGTACTTGTGAACAAAGCGGGAACTTTTTTAGAACTGGAAGCCTGGGATTAAGCTCGTACTCTGAGAAGAAACTATAAAAAGAATTGCAGAGACAGAAGTCACAATACCTGTAGCAAGGACAACAGAGGCGATTATGGTCACGAAGGCAAGGCAATACAAAATATTTCTGCAATAATAAATCTTGGAATTCTGCGAGTAAAAAAACTTACCTGAAGAGTATGAGTCATAGAAGGGTGTGCCAAAGCCGATTTATAGAGAAACTGATAATTACAGTAAATGCAATGCACAATACCAATGAAAAAAAAATTAAAATTAGAGACCATATGTGTAACCGGAAGCAAACTAAGAAGTTTTATTCGGCATTAGTGCTGGTCATAGATCAGAACCAAAAGGGCTAACAGCGGCAGCATACTAGTAATAAGGTCGGGAATTCTCTGCTGAGCAGATGCCTTCTAGCGCTTTGTTGCATTGGGCTGAAAAGGCCAAAGGAATCAAGCCAGTGGAGAAACCCTGGAGCTGCAGAGCAGCAACCCAAACCCTCGAACGAATGAATGGACAAGGAGAAAACGGTTACGAAGTATAGTCATTAGATAACCCTAATGCACGCGCACCGTCTGACCAAATCCAAATCGACGGTAGATGAGATGCCAAATGCCAACCAAGCTGGATAATGCAGGCGAGCTATGGAAGGGTTCAGAAATACAATTTGTAAATAACCTTTGTACATTGAAAATCCAATGATATTAATTGACATGATGATGTCGAGGCAAACAACCATGTGGGCATGATGCAATCGCATCGAATCTCTATTGAAGAAATTATTAAACCAATGTTTGCATAAGTTAAATGTCAAGGTTTTATAAATATATAGTATAGTACCCAGATTACATTGTGTGCGCATATATATTAATAGTACCATAGCAATAATATCTGGGAGAAAGACATTTAAAACCCAAGCCTCGAAAATGTAACAAATTGATATTTGATGCAATGGTAATTTCCATAAGGTCTGTGCTTGGTTAATATAGTTAATGGCTCAAGGATAAACAGCAAATTCATACAATAAATAAATTAAAAGAAATTACTTATGTTAATTTATTTTAACATGCTTGGATTGACATGTTATAAGTGGTATCAAAGTAGCGTTACAACGCTTGGACCCTATGGGTCGACTAACGTCAAATTGTGTGTTTACTAATGCATAATCAGATGGAAAGGTTAAGATGACAAATGAGAAGGACACCCTTACAGTAGCCACCTCTAAATGCCGAGGAGACCCAACCCGAACCGGAAAGGAATCCTGAAATGTGGGTTCAGTTGGGGGTGGAACAACATCAATAGGCTAGCAGGCTGTTAGAAGAGCAACAACATCAAACTAGCATATTGTTAACAATGGTGCAAAAGCTGCAAGAAGAAATGGAAAGAGTACGAAATGATAATGCAAGGTTGATTCAGGAGCAGGAGAGAATTTTGAAGAGTCTCTCAGATAAACAATACCAAAGAATCGAGAAGCCTAGTACTGATAGAGAATCTCTGGAAGGAAATGAATAGCAAACGAGAGATCATGATACAAGCCAAAAAGAAAGAAGTCTGTCTCAGCGAAGTAATCAAAATAAAATTTTTAATGAAGCTGAATCTGATAATGAGACAGAATAGAAGGAAAGTAGAAAGCAGAAGATAGAGCTACATGGTGAATTTAGAAAGATAAAGCCACCCACATTTGATGGAGTGGAAGAAGAGGTAGCTGAGGCATGGCTGATTAATATGAAAAAGTATTTTCAAGTATACAATTATAACAGTAAACTTAAGGCCCAAATAGCTATTTACCAGTTAAGAGAGAAAGCCACCTTGTGGTGGGAAGAAGTGAAAAACGTTCATGGAAGAGAAGATCAAGATGTAACGTGGGATAGGCTTCAACAGTATTTTAAATATAAGTAACTGACAATGTGCTTTTATGATGAAAAAGCTCGATAATTCTACGATTTGAAACTCAGACAACTGACTATGGACGAGTTTATCACAAAGTTTACTTCATTACTGCGTTACATACCTGACTTAAGGGATGAGAAAGCTAAAGTAAAAAGGTTCCTGAATAGTTTACCCACTCATATGAAGGAACGCATAGAATTTGTAAATCCCAAAAAAATGGATGAGGCCATTAGAAAGGCCGGAATGTGCTATCAGCAAGCTAAAGCCAAGACAGATCAAGGAAAAGGATGGCAGCCAACGAAAGGAAACAAGAGTAGTGCTAGTTTTAAAAGAGGGAAAACCAGTAATTTTAAAAGCACGGCAAAGAGCTCAGTCAGTAGGCAATTTGGTAAGAACCACCAGAGGGTAAGGTGGCCTATAGAAGATAAAGTCGTTGAAGCTTCTAGTAAACTGGAGCAACCTCAAAACCAGAAGCCACCTCTATAGTGCTGGGGTTGTGGAGAGGCACGCTATTACCAAAACTACCGACAGCGGGGTAGAAATGAAGCGGTAACCAATATGCAGGAAGCCTCAATAGTGCAAGATGTTGCTCGAAACATACCCAGAATTAATGCAGCATTGGAGGATTGACAAGATGATTACCAACCTACCATGATTGAACTAGAAGGTAAACTGTTATCTGAAACTGTTTCTATTTTGGTAGATCCGAGAGCAATTTTAAGCTATATAATTCCTAAATTAGTAAAGATTTGTAAATTACAAAGTCCAAAATTTAGGAAATCATGGTTAGTCCAGTTGGCTATTGGAGCCAAGAGAAAAGTTAGAGCCAAAATACCAAATTGTGCATTACAAATCGATGGACAACAACTAACTGTCGATTTGAATATTTTTTCCTTGGGATCTTATGATGTGCTGCTTGGTATGGATTGGTTGGAAAAGCATTGCACTCTAGTAGATTGCAAAGATAAGATTATCTACTACAAAAATCAAGATGGCACCCGTCATGAAATTCAAGGAGTAAAGAAACCGGTACAGTTGCGCCAAATTACAGCTTCCCAAATGGGTCATGCATGAGGAAGGGATTTCAATTGTATGCTATACAAGTGGGTTTTTCTGATTCTAAAGAGAAAGCTCCTATGCTGGATAATATACCTGTAGATCAGCAATTCAAGGATGTATTTCTAGAAGAGATACCAAGATTTCCACCTAGAAGGGATATAGACTTTACAATTGAATTTCTTCCAGGAGCATCACCGATTTCAAGAGCACCCTATCGAATGAGTGTGCTAGAATTAACTGAGTTAAAAATGATGCTTCAAGAATTATTAGACAAGGGATATATATGACCAAGTGTATCTCCCTAGGGAGCACATGTATGGTTCATTAAAAGGAAGGACAGAACCATGCATATGTGCATGGATTACCATCAGTTAAACAAATTAACCGTCAAGAATAGATATCCCCTACCACGAATTGATGATCTATTTGACCAGGTAAGAGGAGCTACTGTATTTTCAAAAATTGATTTGAGATCAGGTTATCATCAAATACGGATCAAAGATGAAGATATACACAAAACTTCTTTTCGCACAAGATATGGTCACAATGAATTCGTGGTGCTACCTTTCGGGCTGACTAATGCACTAGCCACTTTTATGAGACTGGTGCATAGTATATTTCACCCATATTTAGATAACTTTGTGCTAATTTTCATTGATGACATTCTGGTCTATTCTAAGAATGCGGAAGAACACAAGGATCATTTGCGAATGGTACTAGAGATGTTAAGAAAGCATCAGTTATATGCGAAATTTAGCAAATGTGATTTCTTCAAGGAAGAAATACAATATCTTGGACATGTGATATCTGTGGAAGGTATAGCAGTGGACTCGGAGAAAATCAGAACTATCATGGAATGGAAAGTGCCACAAAATGTGGCAGATATAAGATCATTTATGGGACTTGCTAGTTATTACTGGCAATTTATTAAAGGATTTTCAAATATTTCCTTCCCTATTACTTCTCTGCAAAGGAAGGGAAAAATATTTAAATGGACAAAATAATGTCACGACAACTTTGAAAAGCTGAAAAATTTATTAACATCAGCACCAGTGTTAAGTGTAGTTGACCCAAATAAGGAATTCAAAGTTTGCATAGATGCATGTAAGGAGGGTGTTGGGGAAATTTTATCACAAGAACAAAAGGTAATTGCAGATGAATCTCGTAAGTTAAAATATCACGAGCAACGATACTCAGCTTATGATTTAGAGCTCACTGCAGTTGTGCATGCCCTCTGGGTGTGGAGACACTACTTACTTGGGAAAATATTTGTGTTGAAGATAGATCATAGCAGTTTAACCAGCTATTTCAAACAAGCTGATTTAAACTCCAGAAAAGCAAGGTGGAATGCCTTCTTGAGTGAGTTTGACATTGACATGCAGCATGTGAAAGGAAAGGAAAATAGGGTTGTAGATGCATTGAGAAGAAATATGCATAACATCTATGAACTATATGTTAACGAAGTTGAATGCAAATTCCTAGATCAAATCAGAAAAGAGGCAGGAAAAGATCCTGAATATGAAATTTTGTGGCAGCAAGCACAGGAATCTAAAGAAAAAGGAAAGTTGGGAGATTATGAAATCAACCAAGATAGATTGTTGGTTTTAAAGAAAAGAATAGTCATCCCAAATAGAATGGAGTTGAAGGCTCTAATATTGGATGAATATCATAGAAGCAATTATGCAGGGCATCCTGGATACCAAAAGATGTTGACAATAATAAGAAAGGACTATTTTTGGCCGGGTATGAGAAAATATATAGCAACCTATCTAAACAAGTGTTTAGAGTGCCAGCAGGTGAAAGTGGAACACCGGCATCCGGTTGGGTTAATGCAACCTATACCAATTCCTGAAGGGAAATGGGAACTGATTTCATTAGATTTCATCACTGGAATACAAAGATCAAAACGAGGTAATGACTCAATAATGGTAGTAGTAGATCGATTGAGTAAATCTACACACTTCATACCATTTCAGTCCACATATAAGACAGTACAGATAGCAGATTTATTTATGCAGGAGATTTTTAGACTGCATGGCATTCCTAAGACTATGATTTCAGATAAGGATGTAAAATTTACATCAGATTTTTGGAAAGCATTGTTTACGGGTTTAGGGACTCAAATTAATTTCAGTACTGCATACCATCCACCAACGGACGGGCAAACAGAACGAGTAAATCAAGTGCTGGAAGACATGTTGAGAATGTATCTTATGCAACAATTGACTAAGTGGGAAGAGTATTTACACTTAGTATAATTCGCATATAATAACGGTTATCAGGAATCATTAAAAATGAGTCTGTTTTGAAGCCCTATACGAGCAACAGTGCAGAACTCCTATCAATTGGAGTAGTCCCGAGACCAAGCTCATGCTAGGGCCAGACATGCTAGCGGAAATGGAGTTAGAAGTGAAGAAAATCAGACAGAATTTATAAGCAGCTCAAGACAGGAAACAAGTGTACGCAGATAAAAAGATATCATATCGTGAATATGAAGTGGGGGATCATGTGTATGTGAGAATTAAGCCAAAGAAGAGCATGTTAAGATGGGCATCTTGTGAAAAACTAGCTCCCAAATTTTGTGGTCCTTTCCAAATACTGGAAAGAGTAGGGCCAGTGGCGTATCGGTTGGCCCTTATCGGCCATATCTAAGTGCATAATGTTTTCCATGTATCGTTATTAAAGCGATATATTAATGATTCAAGACATATAATCCATTGGCAGAACATTCAGGTAGTGGATAAGCACAATAGTTAAAATATTACATGTTAAAGACTTATGTAAACTAATAAAAATTCTATTGTATGCAAGTAGAACCAGATGGAGAATTTTTGGTCGAGCCTCATAGAATAATCCACCGTAGGGAAATCATGCTCCAGAAATGAGCCATCGCCTAGGTTAAAGTGCAATGGAGGCACTTTGGCCTAGAAGAGGCCACCTGGGAGGATGAAATTTTTGTGCGGGAAGCATATCCTGAACTTTTTGATAATCTGGAGTAAGAACACCAAGGACGGTGTTCTCTTTTAGAGGGGGGGAATTGTAACCACTGCCTTAGTGGCTAACAAATTTGTTAAGCTATTGTTAAGAAGTAAACATTATTGTTGTTTTATTTTATTAAACAGAATATTTGAAAAAAAAAAATCAATTTTGGTTTTGAAATAAAAGATTACTTTTGAAATTAGTTTCATAAGTAAAGACTGGTGGTAAAATTAAATTCAAGATTAGGAGTTAGTTGAATAGAAAAAACAGTTCCACGGTTACCCAAAGAAACTCTAAAATAAATAGGATATTTTCACGAGCTTTGGGGTTTCTATTAGAGAACTGAGAAATGAATGGTCATCCTGAGAAGTAAATCCCTGTAGGGAAATTTACAGTGGAGACCTCTTCACCAGGATTAGAAAGTTGGACTGGATTGTCCCGCAATTTTCTTATAGATTTCTGTAATCAACAAAGACTCAGTATTGGAGCTCGAGGGAGAGTTGGAGGACGTAATTACCCCACTTGTGGAAGGGAGGAAATCACACATCAGTAAGAAAATCTTATACAGATGAGTAGAAATCTGTTGTTTCTTATAATAGTAGTCTTTACTAGTTATCTGTTCCTAAATAAGCATACTGGAAAAAGGAATCACTGTAGAATTGAATTTTTGTTGGTGTTAATAATTATAATAGGAGAACTTGCAGGTAGGAAGGAAGCTTGAGAAAAGAATATTATTTAGTGGGTAAATAATAATATTTCTTGTTCTTATTTCCTCTCTGTACAATTATTTAAATTTTTTTTTTCTTCTTATTAAATGGAGTAAGATAGGGATAGTAAGGACTATTAACAGAAACTATGAGACCAAAATCTTAGTTGGTTGTCCTTATCCTATGATAATACACGAAACTTGAAGTGGTCCGGTCACTTACTGTTAGTGTTAATGTTCTTCTTTTCTATCTTTAGTATACTTGAAAAAAATGAAAAGAAGCTAGCAAACCAGTAAAGAGAATAATGAAATACCATAGGTGTACATTAATAGAAATAAGTGAGATGTAACACAACCTACAGGGTAAAGAAAGATTGTGGAAATTACTTTCTTGACATTACCAAGACAAAAGCTAAATAGAAAAGCATGCAAGCGAGAAATCGTTGATAAGTGCACTAACGAAGTTGAACATCCGTGCATGCAGGTAAATGCAACCATAATATAAATATTGTATATAGAATTTCCAACAATAAGAATACAAAATGTGAGTTGAATATTTAATCAATAACTGTGTAGAAAATAACAGTTGAGACTATATAATAATCTTCAGAGAAAACATTTCCAACATGCTAAAGTATAGATATATATTATATGCATCAAAAATCCATATAACACAAGAGTTTACTCATTAAAGAAAAGACAATATAGTATCAGTCAGTTGTGCGGGTGTAAAACCCCAACCCTCTGGAGCAGTAATATATTGCAACCAAAGGAATGTATCATTAAAAGTACACTTCTTTAAATAAACCTATCATAGTTAACTGTTTATACAGAATGAGGCCCGTGGCCTAAACCAGAGAAAATAACCCTTACGCTCGTGAGAGCTAGGGTAATACTTAAATAAAACAAATATCAACCCCAATGAACAATAGCTTCAAGGGAGGTGACAACCAGAATCTAAGACTTCAATGTTGCCGCTCAGGAGCTTTAAGAGATAACTATGCATGGCCAAAAACTAAACCAGTCGATTGCCGACTTAGTGTTGAACCCAATTGTTTATAGAGGTACCTGTGAATGAAGCGGGAACCTGTTTAGAATAGGAAGCCTGGGATTAAGCTCGTACTCCGGGCAGAAACTCTAAAAATAATTGCAGAGACAAAAGTCACAATACCTGTAGCAAGGACAACAGAGGCGATTATGGTCACGAAGGCAAGGCAATACAACATATTTCCGCAATAATAAATCTCGGAATTCTGCGAGCAAAGAAACTTACCTGAAGAGAATGAGTCAAATAAGGGTATGCCAAAGCTGATTTGTAGAGAAACTGATAATTACAGTAAACACCATGCACAATACCAACGAAAAAAAATTAAACTCAGAGACCATATGTGTAACTGGAAGCAAACTAAGAAGTTTTATTCAACATTAGTGCTGGTCATAGATCAGAACCAAAAGGGCTAACAACGGTAGCTTACCAGTAATAAGGTTGGGCATTCTCTACTGAGCAGAGGCCTTCTAGTGCTATGTTGCATTGGGCTGAAAAGGCCAAAGAAATCAAGTTGGTGGAGAAACCCTTGAGCTGCAGAGCAGCAACCCAAACCCTCGAATGAATGAATGGCAAAGGAGAAAAAGGATACTAAGGATAGTCATTAGATAACCCTAATGCACGCTCACCATCCGATCAAATCCAAATCAATGGTAGATGAGATGCCAAATGCCAACCAAGCCGGATAATGCAGGCTAGCTGTGGAAGGGTCGAGAAATACAATTTGTAAATAACCTTTGTACATTGAAAATCCAATAATATTAATTGCCATGATGATGTCGAGGAAACCAATCATGTGGGCATGATGCAATCACATCAAATCTCTTTTGAAGAAATTATTAAACCAATGTTTGCGTAAATTAAATGTCAAGGTTTCATAAATCTATAGTATAGTACCAATATTACATTGTGTGTGCATATATATTAATAGTACCATAGCAATAATATCCAGGAGAAAGACATTTGAAACCCAAGCCTCGAAAATGTAACAAATTGATATTTGATGCAATGGTAATTGCCATAAGGTCTATGCTTGGTTAATATAGTTAATGATTCACGGATAAACAGTAAATGCATACAATAAATATTTTTTTTTTTTTTTTTACTTATGTTAATTTATTTTAACATGATTGGATTGACATGTTACAAATATTAATATACAAAAATTAAATTATATAAATTAATTTAATAATATTAAAAAAAAATTATTATAACCTTTAAAATATAAATATTTATCATTATTTACTATATATATATAAAAAATTTAATATTAAAAAAATATATAAGAAAAAATCTATTAATATTTAATTTAAGTTGCAAATTCAATGATTACATTCTTCTCTAATATTATTATTTACACGTTTTGTCCTATAAGATGATGATTTGTCTCCTTAGAAAATTGGACATTCCAAAAAGAATTGTCTTACGTTTTGTCCTATAAGATGATGATTTGTTTCATTGGAAAATTGGACATTCCAAAAACAATTGTCTTATTAAAAATAAATATAATTCATTTTAAATTTATAAATGAAATATAAATTAAAAAAATAAAAATAAAAATAACATATCACTGTATTGAAATGGATATAGGAAATTGGGAAAAATTTAGTCTAAAGTAAAATAATATCAATAATACAAATGAAGTTATCAATTTGTTCGAAAATAATTTTGGTAATATTGTTATAGGAGATAATAAATTTGCATTAAGAGTTTACAAAGGATAGTAATATGTTTGCAAAGGATAATAACAAATTAGTATTGAATTTTTTTAAAAGGAAAATAACTCAATGAATATGGAAAAAAGAGAAAATGACAACTATGTTGAGGGAATGAAAGATAAAAAAAAATCTTAGTTATTGTGAATAAAATATAATAATAATGTTGTTATTCTGATAATGACGACTACCTAGAACATATAACAACAATACTCAATAAAGACAAGGAGGAGCGAATAAAAATATTATAAAGTAATGCCAAGAACTTTTAATAACAAGGTTACACCTTTTGTACAAACAATGGTTGTCGTTATATTGGTGACCTTTTGTAATCAATGTTATAAAACCTTCCTCGAGAGGAAGGGTTGAGATACCTAATTTTTTCATTCCTTACAACCTATGGCACCCTAATGGATGGTTTCATTAAAAATGTTATAATTCTGCCTGAAATTCTAGTAATAATTCAATATCATGTATTTTCAAACATTCTGTCACAATTTTTATATACGAGATAATTTTTTTTTTTTAACAAATAGAAAAAGTTATATGCATAATTTCAAAGTTCTAGTTTTCTAATTATATTTCAAACTTAAACTAGCACAACCCTGCTATACTGTTCTTAAGTTTAACACGTAAATTTCAACACATTAACAAGTCTTGACATTTATAAAGTATAGATTATATTTAATTTACAATTTTCTACCTTAGCTTTACTCAGCTCCTTGATTAATAGTATACAGGCGTATATATTTTTATTCTTAACCCAGTTTAATGTCTCGCCTCATACCAAACATGAGCTTAGCTGTCACAATTATGGAAATTAATTAATGCAAGTACTGGAGTGTAATGACTCTGGACAGCTGGTTCATATGCCATGCAATATTGTATTATCTCTGTTGTATCTACCCGGATCTTCACCGCAGGATTCGATCGATTAACGGTGGGTAATTTTGGTGGGAGTGATTTTCGTTGACCCCGCCAACCCTAAACAACTGGGGTTTGTTTTACTGTGCCCGAACTTCGTAGTCTTTGTTTTCATTCCAAATGGTTCTTGGCCTCACTATGGTATGGCTCCAATCGAGATGGTTCTTCCGTTGTCCCTATGCCCTTGTGCAGAGGACACACAGTGTTACAATTGGTGTCGATATTTCCTTAGTGAGCATGATAGAGACACTACTGAAGCTTGCACATTGCGCTTTTCTAATAACTGGGTTAGAATTGCTCAACGTCACGTAAAGAAAGAAAATCTTGTTCTTATTCGCCTTTACTGTAATTTTAAGTCGGATTTTTTCTGCATTTTTACCCTTGGAAACCTCCAACTCATTTCTTTGCCTATTTACGAATTTCTTTGCCATTCCTTTTCCTGTACTTCTTGGCAAGTTCGGGTGAAAATTTCGGAAAGAGTTACGGGATCTTACTAACAAAAATAAGGTAAAGGGTTTTATAAGAGTTTGTTCTTTTCTCGGGCTTGACCCCTTTTATTTACCTTTCTTTCTTATATTGTCAAAGAATTTTCCTAGGACTTCTATCTGAGATCATTTCCCTCTTGGCTTTTGATTCACAGGGAAATTTGGACAGGTTGGTGCGTAGCTTGATAATAAAGCTTTTCCTACGACTTAATTGTGGATTCAATGTTGACCATTACACCCATTAAATGTTCCAAGTATTTCTTCACTTGCATCCTCTAGACAGCTGGATTACTCCTCCGAGGTTGCTCTCGAGGGTTAATTTATGTTATTTATATATATGGCTGGAAGCCCAAACAAGTCACCTTGTTCGTTAACCCTGCAAAGGTGACAGTCCTCTTTTGGTTGATATAAAAACTGATGTAATGACATTATCTTAGAAAGTCTAAGAGCCTCAGTACTTGAAATCTCTATCTTCTTTTTCATTTAATGGGATTAATTTCGTAACCCTTACTGTAATTTGGGTTTCTACATAAGAACGCATTTACTCAAATAAATTCTAAAGTCTTTCTTTTTGTCAGTATATCTCTTAAACTTTGAGTTTCCAATGAATACGTGTTCTTACTCCAAATCTGTATCATTAAGTTACTTTGTTGCCTAGTTACATTTATCATTATACTTTCATATGGTTTAAAGTTTCACGGTAAATGCTCATTAACTGTCGGGTCTAGTATTTATAAATAAGTGAGTGTTTTCTAAGGTTATAGAAATGGTTTAAGTCTTCCACACACTCTTTTTCCCTATTTCTTTCTTTTTTATATAGAGATCCAATTATGACATAGTCTTCTTATAGCAAGGATATATGGTGAAGTGTTATTATCTTAACTTCGAATCTGAAAAACATATACGAGTTTTCCTGCTACATACTACTTCTTTTTATATTTCCTTTGCCCAGATTTTTAAGCATTAAACTATGTTCTTTTCTTCTTTTTTTATACAGATATCTGAGAAACGTGACTGGACCACCGTACTCTGTGTCTGTATATAGAATAATAGTGGAGACAAATAGGCGATGAGTCATGAGTAGGGTTTCACCCAATACCCGAGACCAACAGTTCTATCAATGTTTCTTCCACCACATCATTTTCTAACCCCCAATAAAAATACCAAAGTTTCTGTGTGTTTACTAATTTTCGGCTACATAGTTGTTGCTAAATAAGAATATTTATTCACTTTTTATTTTTGAATTAGTAAAGTTAAAATTAAACAATAACTATAAAAGAATCTTAACCTTAGACATTTTCTGTTGTTAATTCCCTGTACTCATACAATCTCTAGAAAATAACCAGATATTATAATAATTCTTTCTAAAATCAATCGTACATTCTATTCAAACTGTCAAAGAATTGTGATATAGTACATAATTAGTTAGAAAGAAAACAAAACAGATAACTACTTATCTAACTTTTTTCAAGTTTTAGTTGTGGTCCTCCCAACCATCAAGTGAGGCAATTACATCCTCCTTGCCCCCGTGCTTCAAACTAAACGGTACGGGATAACACTGGATTTATTTCTGCTGTGACCTTAGGACACCTGGTCAAGTCAGTACCGGAAACTTCAGGAAATTTATAAGTGTTTTCCACTGGTTCTCTACTAGCTCAGGAAATCTTCACTCTTCCCCTCATCCATCAATAGAATCCCCACTCCTCACTGGGATCAGTCCTATATCCCCAGAGGAGCAGGCAACTGTTTCCAACTATCCCCAACCTCTTTTCAGTTCTTGGAAACATTTACCATCAGCTTTTTACTTTTATTATCTAGTTATTTTCCATAACAACTTTATTTTAAAAAAATAACATTAATTGTCTTAGTGTTTTGATTAACAAATAATAAAAATCACTTAACTAGTTAACCAACTAGTTAGCAGTAATGCAGCTGTCACAACTTCCACCCCCTGGAAGTAACACCGTCCTTGGTGTTTTACTCCAGCTCAGTAAATAGTTCTGGATAAGCCTTGCATACAAAAATTTCATCCTCCCAAGTAGCCTCATCCGAGTTGAAGTGCTTCCATTGCACTTTGACATGGGTGATGATTTGTTTTCATAGCTGAATTTCCATTTGGTCAAGTATGTGTTACGGCTCGACTAGAAACTCGTCGTCTAGCTCTACCTGTGAACATCAAGGTGTCATGTGAGATTCCCATAAATAAATCATACATCAAGTTAGGATTTTTTTTAATTCTAGCCTACCTGTATATTTTGCCAATGATTTACGTGCTTTGGATCATGCACATAATGCTTTAACAGGAACACATGAAACACATTGTTTACTCGAATGTGACTGGTTAAAGTCATTCAATAAGCTAGAGGTCCTATCCCTTCCAAAATTTGGAAAGGTCAACAGAACCTGGGAGCCAACATGGCGCGAGAGGTCCACCGCAAGGTATTTCACTTAGGTTTAATCCTCACATACGCATGGTCCACTACCTCGGAAATTCCTGGTAAGAACTCCTTTTATCTGCATAGATCTTTTGTCGATCTTGTGAAGCCTTCATATTTTGTATGATTTTCTTTACTTATGATTCCATTTCAGCAAGCATCTCGGGTCCCAACATTAGTTTTGTCTCGGGGCTGCTCCAATTTATGGGTGTGTGACATTGCCTCCCATACAAGGCCTCAAAAAGACTCATCTTCAGAGAATCCTGGTAACCATTGTTGTAAGAAAATTCCACCAGATGTAAATATTCCTCCCACTTGGTTAGTTGTTGCATCACATACATGCGCAACATATCTTCGAAGACCTGGTTTACTCACTCTGTTTGACCATCAATCTAGGGATGATAAGTTGTAATAAAGTTTATCTGAGTCCCCAGTCCAATTAACAAGGTTTTCCAGGATGCAGAAGTAAACTTAGCGTCCTGGTCTGAAATAACTGTCTTTGGAATTCCATGTAGCCTGAAAATTTCCTTCATGAATATGTCGGCTATTTGTACAATCTTGTAAGTAGACTGCACAGGTATAAAATGTGTAGATTTACTCAATCTATCCACCACCACCATGATGGAGTCATTTTGCCTCTTTGTTTGGGGTAAGCCTGTAATGAAGTCCAGGGATATGACCTCCCACTTCCATTCAGGTATCAGTATGGGTTGCAATAATCCTGTGGGATGTTGATGCTCCACCTTCACCTGCTGACACTCCAAAAATTTACTTAGATATTCAGCAATGTTTTTATGCATACCAGGCCAGAAAAATTCCTTCCTAATTGTAGTCAAAATTTTATGGTATCCTGGACGACTTGCATTATTGTTGTGATGGTACTCATTCATTATCAGCTCTTTCAGATCCATACGATTAGGCACATATGCTTTACCTCAGAAAGTTAGCATCTAATATTCATTTTTTCCATACTTAGATGTACTTCCTTGCTTTCTGATTTCCTCCATCTGTTGCCATAAAAAATGGTATTTTGGTTCTTTTTTCACTTCTTCCCTCACTTCTTCCAAAAATTTATTTTCGAGTTGATTATAATACAATTCATAGATACCATGTAATTTTCTGCTTAAAGCATCAGCTACCCAGTTTTATTTTCCCTTCACGTGCTAAATATCCATATCAAACTCACTTAAGAAGGCATTACATCATGTTTGTATTGAGTTTAAGTCTGCTTGCTTGAAGTAACTACTCAAGTTGCTATGATCTGTTTTTAACACAAAATTCTTGCCCAACAAGTAGTGTCTCCATACCTAGAGCACATGTAATACTACTGTTAACTCCAGATCATATGTTGAATACCTTTTTTCATGATCGTTCAATTTTATTGATTCATACGCCACCACTTTTCCTTCCTAAGATAGGACTGCTCCAACACCTTCTTTACTTGCGTCTATACATACTTCAAATTCTTTGTTCGGTTTAGCTACCCTTAACATAGGTTCAGTAGTCAAAAGCTATTTCAGCTTTTCAAAACTATTCTGACATTCAATAGTCCACTTGAAAACTTTTCCTTTCCTCTACAAGGAAGTAATAGGAAAAGCAATTCTGGAAAATCCTTCGATAAATCTTCGGTAGTACCTAGCTAGCCCCATAAAGGACTAATGTCTGCCACGTTTTGGGGCACTCGCCATTCCATGAGTGTTTTGATATTTTATGGATCAACAACAATTCCTTCTTCTGAAATAACATGGCCTAAATACTGTATTTTTGTTTTGAAGAAATCACATTTGCTGAACTCAGCATACAACTGGTGTTTTCTTAGAATTTCCAGCAGAATCCTCAAATATTCTTTATGTTCTTCCTAGTTTGTAGAATAAATCAAAATATCATCTATAAATATAAGTACAAAATTATCTAGGAAAGAATGGAAGATTCCATGCATTAACCTCATAAAGGTTGCTGGTGCATTTGTTAACCCAAAGGGTAACACTGCAATTCATTATGTCCATACCTAGTATGAAATGTTGTCTTGTTGATATCTTCATCCTTGATTCAGATCTAGTGATATCCAGATCTTAAATCTATCTTGGAAAACATTGTGGCCCCCTTCACTTGATCAAATAGATCATCAATCATTGGTAAAGGGTATTTGTTCTTAACTGTTAATTTGTTGAGCTGCCTATAATCCATGCACATTCGCATGGTCCCATCCTTCTTCTTCACAAACAGTACTGGTTCTCCCCTAGGGGACACACTTGGACGAATGTAGCCCTTATCTAGAAGTTCTTGTAACTACATTGTCAACTTAGTTAGTTCTGGCACACTCATTCTATAAGGATCTCTTGATACTGGAGAAGCTCTTGGCATTAACTCTATGGTAAAGTCTATGTCCCTCCTTGGTGGTAATCCATAAATATTTTCTGGAAAGACGTCTAGAAATTCTTGCACGATAGGTACATTTTCCATCATGGGAGATTTTTCCTTAGAATCTGCATACCCGACTTGAATAGCATATAACTGGCATCCCTTCCTTATACATTTATCCATTTGGAATGTTGTAATTGGACGTAACTGTAATGGTTTCTTGATTCCCTGTATCTCTTTACATGTTCCATCATGCATTCTATAATAAATAATCTTTTCCTTACAGTCCACTAAGTTCCAATGCTTTTCTAGCCAGTCCATGCCCAACAAAACATCACATGACTGTAATGGCAGAACTTTCAGGTCTACTTGTAACTGTTGTTCTAAAATTTCCAAAGTACAGTTTGGAATTTTTGCAGTAACCTTTCATTTTGCTCCAGTGGATAGTTGTACCAGCCATGAAATTTTAAATTTCTGTTATTTCAATTTACATGTTTCCACTATTTTGGGACTAACATAGCTCAGACTTGCACCTAGGTCTACCAAAATAGAAACAGATTGAGTTAGTATTTTAACTTCCAGCTCAATCATTTTTGGTTGATAATCCGCTTTTCGGTCCTCCAACGTTGCATTGATATGAGGGAGGGATGTTTCATGCCACATCACCTACTGTAGAAGCTTCGTACAAGTTTGCAACTATATCACTTCTTGCTCGCTGCGAACAATTTTTGTAGTAGTGTGCTTCACCACACCCCCAACACTGTAAAGGTGGGTTGGTCACCTACCTTTGCTTAGGCTTGCTGGATGCTTCTATAGGATTTTCCTCTGCTGGCCATCTGGTTCTCTGGTGATTCCTTCCAAACTATTTTCTAACAGAATTATGTGCAAAATTCTTAAAATTATTGTTTTTGGCACTTTTGAAATTCGAGTTATTTTTGGGTCCTTTCTTCAGCGGCCAATTCTTGCCAATATCCCCTTTAGCCTTGGACTGTTTATAGCACATTCGTTGTTTACGAATGGCTTCATCCATGGTTCGGGGGTTTAAAATTATATTCGCTCATGCATATGTGTTGGCAGGCTGCTCAGAAATCTCTGCACCTTATCCTTTTCCTCTCGAAGATAGGGAACATATCCTAACAGGGAATTGAACTTTGTGATATATTCATCCATAGTCATCTGTCCCAATCTTAAGTCATGAAATTCCTTAGCTTTTTCATCATATAATCATTATGTTAGATACTTTTCCTTAAAGTATTTTTGGAATGGTTCCCAGGTGACATCTTGTTCCTCTATGCTGCAAAAATTCTTCACTTATTCCCACCACAAAGTGGCTTTCTCTCTAAATTGATATATGGATAATCTAGCCTTCAGGTTGCTTCTATACTCATACACCTGAAAGTACTTATTCATGCCACTTCCTTAGCTTCACCATCAAACATGGGTGGTTTTATTTTTTGAAACTCCCCCTGAAGTTTGACTTTCTTCTTTTTAACCTCTTGTTGATCTAACACATTGCCAGATTTTGCTTCATTGTAATTTTTGTTCTTGCTTCACTCGGATGGGATTCTTTCCACGCTGTCAATGGCATTTTGTCTTTTGCTTCTCATCTTCCTCTTGCATGCCTCTGTCAGTACTTGGATGTTCCACTTCTTTGTTTTGCTTGTCTGACAATATTTTTAATAACTTTTCATGCTCTTGCAGTAATCATTCATTATATTTTCGAATTCGCACCATTTCCTCATGCAATTGTTGTGTCGTGTTCAACAAGAAGCTAGGTCGGTGATGTTGTTCCTCCAGCAGTCTACTAGTTTTTCGATGCTGATTGACACTTAACTAAACCCATATTTTTGGGTTCATTACTGGTTGAGCTTGGGGTTCCCTAGTGTCTTGGGGTGATTGTGGCATTGTTCCCCTTCTCATTATGTTTCCTTCTATACTTCAAATCTCTCTCTAAATCTCTCTCTCTTTGTGCATCAGTCGCACACACAGCTTTATTCTTAGTCAACCTTTAACGTCCAACCGTGTGAATGCCACTCTGATACCACTTGTCACAACTTTTATATACGAGATAATTTTTTTTTTTTAACAAATAAAAAAGGTTATATGCATAATTTCAAAGTTTTAGTTTTCTAATTATATTTCAAACTTAAACTAGTGCATCCCTGCTATATTGTTCTTAAGTTTAACACGTAAATTTCAACACATTAACAAGTCCTGACATTTATAAAGTATAGCTTATATTTAATTTACAATTTTCGACCTTAACTTTACTTAGCTCCTTGATTAATAGTATACAGGTGTATATATTTTTATTCTTAACCTAGTTTAATGTCTCACCTCATACCAAACATGAGCTTAGCTGTCACAATTTCGGCAATTAATTAATGCAAGTATTGGAGAGTAACGACTCTGGATAGCTGGTTGATATACCATGCGATATTGTATTACCTCGTTTGTATCTACCCAGATCTTCACTGCATGATCCGGTTGATTAACGACGAGGAATTTTGGTGAGAGTATTTTTTCGTTTACCTTGCCAATCCTAAACAGTTGTTTTTGGTTTACTATGTTGGAACTTCGTAATATTTGTTTTCATTCCAAATGGTTCTCGGCCTCATTGTGGTATGGCTCCAATCGAGATGGTTCTTCCACTGTCCCTATGCCATTGTGCTGAGGCCACACAGTCTTACAATTGGTGTTGAGATTTCCTTGGCGAGCATGACACAGATGCTACCGAAGCCTGCACATTGAACTTTTCTCAGAACTGGGTTGGAATTTCTCAACATCAATTAAAGAAACAAAATCTTCTTCTTAATCCCCTTTACTGTAATTTTAAGTCAGAGCTTTTCTGTATTTTTACCCTTGGAAACCTCCAACTCATTTCTTTGTCTATTTACGAATTTCTTTCCCATTCCTTTTCCTGTATTTCTTGGCAGATTCGGGTGAAAATTTCGGAAAGAGTTATAGGATATTACTAACAGAAATTAGGTGAAAGGTTTTATAAGAGTTTGTTCTTTTCTCAGGCTTGACCCTTTTTATTTACCTTTCTTTCATATATTGTCAAAGAATTTGCCCAGGACTTTTGTCTAAAATGATTTCCTTCTTGGCTTCTGATTCACAGGGCAATGTGATCAGGTTGGTGCATAGCTTCATAATAAAGCTTTTCCTACGGCTTAAGTGTGGATTCAATGCTGAACATTAGACCTATTAAATGTTCCAGGTATTTCTTCACTTGCATCATCTAGACGACTGGATTACTCCTCCGAGGTTGCTCTCTCGGGGTTACTCTCTTGAGGGTTAATTTCCATTATTTATATATATGGCCGGAAGCCCGAACAAGTCACCTTGTTCATTAACACTGCGAAGGTGAGAATGCTCTTTTTCTTGATATAAAAACTGATGTAATGACATTATATTAGAAATTCTGAGAGCCTCAGCACTTGACATCTATATCTTCTATTTTCATTTAATGGGATTACTTTTGTAACCCTTACTGTAATTTGGGTTTCTACATAAGAACGCATTTACTCAAATAAATTCAGAATTCTTTCTTTTTTTCAGTATATCTCTTAAGCTTTGAATTTCCAATGAATGCGTGTTCTTACTCCAAATCTATATCATCAAGTTACTCCATTGCCTAGTTACATTTTTCATTATACTGTCATATGGTTTAAAGTTTCACGGTAAATGCTCATTAACTGTCAGGTCTAGTATTTATAAATAAGTGCATGTTTTCTAGGGTTATAGAAATGGTTTAAGTCTTCAAGAGACTCTTTGTCCCTATTTCTTTCTTTTTTATACAAATATCTAATTATGGAATAGTCTTCTAATAGCAAGGATATATGGTGAAGTGTTATTATCTTAACTTCGAATTTGAAAAACTTATACGAGTTTTCTTGCTACAAACTACCTCTTTTTATATTGCCTTTGCCCAGATTTTCGAGCATTAAACTCTGTTCTTTTCTTATTCTTTTTTAAAGAGAGATCTGAGAAAGGTGACCCGACCACCGTACTCTCTGTCCGTGTATAGAATCATAGTGGAGAGAAATATGCAATGAGGCATGGGTAGGGTTTCACCCAATACTCGAGACCAACAGTTCTATCAATGCTTCTTCCACCACACCAATTTCTAACTCCCAATAAAAATACCAAAGGTTCTATGCGTTTACTAATTTTCAGCTACACAGTTGTTCCTAAATAAGAATATTTATTCACTTCTTATTTTTGAATTAATAAAGTTGAAATTAAACAATAGCTGTAAAGAATCTTAACCTTAGACATTTTATACTAATAATTCCCTGTACTCATACAATCTCCAGAAAATAACCGGATATTATAATAATTCTTTCTAAAATAAACCATACTTTCTATTAAAACTGTCAAAGAATTGTGATATAGTACATAATTAGTTAAAAATAAAACAAAACACAAAACTATTTATCTGATTTTTTCAGGTTTTAGCTATGGTCCTCCCAACCATCAAGTGAGGCAATTACGTCCTCCTTGCCCCCATTCTCCAAACTAAACGGTACAGATTAATAGTGGATTTATTTTTGTTGTGACCTTAGGACACCAAGTCTAGTTAGCGTCAGAAAGTTCAGGAAATTTCTGAGTGTTTTCCATTGGTTCTCTACCTGCTCAGAAAATCTTCACTCTTCCCCTCATCCATCAATAGAACCCTCACTCCTCACTAGGATCGGTCCTATATCCCTAGAGGAGCAGGTTGGAAACCCCAACCTCTTTTCAGTTCTTGAAAACATTTACCATCAGCTTTTTTCTTTTCTTATCGAGTTATTTTTCCATAACAACTTTATTTAAAAAAAATAGCATTAATTGTCTCATATTTTTTATTAACAAATAATAAAAATCACTTAACTATTTAACCACCTGGTTAGTAGTAATGCAGCTGTGACACATTCAAAAGAAAATTTTTTATAGCCCTCGCTTTTATAACTTAACGTTTAATTAGCTTTTCAATGATTTCAAAGGAAATGGTATATTAGAATAGAGGCGTCTTCTTTATGATCTCAAAAGAAATGAAAGATAAATGGATGACAAAACGGAGATAGTAATTCCCATTTTATTTGCAAATCGATCATGTTTTGTTATTCATAAGTCATTGTATGTAAAATGTTGAATACTAAGAGGAACACCACATAGAAATCAACCAATTTATTTATTTTCAACTTCAGAAGCTTCACCTTAGGGTCACTCTATTACCAAAATTGATAAAAAATAATTCTGAACTCTACCTACCCTTAGCTTTATCAGCAAACCATAACGAACTTTCCCATTCTCATACTTTTTTTTTACATGGTCGGATATACCTTTTTTTACATGGTCGGATATACCAAACTATAGTGATAAAACAGATCTCTAGAAATACACATTTTAATAAGGTTTGAGGCGGTGGATTTGTCCGATAACAACTATTTCACCTAAAACAAATACTGACACATAAGTACATTGAAGAGTCAAAGTGATTGAAAGGGACGAATGACTTACTCGTTGTGGCTTGAAAATTCGTGAATCTTGCTGGTTTCAGAGAAGATGATAACGGGTACTTTAGCATCACAGAGAATAGAAAGCTGGAATGCATTTCTGAGAAATTAGTTCTTGCGTTCCGAGAAAATAGTGTTTCAGCTTCTAGGGTTTTGAATGCGTTTCATCAAAACCTTTTTTTTTCTCATTTCCACTACTTTCTACACCGGATTTGGTACGTTAGTTTTGCATCCTTTTATGGTAACTCCATGGCTAGGGCTATGCTAAATTTTTTAAGATGTCGTTCCTTTGTTCATTGCATGTAGGCCGCTCTGCTTTACAACCTGACCGTCCGTATGTACTATGAACAAACAAAATCTAGTAGCTGTCCATCATCACCGAAAGTGACCTTCCATGGAAAATCCAAGTCAACTCGTATGAGAGGTATCACATATTTTGCCGTCGGAGAGAATATAAGGCCCCTCCGGTGTGTCCATTTTTCTATGTGGAAAAAGTGAGTCTAAGGGTTCAATGTATGAAGACATTTAAAAGTAACGTTAAGCCGCTGGAAAGGATTAAACTCAGACCACGTTCACTTTTATTTTTTCGAGTACTCTCCACCCTCACGAAATTTTCCATTATTGTTTCCATTACAATAATGGACAGAGCTATCTTTTATGGTAGTGTTCAATGGTATCATTTAAGGCAGACTTCGATACGAGGGCCTGGACGCGAACGTGACTTGTAGCAGCTATCGACAGAGTTAACTGATTTATCTCTGAAGATTGTTGGTGTAAATTTATTTCAACTATATTTTTATATTACTTTAACTTTTATATATATATTTATTGAAATATTTTATTTGTAATTAGTATTGAAATATTTCCAAAGTGTAAAGATTATTTTTTCTCTTTTTTTTCTCATTACTTTATTAATGTAATGTATTTTTTTAAATTTTTATGAGGTCATGGATAGATTGGGTGCCTTGTTCAGACACTTTTTGATATGAAGTTATTGGTTCAATTCCCAACCCGATCCTTTATAAAAATAATTAGTACATTTCAAAAATCTAGAACAAGATTCATATACATGGAGTTGCCCCCACTTTTCGATGAAGATCCTTAATGTGTATATATACTTTGTATGGGCCATTGCCATGGCTTCTCAATACCACATTCCCAAAAAAGCATAATTCATTTCATATAACACTTGGAAATTTCTTTTAATAAATTAATTTAATTAAAAGATAAAAAACATTGTGGCCATTTTAGAGATAAATCTTAGCCTTTGATTTGTGTATAATATCTACGTCGTAAGTGTCATTATTTGAAAAAAACTCTCCTGTGTGCATCATGTCATAACCTGAAACCATTAGATTATATGTTAGATGATTAAAACATATTCAGTCGTAGGATGAAAAGGCGAAGGTAGTTACAAATATTTTGTTTATAATGTAGTGATGAAAAGGCATAGACAATGTAATATCCCGTTTTGGGGATATCTCTAAAACACGGCAAAACTCCAACCAGAGATAGATTGGGAGGGCATTTGCTGGATATTTCGCCTCTAAAAAGAGGATGAGAACCGAAGGCTGCCTGGCCGTTTCCAGACTCTGTCTAAGAGTGAAAGATAAACGCACCAAGGGATATAGAACTAGAATGCTCAAAAACAACAATAGACATATAATAGAAAGAGAATATAGCAACTACGACAACAACAACAACTATGACAACTCAACCAGAAAACATAGAGAGAAAATGCTGAGCCATTTTATTGATCTGAGAAATGTAATGAGGTACAAGAAGTGATATTTCCGAAGGGAAGTAAGGAAACACTCTCAGAAAAGTCAGGAAATGGCTGCTCTATGAACTGTGTCCTAGCTGCTGGAAACTGCCGTGTAGCTGCTACTACTAGAATGCACTGAAGACTAGGGGTTGATCCCCTTGCCGGAATGAGCTGAAAATCTGCAAGCCTCCTCTCCTCAACAACCCAAACAAGATCCACAAACCATTCCAAGAATGGCCAACCCCAGAAATCACCAGAAACTGCATCCCCAGTGAATTACGCTGGCCTCCAAGGCAATGTGCAGTGGCTAGATAGAAACAACTGAAATACTACCACAAACTCCGCCAAAAGTCTCCTGGGGGCAAAGGTTGACCCCCTGCTCAAAATCCTGATGAAATCACCTTCAGAAACCCCAATCTTAAGCTCCTCCACAATGGATTGCATCCTCTCTCCCAGTGACTGCACAGTCTCTCTAAGCTCCAGCTCCGCAACAAACCCAAACAATAAAACTACTCACAAAATACTGAAAAATGAACCTTGCCTGAGTAGGCACTCAAAGTCCCGCGGGTCTAAGGGAGAGATATCCGACCGGAGACACTCAATGCACTAAATAGTGTGTAGATAGGCTAAACAACCATTGTGCTCAAGAAGACATAAGTCTCACTCCAAAATCATCAACTCAAGAATGAATGAAATGAGGAGGCTTCTCCATCTTTTATAATTTTGGTTTCCCTCCAAAACCCAACGTGGCCTCCTTCTCTCCTCCACATCCTCATCGTTATCTACGCAGAAGCTTGCAGAAGCTTCTAGAGTGTGCATAGGCCCCCTCCTCTACGTGGTGTTAGGCCCCCCTTGATGCCCACTTAAGTCACAACGTTGTGCTACTAGGGAGGATGTTTTATTCCACTAAGTGAGTTAGACCCTCTCTACTCACTTTTTATTTATAATTTAATTGTATAAGGAAAAATTGATCAAAATTAATATTTCCAATTAGCTGCTGCTAATTGGGAATATTACATAAAATTTTACAGCTTGCACGTACTATATTCAATGAACTGCATTGGTTCGCTCGCCAGGGTGAAAGAAAGATGAGAATTTAGGTTATGGGTATGTTCTTGTTGCTTATGCAATTTATCTATTCAGCTACAATTTCTTAATGTGAATGCTCCCATCTTCTGCAACTTCAAAATGAAAATTTTCTAAATTCCACAATAATGGGTTATAGGTATTGAGTTGCACAAAGCTAGGTTATAGGTTTTCTTTCAGAAAGACATGTTTTTCAGGTCTCCCATCTTCTGCAACTGTATAATGAAAATTTTCTAAATTCCATGACATTCCTATTGCTTATGTGATTTCTCTATTCAGCTACAATTTCTTGATGTGGATGCTCCCAGCCTCAGAAACTTTAGAATTCAAATTTTATAAATTCCACAACAACGGGTTATGGGTATGTTCCTGTTGTTTATGCGATTTCTCTATCCAGCTACAATTTCTTGTGCTCCCATCTTCTGCAACTTTAGAATGAAAATTTTGTAAATTCCACAAGAATGGGTTATGGGTATGTTCCTGTTGCTTATGTGATTTCTATATTCAGCTACAATTTCTTGATCTGAATGCTGCTTTGTAGGTATTTGCATATCATCTTCAAACTCATTCCTTATTGAAAACTTGGTACGTTTCTTATTCCCAATGTAAAAGTACTCAATTTTCATGATACAAAAATCCATGTGTGCATCAAGTTTTATTGTTGGGAAAAGAAAGGATCCGCATTGTAACAAGAGAATTGTAACCTTAATACAAAATCAACCACTAGCTAATGACAAATTAATGTGTAAAAGAAACCTGCAACTCATGTCACGATTTCATGAAAAACTTTATCAGTTCATGCCCGAAAGTTTAAACTGGAAACAATATGAGGCATATGGCGTGAGGAAGCTGAGCATGGTTACAAAGCCCTAACGGAAGGAGGCTTTGAAGCTTTTTTCCTTCCATTTCTCCAGATGAGAAGTTACAGAGTCCCATTCTCGCTGTGTTCTGCTCCACCCTAATGAAATGTCTCAAAAGGTATTTTGTTGCCTGCAAGTCCCCGACTATGTTAAAAGGTAACAGAAGCGTGGGACAAACACTTTATATTATTAGTAGATGTTTCCTTTCCCAACAAGATTTGACCAAACAGGAATGAGGGCTGTTGCCATTGCAATTTGCAAGAGAGAGCCAAGAAGAATAAGAACAGAGTATAAAATCCTTGTTGCCAATGCAAAGGTGCAAGATGCCTTGCATCTTTGAAACTCTCATTTAATAAATAAATTGTTATATTTCCTTCTAAAAGCGTGTGATGCAAAAATTTTCTTTTGTTGTTATTGTTTGACCATTGTTCCTTATGCCTGTAGCATAATATAGTTGAATAATGACATGTATAGAGAAACTAATATCCCCCATTCCTGTGCATCCTTGAAGTCTTGTTTTGATTTTTGGGAATTTGTGCTGAAATATACATTAACAGATTTACATCAAATTCATGTTTATCATGTCTAGTGGCTTCATTTATTTTTTGTTACAAACACTGCATTAGCAATCTGGTTTGTTGCTGTAAAATATGTTCAACGAGAGATGTCGGGACTAATTATTTTGGTATCAAAGAATTTCAATATTCAAAATGCCTCCCATATTCATTATTGCACTGAATAAAGTTTCAAGCATGTGGGCTTGAATATGAATGGTTGGACACAAAAATCAAAGCCAAGGTTGAGAAAGAGCCAAAGCTAGAGTCAGAGCATGAGCTAAAGTCAGGGTTAGAGCCTAAACTAAAGCTAGGGATGTTGGGTAAGAGATGGAGTCAGGTTCTAAAAAAGAGCCAGAGTTCGATAAAAGCAAATGATTATTTAAAATTAGAAATGACATCACGTGAGATTCATGCCAGGTTAGCAGCAAAGTCACCCACAAACGTTTGGAGGAAGACAATTTTGGGGAATTTTTTATCATTGGGGTTTTCTGAGTACATTAAAAGGCAGATGGATAGTGGGAGATGAGGAGGCTGCAGTTAAGAGGAAACAACATAGACGATTAGAGACACACCTAAGAGGAAGGAATTTTAGACAAACTGTAAGTATAAGTTCATCTTTATTGTATTTTTTTGGCTTCTTGCTTGCATTTTGAATCAATGGATTTCGTTTCAATGTAGTGAAAATTGGAAACAATATGATGGATGTTGTGTGGGGAAGTTGAGATTGGGTGCCAAAGCCCTAATGGAAGGAGTGTTTGAAGCTCTGTTCCTTATGTTTCTCCATAAGAGAAAAAATATGAATAAGTGTGGAGAATCAAATCCTTGATGCCAATGCCAGGGCACAAGATGAATTGTAATATCTGTAAACTCCCATTAATAAAAAAATCTACAATTTTTCTAAAATGGAGTCTTTGTTGTGTAGTTGATCAGGTTATGTTAATGTTTGTTTTTCCATTCCTCATTGTTGTAGAAAAGTATGGTAAAAGAATCAGGGAGATATTTAGATTGTCCTGCTCCATCTATCAGCATCATTGTAAACCAGTTAGCTGTATGGATTTTCTGGGACATTTTACTATTTAGGGTGGACCTTTGATGTGGGTTATGTGATCTCTATATTTTTTCTTTGGTATGGACCATTTTTGCAATCATATTTGATGTTGCTCCTGCTATCTCCCCCAGAAAATCTAGTTTCCAGCTACTGGTTCCTAACTACTGGTTTGTGGGACATTTTATTATTTTGGGTGGAAATTTTTCAAAGCTTCTATTATTGTGTAGTTGAAAATTCGATTTCCGATTACTTTTAGCTCAATAGAGTAGGGGGTTCAAATCCTTATTTGTTGCAAGGTGCTGGTGTAAAATTCAACTGTGAATTATCCCATTGAAACAATGTGGAATTTCCATGCTTTTTAAAGATGGGGCAAGACCCTAATGATCAATATGTAGCTTTTAAGGGTTCACTTGATTCAAATATAGTTGTTCCTTCCAAGTATCCTTCAATTATTTTGTGTAAACTTTACATTGTAATTTCAAAATGTTGTGAAATGTTTTGATACCATTGTAATCTTCCTTTTTTCTCTATTTTGCTTGATTTTAAAGGAAATTTAATTCTTAACTACATCTAAAAGGCCGAACATTCTTATGTAAGATAATTCCTATTATCCTTTGCTGAATTGGAGAGTTGCAATAATCAACCAAGTGCACTTGATCCTTAGATTCTAAGGTACATCCCTATTTTTGGGTCATAATCCTCAAATTTTTAGCTTGCCATAAGCATAATCTGATTCAATATTTCGAACATTGACAACTGAAGAATCTATAGGTGAGAGGCTTATGATTATGGAAACCCATGAGAGGGTAAATATGGATCTACATTCAGGGATTTCCTTGAAAGAGGAGATATTGGGAGAACTGATAGATGTAGAGAGAGAATTACAAGAAAAAATACTTACAGAGGAGCACAAAAACAAGTTGGGAGAACTGATAGATGCAGAGAGAGAATTATAAGGACATGAAACACTATGTAGACGGACAAGAAAACAAGGATATTTCGCTTACACTTTCAGACAGCAACAACGGTGAGGAAAACGATGGCATTTCACAGACATTTTCAGAAAACAATGGCAGTCAGGAAAACAATCGAAGTGTGGAGGTGAATATTGGAAACATTAATATGGTAGAGAAAATTTTAAAAACTATTTTATCGAACTAATTTATCAATGTTACACTTCACGAAATTCATAAAACAAACGGTAAGCTGTCTCAAAACAACTCATACCTATTGCATATGACCACAATCAACCTTACTCTTAAATAACCCATAAAATGTATATGTTTAGATGCTCAACGGTAACTACACATAGCATCCCACCCTTTTTTAATGGTTTCTCACACAATATATGCAACACCCCCAGAAAGACTAGTATCCAATATTCCCAGAGAGAAAATATACAACACAGGTTTCATGAAGTTTTATGTACCCATTTTCATATTTTCATATTGTAGTGACACCTCGAAGGAAAAATAGAATCACTACCCAACTGAAATCTCAATATGAAATCCAATTTCTTAGAAAACAACTACAACTGCAAATCGAGCATCGAAATAAAAGAACGTTTTTTGAATGCTCTCAATATTTCTATTGTGGAAGTTTCACGAGAGATGGAGAAAGTAGTTGCTCTATGTCAGACAATGAGAAACACTCGCTTTTAGGGGAGGTTGAAAGTGAGTCTCTTATGGGTGGTATCAAGAGAGAAATGAAATAGATGCAGATTTAATAGTGAGCAAGTGATGTTGTTGATTGTCCAGGTGGGCAATGCCACTCTTTCCATGACCCTCGGGAATTATTTTTCATAATCTTCAAATTTTTAGCTTGCCATAAGCATAATCTAATTCAATATTTGGAACATTGACAAATGAAGCATCTATGGGTGAGAGGTTTATGATTGTGGAAGCCCATGAGGGGGTAAGTTTGGATCTGCAATTGAGGATTTTCTTGAAAGATGAGATATTGGGAGAACTGGTAGATGCATAGAGATAATTACAAGAAAACATACCACATAATAAATTATTTTAAAATTTTCAATTGGCAACACCTTATGTAAATCAAATTTACAATGAAAGGCAACATTATTACTGAACATGATGGCTTCTCCCACCTTTACTAAAATTGACCAAAATCACTACAGATATCTTTCTTAGCAACTATTAAATATCTTTCTTAACAACTACTGGATCTCTTTAAGAATCTTACAGCATTTCTTTGCAACATCCAATGATGGTGCAATTGCTACTCTACAATATTCCATGGAAGTTAAATCCCTACTATCCACCTAGAGATTATTGATAAATGAAATTAAAATTTTGAATCACTATTCGAAAATAAACATGCCATCTGCATAATAACCAACATGCTTTTGTATTTAGAGGAATAGTTTTGAAGAACACAAGGGTGGATCAAATTTATTAAGGTATAAACGTTTTTTAAGAATCAAACTTAAAAAAACATTTGTACTACAGGAAATACATTTGTACCTCAAGGGATTTGATCAATGGTAGAACACATACAAATGTAGGAATTGAAATATTTTATTTATAGACTTAGGTCACATCAATTTTTTTTCTTATTAATATATTTTTAAGTGCACCTTCATATTACATAACTCTCAATATTAGAATATTTTGTTTATAATTCACATTATTTTTATTAATTTTTATTGATATTTTTAAATGCGAAATTAATTTGATATTAATAATTGAATGAAGTATATAATTCAGGGAAAATTTTAAGGATACAAAATTACCTTGAAGTTTAAAAAATTGGCGAATCTCACTAGTCCCTAATATGTAAGATATAAAATGTTTATTGATGAATTTATAAAAAATTTCAAATTTATAATGATTTTTGTATACTCTTTATATAATGTTGGTGATTTTTAACATAAAATAATATTATATTGTAAAATTTGGGCGAATCATTTTTATAAAAATGGAAATTGGCGAATATTTTTTTTGGAAAAAACATGGAAAATTAGCCCACCTACGAATATTAGCCCCAAAAATTTTCCATGAGTATATTATTCATATTACATGGTATTTGAATATTTTTAATTATAATTACTTCTTCTAAGTATTACATTATTTTGGCACCTCAATGACAAATTCGAACCATGAGACGAGAATCCTCTTTTCTAGGGGACTAATTTGACTATTGAAGCACTCAATTTGGATAAGGGAAAGTATATTTTTGAAGAAAAACACACATGTGCACAAAAGAAAAGGTCAAACCTAACAGGAAATTGGTCACCCTTGGAAGCCTAAAAATACAAGTGACCTCAAACTCATTTGGACATAACCAAGTGCCTTCTTCTTATCTTCTTCATTGATTGGTTCACACAGGTCTAATTCTGGATCGTGAAGTTTCGTTGGTACATGTCCAAGATTGTAGGGTCTGAAGTTCACATGTGTGTTCGGGTTTCAGGTTTTTAACTGCAATCTTGAATCATGTAAATTTTAGCTATAACAATAGGAACCTGGGTTCATTTGTGCAGCTCGAAGCTCTAAACCACAAGCATACCTATTCCTCCACGCAGTTGGGCTCTAGGGTTTCATTTTGACAATTGACCATAGTTGACCACACACAAGAAAAGTTATCTTTTATTGCGATTGATGCTAGAAACATATTTCTGAATGTTGTTTGGTTAATTTTTCTAGATGATTTTTTATTGGCTCATTGTACTCTCTTTTGAACATTTTATGACAATCTAATAGAAGAATAATTGCAAAGGTTTGTCCCCATAGTGGGCTTTTGTTGGTCATTGACCGAAATTCTTGTGTCTTTTGTTGATGTGTCGATTGTCTTCTTTTTCATTGCCTTTACTGTTCTATCTTCAATTACTCTTGATTATATTATTAATTAAATAACTGAATTGGGCTAAAGTAATTGAAACAACATAGATTTTTATGAAATTTAACATGGGAACAGAGTTAAGGTGAAGGAGAAGCTCAAAAGGAGATAATAATCGAAACAATCATCTTTGGAAAGTTGAAGGAGTCTATCTAATTAAGTCAATATGTATTCCACTTTCTTCAAGTAATGTTAGAAGTTGGGTGACGCATCTAACTTTTTTACATGGAAGATGAGGTTGGAGATCATAGTTGATAACAATGATCTTTTGGAATTCATTGAAGGAAAAGTAGCTAAGCATCAAGAGAATGTTTCCACTGCTACCTAAAACGAGCACAAGAAAGGTGAGGCATTAGGGGAATTTTGAGGTCTAAAATGGGCCTCATAAGAAAAATGTACAACAAAAATAAACTTTATAACAACCAATAGGATTCAAGATGATGATGTCATCCATAAGGGATGATTCACCATTTTTGGAGTAAAAAAGTAAAAATATTAAAAAATAATAAAATAATAAAACTACTTTTTCAACTCGTATTTTAAACTTATCTCCCAAAAATTTTACTCAAATTTCAAGCGGGAGTACTCGTTGGATGCGGAATTTAATTCCTCATCCAAGGAGTACCCATGTTGCATACTTTCGATGGGTCCTACTACATGAAAAATGAGAAATACATAAAAAAACGTGATTACAATCAGGTTTTTTATGTATTTCTCATTTTTCGTGTAGAAGAGTTCATCAAAAGTATGCAACATGGGTACTCCTTGGATGAGGAATTAAATTCCGCATTCAACGAGTACTCCCGCTCGAAATTTGAGTAAAAATTTTGGGAGATAAGTTTAAAATACGAGTTGAAAAAGTAGTTTTTTCATTTTTCCCTCTAAAATTTGATGATGTCATCAAATCTTATTAGATTTTTTCCACTATTATTTTATAATTTCCTTAGGAGGCCCATTTTAGACCTCAAAATTCCCATAATGTAAAAGAAAACAAATTATAGATGATGGTTCACAAGATAATTTACTTGCGTATGTTGGAAATTTGAGTAAGTCTAAGGATAAATAAGATAGTTGGCATGTATGAAGTCAACAATTTAAATGAAATCATGTCCTTGAAATATCAACTCATAGATATCAAGATGAATAAAGGAGAGTTTGTGCAATCCTACATTATGAGGAGATGTTGTCTTAGGGACCTATTGCAAACAGTTGGGGAAACTATGTCTGATAAGGAAGTGGTGATTGTAAATCTTAGAGGTATCCCTTCCATTTCGGAAACCTTCATTACTATCATAAGAAACAACTATCATTTGATGATATTGTTGGAAATTTTACTCAAGAAGAATGAAGGATGATATCATGGGGCAAGATTCAAAAGCCCGAAGAAGGATATCTCGTTATGTTTGTAGGAGAGTTTGTGTAATCCTACATTAGGGACCTATTGCAAACAGTTGGGGAAAATATGTATGATAAGGAATTGGTGATTGTAAATCTTAGAGATATCCCTTCCATTTGGGAAACTTTCATTACTATCATAAGAAACAACTATCATTTGATGATATTGTTGGAAATTTTACTCAAGAAGAATGAAGGATGATATCATGGGGCAAGATTCAAAATCCCGAAGAAGGATATCCCGTTGTGTTTGTCACTCAAAACAAGAAGAAGAAAGGAAAAATAGGTCCATAAAATTCAAGGAAACCTCCTCCTCAAAATTTGAAGAAAAGGAATGATAGAGAATCATCTCACATTGAATGTTACAATTTTCACAACAAAGGTCATTATGCTCAACATTTCCCCAAGAATAAAAATGGCCCATTGTAGAAGTCTCTCATGCCATGCTCCATGATCAAAATTTTCCAAATTTCCTCTAGGGAGAAGCAAAAAATGCAGCCATATATGTTCAAAACAAGGTTCCTCATCAAACATTGGACAAAAAGACACTCATAGAAGTGTTCACATGTGTCAATCCAAATGTTTCCCATCTCTGTATCTTTGAATTCCCCATATATTTCCATGTGCTGAAGGAAAAAAGAAATAATATGGAAGCCATAGGAATAAGCGTACATTTGTTAGATATTGTGAAAAATATAAAGCATTTAGACTATGTATTCTTGGTCAAAGGAAGGTTGAGATTAGTATGGATGTAATGTTGAATGAAAATGATTCCCTTCGTAAATAAAGGGACCTTCCTCCACCTCCTCCTACTGAGAAGAATAATGATGATATGGATATTTTGGATGGTTCTTTTGTGCCTAAATTCGAGAAATTTTTTTTTGATGATCCCATGGAGCCCATGGACCCCCTAGATCCTCCTCCATTTGTTCATCCTACCATAAAGAAGCATCTTTTCCTTCATGACACATTACAAGATGACGAGAGATGCGTTCCCATTTGAACATCATTTAGAGAAAGCAAGAAGTCATGCAAGTACCATGGATATGTTGCAGCTATGAGAAGTATGATTAAAGCCAAACCTCCCATCTTTGAAGAAATCATTAAAGAACAAGTTTGGAATTATGTTATGGCTGAAGAGTATGAATCAATTATGAATAATGATGTATGAGATGTTGTGCTGATATTGAAAGGGAAATCTACGGTGACTTCAAAATGTTTATTCAGTATCAAACATGGAGTCAATGGAACTACTGAGAAATATAAGGCAAGGTTCATGGCTCAAGTATTCTCCCAGAAAGAGGGAGAAGATTGTGACGACATCTTTGCACTTGTGGCTTGATATACAACGATTCATTTGATATTTTCTCTTACTGCAAGTCAGGGATGGATCTTCCATCAAACCAACATGAAGACAAGATTCCTTCATGACATGTTACAAGAAGAAGTGTACATTGAGCTTCCATAAGGATTTGAAGTAGAGGACAAAAATAGAGATGTTTTCATATTGAATAAGGAATTGTATAGTTTGAAGAAATCCCCCACATCATGGTATGCTCATATAGAATAGTTATTTGATGAAGTGGGGATTCATAATAAACCTCTTGATCCAAACCTCTACTTCAAGGTAGTCCAAAATATTTCGTTGATTTTTGTTTTACATGTTGACGAGCTATTATTGAAAGGTAGCAAGCCCCTTATGATTGGGTGTAAGAGGGATTTTTCCTTTGAATTTGAGATGGACCTTGGAATCATGCACTACTTTCTAAGCCTGGAGTTGTGGTAAAGGCGTGATTATATTGTTCTTTCAGAAGGAAAATACGTTATAAAGTTTTTGTAGAGATTTGGAATGACATAATGTAAGTCCCTTCCCACAACGATGGAAATGACTCTGAAGAAGTAATGTGGAGAAGTTGCAAGACCCGATTTCATGAATTGATCTGAGTATAGAAAATTGAGTGGGGCTCTAATGTCCTTAGTTAACACCTATCTAGAGTTATTCTATGTAGTGAAAATGTTGAGTCAATTCATGATTGAACCTCCTCATGCAAATTGTATTTCTACCAAACACATTTTGATATATTTTCATGGGATGATCACCCTTGGTCTAAGATATTCTATCAGAGGTGCTTGACTTCAAAGCCATACCAATGCTGACTGGGAACAAAATGTTATCGACATGAAGGGTACGTCTGGATGTTTTTTTAGCCTTGGATCTTCCATGATATCTTGGACCAAAAGGAAGCAAAATTATTTAGCAATGAGTACCACCGATGAATATTCCATTGCTACTAGCATGGTTATTTGTGAAGCAGTTTGGTTCAGGAAGCTATTTGGAGAGTTACTTGAGTAGGTCTTGGAAAATACACTGATATTGCGACAATAATAGTGGGATCTATTTATCAGAGAATCCCATGGTTCATGACAAGTCCAATCACGCAGATATCAAATATAATTTCATTCGATACATTGTGTAGAGATGAGACGTTAGACTCCATAATATATCGACAAATGAGTAGATTAAAAATATTCTCACAAAGTATTTTCCGAAAGGAAAATTCTTGGTCTGTAAAGAACAAATTAGAGTATTGGATGCTACCCCTCTTGATAGGGGGAATCACTTATCGCAAACACTACGCTGAATCTCCCCATTGACTGAGATCCTAGGGTGAGGAATTGAGATGGAGGGATCCTGGGTTTGAGTGATCTCTAAATAATATGGTATCACCACTATATATTACCCATAGGGTTGGATATGTTTCTACCCTATATTTTTCCATGAATAGTATGCCGAAGTTGGCATCATACCCACACGCTCGGCTTGCTGGGATTACGGCTCCCCAATTGGCTTATGAGTTGAGAGAGTACTTGGAGGTGTGTTACCTAGCTGATTATGATGAAAAATTTTTAGCACATGATTCTGGAGGGTCATTGTTGGCAATATTAGGGAGAAATATGATGAATGAGATACTATAGGGTGGAATATGTTAGCTCCCCTATGTTATGAATCCTATTTATCAACATAGGGTGGAAGATGTTTGCTCCCCTAAGTGATGACATGAGGTGAGAGTCTCCCATAGGACCTTCCTCATTTTATGGACATGCTAGTAACCAGTGCTCCGTAATGATTCTTCTTCTTTACATTCGATAATGTTTCAAAAAATAGATTTGAACATATATTGGACATGATATTCTAATAGGTGTTTTGGGGAATATCACCCTAGAGGTTCGTTGGGTTACAACCTCCAGAGAGCAGGGGCATGCTACTTCAGAAGGACTCACACAACCATGCACGTTCAGAAAAACTAAATAGAGTAGAATGAGAAAGTTACCCGTAGGTCCTACGGTTGAAGAAGATCCCGCGGGGTTCAAACCCCCAGCAACCGTCCTTCCTTCTTAACCTAAAAGACAAGAAGAAACAAGCATGAAGAACTAGTTGTACAGCATATATCTACTCTAAATGTTAGTGAGATTCATATAAAACATTAAATAAATCATAATGAATGCTTAAATAACAATATTATCATACATAGAAGCATACACTAACACGTTTATTTCGGGAACAGCACGGTACTTCTGTATTATAAATAGCATGTACAAAAGTAACGAGTGGAGATATCACCTGATCCTTCCACGGCCTTCGAGCAGACCGTCGTTCGGATCCGTCCAGCCCTTGCCTCGCTAAGACTCCTTCCAAACTGGTGCATACGAGATGACATATAGGGAGATGTGCATCTCATGGAAACAAGGGTTTCCTATAATGAATTGGGAAAGTGCAGGAGGCACGGGGAATCAGACTTGGATAGGGAATACCAACAGAGTATAATATCAATAACTCTCTCTCCCTTAGGCCATACACATGAGGGGTTTTTATACTCCCTCCAAGTAGTTTCAGCAGTTGGAAACAGTTGGCCACATGCTAGGGTGGTTGAACTACCTGAGTAACCATCAACCCAGCCTGAAAATAGGGAATAATTATATATTTTTTAATCATTTTAATGGCATATGTGGAAAAGTCTAGCTGGACTCGCGTATACACGCGGAAACTCACGGGCATAGTCGCGTATGGGGATTTTTACACTGTTTTTAAGTGAATTTGTCCAAGTCTGTAGGAATGGGTGCCCAAAGCCATATAAAAAATCATGAATCATGTGAAGGTGAGAAATGATGCTATAACAGATGCCCCCTAATATATGAGGTCAGAAGGGGTACATGATGGACGAAATGTGTTATGCACATAGAAAGAACTTCGCAAGGACAAGAGAAGACTTCACCAGATTTTAGCCTGCCAAAAACCAATGAAAGAAAACAGAGAGTCAACTCATGCTGAGGCGGGCATACCCATGCTCAGTCAAAAATACATCATATATAAAGTACTGAATAGATCCAATATGTATACAAGTATAGCTGAACTGAAAGTACACAATGAATCATCTGAGCATGGCCCGAAAGTGTAAGTCTGAATCAATGTCCAAGTATCACATATAGAATGTTGATCAAAGATGGTGCAACTGGATGTCTGATCAAATAAGTAACTGAATCTCCAAGTACCAGATCATAAGAGGTGGATCAAACGGTACAATCACGCAACTCGGGAGCCAACATATAGGATGCTGCTGTACTAAACTGCAACATATAAGGGTGGATGGCATCACTGGCAGAAACTGAATGGACTATGAAAAGTGAACCGAGAGATGCTGATGCAACCCGAGGTCTTCACCGATCACTATGGCACAATTCTACACCATGGGAATAAATGAGCTGAAGTCGACCATGTGAGAAATCGTTGGATTACCAGGCAATGATGTATCCCATTAACCAACGCGAGACAACCCACCGATAATGATAATGAGTGTCAAGGTGCCCCAGTACAATCTGACAAGTGCGAATGAATGAGTTGAAGTCAAACACTTGAAAGAATCTACCAATCAGGAGGCAATGATGAATCCCCACTGTCGATAGCGAAGAGTTTGCCACTGATGACTGCAAACCCTAAGGTACTGACAAAAAGACTCTAGACCTTATTCCCAGAGCAATGAGTCGGAGTCGATGGGAAAAGATCTGCTGGAAGGAAAGCATTAAGGCATCCCACATCAGTCCAGCGCGAGTGTAACCCGCAGGCCAAGATTTGGAAGGAATCGGACGAAGTAGAGTGATGGAACCAAAACCGAAGTACGTTTCCGACATGCACAAGATGAAGCTAGCGCACGGAAGAAACCCTCTGAACCAACCAATAATGGAAGCTGACACAGAGGCGAGAAATCCACCGATAGGGTCAAATGGAAATCAAGGTACTGCACGAATCCCAAGTGTGATAATGTGTGCTGACGTCGAACACAGGGGAAACCACTCAGTCAAAGACCCATGATGATGATCAAATGCTGAGCACGAGGTCACCTATCAATGATGGAAATAGGCCCAAGGTGCGGCTCTAGGTTTGCTCTCAGAGCAATGTGTTGTAGTCGATAAGAGACAAACCCGCCGGCAAGAAGTCAATGGGGACCTTCTCAAACCAGCACGAGCAGAAGACCAAAACATCTGATGTGATAGAACATGATACTGACAAGACCGAGAAGGCCGACTGAATAATGAGTCAAGAGACACCGCAGAATGGCCGACTCAGGCTAGACTTCCCTTGAACAAAAGCACGACTCTGTGATGACCATGGCAGTAAAAAGTGACACTGTATAAGTCTGTCCTGCGGGAGGCAAAACAAACTCTCCATATGATTGGAAGAGATAACCAACCGGGGGAGAACTGACAAGTGAAACATGGTAAAGGCTGAACCTAGGTCAAACTAGAACCATCCCAAATGAAGGATATATATATAAGTATATGTGCTTTGTTCAAGGGCGACAAAACTGACTCTGTACTGCCATCAAAATAACGAAGATACATCCCGTTCCCGCTCTTTTTGTTATATTTGATTTTTTGTCTTTTTCATAATAAGCCTGAAAAAGAATAAAAGAATGCTATGGTACAATGGATAGAACGAGTATCAAGAAAACAGATGCACTAGTTCCTGGGATTGGAACAATCCTATGCTCAATGCAAGGTGGCGAAAACTGGTCAGTGATACTCAGAGGAACGTTCCATCCATGGGTACAAAGGTGTCAAGTCGTGATAGCTAAGTGCATGCAGTGGTTAACTTGTACAGAAAGTCAAGGTCAAAAGTTGGCTTAAACATCGAGTCCAAATGAAGCCGGCTAAAGGCCAGGATAAACAAGTAGCCAATATACAATGCAGTAATACAACTTAACGACACCAGGGAGCCTCTAGGGTAAAAGCCAGAAAAAATGATAAGTGATGAAGAAGAAGAATGAAGCTTCAACACATAAGACATGGCGGGACTAAAGAGGACTCCCGAGCCTACATAAAACGTAGCATGGGCAACAAGTGATAGCGAGGAACTAACTAGGAAGCCCATGTAAAGGAAGGCTCTACCACCAGGTCATGATTAAATAATCGGCGAGTGAAATGGGTGTAATACTCATGACCTGATGGGATCGACCCTATGGAAAGTGATCAGTATGGAGGCTAGTATGCAAGATGCAGCGGAAAGTGATTTCCCTAACCTATATGCCAGTGAAGATCATATACCTGTCGTGACGAGTCGGTAATCATGGATCAAAAATCGGGAAAAATCTCAAAATCGTCAAAATGTACCTGAAAACATACCAAACTGGGCACTTCCAAGCATCCGGGTTATGCAGCTTAAGATAGATCGAAAAAGTAAGCATAAGGAATTTTTGCGAAAATTTTCAACTTTTTAGCCATAAATAGACAAATTACCTCATATTTGGTTCATTATTGCATTGCTGATTTGGAAAAAAGTGCTCTGGAGCAAAAAACTTCTTTTGTCAAATCAGGAACAACCGACCGTCGAAACGCGCCGAAACTTCAGGTAGGCTCCTAAATCATCCTGTTTATTCATTTTGTCCATTTGGAATTTAAAATGAATTGAATTTTAGCTTTAAAACCCTTGATAAAATATGCGGACTTGCGCATACGCGGGTTCATTAAAGGAAACTCGCGTATACACGCGACTGTGCAAAGGAAAAACCGCGTATGCGCAAGTCCGAATGCAAAAAAGCATGGCTAATGCATAATTTGATGAAATTTCTCAGGATGACAATCTCATGGAGGGAACGTGAGCATAGCGCAATAGACCAAGAGGTCATGCAAGATCGCGCAGCGCAAAATATCCTTCGGAATTGCGGATTGTTCAAATTCTTCAAGATGCCAAATATGAAAAACAATGTGCGGTTGCTAGAAATGCTCGTAAATTACTGGGAACCAGATCAGGATTGCTTCATAATTGATCAGATGCCACTACGCATTGAAGTGGAAGACATATATTTCATTACTGGACTCTCCCGAAGGGGAGAACCAGTAGACTTGCACGGGAAGCCCCTGGGAGGGCTAACTGTGGAAGACTATGTCCAGGTATATTGCGTAGGGGGTTCCAAAAAGGTTGGAACTCAGATTGCAATTAAAGATGTGAGGGATTTGCACATGAAAATCCTCCTTTTCACCATCGGCAGAGTGGCAGGATCCGCCTCTCTACATCAGGCGTCCAGGACGCAAATGAGCATAGTAGTAGAATGTTTGACTCATGTGTATGATTGGTGCATAGCCCTTCTACTGAACATGAAACAACAGCTGACTTCAATCCGCCAAGTAAAGACCAAACACTTTGGTTACGGTACAATTTTGACAACATTCTTCTTTGAGAATATTCCAGCGTTGAGACCCAGAGTCATCTCTACCATTAGTAGCCCGCAGGACCCAAGAATTGCCCGTTGGGCGGACATGATGAAGAGACTGGGGGGTAGTGAGGTACCCCGGACCACATGGGACGATGAGTTCTTCGTTTGGTGGGGAGAGCAAATCATCGCAGTGGACGACTATCCCTATGCCGGGATGGACTTTCGTGGAGATCCGGATCTAGTTCTTCCACCAGGCACAGCATGGGGAACAGTCGGTAAGTTTGCAAAAATTTTTGACTTATATAATTTTTTTGGATTTTTTCAAATATGTATGAAAAATGAAAAAAAAACATGTTTTTGATTGGATTCATAATGACTGACAATTAAAAATGATCATGTTTCAGATATTGGACCAGTTCGTCCTGAGGGCCTACCGCGCCACAAGCGCCGCAGGGGTGAAGCAGATACTGTGGATTCAGATAGGACTCTCCAGGCCATGTAGAGAAACTTGGAGGGATTAACCCGCCAAATCCCTATGGCTGCCGTGGAGGATCTACCAGAAGCCATCTAGAGACGGGTGGTAGGAGTGCCCCGAGACTGGGTTAGACTATTCCGTCGAGTTGCCACTGCAGTCACGTTCTATAGGAACACGACTTCTGGGCAGGGACCTCAGGAGTAGACAGATATTATATATTAGATGACTGTATATTCTTTTTTGAGACTGAACATGATGGGGCATAAGCCCAAGTTTTGTACGACATTTATGGAGCCAAATTTTGTAAATTTTTTTGACACTCCGATGATATATATACAACGATATTTGATGTGATGTGATAAATGTATCAAATGTATGATGTTTTTGATGATTAAAAATTTATTGTATGGAATGATTAATATTCCAATCTAATGCTTGATTAGCTAATGATTCAGCAAACCAATTGTCAGCTCGAGGAATATGAATGAATGTTAAAAATTGAAATGACCTTTGTAACAAACGTACCCTCAAGAACAATCGTAATAAAAATGGATCTCGTACCCGATAAGTGTTGTTCAACTGCGACACCACCAACTGGGAGTCCAAGCAAACTACCAATGAATCAACACCCAAATAAATTGCCTCCGAGAGTAGATGAATGACTGCAGTGTATTCTGCCACATTATTGGAAGCAGGACCAATGTAGACCCCTCTTGATACCAATAGCTGACCGGAAGGATAATGAAGCACCCAAGCCGCGGAAGCTATGTTCCGGGTGTGTCTACTAGCACCATCGGCGAAACCAAAATGACTCATGACATCCAACACGACCTGCCAAAGCAGATCAAAAAACATCACCACCTCATCAAAAATAAAAAATAAATCAGATATGTACAAAGCAAAAACTACTATATACAAAAGCAAGATGGTAGGCCGAAGCCTAGGCATAATACTTTTTCAAATAGAGCCCATTTCGGGGCTCCGGCAACTCGTTCCCTTCGAAGTCAACCAAGGTATAAGCTCCTTTCTTAAGGACTTTTTTAACGATATAGGGGCCATACCACATCGATTTAAACTTTCCTGCCCCCAAGGCATCCTTTTCTTGGGCATAGACCAAAACAAGGTCGCCTTCGGAAAAGACCCTAGGCTTAACCGCCTTATCGTACTGAAATTTGACTCGGTTTTTATGCGCTTCATTCATCGTGGCGGCATCTCGACGCTGCTCATCGAGATGTTCCAGATGAAGAAGCCGTTCTGCCAGACTGGAAGTGTCAGGAAGAAGTTCAACAACTAATTTAAGAGAAGGAATCTCGCATTCAATAGGAAATACGGATTCCACCCCGTGCACTAACTGAAACGGAGTAAAGCCAGTTGCAGTTTTCACTGATGTCCTGTATGCCCAAAGTGCAGGATATAGCATAATATGCCAGTTGGATCTAGCTTTATCAATTGTCCTTTGAAGAATTGTCTTCAAGGATTTATTCACGGCTTCCACTTGCCCATTGGCTTGAGGATAATATGGAGATGAATGCTCCTGCCGGAAACCCAATTTGAGAGCCAACTTAGCCATCATACTATTCTGAAAATGACTACCATGGTCAGTGACAATCTCTCTAGGTATACCAAAACGAGCGATAACTTGGTTGAAAAGGAACAAAGCTGCAGTCTCACCATCGTTCCCAAAAGTAGGCATAGCCTCGACCCACTTCGTAAAGTAGTCTACTACTACGATAATGTACTTGTGAACTTTTGCCGAAGGCGGGTTACAAGTAGTATAATCAATACCCCACTTTGTAAAGGGTCCGACAGTAACGACTGGAAAAAGCGGAGCTGGATGAGCGCGCATTTTTCGAGTATAAACCTGACACGGATGACACTTTTTGACCGATTCAATACAATATTTAAAAATCGAGGGCCAAAAGTATCCAGCACGCAAAATCTTTTGGGCTGTAGCAAGCCTAGATAAATGACCCCCACAAGCTCCACTGTGAGAATCATTGAGCACAACCTCAGCTTCTTCGAGAGTTAAGCAGCGTCTTAGGATTGAATCAACCCCTCGACGGTATAAAGCATCACCAATAATCAGATAATTCTTGGCTAAGTGACGCAACTTACGATGCTTATCTTTCGAAAAAGTAGAGGGAAACTTCACAGTCAGGAAATACACAATGATATCCCCATACCAAGGATCCTGTGGAGAGATCAAAAACAAGTGTTCGTCCGGAAAGGACTCATCATAGATCATCTCCTCTCCAAAAGGCAACTCGGAGATCAATTCCGCAAAAACTAATGACTTCTTGGATTTGGAAGACATGAACTCGAGATCAAATTCTTGTAAAATCACAATCCATCTATTATATTTGCCCCCAATCACTCACCTGCTGAGGACAAACTGAAATGGATTGGCAGCTGCCAAGACATAAGTTTTGCGAAGAATAATGTAATGCCGGAGTCGCTGCACAGCATGAACTACTGCTAAGGCTAATTTTTCTATCGGAGTGTATCGAAGTTCAGGTCCTACCAGTCCTCGACTAAGGTAGTAAATAACATGCTCTGCAAGAGCATCATCCTCCTGAACCAGAACCATACCAATGGTAGATTCTGTTGCTGCCAGATACAAAAGAAAATCTCTGCTATAATCAGGTGGAATCAGTAAAGGAGCAGAGGTTAATGCCTTTTTCAAAGCATCGAATGAGCGTTGATCGTAGTCATCCCAAAGAAAAGGGACTTCTTTCTTCAACAGTCTCATATATCCCTTTGTAATTTCGGCATAATTGACGATAAACCTCCGAAGAAAATTAGACTTTCCTTGGAGACTTTGAAGCTGACGGATGGAAGACGGGGGAGGCAACCGAAGTATTGCCTCAACCTTGAAGGGATCTACCCTTATCCCTTCCCTAGACACAATGAATCCCAATAGTTGACCGGATGTAACCGCGAAAACGTACTTGTTCGGATTCAATCGAATTTTATAAAAACGACATCTTTCAAATATTTGCCGGAGGTGACCAGGATGATCCATCCTCTTTCGAGAATGAGCAGCTAGATCATCTAAGTATGCCTCGATAATCTTTTTGATGTCATGGAAGGCGTAAGACATGGCCCGCTGAAAGGTAGCCCCAGCATTTTTAAGGCCAAAAGGCATCTTCTTGTATGCAAACGTACCCCAGGGACAAATAAATGCAGTCTTATGTTGATCTTCAGGATGGATAGTAATTTGATTATATCTAGAAAAACCGTCCATGAAAGAGAAAATCTCGTTACCGGCACACTCGTCAATGATATGATCGATGAATGGTGTGGGGTAATTGTCTTTAGGACATGCCTTATTTAGGTCTCTAAAATCGATGCACACTCGAATCGTTCCTTTCTTTTTATCTACCGGAAGGGGGTTTGAAACCCATTCAGTCAGAGGAACAGGGAAAATGAATCCTGCCTTAAGCAGCTTTTCAACTTCAGCTTTGATAGCTGCTGCCTTCCTAGGATTGACCGGACGAAGCTTTTGCCTGACCGGCTTAGCGTTTTCATACATCTTGATCTCATGCTGGACAATAGATCGGTCTATGCCATGCATTTCCTCATAAGACCAAGCAAATACATCCCTATACTCTTTAAAGAGCTCGGTGTAGATTTGAATCTCTTCACGGGAACATTCAGCTCCAATGAAGACATTCTCAATGATATTGGGATCCCTGGAAATGTTCACCGGGATAGTAGGAGAGATCACAGCCATGTTCCCTTCAACATAAACCTCTGTTGGTGCCAAAGGGTTCAAGACTGGGTGAACAGGTCTAGGAGACTGAGGACTTGGAACACTAGTTTCAACTTCGTTTAAGTCAGGTAGGAAGTAAGACCGATGATGCAAATCATCCCACGGTCTATCTATACCAGTCATGGCTTCCAGGATTGCCTCTTCAGATGGAAGAGTGGTATCAAGGCAATCTTGGGCCGAAGAAGAACTAATCGTCCAAGCCGGAGCCACATCACCATCCAACTCTTCCGGTGAAAGAGGAGCTGGAACGGATTCTGCAGTGTCAACAATAGACTGATATGAAATCTCAGCTGCAGAAATCGGAAATGCCATTCCACCCACTTGACCTTCCGCTAATGTGGCAGTAGGGGAAGGTAAGGTCCAAGGGTCCGAAAAATAATGAGTTCGAAAGAACTCTCTTCGAAAGGGAGCCTTGGAGGATGAAATAGCATTAATATGCACCGTAGGAGGAGGAAGATCGAAAGTACCCATCAAGGAAGAATACATTCCAACTCCTAGATTCTCAACAGGCGCCTTAGTATTATCCAACTTTGGAACAGATGAGTCAGAAGGCGCATTCAGGTCTACAGGAGGACAGTCCAGTTGATCCACTATAACGATCCTCCCTTCGTGGGGGAAACATACAATCCGAAATAATGAGGATGCAATGGCATCCATCTCATAAATCCAGTTCCTCCCCAACAGAAGGTTGTAGTCCAAGCTTGCATCCACTACCTCAACCTCTATATTGACAGTTTTGCCCCCAACACAGATGTGCAAAGCTGGGACAATACCATGGGGTCTGTGAGAATGACCATTGAACGCAGTAAGAACAGTGCTAGATGGAACAGCTTTGGGAGATCCAAGTGTCTTCTAGCATGCGAGAGACATCACGCATGTGGAAGCACCCTCATCAACAACCGTCCGAAAGATGTTACACTTCCGGTACGATGATTTAATATGAAAAGCCATGTGATGAGGAAGTCTCTTCTTAAAATTAGTCATATCAAAAGTAATCAGAAGAGAATTTTTCGGATCAATATCCCCAATGGCAGTGAGCAAAGCACTGCGCTGAGCCGGACAAGACTGGAGTACCTCTAAAGCTGACATAGCACAAGGACTTTGCGCCAGATCTTCTACAATCGAGTAGTTCTGGGCAGCCCTCGCATTTGGATTGATCGTTGACCGCTTAGAAGATGCTTTGGGCATCCGAGGCATAGACTCAACAGTTGGCTTCATAATGTGAAGCGGCTCAGTAGCATCAGGAACTTCCTTAGCTTTCGAAGATTCCTCTCCGCCATAATCACAGGATCTCGTAGCGATATCCGCGTGATGCTCATAATAAAGTATTCGATAGAATTTCCCCTTCACAGGTGCCCCCAGAGGAAGCCCCCGAGTTTTGGTTCGCGCCAACAAAATACTGCGCATGAGAAAAGGGTTTGTTAACACGGCACCGAAACTAGAAGAACCTGTTTGAGCTAACAAGCGAGCATCTGGTGCAGGGCAAAGGTGTGAGATAGACACCAGCTCAGCCCATGGAAACTTCACTTTCTTTTTCTCCTTTTGACCCTCACCAACACGCTCGTTGGTTTTATTTGCATTTCCCTTCCCGTTCTTGCCCTTCTTCTTGTTATTTCGTCCCTTCTTCTTCCCATCGGATTGTTGATTTCCTTTGGGATCAGAAGCTTGGACAACATTTATGGACAAAGACTGGGAAGGTGATGAATCAGCAGGCACAGCCTGACCAGAAGGAGCAGATTGTAAAGACAACTGCTGCAGTTGAGAAAGCAGGTTGGCTGCACCACTACTGACCGATCCGACAAGCCCGTCACCATGCAGACCAGGTTTAGTTTTTGATAAATCCAATTTGGAGCGAGGAGCATTGGGAAAATACTTATAAAGTACCCCAGACTGAGAATAGATCAGTTCCAGCTGCTGGGCCCTAAAAATGGCCTGCTCCTCAGAAAATACCCCAGATAGGGATACATCTTTTGAAATATCTGACTGCAGAGATTTCAAAAACCACTCGAGAAGGAATTCACCTGGAATATGAGATTTGATAAGCCTCTTCCTTCTCCTCCATTCCTGAATGTGATCAGAAATGTGAGTTGCCTCATCCTGCTTAAAATTAGCCAGGAGTTCGGTCCCAGCCTCATATCTGACAGGCAACTGAAAATGGTTTAGAAATGTGACAGCCAGTTCTCCAAATGTGGCAAAACTGCCCCCAGTGAGCTCGATATACCATTTGGAAGCATTTCCAGTTAGGTTGCGTTGAAATAATCTCAACCAAATCGAGTCATCGATCAGGGAGTTCGAAGAGCACCATAAGTGGAAAGTGGTGATGTGGTCCGCCGGATCCTCTCCATTCTTACCTTCAAACTTTGGAATGTCTGAAGGAATTTTGGTCAGGACCGGAGGCCACCCCGGACTATAACGAATCGGGTCATTAGTCAACTTCGACAAATCTGGCAAGTTTAATGTTGCCAGAAAAGGTAAGCGAGGCGGAGCCTGAGAATTCCATCCTTGATGGGATGGATTCCCAACATTATGAAAAGAATAGCCTGGATTTGATGAGGCACTAGGTTGCCAGAAAGGACTCGTAGAAAACGGAGAAGAACCTCCTCCCCACGCCGAGTTACCAAAGCCCAGACCAGTTCCCCCTGCTGAAGTATTAAATGAAGAGGAAAGCCCATGGTAGGGGTTCCAAGCATTAGACAGAGGAGAAAAGGTCTGATAAGCACTCGATGAAGGGAAAGAAGCATTCCCTTGATGACCTGCGTAAAACTTATTCCCTGCCCCCGCTGTAGTAAAGACAGGATTCCATCCCATAAAATTAGTCGAACTTTGCCCCCCAGACCAAGGGTTGAAACTCTGGGTCTGGGACGTAAACGGAAACGACCCTAAAGAAGGATTGGAACTTGGAATATGTCCAGTTCCAAAGGGAAAACCCTGAAACGAAGCTAATCCACTAGCCATGTTAGACATGGGTGTAGATCCAGCTAAAGCAGCGGAAAAGGAAAAAGAGGGGTTCCCACTGGAGGGGAACCCTGAACAAAAGGGACCAGAATGAGAAGCATGTGCTTGGGTGAACCTAGAGCCAAAGACAGCAGCACTAGAAGCAATTGAAGATGAAGAAATAGTGCCCCCTGCTTCAACAGAAGCAGGAGTCTGAATTCCTGCAGCACTCACAGTAGAAGCCGCGTTCCCAGTCGTGGGCATTGAAAGATAAGAATGATACGGAAGATCTGGCGGTCTCTCTGACTCAGGTCTGATGTACTGAACAATGAACGGATAATCAGGAGGAAGAGGAGATGGACCTGTAGCAGGAGGCTCAAGTACGTCTTCTATTTGAAAATCTTCTTCCTGAGGAAACAAAACTCGCGAGGTGAGCATAACGCTCCTCTCGGGACCGACACCAGAATCAGCTATGAAACCTTCAGACCTTTATGGAGGATCTCTCTCCACTACGTCAGATGCCACAGGGTGGTAACCACCTGCTAAATCACTCCTACGCCTTCTCGAAGAAGGCTCTGGACTCTCGGGAGATAACCCCTGGATTCTCCTCGAACGACGAGGTGCTTGATCAGCCACTTTTATAGATTTTTTAAATTAGACTCAAAAAAGTGAAAAGCTAGGAAAGCTAGGAGCAAAGAGCACTCACTAAAAATAAAAATCCCTGAGATACAGTCAAGCAAATAGCCTCAAAGTATTTCCGCTCCGGGTGATGAGGACCGGACACCAAAATACAGGAAAGCGAAATACAGGACCTCCCGAAAGCAGGCTGGGATGATTAGGGCCCAAAACAACTAGCGAAGGTATCAGAAACAGTTACGCCAACCTCCTAATGACAGCCTTTGCCGGCTCAAGCACCCAAGCTTCGCAAGGGCACCCCCCAGAAGTACTGCTGAAAGTGATGCGACGTCTGCCTCAGGTACCACGGGTATTCCCCCCTGCAGTCACCTGTGTGGAACCTAGGAGTGGCAACTATGGACACCAATCCATATCAGAAGCTGGGCGGAACGGTCTTGAGGTCAGATTCAGCTAATCGGAGGGGGGGTATCCCTCTTCTCAACCTTCACTTCCCCTCGCGCTTGACTCTCAGATGAGAGCTTTCCCGGTCCACCTAACGGAGTTGGATTTCGCTCAATTAATCAACTTCTATGTTTGTTTGAGTGGCCTTGGAGAGTTAACTCTCCACTCACCTATTCCAAGGCCCTACAACCTAGCAAGTTGGTGATTGACACTTAGAAAAATTGCTAGTTGATTTTAGATTAAATCGCTTATTTTAATGGTTGTTATGTTAAGTCACAAGGATATGGAGATGAAACTTATGGTGTTTTGACCCAAAAGAAATTAATAAAACTTAACTACATGCAAATGCAGTTCTTTGTCTTTCGATGAAGAGCAATCTCTATATAGGTTCTACGAGACTAAAAATTGTATTTTTCTTCTTTTCAAATAGCAAACTCACACTCACAAAAACTAAGAAATTGACTAAATGATTCAATGCACCTAATGCAAATCACTACAAGCATGTAAATCCTAAGATCCAAATATCTTAAAGCAGAGTGAAATTCCCAAAAAGTCTTTCAGTTTTAACTCTTCTTTTGTTGCCCAGAAAGCTAGTTCTCGAAATCAAGAACTCTTAAAACGAGGACAGCAAGAACACTTAAAAACAAGAAGAAGAAATCAAATGACAACTCGTCCTCAAAATCAAGCCAAAATCTAAAAGAAAGAAACCTCACAAGCTTCAAAAGTTATGGCAAACGAAAACGAAAATGCAACAACAAAAGAAAATAACAAGTGAAAATGTTTTTTAAGCCTTTGAAATGCAAAAAAAAAAAGCAAATCAAATGTTTTTTGAGCTTTTTTTGTTTTATAAAGAAAGAGCTCGAAAAGACCAAGCACAACTATCAAAATCCAAACCAAACAAGACCGAATTTCAAGCACAAACTTCAACAATGCTCCCAAACCTTATAAGGCTAACTCGTACCAAGATCAATAAGAGCAAAAGAAGACCAGAAAACTCAGCCACTCAGCCTAGACAAATAGTGCAAATTCTTCGCAAACAAAACTCCAAAGAAGCAAGAAAAGCTCTTCAAAATTTGCAACAAAACCTAGCCTATGGAACTCAAGAAAACCAATAAAAAACGAAGCAAAAATCGCAATGCGAAGCACAACAAAAAGATAGGAGCGAGTAAGTGAGCAGAAGCTCTTTGTTCTGATAAAGCAGAATAGCCAAGAACGCTCATAAAGCGATCTTGGAACTCAATCCAGAAGTGCCCGCACCAGAAACAACTCTTTGCCAAAAAGACTAGTTTTAAATCAAACGAAAGAGAGAAAAGACATGAAACCACTTCCTTCACAATCCAATGAGTACAGAGACACTGTAGAGACAGGCCTCCACAGCCAGAAAGGACCAAAAAGTCAATAAACCCAAAAATTCAAAATCTGCCTAGGTATACGCTACTTCACAGTTATGCAACCAGCGTGCATACGCGTCTGTGCTAAGGGAAACTCGCATATACGCGGGTCCCTTTAGACAAACTTGCGTGTATACGCGACTGTGTGCAGAAAAAAGCGCGTATACAAAGGTAAATAATGAAAAAAACAAAAAGGACAAGCCTGGATAAGAAACCAGGACTTCAGACTGACTGAGAAAAAGTAAACTGGACTGCAAATGAAAGTTAAAACTGTCGGCAACCTACCAAACAGCTGAAACCACCCAACAGGGGAGTCACAAGAATGTGATCCCCAGCAGAGTCGCCAGTTCTGTTTCAGGGAAAATCACCCTAGAGGTTCGTTGGGTTACAACCTCCACAGAGCAGGGGCATGCTACTTAAGAAGGACTCACGCAACCCTGCATGTTCAGAAAAACTAAATAGAGTAGATCGAGGAAGTTACCCGTAGGTCCTACGGTTGAAGCAGATCCCGCAGGGTCCAAACCCCCAGCAACCGTCCTTCCTTCTTAGCCTGAAAGACAGGAAGAAACAAGCATGAAGAACTGGTTGTACAGCATATATCTACTCTAAATGTTAGTGAAATTCATATAAAACATCAAATAAATCATAATGAATTCTTAAATAACAATTTTCTCATATATGTAAGCAGACACTAACACGTATATTTCGGGAACAAGATGGTACTTCTGTATTATAAATAGCATGTACAAAAGTAACGAGTGGAGAGATCACCTGAATCCTTCCACGATCTTCGAGCAGACCGTCGTCCGGATCCGTCCCGCCCTTGCCTTGCTAAGACTCCTTCCAAACTGGTGCATACGAGATGACATATAGGGAGATGAGCATCTCAAGGAAACAAGGGTTTCCTATAATGAACTGGGAAAGTGCAGGAGGCACGGGGAATCAGACTTGGATAGGGAATACCAACAGATTATAATATCAATAACTCTCTCTCCCTTAGGCCATACACATGAGGGGTTTTTATACTCCCTCCAAGTAGTTTCAGCAGTTGGAAACAGTTGGCCACGTGCTGTGGTTGTTGAACTACCTGAGTAACCATCAACCCAGCCCGAAAATAGGGAATAATTATATATTTTTTAATCATTTTAATGGCATACGCGGAAAAGTCTAGCTGGACTCGTGTATACACGCGGAAAATCATGGGCATAGTCGCGTATGGGGATTTTTACACTGTTTTTAAGTGAATTTGTCCAAGTCTATAGGAATGGGTGCCCAAAGCCATATAAGCAATCATGAATCATGTGAAGGTGAGAAATGATGCTATAACAATAGGATACATATGATTATTACATGATGCAGTTACAACTTCTCCCTAGCTGAGGGGATGTTAATTTAGAAGTTCAGTGATAAATTCCAACCATGGGAATAGATTCCTCTTTTTGATAGGACCGATTTTGACTATTGAAGTGCTCAATTTGGACAAGGGAAAGTATATTTTTGAAGAAAATCCCACATGTGCATAAAATGACATGTCGACCATAACAAGAATTGGTCACCCATATAATCCTATAAATAAAAGTGATCTCAAGCTCATTTGGAAATCACCAAGGATATTCTTCTTCTCTTCTTCCTTGATTGGTTTGCATAGGTCGGAGGCTAAATCATGAAGTTCAGTTGGTAGAGGTTTGAGATTGCAGGGTCTGAAGGTTGTATGTTTGTTAGGGTCTTTGGAATTTGAGCGCAGGCTTGACACAAGAAATTTTTAGCTATAACCGCAAGCATAGACACTCGTTCGTGCAACTGGAAGCTATCAACAACAGACATACATCTTACTCGATGAAGTTGGGCTCTCTAGTTGCATTTTCACAATTAACCAGATTTCACCAAAGATAGGAAATGTTTTCTCTGATCTAGATTGATGCTCAAAACGTATTTCTAAATGTTGTTGGGTTAACTTTGCTAGATGTTTTTGTATTGCTTCATTGTACTCTTCGATAAACATTGCATGAAAATTTAATAGAATAGGAATGGAAAAGGGTTTTCCCTATAGTGGGCTTTTCCCTAGTCATTGACCAAAATTATGGTGTCTCTTGTTGATGTGTTGATTGTCTCCTTTGCCATTGCATTATTGTTCTAACATAAATTAATGTTTCTTGGAAATATTAATGAAATATTTTTAGTTGAAGAATTGAATTGGGCTAAAGTAATTGAACCAACATTCAATATTCTAAAACTTAACACATTAAAATGTTTTATTATTATTAACATTAAAATATATATTTTTTAATTCTATATTTATATATCTACTTATATTTTAGGTTGATATTGAAATAAATTAGCTAACATCTTCGATGCATTAAAAAGTTGATAATATAAGCCTTTTTCTTAATTATAATTACTTAATAATTTTTTAAATAATATAAATCTAAGTTACTTTCCATATATATTTAAATATTTTATTAATGGAAAAGAGTGAGAGATATTCTTACCACATCTCCTGTATACTAGATTATAATACTTTTATCCACAATTTTTTTTTTAGAAAATATCTTATTTTTATTTTAAGAAGGATGTGTGGAGGAATTACACATCTACCTCATATTGGATTGTATAATAATCCTCTAGTATCAATAAATATAATTGATATAAAAATAAATTTTCAAAATGAAAATTCAAATATATTATTAATAATCAATAGTTTGTTTGTTTATTTGTTTATTGGGTTTTTCTGTAACTAGAGGAATATAGGCCATTGCCGATGGAGCTACCTAAATATTGAAATGATGTTTATAATTATTTTTTTCAGTGTCACTTATGAATGTTATTTTTATAGCTAAAAAAAATATATATCTCCTTGATATTCCAATGTATAAATCTCTTTTAATTACTGCAATTTGTAATCAATAATTAATTGTAAATATGACACCGACACAAAAACATGTTAATCACGAATTTATGCTTAGAGATAATTCTTACACTATAAGTTTAAAGTTGGTTTGGGCTTTTGTTTACATAATATCTAAACCTTCTTATCCATGTTTATAATTTGATGGATCTCAATAAAACTATATATTTGTATCATATTTGTGAATGAAGTTTGTCAAAGTATTATTTTTTGGTGTGAAATTATATTTTTGTGGGTATCAACTCCTGTCTGAGCTTACTCCCTCAAGGGAGGGCCTAATATCATGGCTAATGTAGAATGGATTTTAGAATATTAATTTTGTGTATTGTTTGTGAGTGATATATTTATCCATCAATGAGGACGACTGACCATAAATTAGGATATTTGTGAAGGATATAGTAGGAAATAAAAATAATACTATAGGTGTCAATTTGCAGGAGACAAAACCACTTGATCTGTTCTATGTGCATAGCAATGGAAGTGAAATTGTTTGAAAATTTAATATGTTTATGAGTGCAGTCACAAAATTGAATTATCGATCATGCAATCCTAACATTCCTTCTATATAGTGATGAAATACATCAAATATAGGTGTCGATACATGTGCATATGTTGCATCGTCTAAGATAACACTGCATCATTTTCCAATATTTCAGAAATCGCACACACAGACAAACACAAAAAGATATCCTTACATGTATGCATTTATCTCTAGCTTGAAATAATATTCAAAATAAATAGAGAGGAAAGGTTTATCATAGCCAAAAGGTCCATAAAAAATGAAACCCAATGTATTACTATTGTTGATAAACTACCCTTGTTTCGAGGAATGTTATTAAAACAAAAACCTATCAATTTATTTACTACTTGCCTCAATTACATCAGTGAGTCAAGGCGGTGTGTGTATAATTCAAATCCATGGAATATTCAATGGAATTGGGTAGGAAACCTATATTCCATTCAGTGTGATGGTCATCATACTATAGTTGAGAGAAATGAAATTGGTCTATATGTAGACATATTGGCTTCTGAAAAGCTGATTGGAGTGAATGAGAATGTTTTGGTTATGAGGGACTTAATAAATCACCTGATGCAATGACATCTTATTCACGTGATTTGGGTGGAAGGAGTTGTGGTAATCTCTGGCAATAAACTATACTAGGCCTCAAAAAATCAAGAAGCCCTTTCACATTTGCAAGTTAGAATTCCTTCTAGATCAGGGCTCTAATTGTGAAAATATGCATCAATTTCAATCAAGTTATGCTCTATCTTTCCATATCCCACTCTTAGTTATTTACATCTATGAGCGATCTATATTTTTCACCAGAGGAGATCATTAACATAGATTTCTTTGACATGTATTAAGTGATGTATTTTAAAGTGTGTTATGTTTTAGTTTGTAAAATTTTACGTGATTAAGAATGAACAATAGGATAAAGTAAAAAATTCAAATTTCTGGTTTTGGTTGTGTATGGTACCACAAGAACATATAATTTATTTCGTTATATTTAACTTTTGTTATAAAGATGATGGGTAATGGATAAATTTACATATAGTAGCATTGAGGAGTTAACCATATTGTTTAAACTTGATTGTGGCACTCCAGCCACGGTAATGTCAGAGGATTCAAACACAAATCAACTGAAAAAAGAGTTGCAGGTTCGTCATGGAGGTAGAACCCTAGAGCTCAAGATGGTTGAGGCCAAACATCGAAATAATGAAATGAAACTCTAGTTGGGCAACTTGAAACCCTTAGGGTTTCTCGATCAGATCCTGACCGTCGATTTCACCAATTGATCCCAAGCGTACATTTGGCACCTCAAAAGAGGTGAGAGGGCCATGTGAAGGACCATTGAATTTCCACTTAGAGATCGGTGAATGGAAAAGGACAATAACTAGGGTAGGTTTATTTAATGTTAACATAAAACAATATTCATCATTGTATCTGCCTTGGTAATTGATACATGACCTACAAAGTATTGAAACATGAAAAATATAAATTCAATATGATTTTTATATTGCGAAGGTATAAGTATATAAGTTCATGATTATTTAGAGTATGTATTAAAGGTAATTTGGAAATACCTATGGTTAGTATGGGTATTACAAGTAAGGTCAAATTTGATTTGTTAGTATACGAATTAAAAATGTAAAGTGGGAATATATGGTAGGAAAATGTAAGAATAGGAATAAGGAATGTTAATTTAAAATAAAAATTATTAGGTAAAGGGGTACTATATTTTCCTTGAGGGAAAGCATTGAATATTATTTAATTGGAAAAATAGAAGGTAAGGTTGTGGAAATTGATTTAAACATAGCTTATATTTTCATGAAGACAATCTACTGAGAAGACAAGCGATGGTTGAGAAAATAAATAGTATAATATATATATATATATATATATGGGTGAAAATTCGAAGATGGGTAACACTTTTGTGACAATTCGGGGCAGAAAATGTTTTTCCTCCATAGTTCGGCCGAACTTCGTTTGCCATTTACATTGAAGACATACTGACGAAAATGGAAAATATATTTTTTGCCTGAGTTTGGAAAACCGGCAAACAAATTTCAGTCGAACTTTTAGTTCGGCTGAACTATTATTTTAGAAATATATCGCCCGCAACCTGTTCCGAGTTTCTGTTCACATTTATCGCGTGCTCATTTCTATCCAGCATTCTCACGCGCTCATTTCTGACATTTATCGCGTGCTCATTTCTATCCAGCATTCTCTCGCACTGATTTCTGTCTAGCATTCTCACACGCTCAGTTTTGTCCTGCGCGAATTAAGCTCAAGAAGGTAAGATATACCAAATTTTAAATTTCTGTAATTTTTTTGTTGTTTTTTTTAATTTGGTTTTAATCTGATTTTTTTGTTGCAAAGGTCTTCAGTGTCTTCAGGGATCATTGTCTTCAGCATCTTCAACATCCTTTTCTGCGACTTTCCAGGTACGTTTAACATTATCCCTATTATCCTGTATGGAATTTATGCAGAAGAGAAATCAGTTATGAATGAGAGAGGCTCGGTAAGGAACATGCAAAGAACCAATGAATCACTCTAACTATATACACTTTTTTGGCTCTCTACTTTTTGGAAATGTGTTGATAAGACTGTCAATTACTACAACTTTGTAATAGAGTTTAATAAGGATAATATTGTCAATTACTACAACTTTGTAATAGAATTTAATAATGATAAGACTGTCTATTACTACTATCTCTTTAAACTACCTCTACTTTTCTTGGCTCTGTCTCTGCTTTTTTTTGGCTCTCTACTTTTTTGGTTCTTTGCCTTATGTACAATGATTCATTTCATATTATTCATAGATCAAATTTCATTTAAATACAATATTTATCATAATGTACAATGACTCATTCCATATTCATTTTTAGATTCAGGAGGAGCTTTTGTTAATGTTATGACAATGCCAATAGAGAATGAGCTAGAATCATCTTCAACATCTATTAATTAGATATGAAAATTTATAATACTACTGTGTAAATTTGAGAATATTTTGGAACATGTTTATATAAATTATATATACATATGTAATTTTTTTGGCTCTGTCTCTGTTTTTTTTGGCTCTCTACCTTTTTTGGTTCTCTGCCTTATGTACAATGATTCATTCCATATTATTCATAGATCAAATTTCATTTAAATACAATTTTTATCATAATGTACAATGACTCATTCCATATTCATTTTTAGATTCATGAGGAGCTGATTTATCATAATGTACAATGACTCATTCCATATTCATTTTTAGATTCAGGAGGAGCTTTTGAGAATGTTATGATAATGCCAATAAAGAATGAGCTAGAATCATCTTCAACATCTATTAATTATATATGAAAAATTAAAATACTACTGTGTACATTTGAGAATATTTTGGAACATGTTTATATAAATTATATATACATATGTACTTTATATATACATATGTACTTTATAAATATTTTGGAACATGTTTGTTGTGTGAGGAAGTGGCACTTTATGATGATATTTTTAGTGATCGAAGGAAGTAGAATATTTTATTTTTGAAATTATTATTACACTTGTATTGAAACACTTAATAAATATGTAGGTTCACTGAAATTACCTTAATATCTTGTAGAGCCCATTTCATCCAAAACTCTGAAAAATAAGTAACTACTATGTATTCCACTTCTACTCTAGATAGAGAAAGTAATGGCTCTTTCTTGCTTCACCATTAAACCAAAGACTCTTCCTAAGTAGAATTATACATTGTCCACTTGTACTTTTCATGTCATCCACACAAGCCTAGTTGAATCTCTATATGTTGCCAATGTAAATTTCTCACCTTTTGGGTATTATAGTCCATTGTTTGTAGTCTCTTTCAAGTATCTTAATATCTGTTTGTTGGTAAGATATGACTTTCTCACCTTTTGGGTACTATATTCCATTGTTTGTAGTCTCTTTCAAGTATATTCATATATTTTTGTTGGTGTTTTTTGGTAATAGATGACTCTGTTTAGCTTTTGATTGAAATATTCCAACTAATATAAATTCCAAAATTATATCTAGTCTTTAAACTTGTAATTTATATCAAGATTCCTATCATATAGACGTAAATGTTATGATCAAAAAATCACCTCATTCATCATCCATAATCTTCACATAACTTGCATCCAATTGATATGGAAATTCACTTAGGTCATTCATCATCAATCATCTACACATAACTTGAATTCCAAAATTATATCTATTCTAAACCTTGTTATGTATATCAAGCTTCCTATCATATATATGTAAAGGTTATGATCAACATCACCTCATTCATCATCCATCATCTGCACATAACTTGCATCCAATTGATATGGAAATTCACTTAGGTCATTCATCATCCATCATCTGCACATAACTTGAATTCCAAAATTATATCTAGTCTAAACCTTGTTACGTATATCAAGCTTCCTATCATATAGATGTAAAGGTTATGATCAACATAACCTCATTCATCATCCATCATCTACACATAACATGCATCCAAATGATATGGAGATTCACTTAGGTCATTCATCATCCATCATTTGCACATAACTTGCATGTTATGTGCATCCAATTGATATTCAACATGTATATAGTATTTAGAAGAAAAAAGTGATTTGATAAAAAACATAGGTATTAACCAATTATATAGTTTTTCAGTTTCATATCCATGGTCTCAAACAATGAGAGAGAAAAAACTTTTATATTCAACATGTAAAACAAAAATTAGCCATAAAAGCTTCCCATTGAAACCAAAAGTGATTTGATACAAAACATAGGTTTTAACCTAATCTTGTAGATGCCCCTACATTCAATTTCTAGAATAGATCTAATTAGAAGTTTTTCATTTTCATATCCATGGTAGTTCTATAGGCAGAGTCTGTAAAGGGCCAGGTAGCCTCTGGATCTCATCTTTTATGAAAGGTGAGATATCTAGTAAATGCCCCTACAGTCAACATGTATCTAGTATTTAGAAACAAAAAGTAATTTGATACAAAACATAGGTTTTAACCAAGTATATATTTTTTCATTTTCATATCCATGGTCTCAAACAATGAGAGAGAAAAAACCTTTTATATTCAATATATGTAAAACAAAAATTAGCCATATCTCTAGAATAGATCTAAATAGAAGTTTTTCATTTTCATATCCATGGTCTCAAACAATGAGAGAGAAAAAAACCTTTTATATTCAACATGTAAAACAAAAATTAGCCATAAAAATTTCCCATTGAAACCATAAGTGATTTGATACAAAACATAGGTTTTAACCTAAAGAGTAGATGCCCCTACAAGTCAATCAATCTCTCAAATAGTTTTAAATATATAAGTTTTTCATTTTCATATCCATGGTCTCAAAAAATGAGAGAAAAAACCTTTTATATTCAATTTATGTAAAACACAAATTAGCCATATCTCCAGAATATATCTAAATAGAAGTTTTTCATTTTCATATCCATGGTATCAAAAAATGAGAGAGAAAATAACCTTTTATATTCAACATATAAAACATAAATTAACCATAAAATTTTCCCATTGAAACCATAAGTTATTTGATACAAAACATAGGTTTTAACCCAAGAGTAAATGCCCCTACAAGTCAATCAATCTCTCGAATAATTTTAAATATAGAAGTTTTTTATTTTCATATCCATGGTCTCAAACAATGGGAGAAAAAACCTTTTATATTCAATGTATGTAAAACACAAATTAGCCATATCTCTAGAATAGATCTAAATAGAAGATTTTCATTTTCATATCCATGGTCTCAAACAATGAGAGAGAAAAAAACCTTTTATATTCAACATTTAAAACAAAAATTAGCCATAAAAGTTTCCCGTTGAAACCATAAGTGATTTGATACAAAACATAGGTTTTAACCTAAGAGTAAATGCCCATACAAGTCAATCAATCTCTCGAATATTTTTAAATATAGAAGTTTTTCATTCTCATATCCATGGTCTCAAACAATGAGAGAAAAAACCCTTTATATTCAATGTATGTAAAACACAAATTAGACATATCTCTAGAATTGATCTAAATAGAAGTTTTTCATTTTCATATCCATGGTCTCAAACAATGAGAGAGAAAAAAACCTTTTATATTCAACATGTAAAACAAAAATTAGCCATAAAAGTTTCCCATTGAAACCATAAGTGATTTGATACAAAACATAGGTTTTAACCTAACAGTAAATGCCCCTACAAGTCAATCAATCTCTCGAATAATTTTAAATATATAAGTTTTTCATTTTCATATCCATGGTCTCAAACAATGAGAGAAAATTTTTTTATATTGAATGTATTTAAAACACAAATTAGCCATATCTCTAGAATAGATGTAAATAGAAGTTTTTCATTTTCATATCCATGGTCTCAAACAATGAGAGAGAAAAAAAAACCTTTTATATTCAACATGTAGAACACAAATTAGCCATAAAATTTTCCCATTGAAACCATAAGTGACTTGATACAAAACATAGGTTTTAACCTAAGAGTAAATGCCCCTACAAGTCAATCAATCTCTCGAATAGTTTTAAATATCTAGAAGTTCTTCATTTTCATATCCATGGTCTCAAGCAATGAAAGAGAAAAAAACCTTTTATATTGAACATGTATATAAATTATTTAGAAACAAAAAGTAATTTAATACAAAACATAGGTTTTAACCAATTATATAGTTTTTCATTCTCATATCCATGGTCTCAAACAATGAGAGAGAGAAAAAAAATTATATTCATCATGTAAAACACAAATAAGCCATAAAAGTTTCCCATTGAAACCAAGAGTGATTTGATACAAAACATATAGGTTTTAACCTAAGAGTAAATGTCCCTACATTCAATCTCTAGAATAGATCTAATTAGAAGTTTTTCATTTTCATATCCATGGTAATTCTATAGGCAGAGTCTGTAAAGGGCTAGGTAGCTTTTGGATCTCATCTTTTATGAAAGGTGACATATCTAGTAAATTCCCCTACAGTCAATCTCTGGAATAGATCTAAATAAAAGTTTTTCATTTCTCCCATGCATTTGCAATAAATTTCAATTTAATATATATATTTTTATTGAATTTGTTTTTTTTAGGGATAAGAAAGCCATTAAATATGGTTGAAAAGTGGAAATTATGCATGGAAGTTTCTTTCTGTCCCAATCTAGGGAATGCAGTGATTACATATGTGCTTTCCAATATTGCGACTAGCAAAGTCGTCCAAAGGAAAATGAATATACCGGGAAGAACAACAAACAACGAGGCATATTATATTGGATTGATAGAAGGCTTGGGAACAACTATGGAGTATAGATCAAATGGAATTGTAATTTTCATGAATTCTGAACTTGTGTGCAACCAAATGAATGCCATATACCAAGTTAAGAAGGAGAGGCTAAAAGAACAGCACAGAATAGCAAACAATATTGTTAGCCAATTTCAATTTTTTAGTATAAGGCATTGTACAAATGTGAATAAGATGGCTGCTGATTTATTGTGTGGGGCAATGAAAATTCAGGATTCATCTATCAAAGATGAATTAATATATGAATTAGAATTATACGGGGCAATGCTAATGCCAATGCAAGATTCATCTCTCAAATATGAATTAGTTTTGAGACACTCTTCTTCAAAAATTCAAGATTCATCTCTCAAATATGAATTGTGTTGAGACGCTCTCCTTCAAAATTTATTGATCGACATTGTAACATATCTTGGATATGTGTGTGTTGTGTACTTATAAATGTGTCTTTTTTAATGACCATGTGCTCTTTTCAATTATATACCAAGTGTGCTCCCTCCACACCATGTAAAGCGCAACTTGGTGAAATTCACATTTGCAACAATTGGTGAACTTCACATTTTTATGAAATTAAAATGCGGTGACTTCAAAATTTTTTTGTTTAAATGGAGTTTCACTTCTTTTTTAATGAAAATGTGTTTTTTTCAATTTTATACCAAGTGTGCTCCCACCATGTAAAACACAATTTGTTGAACTTATCATTTTTATAACTTTTTTTTTGCTTAAATTGAGTTTCCCACATCAATTAGTGCTTTGAAAGTTGTGTTTTACATAATTTGTTTACACTAAATTAAACATTATTTTTCTGAACTTTATTTTGAATTTAATTTAAATTAGTTATTTAAAAAATTAATTGTAAATGTCCACCGTAGATATATATATCATGGATGATGAATGACAAAGATCAACAGAATCCCATATCTCTACGAGAGGGGAGGATCACGGATCAGGATCGACAGTTGTTCATGGTAAATTTAAATATAATCTTAAATCTCCATACATGTCTATACATATGGAATTGATTTTTTATCAACTTTGTGAGTTAAATTAGAACACTGTTACCGATGAAATAGGTAATCTGACCTCAAAACGAGAACTCTAGCCCAAAAAGACTCAAAAAACATGAAAAAACACCCCAAAAACAAAAAAAGTGTATTCCAGAACGCACTTGGTTTTTTTTTAAGGTCAAATTTCAACATTTTATAAAATTATGCTAAAAACAAAATTGTTTCTTGAAAAAAGGATTGAAAAAACACCCTCAAAACAAAACCAGTTGATGCCGGAATAACAAAAAATAAAATAAAAATTGTGCCATATTTTTGACATTTAAAAAAATAGAAATAACATTTTTTAATTTTTAAAATTCAAACATTAAAAAAAACCTAAAATTTAAGAAAAAAAAATAAATTTAAAAAATAAAAACATTTTAAAGCTTAAAATTTAAAAATATATAGGAATAAAAAAATAAAAATAAAAACAAAATAAAAATTTTAATTCAAACATTAAAAAAAACCTAAAATTTAAGAAAAAAAATAAAAAATAAAAAAAAATTAAAGATTAAAATTTCAAAATATATAGAAATAAAAAAATAAAAATAAAAACAAAATAAAAATATTAAATTAAAAAGAAAAACAAGTTAAAAAAAGAAAGAAATTATAAAAAATAAAATATAGAAATTAAATTTAAAAAAGAAAAAGAAAATGTTTATTAAATTAAAAAAAAAAATTAAATTTAAAAAAAAAAAAATTTGAATTTAAAGAAATATATTAAATTTTAATAAATTTAAAACTTAAAAAAAAAAACATTATTGAAATTAAAAGTAAAAAAATGAAAAATTAATTAAAAATAAAAAATGAAAAATAAAATACGATAAAAATATTAAATTTAAAAAAATATATATTAAAAAAACAAATAGATTTTAAAAAATATATTAAATTTAAATTATAAAAAATAATATATATATATATATATATATATATATATATATATATATATATATATATATATATATATGAACTTAAATTAAAAATATATATTAGATTTTATTAAATTTAAAAAAAATATATGTTAATATTAAAATAATAAATTAAATTAAAAAATATATATATTAAATTTTAATAAATAAATGAATAAACAAATAAATTTTGAGATAAAAAATAAATTTTAAATATAAAGAAAAAAATAATGTTAAAATAAAAAGTTAAAAAACTTTAAAAATCAATTAAATTTGAAAAATTGAAAAAAATAAATTAAAAAAATAAAATAAATAAAAAACAAATTAATTTGAAAATATTAAGTTTAATTAAAAAAATCTAATTTTAAATACACAATTTTAATTGAAATAAAAAATATATAAAAAATTTATGTAATTAAAAAAATAATAAAAAATAAAAAACAAAAAAATTTAAAAAAAATATTAAATTCAAATAAATTAAAAAAAAAATACAAAATTTAGTAAATTCTAAAAAATTAAATGAAAAAACTAAACATAAAATTTAATAATAAAAAAAAATATGAATTTTTTTTTTAAAAAAATCAATTAAATAAAAAATATATATATAATTTAATAAAAATTATTAACAAAATTTAGAGGTAAAAAATTAAAAACAAAAAAAATGAATAAAATTAAATAAAAAAAATTGAAAAAAGCAAAAAAAAAAAAAAAACAAATTAAATTTCAAATATAAAAGTTAAATTAAAAAAATTAATTTTAATTTTTTTGATTTTAAAAAATAAATAAATAAATAAAAATCAAATTTAAAAAATAAATTTAAAAAAAAAAAAAAATTTATCATGGTGGCGCCGTTAATCGGCCTCCCGCCTAGGTGGAGGCGGAGGCCGGCGGCTGAGTGGGAGGACAATTCTGGGAATCGCCGTGAGACCAATTCCGATCGCCCTAAGGTCGGAATCGCCCTCCCGCAGCGAGAGGTCGATTCCGGGAATCACCTTCCCCTGGTGGGAAGCCGATTCCGGGAATCACCCTCCCACGGCGGGAGGCCGATTCCGGGAATCGCCCTTAGGCCGATTCCAGGAATCTCCCTCCTGTGACTGGAGGGCGATTCCGGGAATCACCCTCCCGCGGCGGGAGGTTGATTCCGGGAATCGCCCTCCCTCCCGGAATCGCCCTCCCACCCAAGTCGCGGCGGAGGTAGGCTACTGGGCGGGCGGGGGGCTGCATGCAGCCTCCCCGCCCGCCCATCGGCCGGCCCCCGCCGCCACCTAGGCGGGTGGCCGATTGGCGGTGCCACCAAGATAATTTTTTATTTTTTTTTTTAAATTCAAAAAATTTAAAATAATATTTTTTTAATTCAAATTTTTTATTTTAAATTTAATTTGTTTTAATTTTTTTGTTTTTTTTTTTATTTTTTTTTTTAATTTAATATTTTAGATTCATTATTTTTTAAAATTTAAAATTTATTTATTAAATTTATTAAATTTTAATTTAATTTAATTTCTTTTTAATCTTTTAGTTTATTTAGTTTTTCATTTTTAAAATTTATAAATTGTTTCATTAAAAAAAAAAACAGTGAATTTATGGATATTTGTTTTTTAATTAGTTGCACGTGGTTTTTTTCATTTTTGGTCTTTTAATAATAGTTTTTTTTTTTTTTAATTCTTTTATTTTAATTTTTTTTTTTCAGTTTTAAATTTTGTTTTTTTTCTAAATTTGTGTTTTTTGTTAATTTTAAAATTTATATTTTTTTTCTTATTATTATTATTATTTTTTAATTTAAATTTTTAAATTTAATTTTTTCTTTTTTGTATTTTATTTTTTTATCTAAATTTTAATTTTATAATTTTAATTATTTTTAAATTTTTTTTTTTAAATTATATGGTTTTTTTTAATAACTTAGAAAAAAATATTTTTGATGTTTTTTATTTTTATTTTTTTGGTTAATTTTTGTTTTTTTTCTTTAAATTATGCGTTTTTTTTTTCAAATTTTGTCATTTCTTTTGATATAATTTTCGAAGATTTTTGTTTCTTTTTTTGTTTTTTTAATTTATTTTTGTTTAAATTTTTTATTTTTACGAGTTAATTTTGTTTTTTTTTACATTTTTTTTGGTTTTTTTTATTGTTTTTTTATATATATTTTTTTATCTAATTTCTGTGTTTTATTACCACCATGAAAATCACCACTCTAAAAAAAAAGGTTGATGCTGCATCAATACATTTCAAAATTAGCATGAAAATCGCCGCTTTAAAAAAAAAAAGTTGATGTTGCATCAATACGTTTCAAAATTAGCATGAAATCACTAACATTTTATAACAAATATTCATACTTCATAACTAAAAATATTAGAGTGTCAAAAATGTGCTCAAAAAAAAAAAGGTGATTCTGCATCACCACTTTTCAAAATCAGGTGCTTTATATGCTACCAAAAAAATTTAGGTAACAGTGCGGTTACTTATTTCATCGGTAATAGTGTTTCAGTTGTTAATATGTTTTATTTTTTATTTTTTAGGAGCTAATAAGAAGAGAAGGGTCCCTACTCTAGCCATGGATGACCATGTTTCACCCATTCGTGGTATGGTTTTAACACAATTTAATCAATGAATATGTACACATGTATTTATATGTATGCATGTATTTTTGAATTGATTATAAATTCGTATTTGTTTATGAAGCTTCTCTCCTCTCGAGAGGTTGGTGGTGGTTCAAATCCCCTTAGAGAGACATCAATAAGTGGTAGCAAGTTTCATGAATGTGGTGATATTTATTCTCCGGGAGGCCAATCAATGGTTGGTGGTATTGTTTCTCAGCAGGGTCGTTCTGGTTCTCAATAGTTTCAGGGTGGAGAAGATGCAAGCCAACCATGTCGATGTTGCCATCAATTTCAATATTTTTTTCATTGAATTTGTACAAATTTGTTTACATTTGTTTTTTCTAATATAAAAATTTATATATATATATTGATGCAGAGGCTGAAAATGTTCCAGATATTGGTCAAAATAGACGCAGGGCAGAATGCTACATTCAAGAAGAAGGTTGTCTACCCACCACAACTTATCTGGCCGACATTTCTGATATACCATGGGAAAGAAACATGGCGTAATGCACCTTAGAAAGGTGTCAACAACTTCATGCAAAATTGCGGAGAGATATTGTGGCCTTGACTCTACCTGCTGAGAGTCGACAAAGCCTCGAAATAGTTACACATTCATTGGGCGAAATAGTAAATGTGTACAAAAATCTTGGGCCAAAAACTCATACATTTTTAGAAATCATGAGAAAGAGAAAGGAAACAATAATGGGTCCCAATAAATGGGAGGAAGTAAAAAAAAGAGTTACAAAAGATATGGCGAAGTCAATGTTTAATTTCAAGGAAGGACCAAAAAGAAAAATGTTGAAGGTGCAATATTTCAAGCACCCCGATATAGCTCACTATTTGTATGATAGGCACCTTGTGGCCTATGGAAGGCTCCCATGGAAGGACAAGGTTCCTGTTTATTTTTCACAATTTTTTTATGTAGAATTGTTTTTGAAAATGAAACCCAATTACAATGACCTTCTATCAGAATTTTTTGGTCCGGGGAAAGGTCGATTGTGTGACTATAAGGACGCTAAGAGAGATGTGGGGTTGCCTCACCCTGAGCCACCATTGGTGAGTCGACATTTTTGAGTCGAAACTCTGCGGTTAGATATGGATGTTGTCACACCTCCAATTTACGTAACCAAAAAAAAAATTGTTTTTATTTCAAGCCTTCCTCTTTTCAATTTCATTCTGGATGGATACTATACTTATGTTGGTTTACTCAATTCATAATTGTTTACCTAATTATGTTTCATTTGCCCATCTCAAATATATCCAACCTCAAATGGGATATAATAATATTAATACTGCCAACCATCATTATTTTTAAAATACCACCCAAGGGTTTTGTTTATCAAAACTCCACGGTTATATCTCAGCACCTTGTTTGTGTCGTAATGAACCTTGGGTTATCGACTATAATCTTTTAATAGATAGTGGGGAACCCATTCCCTTTGCACGTAATAACCCTCTCGATATAATTTGATCGACTTATATGAAACAGTGAATATTTTTCACCTATTCCCGTTTGTTTACAAAGTATGAATTATAATTTGATGTAATGTATCTGTGTGGCTATCTGTGCGTACAGGCTCTCATGGCCATTCGTTGAATTCTGTTCAGCATTTATATGGATTAGAATGTGATTTAATTAAGTTGCGATGTGAATTCGTTATCCACGTAAGTCTGTAGACGATTTTGGGTGTAATTGTGTAGTTTGGAATGAGTCTTATTTGATTGGTGGTCACGTGGGTTTGCTCCACGCAACTCTGGAACCCTCCACGCCAGCTTACCTTGGTGCGATTGTAATTTCGATGGCACGGCCAGCCTGTATTGACATTTATGATATTGCAAATCACATTAAACGCTGAACGTATTGATTGTTCATTATGCATCCCACTCTTTGATTCGTGGCTTCATCGTTAAGATCTTGCCAGGTGGACGATGTGGATCTAACGATGCATTAGGGTTTTGTACATATAAATATCAGTATTATTGGTTTTTCCGGTTATTTTATCTTCATTCTTATTCTATTGGGCTCGTAACAGTGCACTTCCGATGCCATTGAGTTCTCAGTGCATCTATCCATTCATTCTACGCGTCTCAGTGCTTCATTTAACCACGCAGGTATGTCTACTCCTGAGGTTATGAAGTGTATCCTTATTTGTTTAGGGTAACGCGTATTTTTTCGACTAGTCACTGAGATTCGGATTTGTTTGGATTGTTTACCATAATTCCATACAGATGGATTTCTATCTACTACTTTGCTTAATGAAATTTTTTGTTTCTTTTTGCAGTGGGTTGGATTCCGCTGCTTCCAACGATTTGATTCATTGGTTTAAGTTTCTGGTTATTATATTGCTCTATATGCATTCTTAAGAACGAGATAGAACCATTGTGTTGTGTTGATGGTCCTGGAAAAATACTCGTCTTCTCCCTTAAGCATATCGAAAGATTGTCTGCGTCCTTCGCAGGGCGACAAAAGAATGTGAATCATTAAATACTCAGGTTCGCTCTTTTCTTAACCTGTATAGGTAAGAATTTCTACTGTTTGTTTATACAACTATTTTATGTCTGTGATAATGTCCACTCTCCATCGTATGCTTAATTCTGTCGTTCCTCTATGTATATGCCAGGTCCTCGATAGCTTAGAGTTGCTCCAGCCTCAGGTAATTTGTTGTTCCTCATTTAACAAATTTTTGTTTTGATAGCATTCTTTTCTGTTTTAATTCATACTCATATTGGGGTTTTTGACTCTTGCAGGTATTGACAATCAACTTCCTACTCTTTCTCTCTTGACCCACGAAAATTGTAGCTCCCTTCAGCACTAATATAAATTTCTTTGATCCTTTCCAGGTCGGTACTTGTCGAACGCTGGTTTGAAGGAACCAGTTCTCCTCACCTCGTTCTTGAAACATTTTCAACAACTTAATAACTTTAATTGATGTCGTTGTATAATTTTAGCCATTAAAACTTTTTCTGGGTTTCGACCCTGACTCATTTACTATTTCAATTTCGGAAACGTTTACGATTTTGACCATGTCCTCATGCCATAGTGGAATTGAATCGTTGAATTTTGTTGATTATATAACTCTGTCTATTTCCTATTATAAATTGGGCTTATGGTTAATCTTATGTATCTGCAACAAGGCATTTCTTTACTCTTCTAGCTTGAGTTCAGGTTTATACTTAGTTATGGAATTATTGAGCAGCTACATGTATTCCCACTCAGTTGTATTTTGTTGCCATAATACTTAAAGGCCATTCATAGGTTAGAATTATATGCCTGCAAATAGTGACTATGTTATTTAACAGCTTAACTATGCTCTGCCATAGTGAATTTGGTTGCATAAAATTTTATACTCCATCCTTTTTATTGTAGCTTTCCAGTGATTATTTTGTCTCAGCTATCATTACCATTATTATGCTAGTACTCAAATTCATTTTTGTGTATATTTCTCCTATTTCTCTGGATGGTAACTGGACAATAACAGTGAACTAAATATTTTCTCAATTAGTGGAATATTTCCAAGTATTGTCAGCTATGCTCTTTCCAGAGATTCAGTCTTGAAAGAAAAATTACTAAATTGAAATTGATAATTGATTTGCATCATATCTCTTTAGGATTTGTGAATACCTACAAGTGATGTGCTAATATGTATGTGTGTATCTGTGTTTGGAAACAATTTCGTTTGTAATATAACACTATACCTCCTGGTATCTTGTTCACATAATAAAGTAGATTTTGTTTATGGTCTACTATTATAAAATCTGCATGTTAAATTATTTATTTATCCTTCTTTCACATAGTGGATTTTAATGCATACTATGAGTGTAATTCATGGAAACTAAATATTTATAGACAGTTCCATGCAATTTGTTATTTGCTTCCTTCTGATGTAGAATTGCTTATTTATATGCAGACATAACTGACTACTGTAATCCTATTCATGTAAAGATAGTGTACTGTTTCCTGGAAGGTATTCTGTAAAAGTTTTCTTTTTGTTTTGATACTCAGTCTATATGACAGTTCATATACTACTTCTCTCAATTGCAGTATAGAATTTCTCATATAGTTCTCTCTTATGTATGTATATTATTAACTCATTCTAATAATCAGAAACAGGTTAAAATTAATTCACCAATTTTCCTGTGGAGAACTATGTATCCTCAGATCTAAACCAACACTGGTTTAGAGATTCTGTTGGATTCTACTCCAAATATTTTCTTTCTTACAACTATACATAATCATGAAGGTGAATTCCTGATGATTTATTCTGTTGAATGTGGCATTCAATAATTCTAACATAAAATCAAACAATTATATGTAGCCAATTCATACCACAGAAAATAGAAACACCAATTCAATTTAATTACATACCACTCATGCAGTCGACCAACCTCCCAACCTTAGAGTTCTTCTGTCTCCCAGAACTCACCCCTGAGCTGAGATCACCTCCACCACAGACCAACCACTAATCTATTTAGGAGCAGCTTATTTAAGCTATTGTTCCCCAAAGCATGTTTCTAATTCTGCATCCAGAATAGCAGGATGCTTTTCTTCCTGTTTGCCTAGGCTTCCCATTTTAGGGACTCTTTAAAGTTTTTTTATGCTTTTCCTCAGCTTTTCCAGCTTTTTACCTCTTCCCAACTACTTTCCTCATCATTGGGGAAATTTAGATTCTTCCTCAAAAATCTAAATTAGAAATAATTCCTTTCAAGGATTTTTGAAAGATTGTGGGGAAATAGTTGCCTTATCCATCCTCATGGATTTATCAAGTGATCTCATAATCTCATTTTGGTCAATCTGCACACAATCATTTTATTCATTTCCTCAAATTAAATATTTAATTACATTCACAAAATACTTATCCTTTGGGGTCCACTCCCCTTGGGATTAAAGTTCAAATATCTAGCTTTGAAATTCAAACACATAAATTGGGGGTGTTACAGATGTGACTTCTCAAATAAGTCGAGAAGCAAGGGATGTCATGATCAAAAATTTTTACAGCGGATTGGGTGGAGTCGATGTTTGTCTAAATCGAAAAAGAGCATGTGAGAATGCATGTGCCAATTTTGTGTATTGTACAGATGAAGAGATTGATGACATGAATGTTGAAGATCTCCAAATATATGCAGCGAATTGTCATAGTGGTTGGCAAGACCTAATTATTCATGAGGAAGAGGGCATGGGAATTGTATGTGTTAATGACCTTAGGCTTCAATTATTTTAACACATACATGTGTACAATTTGTAATAAATACATGTGTATGTACATGTATACATTTATTTGTATGTACATTAATCTAACAAAAATGTATCATTATATGTTAAAACACCATTTGCAGTTGTCACGCATGATGAATGATGAAAATGTTAATATCACGTTCGGGACCTCTGGTTCAAACAATGCAGATGGGTCTCACCATCAATATATGTTGACAAATGTTAGTGTTTTTTAAGTGATATTTTTAAAATAAATAATTGTGCACACATGTACATGTACATATATAATAATAAAATGTTTTAACAGATTCTAATTCTGTCTGATGTTTTTGGGATGGTGGTACCTTCTTCTTCCTTGGGAGATGTACCTTCTACTTCCTTAGGAGATGTGCCACTTCTACAACAAGTATGGATAATTTTTCACTTTTAAAATTTATGTTTAAGTTATATATATTCCACCTCAAAAAGTTCCATTAAAAATTGAGATATATATATCTATATCTTGAGTTATTTTAAATATTTTGAATTTTAGGTTCTTGGAGATTTTCTTTTGGAGCCTCTCTTAGGAGATGTCCCAAATTCACCTGCAGAAGTATTTAATTTTTCACTTTTAAATATATATATGTGTGTGTGTGTGTGTGTGTTTAATTTAGTTATAATTTATAAATTGAAGTTTATTTAAGTTTTATTATAAATTGAGATCTTGATCTTGAGTTATTTTATACTTTTAAAATTTTGAATTTTAGGTTTCTATAAAAGATTTCTTTAATCCACGGACTCTAGCGATGGAGATAGGAACATCCACACCATTTCAACCATTTGAACAAGTTGTCTAACTTTTTTTTATTTATATTATTGAAAATAAGTTTATATATGTACAGGTGCATTTTCATCTGAAATTTTTTAATATATATATATATATATATATATATATATATATATATATATATATTGTATAGTTTACTATTGGAGATGTTCCCATGGGGGAAGTTGTAGCAGGCAAACAAATGGAGAGGGAACCTCATGAGGTATTACATGATTTTTTTTTATATTTTGTTTTTTACATGAAGTTCTATATATATTCTCACTCATTTTTAAAACATCAAATTTTAATGTTTGTATGTGTATTGTGTACAGGTTTCTCATGCTTCGCAAGATAGCGTGCAAATTGAGACTTTGATAGGGAAGACACTACCTCCATCTGTATTTTATGGACATGATTTGTAGATTTGATTTCAAGATTTAGATAGTCTTAAATTTACCTTTTTATATATTATGTAGATGCACTGTCATATATATATAACTTGATAATTGATACTTGTGAGATCTACAATTTTTTGACACATTTTATTACAGCGTTAATATAATTTGTTTTGTTCCAAAAAGTTATGTTCTGGATGGTTTTAGTACTTTTGGCATGTGAATGTGAAGTAATGTTGTTATATAATTTGTTTGGTTTTTAAAACTTTTAAGTTTTGGATAATTGAACTACTAGTAATGTTGTCATCTATAAATTAATGTTTTTCTTCTGACCTACATTTGGCATGTTATGTAATGATGTTCTATAATTTTTTTTGTTTTTAAAATTTAATTTTTGGATGCTTGAAGTACATTTGGCATGTGAAGTAATGTTGTGATCTATAATTTTTTGTTAAATTAAAAGTTAAGTTTTGGATGGTTCTAATCTACATTTGGCATGTGATATAATGTTAAATGTTTTTATTGGATAGTTGAACTATAATTGGCCCGGCATGTGAAGTAATGTTACATGATATAATCAAAAAAAATTTAAAAATCAAGTTTTTGATGGTTTCAATCTACATTTGGCATGTGATATTTAATGTTAAATGTTTAATGTTTTTATTAGATAGTCAAGAACTAAAATTGGCATGGAATGTGAAGTAATATGTGCATGTGAAGTAATGTTACATGATATAATCAAAAAGTTTTTAAAAATAAAGTTTTGGATGGTTTCAATCTACATTTGGCATGTGATATTTAATGTTAAATGTTTAATGTTTTTATTGGATAGTCAAGAACTACAATTGGCATGGCATGTGAAGTAATACGTGCATGTCAAGTAATGTTGTGATCTATAATTTTTTGTTAAATTAAAGGTTAAGTTTTGGATGGTTTCAATCTAAATTTGGCATGTGATATAATGTTAAATGTTTTTATTGGATAGTTGAACTATAATTGGCATGGCATGTGAAGTAATGTTGCACTATATATAATCAAAAAGATTTTAAAACTTAAGTTTTGGATGGTTTCAATCTACATTTGTCACATGTAATATAACGTAAAATGTTTTTATTGGATAGTTGAACTACAATTGGATGGCATGTCATGTAATATTGTGATATAATAAAAAAGTTTTTAAAACTCAAGTTTTGGATGGTTGAAGTACATTAGGCATGTGAAGTAATGTTGTGATATAATCAAAAAGTTTTTAAACTACATTTTGGATACCATTTCAATCTACATTTGGCATGTGATATAATGTTAAATGTTTAATGTTTTAATTGGATGGTTGAACTACAATTGGAATGACATGTGAAGTAATTTGTTTTGATATAATCAAAAAGTTTTTAAAATTCAAGTTTTGGACATGGTTGAAGTACATTTGGTAAGTTTTTTAAAAACATTTCACTCAAACAATAGTATGTAGTATGCAAAGATCAAAAACAATCTTAATATTACTTTTAAGTATGATCAAGTGTTCTTGAAACATTTTCCCACATGATGATACCTTCATTGACCTATGAACTAAAGTAGTTCATAGTCTATATGTTCTGCCTCTTTCCCATATAAATCTCTTTAATTTTGATTAGAAATATAAGAAGTAGATATATGTTTGTTGAATTGGGGTCAATGTCATTAATGCACTCAAATAGGTAGCCTTGTTGATTTATAAATTGGTAAATTGATGGTCCATTCAGTTTTAGCTGCATTCTAGAATATATATATTCAGTACGTGAAACATTTTCATCAATGCACATGGGAAAAATACTTGAAAAATTAATTGAATTATAGAAAATATATATACATATATATCCAATACGTGCACAACATTTTTCATCAATGCACATAGAACATATTCGACCATTGGACAGACAAATTTTGTACTAGATTTTCAATCAGGAATAGAGATGTGGATCAAATCCCACCAAAATTCGAACAAGTGCTCTGAGTCTCTTGTCTGAAAGGAATATTCATACAAAATTATACTGCAGATGATTTATTTACATTGTGGATACTTTTTACCAAAAAATCCCACAAGAAAAACTGGGTGTGCATTGAGTTTGTGTATATATCCAGTACATGCAACATTTTTCATCAACACACATAGAAAAATTACTTTCAGTTAACTGCATTATAGAACATATATATTCATTATGTGAAAAAAATTTCATCAATGCACATAGTAAAACTACTTGAACAGTTAATTACATTCTAGAACATATATATATATATATATATCCAATATGTATGAAACATTTTTCATCAATGCATGTATAGAAAAGCTACTTTTAGTTGATACTAGAGTGTGTATGTACCAAAAAAATTTGTACATGTGCAAACACTTGCACAGATAACATAACAAGGCACCTCAATTTTTAATTGAGTACTGAAAGTTATAGAACATATAATCCAAAGAGAATAAATTTTTGGGTAGTTCAATGAAAAAAATTCCAATGGAATGCCATCTTCAACAATCCATTCATGATCGGATTTTGACATTTTCCATTTCTTAATATTCATTTTTTTCTTTGATTGAACCTCGATCAACTTTATGCATGCTGCACACACCAAGTGACTATATTGACAACTAATGAAATTAGGTTCATAGTCTTCAAAGTAAGCAAAATTCCCACTTTGATGAGTTTGTCTGAAAAAATAACCTTTTAGTATAATAGATCGTCTTTCATATATAAATCCGTGATCATTATAGTTTTCTAATAATTTCATTTTTTGTTCAGTGAAATGCATCAAATAATACTTCACATTTTCATCGTTGTCAGTAGGTGCAATTACAACAAAAACATATTCTACACAATAAAACAAACTTGACAAAATTATACTTATTCAAATTTATTGCTAAATCTTTATAATTGGAAAGAAATTCAAATGCTACCTTCTCTAACAATATTAGAAACTCAATCACCATCAGATGATATTGTAGTCTCCTCTGATTGCATTTCTTCAAACATTGTAACGAACATTTTTCGCTTTATATTTAGCTCTGTATGTTTCCAATCTTTTACATACATTTTGTTTTCACAAACGTCATTGGATTTTGTGTTCTCTATTCTAAGAGGACAAAAACAAGAATATTTTCTTTTATCCAATGCAAACACATTTCTGGACGACATTGTTTTAATTGAATGCAATTTTTGAGTCCCTTTTATTGTTTCAACATCATTTCCAATTGATCTATCTACGTCTTGGATCCCAATATGCCAAAAAAACCTTTATATGGAAAATTTAAAGAAGAATGTGAATATGAGTTCAAAATACAATCAAAGATAATCATTGTGATAAATGTACACTATTTATTTAATTATATATCCAATAAAAATTAAATTGAATGTAACTTCGCACTTCCCTTGATCGGTTAGTCTCATGGCTTAGAGCAGCAATGCACCATTGAACAACTTATTTCGCGTCCACAAGTCGGCTTGCAGAGGGGTTCATTTGATATCTTTGAAGTGCTGATTTTATGCATGCCCCTGCACCGTCATGTTATCCTTTTCCATGGCCAATCTCAAAGAAATTCCAACAATGTTTAATGTAGGTTTTCTTATGAACACAACATAACCAAAAGAATGATCGTGTAGATTTGAATTGTCCCGCACATCCGTCTTACCATATACAATGTTCATTGAATGTTATTCCACGATTTTTGAAGCAATCATAAATTTTTCCAAAACAATGTTTTACAAAACATGTATCATGTGTACGATAGTCACTGATATAAAAGTGATATTCTTTAATAATATGTCGATTTTCATTAGTCGTTTCTATATGATCGACGTTTTGTTAAGCATGTCTATATAGAATATGGGCGAGCATGGAGACTTGGTCAGAATGATAGTATTCACTCTGAATTTCTTTTTGTGGAACAAATGTGTAGTTTTCTACAAAATCAATTACTAACAAAATGGTCCCTCGTGGAAAAAATTTACGGGATTTTTTGAATTGCAAGACTTTCCATCGAGCTCTATGGGAATGCTTGGTGTATTTTTAAAATTCTGCCTCAAACTTTCTCAAAAATTCTATCACAAAAATTTCTTCTTCTCGTAATTCAATTCTTTTAACAATATTTGCACCTTGAATCGATGTATGGAAATATTCATATATCTTTCATTTCACTTTCATGTTGGACAATTATTGATCATTTATATTAGTATGATTTTTGTTTTGAAATTTATTCAAATTTCCACAATCATCGCATTTTTTTACCACCAACACATTTCTTTTCGTAAACTAGTTCATTGTTTTCTCTTTCACATAGAATTTGAGATATGAAATCATGGATAGTGGAAGGAGGAGGTGAATCCTTCCAAAAAATTCTACCAAAATCAAGGAATGTGTCATAATATAATTCAAATTCCACATGATAACGGCCACAACAAGTGTCGCGTACGGTGATAGGTTTTACATACCATGGTTTTTGTTGAACAAAAGTCTGATTGAAACATGAATTTTGCGATTCTCTTCTTTGAACTTGTTGAAAAACTATATTTGAGTGGTTTCCAAGAAATTTTTTTCATGTTATTCACACTAATTTTGTGCTATTCTTCTTCGCATCACATGCCTTGCAGTTGGCGAAACACGCGAATTGTTCTTCCAATATTCATATATTATTTTTCGAACATTATCTCCAAGTCTATCTTTGTATGGTTTCCTACAAATAGCTCTCCAACAAGCAAGTTCATCATTTATATCTATTTGCAACCGAAATTTCTGATATTTGAGCAAAGTTTTTCACGAGGTTCCTAATGCTCGTGCAATAGATTTTACCAAGCGATTCTCTTTAGTACTTGATGAAACCACTGCCATATGTAATGCTCTACATACAACTGAAACATTTTTCTGTCTAGATATTTTAATTGAATTTATAGCACTATTTATATTTTGTATCACATTTTCCTTCATTTTTTTTTTTTTATCTTTGGTTGATTTTCGAATACCCAATAAAGTCGTAGCTTCTTTTAATTTCCTTAATGATAGGAGACCTTTCAACATTTGGGCTTGAACTATCGCCTTGTCCTTTACGAAATACTTATCAAAAATGTGGATAACACGATATCGTATATAATGGTCAAATTTTTTATCTCCATATGTGTGAGTGTCAACATTTTCTAACATCTCATCATCGAAATTGATTCCATATGTACATATTCGAATGAATAGTACATAATAAGTTTAAATATTCAATAAATAACTAAATTAATAAATATATGCATAATTTCAATAATACATGCATATGTTCAATATATATATATATATATACCTTGTGATTCAATTTCTTCACTTGAATTTCTTTCATCATTTTCACCATCTTCAATCATTGGTTCAATATCTCTTTCACTTTCTCTTTCAAAATTTTGTATCTCATCATCAATGTTTTGAGGAATATCTCTCTCTATTTACATTGCAAAATATTTTTCAAATTAGTTCATCAAATAAAAATTAAGCTTCACATTTTACACTAGGAAAATTTTAAATATATCAAAATCATAATATTTACATTTACATACCTGTTTCAACTTCTAGTTGAGGTTGATTTTCCCCTTCAATATTTGAGAGTGCTTCTATCTTTCTTTTGTGAGATTGTCTCGTCTCTTCTCTACGTTCCTCAGGGTCTCTTTTTCGATCATATTTTCTCGTACAATTCCTTCGATTTCCCATGATAATAGAGTATGAAGTTCAAAAAAATTCCTTCAAAAATTTAGACAAAAACTCAATTAAAAAAAACATCACAAAAGATTTAATTTAAAAGAAAACTCATTTTAAAAATTTTGCAAAAAATACATACTCCAATCCAAAACACTTACTTTAAAAAATTCAAGAAAAAAATGTCTTATAAAAATGAAACGAAGTTCAAAATATTTCCTTCCAAGGTTACACAAAAACTCATTTTAAATAATAATTATAAAATATTTACTTCAACCCAAAACCAAAAAATTTCCTTTCGAAATTAAGCCCAAATTCATACTTTAAAAAAAAAAACAAGCCCAAAAAACTATATCACATACCTCCAAGAAATGTCTTTTGAATGTACCTCCAAGAAATTTTGAATGTACCTCCACGAAAATTCCTTAAACCCAAAAAAATACCTTGTGAAATCAGATCAAATGTACGAAAATAATGTGTCTCAAAGAAAAGTCCTTTGAATGTCCCTCCAAGAAAAGTCCTTAAACCCAAAAGAATTCTTTGCAAAATCAGATCAAGACTTTTGTAAAATCAGACCAAATGTGTGAAAATATGCGTAAATAATGAATGGTTTTGTGGCAATTTATATTGCCGCGAAATGTTTTTTTGGAGGGGCTCGACGGTACTTTCAGGCTGACAGAAAGTTAAGTAAAAGTTCGGTCGAACTTCTAATAAACAGTTCGGCCGAACTACTTTTTCATTTGATTTAACGTGTCATTGGCGTAAAAAAGAGTTTGGCCAAACTTTTTTTAAGAGTTCGGCCGAACTAACGCGTCACCAGTTATGCAAAGCCAAGCCCTGAATATGTTTCAGCAACTTTGGACTGATTAAACTGCATGAAACATTTTGAATTAATTGTCGGAACCAAAACAAGCATTTTTAGAATTGAATCTACTTTCAGGAAATATAACTTTCATGGAATTTCATAAATATTTACTAATTTTAATTAATTTTGTAATAAAATGGATGCAAACAATTTGTAAAGGTCATTGTGATTCAGTGCAATAAAAATTCAGTATCTTCCAAAATACATTGTAAAAAAAATTGAAAAAAGTATCTTACATTACATTGGTCTGTTGTCTCTAATGGGTAGCTTTTATATTTTTAGTTTATAACTTATATGTTAAGAAATTTATTGCGTCGAAAAACATATTCAAAATATGTAGTTTTTCATATTGGACCAGTTCAAAAAATTCTAGTAATTATGATATGCATCCATTGGCTTTGTAAATATGACGAAACCAAAGTAGAATCTATCTAGATAGCTATAACACATTTTGTTTCTCAAAAACACAAATTTTTAAAGAATACAACATTGCGTATTAACATGACTTCTTATGAATCCGTTGATTGTTAAAAAACACACACTCAAAGAAACGCCAAGTTGACATAACAAATGTGTATAAAAAAATTCAAAAAAATAAGTAATAGAAAGCTAACAAAATTTCTGACAACTTTTATCTTTATCGCAAAATGAAATTCTAAACAGAAAAATTGTTTTAGCTTGAATAAAGTTAAAGAAATGAAAAAAATGAAAGTTTTTTCTTAAAGAAGGGAAAAACGTGTAGCCCAACTTCACATTTTCACATGCACACACACACACAGATATATTGGAGTTGTTAAAAGTGGTATCAGAGTTAAAACACTGGGCTTCTGTGTCCCAAAATAGGAAAAAAAAAACTTTGATGTCAGAAAGTTAAATTATGGATTAGCAAATTATGAATCTATTCATATTATTTTTTATGAGTTATAATTGCTTTCTGTGAATCATATTAAAGTGCAGAAAAGTTGCAGTTGTTGTCATGTCTCACAGAGAAGTGTTGTATGTGGAACTAGGGGATGAGGATGCCCCACCAGATCCAAATGCTCAAATGCTAGATATTATCAGGACTTTGCAGATTGGGTCATCAAGAGGGAGAAACAGAAAGGAAAAGGAAAGAAACACAACCCAACTCAGAGAGGTCTAAGAGTGGGGAAGAGTATGGTAAAACAAATTCCAAATCCAAAAAGAAAAAGGAGTTGCAGGGGGAATTCCTCAAGATCGAGCCTCCAACCTTTGATGGGGAAAAGAAAGAGGATGTGGAAACCTGACTCCTGAATATGGTCAAATAATTCCAAGTATATGAATACATAAGTAATTGAAAGAAACACTGCAAGTTTACCAATTACAAGGTAAAGCCACACTTTGGTGGGAAGAGACCAAAATCATACACTTGTTGGATGAAAACATTGTTTCATGGGAAGAATTTCAAGACAAATTCAAATCTCGATACCTTAGTGAGAGGTATTATGGTGACAGGGAAAAGGAATTTCATGAGGTAAGGTTGGGACAACTCACTATTGACGAATTTGTGACAAACTTCACCAATTAACTTTGCTATGTGCCATACATAAGGGAAGAATAAGCTAAGGTACAACGATTTCTGAACTGTTTACGCACTATTTACAAAGAAAGAATTCACTTTGACAATATTAATATTATTGATGAAGTTGTTTGGAAGGCATGACTGTGCTACCAAACATTTAAAGGAAGGAATGAATAGCTAAAAAATTGGTAGAATAAAGAAAAAGGGAAAACTGAATAAAGTTCAAAAAAATATAAAATAGCTTTTCTAAAGAATTTTGGATGAAACCACCAACGAAAAAGGTTCAATAAAGGTGGCGAAAATCAGATAACCCATTCCCACACAGGTTCGAGGCCAATGGAAGGGAACAAAAAGCGAGAAACTATGGTAAAGACCAAGTAACCATTAAAATGTTGGGGATGCGATTTGCCTCACATTCTGTGGGACTACTGATGTGGAGGTAAATCCCCTCTGTGGACAGAGGTGATCCCTACTAGCCCAGACCGGGTCTAGAAACAATCGTTCACACTATAGTGCAGGTTCCTAATTGCAAATAAACCAACTAGCGATGAAGGCTTACCTGGAATCCAACGTTGTTGCTTGTAGAAGAGGTAGCTCTCTCGTTCCTCAGCTATAGAAGATCACGATCCCCACGATCTCCATGATAGGACACCTGCACATGTGAGAAAAAAAAAAACACAAGCGTAAAATCCAGTATATGCAACTATATGTTAGTCAGAAAGGACATAACTCATCATCATAAACAACAACAAGAGTGGAACCATAACCAATAGTCGTTCATTAATAATCAATCAAAGGAAAATTACAACCAAGTTCTAACGCTGAATTGTCCTTTGGAGGGTCACCAGCAGAACACGTCTCGAAAATCCTATCAAGTATGGGACAAACCTCTCTCTTCAGCTCTTGACAATAGTCTCCTTGCTTGAATTGGCCTTAAGGGAATTATGGAGGTTCTTGCAGCATAAGGCTCTTGGGAATTTGGGAACTTGAAGACTAGCTTGCAATGGAGATGGGCAAGCTTTTATAGATGGAGTAAGCGGAGTTGGGATCCCTATAATTGTGGGATTGGCCCTATCATCAAGGAAGCTTCCATGAGAGGTGGCAAACCACTTCCTCTCTATGGAAATCCGTAGCCAAACCTCCCAACTCAAGATAAATATCAGTTCCTGGATTAGTTAGGATGAAAATTCTGCCATTTATTTTTAAAAAACATTCCTTAAATTGGCTGGCGCGAGTGCGACTCTGGGACAGAGCGCCAACTGGCGCGACCTCTTTGAAGGATTTTCCCCATTAGCGTGGGTACTGAACTGCCTACTCGCGCCAATGAAAAAAGGGCCATTTTTAGGGTTTTTCACAAGGATATGTATTTAGGTCAATGAAAGCTCTTGTTCAGAGGGATGTCATGAAAGTGATTTCAAGTTTTTTCTCCGCTCACAGGTCACAGAATGATCCCTCCAATGTGTGGGATGGGGATTTCAGGGACGGTGACAAAGTACTGTGTAACAGATGCCCCCTAAAGCATGAGGCCCGAGAGAGAGAGAGGGGTGAAATGCTTTACGAGAACGTGTCCGACTGAAAAATCCGCTGTCGGAAAACCTGCGTGAAGAAATACAACTGATGTCTCAGATACATGACATATATGCGGTATGGGCGCAGCCATCCATAACAGAGTATACAATAATCCAGATCCAAGGCATGGATGCAGCCATCCAGCGAGGATCGATAAATAGACTCAGGTATGGCCGTAGCCATCCAATCAGTGAGTCATGTAAATAATTATAATAATCCACAAAATCGCAGCTTGGATTACAACAGACATAATCCAGGGTCTTGCGCTCCATCTCGACCCGAACAAAGTACAAGTTCAAGCATGCGAATATGTGAGTTGAAGTCGAACATGCAAGAACATCGTCTAATTATCAGCCAATGATGAAAGTTGTTCACAGATGCGAGAGCTAGCACCATTAATGCCAATGGTCCTCAAGGTACTACAGGTACAATCTACGGTGTGTGAATCAATGAGATTACATTGAAGACCTGTAGAATCACTCAATCAGAGGCCAATGATGAAAACCTCGCGTCGAATGTGAAGAACCTGCCATTGAGGCATGAAGGCTCCAAGGCACCAGAAGGGAGTCTCTAGACCAACTTCATGGATAATGAGTTGAAGTCGATAGGAAGTGACCTTGATCGAAGGTGGGCCATAGTGTTTCCAACATCATTGACACGAGACAGAGGAACATAATTTTGTTGTGAACCACGATCAGATGAGAATCAGAGGGAGGTTGATATTTGCAGAGGTCAAATTCTCTTGAACATATGGTGGCATGACAATGAGTTTGGCAGTATTTGACATCAATAGTTCAAAGGTCATGGCGACGAGGCAAAGAGTAGATGAGAGGTCAAAAGGGATTACCCAAACCCATGGAGGCAAGTGACACACGAGATGAGATATCCCCAACCCGACACAAATGCAGACAAGTGCCATGTTCAAGAGAGACATACTGCCGACACGACAATGATGCTGGTTCCATTTTTTCCTCACCATTTCTGGCGAGTACCCCAATTATTTTTTATAACAAGCTTGAAGGGGATAGCATATGCTTGTGATATAAGTTCGTCCTTCGAACGAATCCATCCTAGTACATTTAACGAGCCCTAGGAAGGAGTGACTCGAATAGCGTCATTATGAGTGAATCCGATGTCATCAGGGTTTAACGAGTCTGACAAAGGAAGAACTCGGCGTCTTTTCATGTTTAGAGAGTTTGAAAAGACAGCTGAAAAGTAAAATTCAATGGTCTCTTTTCGTAAATAGTTCCTCAGACCCGAAAAGGTAGAAAACAATATCTGAGAAAACCTCCTAGTCACGATAGGCTAGGGTATTCCTTTTTCGTAAATAATCTGTCCCAGCCCGAGAAAGGGGTAAACGTATACTGGGTAGATGTCGTTTCGTAGCCACTTTAACGAGATCGAAACGACAAGGGCCTCGATGATCTTTTCATGTTTAGAGAGTAATAAAAGAGCTAAAATATGACTCCAAAGTGACTTTTTCGTGTTTTTACCGAGTCCGAAAAAGTATAAAATACAACTCATTTCACCGTTTAAGTCACGTAAAACCTGTTGCTGCACATAAAGGCAAGTGTAAAACCCATTTTCAACAAAATATATCCGAACATTAATAAAAAATGACTTTCAAAGCCTAATTAGAGTTCAAAAAGTTATAAATAAGTCTCAAATGGTAAAAATAAAATTACTTTTACTATTTACCTCATTGGAGAGCAACAGTGGTCCCTTTGGTGTGCAAACTTCTGACAGCAATTGCAACTAATCCGGGCTACCATTCAGATTCCCGTTCGTTCCAGGTAAGAGGTGCTTCCCTGTACTCCATTTTGATTCATTTTTCATAGTTTCCCATTGCTCATTAGATTTCTGTGGAAGGATTCTAAAAATTTAGGGCCCCGCCCATTGGCGTGGGTATCGGGCATAGACCCGCGCCAATGGGATTTTATATTCACGGGGCTCGCACCAACGGCGGAACCAAAATTTTCGCCCAAAATTTCTTAATTGTGAGTAATTTAAGTGAATTTTTAAACATGCTAGAGATCTAATCAGGGGTTTTGATCATGTTGATGCAGGCAACCAAGAAAAATGGTGATTTAATGGAAAGAACAGGAGCATGGAGAAGAGGATGAATTAGCCATGGGAAATGAAACTTGTATGAATGTCGTCAAGAACTGTGGGCTTAAAAAAAATTTCCTAACACCTTGCTTATGAGCTCAGCCTGAGCTTCTTTAGTACCTTATCAGTATTTGGGATGCAGATGAACAAGTGTTCAAGTTGCGGAATCAAGTATTGGAACTAGTGGTTTCTGATGTATACTTCATAACCGGACTATCGCGCAGAGGTTCGGTGCCCATATTGACAGGGAGCAGACCATCAGGTAAAAATATGGAGCAAGTAATGGCGAGGGTGTGCCCAGGGGCACAAACCGGATCTGAAAGTGGAAAGGTAGACATTCACACTATTGAGGATCTAGCACTCAGAGTAGTGCTACACACCATTACACGGGCTGCAGGAGTGCAGGCCCCGCATGAAGCTACCAAAGCCCAAATCATACTCGCCTATGAGTGTATGAGTCCTACACTGTTCGATTGGGCCACAACAGTGACAGTCAACATGAAGAGGCAGCTGACAAAATGCAAGCAAGCCAAACTAAAAAAGTTTGGCTACGGTTCTATCCTGGTATCGTTCATCCTAGAACGAATACCAATCTTCCAAGGCCAAGGGCCCATAGTAGCTGAGTCGGTACCACGAGAACTTAGAATGGCTCGCTGGGTAGCACTGATGCCCAGAGCAGGAGGAGGCCAACAGATGTCCTGGAGGCTGGAGTTTTTTGGGTGGCTACGACATCAGTTGATTGTAGTCGAAGACTGGCCATATGCAGGAACCAATTTCACTGGTGATCTAGATCTTCCACTCCCAGAGGGAGATGACTGGGACGAGGAGTTGGGTAAGATCATCTTTTTGATTTTATGCATTTATTATTTTTTTGTTAATACGTGTCCGTTCTGATAGCAGTTATATGTACATGCAGATGTCGGCCCAGAGATACCAGCCGGTATGTCTCCCATTTCACAAAGAACTCAGCCCGCAACTGACCCTCAGGCGAAGGGTGCCGAAGGGGGAGAGTTGATCCAGAACCTTGAGGGGATTGCCCGGGGGATTCCAGACTACGCCCGGCTAGTAGATGTCCCACTAGCATACCAGAGACATATGGTGGGAGTACCTAGTCGCTTCCACCGTATCCTGAGACGGCTAGTGCGTGCGGTAACTTGTTATCATGAGCACCACGCAGATTAGACACCTAAGGCTTATTTCATGCATATTTTTTTGAAAGACATGTCGTCTCCGGATGTATTAAGACAAACATGTATATTTTTTTATTTCATGCGACGCACACTACGTAAACATTTCGATATCTGTATATATACATATCTATTTCTGGATGGATATTTATTTTTACATGTGATATTATTTTACAAATTGCGCAAATGTCTATCAAGAACCAAATTAGCTACTGCATCTGTTAAAGTATTCATATGTTTGGGTATATGTTGATATGTAATATAGTCAAAATTTCTTTCCAGTAAATGAATACGCAGATAAAGATGTAAAATAGATGGACTTCTTACTGAATAGTGACCATTAAGATGTGATACCACAAGTTGTGAGTCTAGATACACATGTAATTCATGGATACCAAGGTTTACAGCCTCAGTTAATAATTCTAACATAGCACTATATTCCGCGATGTTATTTGTAGCACGTCCCAGACACACACCTTGCAGGTTGACCAACTCACCAATAGGATCGTAGATTACCCAGGCTGCCAAAGACAGATTCCTGGTACTACGGGAGGCACCATCCGTGAAACCAACAAACGGATTGATGGACATCTGCACAATCAGGAATACCCGATCAACAGAAATATGTTTACATCACACACCACACCACACATGTACACAAATGAAAAAACAAACCTATGTACACACACCACACCAAAAATGACTTCAAGCGTAGTATTTTTTCAGGTACAGCCCATTTCTGGGCTGCGCCAGTGGAACTCCTTCATAATCTATAAGCTCATAAGCCACATTCTTCAAAACACGTTTTACTATGTAGGGCCCATGCCACATAGGTTGGAAGTTACTGGCCCCAAGCTTGTCGTGTGCTTGATCGTACAAGAGGATGAGGTTCCCTTCGAGAAAGGAACGTGGAGAAACCAATTGATCGAAGTGTGCTTTGACCCGTTTTTTCTGTGCTTCAATGACTAAAGCAGCCAAACAACGGGTTTCATCTAACTGTTCCAGATATAAAAGACGTTCTTCCTCAGCAAAAGTATCGGGTAGAATTTCCACAGCTAATTTCAAAGAAGGAATCTCCCATTCAACTGGAAGAGTTGCTTCCAGACCATACACCAATTGAAATGGTGTGAATCCAGTTGCACTCTCTACAGACGTCTGATAGGCCCATAGAGCTGAGAACAGTTGGAGGTGCCAATTGTATTTGTGAATACCAACTGTTCGTTGAAGCATAGTGACCAGAACCTTGTTCACTGCTTCAACCTGGCCATTTTCCTGAGGGTAATATGGCGTTGAACTATCGTGGCGTAAGCCCAATCTTGAAGTTAGCTCGGCCATCATATAATCTCAGAAATGAGTACCATGGTTGATAATGATGGCCTGAGGGACCCCGAAATGTGCAATGATGTGGTTGAAGATGAATTGGGCAGCTGTCTTACCATCGGCAGCTAGTGTAGGCATTGCTTTGGCCCATTTCATGAAGTAGTTGACAACGATGATTATATATGCATGCTCCCCCAGCCGAACGAGGGTTACACGTCATAAATTCCATGCCCCATTTCGCAAAAGGGCTGATGGTAATAACAAGATGCAAAGGGAGAGGTGGCGTATGCATCTTGTGGTGAAACACCTGGCACGCGTGACATTTTCGGACTGCGACGATACAGTCTTTGAATATTGTCGGCCAGAAGTAACCTGCTCGCAGAATTTTCTGGGCAGTGACATATCTAGACATATTTCCACCACAGGTGCCACTGTGGCAATCATTTAGGACCCTTTCAACCTCTTCCAAGGTTAGGCACCGACGGAGCACTGAATCTACTCCAACGCAATATAAAGTATCTCCTACGATACGGTAGGGTTGAGACTAATGCCGAATCCGACGTCGGGCATCTTTACTCAGCTCAGACCGAAATGTGGAGGTCTGAAGATACACAATTATATCGTCATACCAAGGGTCGCGAGTACTGATAAGGAAAAGAGTTTCGTCCGGGATATGATCCTCGGAATGTGACGGAGTGGAGTCTGTCGGGAGTGAGCATATAAGATCCACGAAAACGAGTGATTTGGTTGACTTAGAAGTAGTGAAATCTAAGTCAAACTCTTGTAGGATAACGATCCATTTGGAGTATTTGCCCCCCAGTAATTTTCGAGAGAGAATATATGTCATGGGGTTGCAATCCGAAACCACTGTTATCATACGCAACAGGATGTAATGGCGAAAACGCTGCACAGCGTGTACTGCGGCTAACGCCAACTTCTCAACATGAGCATAACATGTTTCTGCATCAAGAAGGTTCCGTGATATATAATAAACGAAATTTTCATTACCATCATCGTCATCCTACACCAAAACAATAGCTATGGTGCTAAACGCGGTGGCGAGATACAAAGTGAAATCACGGTGATAGTTAGGAAGATGAAGCAAAGGGGCATTAACAAGTAACGTCTTGAGCTTCTCAAAGGATTGTTGAGAAATTTTGTCCCAACGAAAGGGAACGTTTTGCTTTAATAGGCGCGTGAATCCTTTAGCCACCTCCGCGTAGTTCGGGATAAAGCGTTGAAGGAAGTTTTCTTTTCCTTGCAGACTCTGCAACTGATATAATGAGGAGGGTGATGGGAGATTGATGATAGCCTCGACTTTTAAAGGGTGAAGGAGAATTTCGTCTTTGGAGACTATGAATCCCAAAAGACGGCCAGAATCCATGCAAAAGACGCATTTATGAGGATTAAGCCTAATATTGTAGCGTCCACAGCGAAGGAAAATATGGTGGAGGTGTTCAGGGTGGTCCTCACGCCTAGCTGAGTGAGCTGGCAAGTCGTCCAGATAAGGCTGAACGATATGGCTTATGTCATGGAAATCGTAAGGCATCGCACGCTGGAAAGTGGCTCCAGCATTCTTCAAGCCGAACGGGAGCTTTTTATAGGTGAAAGTATCCCACGGACAGATGAATGTAGTCTTGTGTTGATCAGTAGGTAGAATTTTTATCTGATTGTACCCGAAAAATTCTTCCATAAAGGAATAAATCTCACTTCCGGCACATTTGTCGATGATTTGGTCTATGAACGGAGTGGGATAGTTATCCTTCCGACAGGCATGATTAATGTCGCGGTAATCAACACAGACCCTAATAGTACCCTGCTTTTTATCGACAGGGACAATGTTGGAGACCCATTCTATGAGGGGGATGGGATAAATAAAGCCCGCATTCAGAAGTTTTTCAACTTCTGCCTTAATTGCAGCGGCTTTACGAGGATGCATCAGGCGTAAGCGTTGGCACACGGGCTTCGTGCCAGGGTAGGTTTGAATCCCATGCACTACGATACTGGGATCAATCCCAGGCATTTCCTCGTGGGACCAGGTGAAGACATCTCTAAATTCTTTAAAAAGATCAGTATAGACTTGTATCTCATCAGGAAAACAAGTCACTCCCACGTGTATATTCTCAACGATCCCCGGTTTAACGGAGATGTTGATCAGGATGGTTTGAGTGATATTACTCAGGTTTCCTTCCGAAAGAACCTCGTGCATCAAAATGGGCGTCTGGAGAGGTGGAGTGGGAACCTGAGATGCAAAATGCTCTAGACAATCTGACATTGCCCCCAAGCTAGGCATGAAATAGGAACGATGATGTCCATCGCCCCAAGGCAGCTCCTCAAGAGACATAATTTCAATGATGGGTTCATCAGAAGGAAAAGTATCTTTAAGAGGATCCGACGAGTCGGCCTCACCAAGCCAGGGGGATTGAGAATAGATTTCTAAATCCATGCTCAAAGGAGCATGCTGAGGCAGGGGAGGATCAGATGCAGCAACAATTTCACAGTAGCTAATCTCTACTGGAGTTAAGGGCATCGATTCTCCAAACTCAAGCACCTGCTCAGGCGTAGGGATGAGCCATGGGTCGTCAGACCTGGAGATCATGTTAACTTGAGCAGTGTACGGTGGCGGTGCAGGAAAAATACCCATGAGGATGGCGTCCTTGAAGAGACCGAGCCCTATATTGTCAGGGGGATTTGGGATCTGATCCATGTACAGAACGTTGTTCTCAGAGGTGGAGGTGAAGAAAGACAATTGATCCACCGTAACGATTTTTCCCTCGTGAGGGAACTTAAGAAGTCGAAAGAGGGTGGATGGCACCCATAGCATGGCATGAGTCCAGCTGTGGCCGAGAAGTATATTGTAGTTGAGCTTGGCATCGACCACTTCTACTTCTACATTGACTATCTTCCCCTGTAAAGTAATCGCTAAACTCTCGAGAACACCCAGGGGTTTGGATTCCTAACCATTGAATGCCTCTAGGGCATTAGGAGACGATGAAAGGGCCGGAGAGCCAATGGCCTTCCAGCAAGCGGACGACATGACATAGGTAGAGGCACCTTCATCCACAATGGTCCTATGGATGTTAAGACCGTTGATCCCGACTTGAATAACAAGAGCGATCTGATGTGGAAGTCGGGGGTGAAATTTTCTAAGTCAAAGGTGAGAAGGCTAGAATCAGCAGGATCGATTCCACCAATTCCAGATAAAAGAGCTTTCCGTTGTGAAGGAAAAATTTGAAGAACTTCCAGTGCGGACATAGCAGAAGGCGCCTGTGCCAAATCCTCAACAATACTATAGTGCTGAGTGGCACAGGCATTCGGATTGTAGGAAGACTTTCGTAGAACACCTTTAGAAGGTGGCCTCACAACAGGTTCAGCAGTAGGCTTCTCAATTTCCAATGAACCAGAGACAAGTGGGGGAGGTGGACCATCCGCAACTACCTTCCCCGGTGCCTGACATGATTCGTTGTAATCCTTCGAACGCGTAGCAATAGAAATAGGTGCAGTACCATTCATCATGAAAACCTGAGACCCAAATGGTGCAGATGGTGAGGGCTGTTCAACCATCTGGGTCTGCTGAGACGGGAATGGTTCTTTAAGAACTGCCAGAGTCCCTTTAGAGCCTTTTAGAATTTGACTAACCTTAGATCGTCGTGGAAAATACTTAGTATAATGATCTCCTTCACAAATGAGGCAGGAGTACTTCGGTTTACGTTGAGAACCATCCTCAGTGCGAGATTTGGATTCTGTCTTTGGGGCGTCAGATTTGCATTTACCTTTGCCCTTATTTTTCCCTTTGGAGGTTTTTTCCATAGGATTGGCCTGAACAGCATTAACCTCTGTAGTTTTTCCAGTCAATTGCAGCGGGAGGAGCAGAAATATTGGATGGGTGGGACTTCTGCTTCCCGTTCGAAGATTTCTTCGAATTCTGAGACACGGAACCAATAACACCATCCACCGCAGGGGTAGGTGGATCTTTAGAGGTTCCAGACCGTGGAGCATCAGGAAAAATATCATACAGCGTGCCAGACTATGAGTATGCTAGATCCAGATATTGGGCACGCGCTATGGCTTGTTCTTCAGTCACACACGCTCCCATAGCAATATCTTGGGCGATTTTGTTAACAAAGGAGGTGGTGAACCAATGAGTTAGTATTTGATCAGGTATATGAAACTTGATCAGTCTACGACCATGTCGCCACTCATGAATGTGATCAGAGATGTGGGTGGCTTTGTCCTGCTTCAAAGAAGTCAGGAGATGCGTCCCAGCTTCGTAGCAAATCGGTAACTGAAAATGAGTCAGAAAAGCGATAGCTAACGAATTGAAATCTTGAAAGATGCCACGGGATAATTCAATATACCACTTAGCGACAGCACCAGTCGAAGTGCGCTGGAAGAGGCGCAGACGAATGGAATCATCAACCCAAGAGTTGGACGAACACCAAAGATGGTAGGTCATCACATGAGCTTGGGGGTCCACCCTAGCTTTACCCTCAAACTTGGGACAATCACCGGGTATCTTGGTAGGAACCAGAGGCCAATAAGGATTATGCAGAATCGGATCATTGGTTAATTTCGAAACATCTGGTAATTCCAAGGTAGCCAAGAACGACAATGGCGGATTGGACGACATCCCTGACCCTTGATAAGGACTAGTACCTGTACTCCATGCTGGTTGAGAATATCCTTGCCCCCAGGGGTTCTGTCCCATAGGATTCTGACTGTAGGGGGTATAGGTCGTATAACCAGCCTAATTTGGTTTCCAGTAACCAGCGTGTGGGGCTTGATAACCAGAGTATGGACCCTGATTATATGTCGGCCCTGTGTAAGCAACATTTGGATTTGGCTGCTGAGTATAGGTGTAGTCGGGTTGTTGAGGATGATAGTTAGAACCTTGGGGCTGGCTATAATTCGGTCGGTATTGACCATGAGAATAGTAGCCGCCTTGAGGTTGAGTGGGATACTGATAGGTGGAACCCTACAGAGCCTGATAATTTGGGTGCAGCAGTTGATTTGGCTGTGGCATCGAATAAGTCGGCTGTTGTGCAGGGTTAATAAGATGGACAGGCTGGCCTGGTTGAGCAGGCTGACCTGGGTGAGCGGGTGGCCCTGGGTTAACAGGTTGGCCCGAGTGGACAGGTTGAGCCGGTTTCACATGTTGACATGGCTATTAAGAAGCACCAAGTTGTACCGGATGAACTGGTTGGCCCGGAGGCGGAACACTAGGTTGTGCCGGATAGACCGGTTGGCCTGGTGTAGGAATAGAGCTAGGTGGTGGATGGTAACTGATTTGACCTACAACAGGACCATAAGATAGTCCTGGCTGGTGTGCAATGTTTGGATTGACATGATACTGAGGTTGCACGGGTTGGGAAGGTTGGACTTGCCCCCGAGGACCATATACCGGTCCTGGCTGGTACCCTGGGTGAGGCTGCACAGGTTGATCGGAAGGGTCGTAGTACTGTCCTTGCGGACTGTACAATGGCCCTTGCTAGCCCACAGGATAGCCTTGCACGGGCTGCCCCTGTGGGTCATAAGGATAGCCAGGTTGGCCCGAAGGTTGACCTAGGAAAGGTTTCCCTTGCGGGTTATAAGCCTGGTTATAAGGTAAACCTTGAGCACGAAGGTGAGCCTCTGGAGCGGGAAAACGTAAAATGTTCCCGTGCTCATCGTATTGATCTAGAAAAGCATACACGGGTGTACCATCCTATGCATAGTGCGAAAAATAAGAGCAGTTGGGATCTTGGGAGGATGGTCCAACCTCGGGGTTCAGTTGATGTAGGGACAATCGATACTCCTCCGGAGAAATGTTCTTTGGCATAGCAGTCGCTATGTAGATGTCTTCAGGAGGCAGCACAACCCTTGCGGAGGGTGCCGTGATAGCGGGTGCAGATGCGGCCATGCAGACAGTGGGCCGAGCGGGTACAGAAGTGACGGGTGTCTGAGGAGACATCCCCAATGAAGGAGCAACCGGCCTCGTAGAAGGAGTTGACACTACCATAGAGGCTGCGGCGGAAATGATCTAACCCAAGGATCTATACCCTGTCGGTAATGAGAGACTGGATGATGACATAATAGCCAGTTCAGAGTTGTCTCCTGGAAATAATCTTCGAGGAAATAACTGGTAATATTCACCGGACGTTGGGATTTCCTCACTGGAATCACTTATATTTGAGCCTGCCGCTAGATCTTGTAATAGACGGCGAGGACTAGGAGGAAAAATAGCAGCTATAAAAGGCGAACTCGATGTGAGAGAAAGGAACTCTTCCCCTACTCTTAATTCAGACCAAGGGTCGGAAAAGGGCCAATTGAAATCAACTGGTCCCCCAAAGGGTTGCTTAGCAAGAACCGGTACCCCGTCAGGAAACTCGGAAACAATGGGCTGCTGTGTTTCAGCAGAGGATTGGGAAACCTCCAATGAATCTTCCGTATATGGACTACCAGTAGACGAAACCAAGGGTTCCGCCACTGTGGCAGAAATGAAAAGAGAAAAATATCAAACACACACACGGGCTAAAAAAGATTCAAGACACACGATCAAACGGTGAACAAGAAAAATCTAACAGGGCGTTTGATTGCCGGTGATTAATTTTTTACCACATTGAAAATTTAGAAACTTCACCATTTCATGTTTTAAGAGTCGAGAAACGGTTGAAAATGTGACTCTATCTCTTTCAGATTTGACACAAGCGTGAAAGGACAAGCGCTTGGTGATCCTTTCAAATTTAGGGAGTCAGATAGGATCAAAATGACTACTCAGGAATACTAGGAAAAGGGTGAACCAAATAACCGTGAACTGCAATACATGGATGGTTGCGCCCATACCTCATATATGTCATGTATCTGAGACATCAGTTGTATTTCTTCACGCAAGTTTTCTGACGGTGGAGTTTTCAGTCGGACACGTTCTCGTAAAGCATTTCACCCCTCTCTCTCTCTCGGGCCTCATGCTTTAGGGGGCATCTGTTACACAGTAATTTGTCACCATCCCTGCAATCCCCATCCCGCACATTGGAGGGCTCATTCCATGACCTGTGAGTGGAGACAAAACTTGAAATCACTTTAATGACATCCCTCTGAACAAGAGCTTTCATTTCCCTGAAGACATCTCCTTGTGAAAAACCCTAAAAATGGCCCTTTTTACATTGGCCCGAGCAGGTAGTTCAGTACCTGCGCCAATAAAGAAAATCTTTCAAATAGGTCGCGCCAGTTGGCACTCTGTCCCAGAGTCGCACTTGCACTAGCGAGTTTAAGGAATGTTTTTTAAAAATAAATGGCAGAAGTTTCGTCCTAACTGATCCAGGAACTGATATCAATCTTGAGTTGGGAGGTTTGGCTACGGATTTCCATAGAGAGGAAGTGGTTTTCCACCTCTCATGGAAGCTTCCTTGATGATAGGGCCAATCCCACAATTATAGGGATCCCAACTCCCCTTCCTCCATCTTAAAATCTTGCCCATCTCCATTGCAAGCTAGTCTTCAAGTTCCCAAATTCCCAAGAGCCTTATGCTGCAAGAACCTCCATAATTCCCTTAATTCCAATTCAAGCAAGGAGACTATTGTCAAGAGCTGAAGATGGAGGTTTGTCCCATCCTTGACAGGATTTTCGAGACGTGTTCTGCTGGCGACCCCCTCCGAAGGAGAATTCAGTGTCAGAACTTGGTTGTAATTTTCCTTTGATTGATTATTAATGAACGACTATTGGTTATGGTTGCACTCTTGTTGTTGTTTATGATGATGAGTTATGTCCTTTCTGATTGACATATAGTTGCATCTACTGGATTTCACGCTTGTCTTTTTTTTTTCTCACATGTGCAGGTGTCCTATCACGGAGATCGTGGGGATCGTGATCTGCCAGAGTTGAGGAACGGGAGCGCTACCTCTTCTACAAGCAACAACGTTGGATTCAAGGTAAGCCTTCATCACTAGTTGGTTTATTTTCAATTAGGAACCTGCACTGTAGCATGAACGATTGTTGCTAGACCTGGTCTGGGCTAGTAGGGATCACCTCTGTCTGCCGAGGGGATTTACCTCCACAACAAATTGACGACTCCGCTGGGGAGGTGGAGTGGGAACCTGAGATGCAAAACGCTCTAGACAATCTGACATTGCCCCCAAGCTAGGCATGAAAGAGCAACGATGATGTCCATCGCCCCAAGGCAGCTCCTCAAGAGACATAATTTCAATGATGGCTCATCCCTACGCCTGAGCAGGTGCTTGAGTTTGGAGAATCGATGCCCTTAACTCCAGTAGAGATTAGCTACTGTGAAATCGTTGCTGCATCTGATCCTCCCCCTTAACGTGAACGATTGTTGCTAGACCCAGTCTAGGCTAGTAGGGATCGCCTCTGTCCGCAGAGGGGATTTACCTCCACAAAAAATTGGCGACGATAGTGGGGATGAAGGCTTACCTGGAATCCAAAGCTGTTGCTTGTAGAAGAGGTAGCGCTCCCGTTCCTCAGCTCTGGCAGATCACAATCCCCACGATCTCCGTCATAGGACACCTGTACATGTGAGAACAAAAAAAACACAAGCGTAAAATCCAGTAGATGCAACTATATGTCACTCAGAAAGGACACAACTCATCATCATAAACAACAACAAGAGTGGAACCATAACCAATAGTCGTTCATTAATAATCAATCAAAGGAAAATTACAACCAAGTTTTGACGCTGAATTCTCCTTCAGAGGGTTGCCAACAGAACACGTCTCGAAAACCCTATCAAGGATGGGACAAACCTCTCTCTTCAGCTCTTGACAATAGTCTCCTTGCTTGAATTGGCCTTAAGGGAATTATGGAGGTTCTTGCAGCATAAGGCTCTTGGGAATTTGGGAACTTGAAGACTAGCTTGCAATGGAGATGGGCAAGATTTTATAGATGGAGGAAGGGGAGTTGGGATCCCTATAATTGTGGGATTGGCCCTATCATCAAGGAATCTTCCATGAGAGGTGGAAAACAACTTCCTCTCTATGGAAATTCGTAGCCAAACCTCCCAACTCAAGATAGATATCAGTTCCTGGATCAGTTAGGACGAAACTTCCGCCATTTATTTTTAAAAAACATTCCTTAAATTGGGTGGCGCGAGTGTGACTCTGGGACAGAGCGCCAACTAGCGCGACCTCTTTGAAGGATTTTCCCCATTGGCGCGGGTACTGAACTGCCTACTCGCGCCAATGAAAAAAGGGCCATTTTTAGGGTTTTTCACAAGGAGATGTCTTCAGGGCAATGAAATCTCTTGTTCAGAGGGATGTCATGAAAGTGATTTCAAGTTTCGTCTTTGCTCACAGGTCACGGAATGAGCCCTCCAATGTGCGGGATGGGGATTTCAGGGGCGGTGACAAATTACTATGTAACAACTACCCACATAACACTCGTGTAATTCAGAACATTCAAGCAGTGCGGGAAGCAACCACAGTGAATGAAATTGCCCGAATATTTCCCTAGACCAGTGCAGCATTGGAAGACAGACAAGTTGAGCATCAATCAACTATGATTGAAATTGAAGGTATCATTTCTGACAAACCTATGTTTGTTTTAATTGATCTAGGAGATAGTTTAAATTATATTATCCCACAAATAGTGGAAAAATGTAATGTAATTATAGAAAAATTGCAGCACCCTTGGCTGGCGTAGTGGGCTATAGGAACCAAAAAGAAGGTCACCCATAAACGACTCAAATTTCCTGTTAATTTAAATGGGTACATTACAGATTTCAATTTTAATATCCTTCCCATAGGATATTATGACCTCCTAGTTGGTATGGATTTGATGGAACACCATAAATAAGTAGTAAACTGTTTAGAAAAAATAGTTAATTGTATTGACGCCTTAGGAAATTTAGTAGCAGTAAAGGGGGAACCGAAACCTTTGTTTGTTAGGAAAATTTCTTCATTACAACTGAAACAGATAGAAAGGAAAATGTGTCTAGTGTCTGCTGTACAAATTGAATATTTGGGACAAGAGGCAGAAAGTGAACCTATATAAATTTTATCGTTGATTAAAGACTTCCATGATGTATTCCCTGAAGAAATTCCTCACCCCCTCTGAGAGATATTTAATTTTCTATTGAGCTAGTACTGGGGGCCACCCCAGTTTCCCGAGTCCATTATAGAATGAGCACTCCTGAACTGTTAGAACTGAAACTTCAGTTTCAGGAATTATTGAACAAAGGGTACATTGGACCGAGTGTATCTCCATGGGGAGCGCCAATATTTTTTTTCAAAAAGAACGATGGAACCCTCTGGATGTGCATAGATTATAGACATTTAAACAATTTAACTATCAAGAATCCATACCCCCTCCATGAATATATGATCTATTTGATTAAGTAAGGGGAGAAACTGTATTCTTAAAAATGGACTTGAGAAATAGTTATCATCGGCTCTACGAGTTTAGAATTTTACCCTTTGGATGCACAAACGTCGTTGTTACTTTCATGTGCCTCATAAACAATGTTCTGCACAAACACCTAGATAAGTTTGTGTTAGTATTCATAGATGATATTTTGGTTTACTCTAAAAACAAAGAGGAACACTAGGAACATCCTCGAATAGTGCTTAAAACACTCAAATAATACGAAATGTATGCAAAACTCATCAAGTGTGAGTTTTACAAACCCAAGATTCAATATCTTGGACATGTTATTTCCAAGGAATGATTGGCGGTAGATCCAGAGAATGTACAAGCAATCTTAAACTAGCCTATAACCATTAATGTACCAGCAATACAATTATTTATGGGTATTGATGGATATTAGTGTAGATTTTTTGAATGATTTTTTTCATTGGCTTACCCCATCACCTCTTTGCAGAAAAGGGGTATGAAGTTTGAATGATCAACCATGTGCCAAGAGATTTTTGAACAGCTGAAAAAAAAAATTAACTACTTCACCTATCTTAAAAATTGTTGATCCAACTAAAGAGTTAATTTTGTGTACAGATGGTTGTATAAAAGGTCTGGGAGGACTATTGCTACAAGATAATGCACTAATAGCCCATGAGTCCCAAAAATTGAAGAAACATGAGAAACATTATGCAGCGTATGACTTGGAATTGGTTGTTGTCATTCATGCATTAAAAATGTGGCGACACTACCTGTTGGGTAAGAAATTTGTGTTGATGACTGATAATATCAGTCTAAAATATTTTTTTAGTCAACAAAATTTAAATGCAAGGAAATCAAGATGGTTAACTTTCCTTAGCAAATTTTATATGGAGATAAAACACATAAAAGGAAAGAAAAACCAAATTTTTGATGCCTTAAGTACACATTCTCATCAATTTTTTTCATATAGAGGAATTAGTGTAAAATTTTATGTGGAGGAACAAATTCGAGAAGTGTTATCACAAGATCCTCATTATTTGAAATTGTAGGAAAAATTACAGCAAAGTTGAAATTCCAGGATACACCATCAATCTGAAGGATTAATTAGTTATAAGCATAGGCTGTATATTCCAAATGTATCTACCTTGAAATAGGTAATCCTATATGAATACCATAAGAGACGTTATTCAAGTCATACGGGTTACCAAAATATGGTGACAACCTTGCGAAAAAACATGTTTTGGCCAGGAACGAAGAAGGAAATAGTTGATTACTTAGCAAGATCTTTGGAGTTGCAACACGTTAAAGTAGAGCATCAACATCCTGCCTATTTATAGAACCCTCTTCCTATTTCAGAATGGAAGTGGGAAGTGGTATCCATGGATTTTATCACCAGACTGCACCGTACTAAATACTAACATGACTCCATTATGGTGGTGGTGGACACATTAAACAAGGCAACTTATTTTCTTCTTGTACATTCGACTTTTGGGACAACACAAGTTGCCAATGTTTTCATGAAAAAAATATTTAAACTTCACGGAATACCAAAGATGATTATCTCTAATAAGGATGCAAATTTTACTTATGCATTTTGGAAAACACTGTTTGGAGGAATGGGGACAAAGCTAAACTTTATCATAGCTTAAAATCCTCAAACACATCGGTAGAAATAAAGGAAAAACCAAATATTAAAGGACATGCTTCACATGTATGTGATTGATAGACCCACCAAGTGGAAAGATTTTCTGTATTTGGCAGAATTTTCTTACAATAACAGTTTCCAAACCTCTATTAAAATGAGTCTGTTTGAAGCTTTGTATGGAAAAAATTGCCACACTAAAATTAGTTGGAGTCAACGAGAGGAAAAACTGGTACTTGGACTTAATGCACTAGATGAGATGGAGCGAACAATAAAACAAATCGAACAGAACATAAAGGCAGCTTAAGACCACTAGAAGAGTTATGCAGATAAGAAATAATTCACAGGGAATTCAATATTGGAAATCATTTGTACTTAAGGATCAAACCTTGCAAAATTACCTTGCATATAGGCAATTGTGCTAAGTTAGCACCTTGATACTATGGGCCCTTTGAGTTTTTGGAAAGAGTTGGTTGAGTAGCATACAAATTGGCTCTACCCAGTCATATTAAATTTCATAATGTTTTTCAAGTATCAATGTTGAAGAAATATATACATGGATCTTCTCAGATGGTTGACTAGACTTTGACACAAGTGGAAACAGAAGGGGACTTTCTTCCAAAACCACTTCGTCTATTTGGAACAGGAATAAATCGTGCTCCGAAATAGAATAGCATCTTGAGTGAAAGTGCAGTGGAAGCACTTTACACCTTAAGAAGCTACCTGGGAGCGGGAAGAAGCTATGAAGGAAGCATATCCAACGACGTTCAAAAAATAAATAGAGTAATCTACAACACCAAGGACGTTGTTTTTTTTTTACGGGCGGACTATGTAATACCCCTAATTTACAATTTTTATGTTGTGTAAATAAACCCATGGTCTAGGTGGAATAATTATGTATCCATGAGGATGGACTAGAATTCCAAAATTTCCAAAAGCTCTCCAGAAAATCCATGGAGAAAAATTAAATAAATAATTTTATTAGATGGGAGAAAAATATCTAATAAAATCCCCAATAAAGAGGAAAGTTACTAAGAAGAGGTACGAATAGAACTGTGCTAAGGACAAGCAAGTTTTAAAGAAATATTTTGTGGAAAAAACAAAAGAAAAGCCTAGGCTATAGGAAACAACATCCCATAATAACGGGACGTCGTTATGGAAACAAACTAAGGGAAATAAGGCTTAAAAGAGCCGTCAATAGTGTGACAAGGGGTTTGTCTACACTGGGGAACATTGGTCTCTGCTCAGGGGAGGGCTGAGCAGAAACTCGTGGTTGGAAGGAAAATCAGTCTTTACACATTGGTATTTTCTTATTGTGATTTTATAAATAAGTTCTAATGTTATGGAATTGTTGTAAGTATTGTAACTAGTCTTAATTCATAGGTAGAAGTCTGCTTGGAAGGCATAATTTGATATGCATGTATCTCTCAAGTTCTATTATGACCAGTTAACCTGTAAATGTTATTACAATATTAAGTAAATACTTATATGTGTATTGTATAGTGTTCATTTTGTCATGTGTATTGTGCAGAGTCTTCTATGTAATTAAGTACAGTGAAGTCTCTATTTATGTTACGGAAACTCAAAGAACCGATAGTAGATAAACAATCAGAATTTATAAACCCAGGGAAGGGTCCTATTCTGAATATTATTACTAAGTGTAATTGTATGAAATATTCCATAAAATAATACTGTCAGTATATAATAAGGAGTAATAGGCATGTAGAAGTTATGGATAGGCTTACATATACACTAGTAGGAGTAGCTGTAAAAGTAAAAGCTTCCATATGTGACTTCATCAAACCATAAAGAGGAAAAAGGGATTTTATAGTCTACGGTACAATGCATTTAAAAGAAAAAGAATGTCATATTATGTTGTTCGAACGCGTGTGGAAAGAAAGAATTGATATATGAAAAATTTCCTAAGAAAGTACTAATTGAACCAATTTTACATAAAGAATAAAACAATAGATAAATATTGAAATTATATCTCATCATGAAAACATTGAAGATACAATACATGACAGAGAAGTAAATTGGAAAGTTAAATATTAACTAAATAGTGCGAAATTCTCTAAACCAACTGAAAGTATCACTATTGTCCACACAGATATGTGAATGAGATTACATCAGATAAATTATGGCCATCGACCAAGCATGGCCTTGGCCTAGAAATCCTAAATTTATTGGACTAGATCAGTTGATTGTAGAATCAGGATGAACTAGTAGGTAACCGACCTGTGACATAAATAAAAAATTATCAGCCTGAGCTTGAAGGGTGATAATAGAAACTTTCAATTCAATTCAAATACCTAAGAGAAAACCTGCAACATGGAATTTTAGAGTTAGAGAACAAATTGAAAAATTTATGAAAAGGAATTATAGTGTTGAAGATGTGAGTACATGTAGTGAGTGTATGTTACCTGAGTATTCTCTTCCATAACATTCTTCTTCTCCTTCAATTATAGTTAGATAAGTTGTAAGTAAGGTTGAGCATACATATAAATTGAAGAAGTATAAAAGGGAATTAAATAGTAATTAATTATGGATGGACTAACCTGAAATAGGTAAGTAAGGTTGCAGGATGGTCCAAGCTCAAAAAGAGGAACAATATGGGTAGAGGTTACCCATATTAGATCATAAAACTTATATGGAAAACAAATATTGAACATGAAATTAACATACTAATATTTTTTATCAACAGAAATAAAAGTATTGGGCCAAACCTTATACAGGAGTAAGTCCGCGTGGGTAGATTTCGTAATCCCATTATATTAATGTGTTCTTTCTAAGCAATGCAATGATCAGAGGGAAATATATAAATACCAATGCATGTAGGTATGCATAAATCATGCATGCCAAATGAAACTCTTCTTAAAATAGTACATGATAGTTCATAAGAGAGTTGAGCCAACGTTGTGAACGGAACCAAAAATAAAACAAGTATATAACTAGCATATGTAATTTAGAATTTTAAAACTGTAAACATAACATAAATAATTCAAATTATTACATTTGGAAATAGAGGATAAGCCTCATACAGTTCAATGATAATTCAAATTAGTTGTATAAATCTACAAGGAAAAGAATTGTGATAAGAAACAAACAAAGCATAACGTGGAACCCGCGCATAGTAATTCTGGAAATTACAATCAAGAATCAAATGTTGGGAAAAACTTCATTTAAATCCATAAATGACTGTAAAATATGTCAAAATAAGAAATTTAGTAACATAGGGAAGCCGTAACTCTATTATGACAGTGATAAGTTGATTAACATATCCAAATATTCCTTTGAACGATTGTCGTTATATCTTCATACTAAGAATCAACTCTGATGATGGGATCACGTAGGTAGAACAAACCCACAAGTCCATTTCAACATAGGATTATTAATTCTAGAATGAACCCACACTCAAGGCAACAAAGATACATCCAAATGAGGTCTATATAAGGCAATGTCTGGAAGGCCCGCGTAAGGAAAAGTATGAAATACATGCATAAGGAAAAGATTGGAAGACCAACATGACCATTTTACAAAACCCCAAATACTAACCAACCCAATTATAAAATGCGAGAGAATGGAATACTTCTACAGAAGTCATGAATACAAACGCTAGAAAATTAAACCAGTGTAATTAATAACAATGGAATTGGGAATTATACAGTGAGCTCATTAAAAAAATAGAAATTCGAAGCCCACTTAGGGGTTAAATTCAAACCATAGTCGAGTATAAAGGCTATAACAAAATAGACAATGGAGAAATTGGGAAATAGATCCTACGCAACGAATGGGGTAAATATGAATTAGACAATAATACTATTACTCATTAAGAATCCCAATTTAAAAGCCCAATCAGAGTATCAAAACATCGGAAATGATCACAGTGTGAATTACAGATGCATTAGAATGTATGGAAATAAACCCAAATAAGGTAATGACCCAGAAATATATATAATGTATAGAATTCAAAATCATCAAATTTCCATAGAAGGGAACAATCTCGAAAACTAAAATCAGTGACATTTCATATAGGAACAAAGCCACGAAAGTCAAGATGAAGAGGAGATAAAGGGGGATTAACTCTCTTTGTATTTTTGGATAGCTGGATACAATGTTTTATAGAGAGCCATCGTAGAAGTGAAAAGGAGAAGGGTACTCCAGATTTCGTGCAATGGACAGCGGAAAATCTCTGTGAAAACCACACAAAGCCGTCAGAAAAATGATAAGAAAAGTTTCATTGGTAAAAGAAAACAGAGTTAAGGGATAAGTGACTACCTAAAGGGGAAAGGAGGAAATTTTCAAATCCCTATGTAATTTCTCCCACAACACGCAATCCTCTCTACAAAAACATCATATGCGAATTAGTAGAAACATACCACCAAATGGAAAAACATGAAACAAATCAATTAAATCACGAGATCACTTACCATTCCAGTCTTGGAAGGAAAACCCTATGTTGGGATTCAATAAAGGCTTAATCTTCATAGACCCAGAAGATAAATTTTTGTACAATAGCATTGAGGAGTAACCATGTTTTTAAACTTGAATGTAACTCTCCAACCACGGTAATGGTGGAGGATTCAAACAAAAATCGACTGGGAAGAAGAGTTGGAGGCTTGTCATGGAGGTATAACCCCATAGCTCAGGATGGTCGAGTCCAAACATCAAAATGATGAAATGAAACTCTAGCTGGGTAGTTCAAAACACTTAGGGTTTCTCCATCAGATCCTGACCGTCGATTTCACCAATTTCTCTAAAGTTTACATGTGGTAACTCGAAAGAGGTAAGAGGGCCATGTGAATGCCATGTTAATTTCCACTTGGAGATCGGTGAATGGGCAAGGACAACAAGTGGAGTAGGTTAATTTAATGTTAACATAAAACTATATCAATCATCATATCTACCTTGGTAATTGATACATGACCTTCTGAAACATGAAAAATATAAATTCAATATGATTTGTATAGTGCGAAGGTACAAGTATATTGGTTCATAATTATTTAGAGTATGTATTAAAGGTAAAGTGGAAATACCTATGGTTAGTATGGGTATTAGAGGTATGATCGAATTTCATATGATATTATAGGTATTAAAAAGGTAAAGTGGGAATATGTGGTAGGAAAATGTAGGAATAGGAATGAGGAATGTTATTCTAAAATGAAAATTATTAGCTAAAGGGGTAGTGTATTTGCCTTGAGGGAAAGCCTTGAATATTCTTTAATGGGAAATATAGACTGTAAATTTGTGGAAATTGATTTAAACATAGCAGATATTGTCATGAAGATAATGTGTTGAGAAAACTAGTAAGGGCTGAACACGGGAATAGTATTAAAAAAAAAAATGGACTTGTTACAACTATTACCGAACAAATAAAATAAATAAAGAAAAAAATATTAGTAAAATTGTAAACATGATCGATCATAAAACTGCATAATTAAACAAACAAAAAATGTTTTTACAGAAGATATTGAAAAGTTTTATGAACGTTTACCTATTTTTAATAAACTGTACACATCATTATTTATATATGAAAAAAAATATGAATACATCAGGTGTATCTTGATTTTTTTTTTTATGTTATTCAAATTATTTCCATTATCTTAAAATATTTTTGAAATATAAATCTTCAAAATCAAATAAATATGGATCAAACCAAACAATAAAATAAAATAAAAAAATTTATCCATTCTTAATAAAATAAATAAATTTATTTTGTTTGAATTAGAGAAATTCAAATCAATGATTTTCAGTAATTCATTTCATTATAAGTTAGAGAAAATAAATGGCGTTACATATTATGTGAAAATACCTATCAAATTGTTAATAAAATGAAAAACACGTGTATATATAAAATATAGTCATTGCATACATTGATAAAATTCTTAGTTAAATAAATTATTTCAATATATATATTAAAGTGTAATATATCCTCCAAACTTAAATTTTGGAATATGAAAATGTCATTTTCATTTTATTTTTAAATATTTCTTTATCCTAACAAATAATTCACTTTGTATTCACAATAATAATGTTCCAAATATTAATGTAAGGGACTTTGTCTAAAAATAGGAAAAATATCTTGTACCAAGTTACTCAATTGAGAAAAATATCTCAACCATCTCAGCCTCAACAAACTCCTAAACAATAGGAACCTACTCATTTAAGTAGATTCTATAACTTTACCAATAATGAAAAATAAAATCTCACACAAATATATAGAAGTATTAGTTAGTTATTTTAGCATTCCCCATTAAAAGTTTATTTTTATTAATTTTTATTTGTGGGGATCTTCATCTATATCTTATCTATATCTCACATGACTTCAACAAGGTTTACCTCTCATCCAACATGGCACGTACACCTTGTACCTCAATTATGTTGCAGATAACATCAAACTGTTGAAATCCATATAAAGGAAAAAGAATCCACCCGATTCGATGGGTACAAGGAATATGCATCCACCTAATTTCATGGGTATCCTAACAATTTCAAACATGTCTAACAGGAAGATTTTCATGTACAATATTCATCAACCTTTATGATAAACTCCCCCTAAATATAAAATTTCACCTCATGGAGTCTAGAACCAATATGATTCACCCAAGTGCATACATCCAATGCATTACACACTCTTTTAGTTTTAAATTTCTCTCTAATAAATACTAATATGTTAAACATAACAATAAACATCACATCACCATGGAACACATAAAAAAGGGGTATGCACACCAATAGATGTGTTACAATGTTAGTCCCTTTTCATGTGACATATATCCAGGTACAACACATTCCAACTTATGAGGATGCCAAGCACATCAAAACATTTAATGACCGTAGGGGACCACTACAAAACATCATAACAACATATGAAATATAAACTTCCTATGACTACAATATCTGACTTATGGTCATGAATCTATTCTATATCACACAACTTTACCTATGCTTGTCATCCATCACCTAATCTTCATTACTACGATATATCCAATAAATATTTTTTGTTTCCTTATTGTTATCATTATTTTTTTTGTTGACATAAACCTCTATAATTTATAACATGGATTTATTCATTTTCATATTTGGCATATTGATCTTGAATCTCCATATTTAAATAGTAATTTGTTAGAGTCGTGAATTCTAACCAAAATAAATTTACTACCATGTTGAAGAGGAAAGTATCAATATGAGTACTTTAATACAATCAAGGTTTGAAGGCATACAAGTATTACCAAAGCATTTTTTTTACCCTTTGATTCAATCCATCCAACTTCAAAGTTCAATCCTGTATTTCTCATCTCAGGAACACAAAATATTCATCCATCATTTTTCCAACACAATGTACTCATCATCTCCCCCCTGATTTTAATTAAAGTGGAGGTCATTCATTCTATTGCACTATGAGATATTCAATTTCATAGGAAGCGATATGAGTCATATCCATGCCTGCCATATTTTGAAGAATATCAACAACAATATTAGTAATTGGAATGAATATAAAATTGACAAAGAAACGAACAAATATATGATAACAAATCCAATATTATGATGTTAGGCTCAGATGGTTCTCATTTGAATCCATACTTAGACATATTTGGGCCACTTTCATATCATCATATCCTTTCCTCATCCTTAGTAGGATTCGATGATGGGAAACTTTGAGATTGTACCACACCAGCACAACCCCACAATGAGCAGTACACAATAAAATACATGTGAATGCCACCTGGACGATCCAAATAAATAGTTCTTTATAATTCAATAATAGGTTGGTCCCATGCTTGTACTTCAATAACTCCCCAAAACATTGCACGACAATGGCTTTCTTATGCTGACTAGAGTCAATTTAATCATATTCACCACTATCAATTTACTAAGCACACTGTTGCTTCCTCACCAGATGGCTTCATCTTGAATCTTCCCAACATCAACTCATAGTTGTTAGAGTAGTAGATTCTAACAAAATTTAATCCACACATTGAGTTGAATAGGTTCATTATAATCTATCAAATTCAATAACACATTTAACTTCTTACCATCGCTCCATATATTGTGTATTTCACACCTATAGCTCGAGTTTCTTAATACGTCAAGCCACATGCTTATTAGCATTATGTCAACTTCCTTATTTTTCACTATTTCTAAAGGGAAAAATTCTACTAGAATTATTCACAAATATGTCAACTCTTTTCTTCTCTTTAATAAACTACATAATAATTGCACTGAGATATTTCTCCAAGGATGAGTATATAAAAACAACATATTAAACAATCTAAAATTTCTCATTAATATGTTTTCTTGTGTTGCAAAGAGCATTGCATTGTGTAATGAATATTAAAACATCTACATGCATGTTTTTTACTTATCTCTGCTACTTTGAAATAGTCTTTATGATGTAGGACCTCTCCATTATCTTATAGTTCATTTCTTTCTTGAGACAAGTCCTTACAAAATACCAACATATTACACAAGCTCTTTGGAATTGAAACAACTTTTCTTATAGCTTTGTAATCCCACTATTTGGGATTCAATATTAAAGAAGGAAATAATTCATAATGTACCTCTGGACATTCACATCCACAAGCGAAAAGGAGATCCATGGAGAAGCACCCCAATCAACTTTGTCCACATGCATTCATGCATTGTTCAACTTGTATCCATTCATTAACAAGTACATTTCCTTCCCTCGATATGGACATAGAAATAACACAACATCCTCTTGAAGAAAAAATGGTAAGTACGTATCTCCTTAGAATAATCATAATAGAACTGTCTCATTCAAACCTAATAAAAGACAAAATGAATGTCATCCACTACCAATCAATACTTGTTCCAATTTAAATGGACTTGTACCTATTTCAGGTTACACTTTTTTTCTTTATTCTAAGCAATTTAATCCAGTGTATATTGGCAGAACTATTATAAGAATCAAGGCCACTACATCTCTAAGGAGAACCAATTTTAATTTCATCTTCTGAAACCACATTATCCTATGCAATATCATTTCTTTATTTCAAGTTGCGAACAACCTTTGTGAGCCTCTCCTCGACTAGTATCACGTACTCGGGAGGAATTGAAATTAGGTTGCTAGATACCAAGATTTTTCATCTAAAAAATAGTGTCTTATCAAAATTAAACAGGTGGTAATCCACCAAGGGCTTAAATATCAGTTTTTTCTAGATAAGCAAGGAAATGATATCTCTCTTCTCTGTTGTAATATTTTCACAGCTCTATATTCCCTTCTATGAATTATAACCTCGTCATTATTATAGATGGGATTCGAAGAAGGTGACCATGCACCCTCTAGCTAGTTGTCTAAAGGCATACTTGTCCACTCTCTACTATTATTAGAAACTATCAATCTCAAGTAGCTCCATCACCATCACAACTATAACTACTGATATGGTGTTATTCTATTGGAGACTAGGTTTTTCAAACCATCATGCAAAATTTTCCACACAAATGTTTTCCCATCAACATTTTGCACTCCAATATATTAGCTTCATAATTCAGAGACATCGACCATGGATATGGACATTTTCTCTATCATGGAATACAAAACTATACTTAGCATCATAATCAAACTAGTTGAGAATATCTTTGTGTCCACTGTTTGAATTATAAAGTATAAAACACTTCTTTGATAAAGACTCTTGACCTGTCACACAACGCTGCTGATAAAATCATTTTTTATACGGGAATATCTCAATCTCTAGGATTTAATGTAGTCACCTATAACTTCTTGCATCCTAAAAAAGTGCACTGATAAATGCTTTCAAGGGGCGATTGGAAAACCTAACAAGAAGTTTCATCTTTGTTAGGCCATATTCTTGAGAAGAAGTCTATAATATTGAACTTGATAATGTAGTAAATACTGGAAGTGGCTCATAAATACGATATCAACTATGTAATTATTATTAATCAAGAGACCAACCACTTCTCAATTCCCTAAAAAAAATGGCAAGATCTAGGTGTCCTTCTAGGATGGAGATAAGACGTATTAAAGAGATAATGGGTAATAATTTAATTCTCAAAGTTTCAGTCTCGAAAATGAAACTCTTCAATTTCATAAGGTCATTATACAATAAAACATTATAACCCAACAAAACTACAGATTCATCTATTCCAATTAAGAATGAAAATGTAAACAAAACTCCTTTATTATACTGGTATCTTGAGCTATTCAACCATGTCTTCAGACCATCTATCCAACGCCCAACTCCATTTTTCCAATACACAACACGGCAAGAAAATGTAAATGAAAAATTGAGAACTTGATGGAGAACTTCATTCCAAATGTTACAATTTGTACATGAATGAGCCGTGGATTCAATAGTGATTCTGTCGATTATCCTGTTGATTATTAATTTCTCTCATACCTAAAATGGTGATAAACAGTTCATCATCGAGATATGAATAGACATCATATTTAATTACTTGTACTTCGCTGAAATGGGAATATGCATGGTTATTCTCACACCTCCCCTTAATCATGACCTATATCTTAATTCGTCTGCTAGTTTAAGCTTGAGCTAGAATTACAACATAATTTGGATTTTCTACAACAAAAATTACTTCTGAAAAATTCAAATTAAGCCTTTCCAAAAGGCTTGGTCTATATGTTAGCCACCTTTTCATCTGTAATACAATATGTTAAGTCAATTTATTTTGATTGCAAGTTTTCTCTTATAAAATAATGTTGTGTGTCTATATTCTTTGTCATTGCATGATATATAGTATTTTTTGCTAATTTTATAGTGCTTTGATTGTCACATATGATTACTATAGGTGCTTGTTGTGTTTCTCCAACATCTTTAAGTATCCTTCAAAGCAATATTTCTTCGGAGGTAGCACTTCTTAATTCTTTATACTCATCTTTAGCGAATTACAAGGAAACAATTGGTTGTTTCTTTCAACTTCATGATATTTCTCCTAAACCTATATCGAACACGTATCCAATAGTATATTTCCTATCATCTAGATTTCTAGCGGAGTCAAAATCACAATAACCTTCCAACTCAATATCAAATTAATCAGTATACATAGTATGAAAATTAATTGTTCCTTTAAGATATAAAGGGACTTTATTTGTTTCTTTTGAGTGGATTTCATAAGGATTAGCCATGAATTTACTAAGTATGCTGACAAAATATTCTATATCTAGCTTGGTAATTGTGAGGTAGTCCAAAAATCCTACCAGTTGACAATAAAAGGTTCCATTCACCTTTTTGGTTTGATCATCGCTGTAAAATTTGACATTTTGTTCTAAAGGAGTAGATACCACATTTCATTTAATCATATTGAATATTTTAAGGATTTCCCTTATATATTTTATTTGTGTGATTAGTGTCTTACCAGACTCCCTCCAAACTTCAAGACCTAAACAATAATGAAAGTCAACAATATCCTTCATCTCAAATACATACAACAACTTAATTTTAATTTATTTAATAAAATTGGATGAATTACTTGTTATTTTAACATCATCAACATATAAATATATCAAAACAACATTCCCATATTCATAATTCTTGATGTACAAGTTAGGACAAGTTTTTCTTCTCATGAAACCTTTCTAAAAAAAGAAAGAATCAATTTTCAAATACCAAGATATTCATGCTTGTTTTAAACCATATAAAGCTTTCTTTAGCATGAAAAAGAAATAATCTTCTCCCTGTTTTACAAACCCTTTCAGGCTAAATGAATAAAATTCTTCTTTTAACTCACCATTCAAAAATGCATATTTGACATAAAACTGATGCATTTTCCAATTATGTTTTATAGATAATTCAATAATGATTGTAATTGTGTTCAACTTAGCTACATGTCCAAAGGTATCTTCATAATCAATTCCCTCATTCTGTGAATATCATTTTGCAAGAAATCTACCTTTATGATTATCAATACTTCCATTAGCATTAAACATGGATTTATACAACCATTTCCATCCAATGGGAACTTTATTTTTAGGAAATTATGTTTATTCACATATGTCATTCTTCATTATAGAGTCATAATATTCATTCATTTCATCTCTCCATTCTTTATATTTTTTAGATTCTTCATAGCTTGAAGGTTCTACAACATTCATAAAAAGAGACATTAATGCATAATATTTATACCTAATAGGTACATGACTTTTCTGTGATTAACTTCATGGAGTTTTATTTCTTTCGTCTTCCTTTTTGCATTTTGGAGTCTCATATCCTCTTCTCGGAGTGTCATGACTGCTTGAGGCTCCTTCCTCTTGAACCTGTACCTGTTCATGTGCTTCTTCCTATTAATGTTCATAAGTTGGATCTATTTTGACATAGTCATCAATATCATGCCACACACTATATAATTTATTTTATGACCTTCATTTGAATTTTCATGAAACACCACATCCCTACTTGCAAGAAATCTATAATAACCTAGATGAAACAACTTGCATTTTTTTTTATAATCAAAATAACCAACAAATATGCACTTAATTGACTTTTCATAAAGTTTTCTTCTTTCTTTTTTTGGTATATGAGCAAATTCCTTGCAACAAAAAACCTTTAAATGACTCACTTTTGGTTTATACCCATAAAATTCTACGAAAGGTGTTTTAAGCTCTAATTTTTTTTTTTGGATTATTGTTTCTCAAATAAAAAATAATATTAATGGCTTCAGCCCGAAAACCATTAGAATTATTTTTACCTTGAAGCATACTATGTGCACATTATACTGGTGTTATGTTTTTCCTCACAGTAACTCCATTTTGCTAAGGTCTATGTGACACGGTAAATTGTTGTAGAATACCATTGCTTTTGCAATATTGATTAAGTTCTCTTCATTTATATTCTCCCCCCTAATCGGATCTAAGAATTTTGATGCACTTGCGAGTTTTCTTCTCCACCATACTCTTAAAATATTTAAAATATTCAAAAAAATCACTCCTCTTTTTTATGAAATAGACCCATTCTATCTAGATATATCATAAACAAAAATAAGAAAATTTCATTCTCCATCAAGAGATCTAGTTTTCATACGTCCACATACATCAATATGAATTAATTCAAGTATTTCCCTCTATCTTTTCTCTTTATCTATAGCAAATTCCTCGTTATGTTTCTTTTCAAGTACACATGCTTCACATTCAACATGATCATTATTAATAAAAGGAAGTCCTTCAACCATTGTTTTATTTCGAAGTAACATTAAATAATTTTGATTTAGACACCCATAAATTTGATGACATAACTCTACTGTTGACATTGTTGTAGATACCAACACTTGATGACTACTCTTCGTTACATCACACTTATACAACCCTCCAACTATGGTACCCATGGCAATAATCTTGTAGTGATCTTGAATGTCTTTCACAAAGCACCGCGATTTAGCAATTCCACCTTCAAATCTTGGTCAGAAATAATAGAAACAAAAATAAAATTATTTTTGATACCAGGAACATACATAACATTATGGATTTGTTTCTCTTGTCCATTAGGAAAATTCACACCTATTACTCCATAACCCTGAACTATAAGTGATTTTTTATCTCCTAGATAAACATATGTTCCATAAATCTTCTCAGAATATTCATCAAACCAATTCTTACTACAAGCCATATGAATTGGTGCGCCAGAATCAATGAACCAAGAATTCACATCACCAATTTCTATAGACAATGCAACATCAGAGACAAACAATCTAACATTTTTAAATCCATAAATGATTGAGGTGTATTTTTCCACAAAATTTTCATTATTTATTTTGTTTCTTTGTCTGGACTTATTGTATTTTCTTTTATAAAAATAATTGGTGTGGTGCCCAGGTTTTCCACAATAATAATAATCATCATTTCTCTTATCATGAATTGGAAAATTAGATTGTGAGATACCTTTCCATTTTTCTTGAATTTTTTCCCATTTGTTCTTGTCCCATGGTCTGCCTTTGTATGTTTATTTACCCTTGGATACCAAAACAAAATATGAACTATTGAAGGCAAAATTAGAGCTCTTCATCCTGTCCTCCTCTTGTAGACTAATTATTGTTAATTCATCAAATATGGAGGGCTCCTCTCTTGTTGAGAGACTTGAAACAAAAATTTGATAAAATTGCAGTAATCCATTTAATGGGATGATGAATAAGTCGGTACTATACACATTTTCACCATTATCTCATAACTTATCACTTAAATATTTGACACGATATATGAAATTGCTTATGTTTTCATTTTCTTCGATTTTTAGAGATAAAATATTAGTCTTCAAAAAAAATATCTGGCTTGTATTTTCTATTTCATATAAACCCTTGAGCACATCCCACATCCCTTAAGTCAATTTATTTTGATTGCAAGTTTTCTCTTATAAAATAATGTTGTGTGTCTATATTCTTTGTCATTGCATGATATATAGTATTTTTTGCTAATTTTATAGTGCTTTGATTGTCACATATGATTACTATAGGTGCTTGTTGTGTTTCTCCAACATCTTTAAGTATCCTTCAAAGCAATATTTCTTTGGAGGTAGCACTTCTTAATTCTTTATACTCATCTTTAGCGAATTACAAGGAAACAATTGGTTGTTTCTTTCAACTTCATGATATTTCTCCTAAACCTATATCGAACACGTATCCAATAGTATATTTCCTATCATCTAGATTTCTAGCGGAGTCAAAATCACAATAACCTTCCAACTCAATATCAAATTAATCAGTATACATAGTATGAAAATTAATTGTTCCTTTAAGATATAAAGGGACTTTATTTGTTTCTTTTGAGTGGATTTCATAAGGATTAGCCATGAATTTACTAAGTATGCTGACAAAATATTCTATATCTAGCTTGGTAATTGTGAGGTAGTCCAAAAATCCTACCAGTTGACAATAAAAGGTTCCATTCACCTTTTTGGTTTGATCATCGCTGTAAAATTTGACATTTTGTTCTAAAGGAGTAGATACCACATTTCATTTAATCATATTGAATATTTTAAGGATTTCCCTTATATATTTTATTTGTGTGATTAGTGTCTTACCAGACTCCCTCCAAACTTCAAGACCTAAACAATAATGAAAGTCAACAATATCCTTCATCTCAAATACATACAACAACTTAATTTTAATTTATTTAATAAAATTGGATGAATTACTTGTTATTTTAACATCATCAACATATAAATATATCAAAACAACATTCCCATATTCATAATTCTTGATGTACAAGTTAGGACAAGTTTTTCTTCTCATGAAACCTTTCTAAAAAAAGAAAGAATCAATTTTCAAATACCAAGATATTCATGCTTGTTTTAAACCATATAAAGCTTTCTTTAGCATGAAAAAGAAATAATCTTCTCCACAATTTTACAAACCCTTTCGGGCTAAATGAATAAAAATTCTTCTTTTAACTCACCATTCAAAAATGCATATTTGACATATAGCGATGCATTTTCAGTTATATTTTATAGATAATTCAATAATGATTGTAATTGTGTTCAACAGCTACATGTCAAAAGGTATCTTCATAATCAATTCCCTCGTCCACCATGGAATATCATTTTGCAAGAAATCTACCTTTATGATTATCAATACTTCCATTAGCATTAAACATGGATTTATACAACCATTTCCATCTGATAAAAACTTTATTTTTAGGAAATTATGTTTATTCACATGTGTCATTCTTCATTATAGAGTTATATTTTTCATTCATTGCATCTCTCCATTCTTTATATTCTTTAACTTCATCATAACTTAAGGGTTATACAACATTAATTACATGGGACATCAATACATAATATTGATACCTTATAGGTGGCTGAATTTGATGTGATGTCCTCCCTAGAGTTTTACTGCTATCATCATTCTTTCTGCTTTATGGAGTCTCTTGTTCTCTTCTTGGAGTGTCATGACTTCTAGATTCTTCCAGATGTTAAACATGTACCTGATCTTGTACCTGTTGTTGTTCATGTTCCTATTCCTATTCAACACTTGTTTCTATTTTGGCATAATCAGCAGTATCATGCCATACACTAGTATTATTCATTTTATCACCTTCATCTACATTTTCATGAAACACCACATCCCTACTTGCAATAAATATATGTGAACTATGATCAAACAACTTGTATGCCCTTTGATCATCACAATAACCAATGAATGTGCACTTAATTGATTTTGCATCAAGTTTTCTTCTTTCATCTTTTGGAATATGAGCAAATTCCTTGCAACAAAAAACCTTTAAATGACTCACTTTTGGTTTTTATACCCATAAAATTCTACGAAAGGTGTTTTAAGCTCTAATTTTTTTTTTTGGATTATTGTTTCTCAAATAAAAAATAATATTAATGGCTTCAGCCCGAAAACCATTAGAATTATTTTTTTACCTTGAAGCATACTATGTGCACATTATCTTGTAAATTGTTATGTTTTTCCTCACGGTAACTCCATTTTGCTAAGGTCTATGTGACACGGTAAATTGTTGTAGAATACCATTGCTTTTGCAATATTGATTAAGTTCTCTTCATTTATATTCTCCCCTAATCGGATCTAAGAATTTTTGATGCACTTGCGAGTTTTCTTCTCCACCATGCTCTTAAAATATTTAAAATATTCAAAAAAATCACTCCTCTTTTTTATGAAATAGACGCATTCTATCTAGATATATCATAAACAAAAATAAGAAAATTTCATTCTCCATCAAGAGATCTAGTTTTCATACGTCCACATACATCAATATGAATTAATTCAAGTATTTCCCTCTATCTTTTCTCTTTATCTATAGCAAATTCCTCGTTATGTTTCTTTTCAAGTACACATGCTTCACATTCAACATGATCATTATTAATAAAAGGAAGTCCTTCAACCATTGTTTTATTTCGAAGTAACATTAAATAATTTTGATTTAGACACCCATAAATTTGATGACATAACTCTACTGTTGACATTGTTGTAGATACCAACACTTGATGACTACTCTTCGTTACATCACACTTATACAACCCTCCAACTATGGTACCCATGGCAATAATCTTGTAGTGATCTTGAATGTCTTTCACAAAGCACCGTGATTTAGCAATTCCACCTTCAAATCTTGGTCAGAAATAATAGAAACAAAAATAAAATTATTTTTGATACCAGGAACATACATAACATTATGGATTTGTTTCTCTTGTCTATTAGGAAAATTCACACCTATTACTCCATAACCCTGAACTATAAGTGATTTTTTATCTCCTAGATAAACATATGTTCCATAAATCTTCTCAGAATATTCATCAAACCAATTCTTACTACAAGCCATATGAATTGGTGCGCCAGAATCAATGAACCAAGAATTCACATCACCAATTTCTGTAGACAATGCAACATCAGAGACAAACAATCTAACATTTTTAAATCCATAAATGATTGAGGTGTATTTTTCCACAAAATTTTCATTATTTATTTTGTTTCTTTGTCTGGACTTATTGTATTTTCTTTTATAAAAATAATTGGTGTGGTGCCCAGGTTTTCCACAATAATAATAATCATCATTTCTCTTATCATGAATTGGAAAATTAGATTGTGAGATACCTTTCCATTTTTCTTGAATTTTTTCCCATTTGTTCTTGTCCCATTGTCTGCCTTTGTATGTTTATTTACCCTTGGATACCAAAACAAAATATGAACTATTGAAGGCAAAATTAGAGCTCTTCATCCTGTCCTCCTCTTGTAGACTAATTATTGTTAATTCATCAAATGTGGAGGGCTCCTCTCTTGTTGAGAGACTTGAAACAAAAATTTGATAAAATTGCAGTAATCCATTTAATGGGATGATGAATAAGTCGGTACTATACACATTTTCACCATTATCTCATAACTTATCACTTAAATATTTGACACGATATATGAAATTGCTTATGTTTTCATTTTCTTCGATTTTTAGAGATAAAATATTAGTCTTCAAAAAAAATATCTGGCTTGTATTTTCTATTTCATATAAACCCTTGAGCACATCCCACATTTCCTTGGATTTTTTGAAATATATTATGTGAGAAACAATGTTATCATTTATGGAAGTATGCAACAACACCTTTGCTTTTGTCTCTCGTTTCTCCCAATATGGAACAAAATATTTAACTGTGGGTTCGGGTTGATCCAAACTCACAATTTACCACAAATTATAACCCTCAAGGATTTTGAACAACTTAAATTTCCAATTCACATAATTTCCTCCATCAAGTTTAATGGATTGATTCAATTAAGTATCAACCAAAATATTTGACATGATGACAAAAAAAAATTCTCCATCCACCAAATTTAAACACAAATGTACCCAAATTCACTAGACACAAAAAACTTTTCACCATTAAACAAAAAAAAAATAACTCCTTTAAACCATTCACAATTCACATTCCATAAAAAAAAAACCTCATATGAATTCGTTTCACCATAAAAAAATATTGAACTCCTTATTTCACAACCACACAATTTACTCTCCACAATTAATATCATTTGAATACACGTTATAAAAAACTTATATTAATTATAACAACCATAAACCTACACATTTAAATTTTAGCTTTAGACTTTACTTCGTATTCCTCCTAAATAAAACTTGCATGCCCCTATTACATCTTTATATCATCATTCCTATAAAAAAGTATCTCCTCCTTTAAAGTCTCAACACAACAGCTTTCATAAATTTTATATATTAGAAAACCACATATTGCAAAATTAGACCTTTTGCAACAACTTGTAAGGACCATAGTACTTTTGTGACTTCCCTAGATCATATGTACGAAAATTTAGCTAACCAAGATATAAAATTTTTACATGACGTTCACCGAGATTATGCATCTAATTGGTCGAAAGTTCAGCTTCTGAAGCTTCGTAGAATATACGTTATAGCGATAATTCCAGTACCACCTATTTATGGAGGAAAAAACCTAGAATCCAAAGCTCTAATGCGAAATGTTATGTAAACAACTCACAAAATAGAAGAAAACATATATCAACAGCTTAGAAATCATCCTCTTCGAGGTTTAAACCTCCTTTACATTACATAAATGAACAATTTTTGGATGATTCAAATTAAAAAAACATCATTTCTATAAATAGGATTGTAAGGGGTCACAATATAATCATAGCTGACATAAAGATAAAAATGAAAGGGCACAACAATAACAATAGTGGGATTTTATGGGGTACAATAATAAAAATATGGGGAATAGATGTGTACAAAAGTAACAATAAGGGGGCTACACTAGTAACAACAATAATCGGCTACACTAGTATTATAGGCACCTAACATGCCCCTCTCCTTCAAAAGAGTGTTGTCCTCAACACTTGAATAGTTCTCGATGCTTATGTATAAAATTTTCATCCTCCCATGTCGAATCTTCAGTGGTTAAGTTCTTCTACTTAATGAGATACTCTGAAATTGATCGATTTCTTAGCTCTCGAGTTCTTGTTTCTGTCAGTGCTTCAGGTTCCAATATGATTTTTCCTTCCTCGGCAAGTTATAGAAATTTTGTTTGCACTAGAAGCTTGTCACCTATGACCTTCTTTAAGCATGAAACATGGAAAATTGGGTGAAAAATATAGTGAACTCCTCGGATCATATCTCGAAAAATATAACAAACCAAGATATGAAATTTTTACATGACGTTCACCAAGATTTCAGCTCCACGTGGTAGAAACTTTAGCTTCTAACATCTTGTAGAAAAAATGTTGTAGTGAAAATTCCTAGACACAGCAAAACCTAGGCTAAGGGAAACAACATCCCAAAATAAATGGACGCAATTATGGAAATAAGCTAAGGGAAATAAAGCTTAAATAATTTATTCCTATTATGACAAAGGGGTTGTCTACTCTAAGGTAGAATCGGTCCCTCCTTGGGGGAGAGATGTGGAATAAGCTCAAGGTTGGGAGGCAAATAGTATTTATAACAGTGGTATGAATATTCTGTGAAGTTTTTATGTTTTACACTTTTGTTATTAGTTATCTAATTCTGGAATGGAATGTAGAAAAAATATTATTTTATAAATTTTGAATTGATTTATGCATATTAAACTATAGAAATTATGTGTCTTTTATAGTGTCTAGTTTGAGAAAATTTACATTACAGTACCATTAAATAAATCGAACCGAAAAATTTATGCAAATTAATTAAGTATAACTATAAACTATGATAAATCAAATTGATAAATATGACAGGATATAAATAGTTATTAATATGTTGAATTATATGTGGTAGGAACATTTACTTTGAGTTATGTGCATTTAACAATTGTTGAGTTATATTTATTATATGTAACTAATATATATATATATATATATATATATATATATATATATATATATATATAGATACACACACATATACAAATATATATATATATATATATATATATATATATATATATATATATATATATATATATATATATGTATGTATGTATGTATGTATATATGTATGTATGTATGTATGTATATATACCTCCTTTGTACGGTTCCTGTGATAATGTATATAAGGCTTTTATGCCACCAATGACAGAATGGTATGTTGACTTATTATATTGATATAATAGTTATAGTTTGAATAAAAAAAGTGGGTAGCTCTGTTATAAGGTTATAACAAGGGTAATTTATAACATTGTGAAGAATATTAATAACAAAAAGGAGTTGTAAATAGATTAAAATACATATGGAAATTATGTATGATAATCTAATTAAGAGGATCCATTTTTGGATAAAATAAGTAGGGCTCTTAAGAATTCATTGTAATGAGTGTGTTGTATAAATAAACATAAGGAATAATTTATAAGACAAATTTTGAAGATGAGAAAAAAAAAATAAGGACAGACCTTGGTTTGGAAATTTGGCAAAGAGATGGGGAACTATTTGTCTCTTGTAAAAAGTATGCCAATGATATACTAGAGAAGTTTCACATGGAGAGTAGAAAACCTGTGGATATTCCCCTAGTGGTTAATTGGAGGAAGTAATATTTTACTTAAAGTGATGTGGTAGAAGCTACCATTTACAAGAAACTTGTGGGTTAACTCATGTACTTGGTGAACAATTGATGAGACATGTGTGATACGGTTAACCAACTTAGTCAAGCTATGGTAACACTAATCAAGCTCTATTGGAAGCAAACCAAACATGTATTGAGATACCTCAGAGGCATCACTCAGTTTGGTATTTCGTATAGATGGACATAGGGAGTGAGGTTGTAAGGCTTCATAGATCCATATTAGGTAGGGAGTCTATTTGAAAAGATGAGCACATCAAAGGGCATCTTCAAGATTGTGTCAACAACATTTTCCTGGTAGAGTACGAAGAAAATATCAGTTGTACTGAGTTTGGGTAAACTATTTTTAACTAATAGAAGAACTAGTAGGAAGTTAAATATTTTTGTTCTGCTTTATGTGTTCAACCATTTAGCTAAAATTCAATCTTAAATAATGTTAGGTCCCTATATTACTAGTATAGTCCCTTGTTGTTGTTATTGTAACCCCCTTATTGTTATTATTGTACCTCTGTAACCCCCAAATTGTTATTATTGTGCCCTTAAATTATTATTGTTAGGTCAACTAGGATTACATTGTGGCCCCACTAGGATTACATTATGGCCCCATGGTCTCCTATATATAGAAAGGGGGTGTTATAATTTGTATCATCCAAGAATTGTTCATTCATGTAACGTATTGGAGGTTTCCCCCTCAAAGTGTCTTATTTATAAGGCGTTGATATCTCTTTTCTTCTATTTTTGGAGATGGTTTCACAACATTTGGTATCAGAGCTTTGGATTCTAGGGTTTCACTGCTCCAAACACGTCATCGTGGCATTTTCGCTATAACGTTTTTTCTACAAATGTTCAGAAACTAAAATTTTTAGAGTGCATAACCGAAATCCTGAGGAACATCGTCGCAAAATTTCAGAGGTTGGTTACCAATTTATTCAGAGATATGATCTATGGACGTTAGGTCTTTTTGCAGGCTCTTTAATTTCACTTAAAAAGGTCATCACAAATGTTCCCTATAACGTTTTTTCTACGAAGGTTCAGAAGCTGAAATTTTTAGAGTGTGAAGCTGTAATCTGGAGGAACATCATTGCAAAATTTCCGATCTTGGTTTGAAATATTTTAGGAGATATTATCTGTGGAAGTTAGGTCTTGTTCAGGCTCCCGAATTTCATCTCAAAGAGGTGATTGTGGGAAAAGCTTCATAACTCTCTCTTTAAGCATCGGATTGGAATTCTATAAAAATTGAATTGAAGTACACGGATTGTAGCTTCATGTCTATAAATTTCAGAGCCAAAGGAGAAAACAATGACACATGGCAAGTCGTACAAGTTCGCTCTACTGAACTAGTCCATAATTAGGTCATTGTGGGAGATTGGACATATCTTTGTCTTGAAGAATCCAAATTAAGTCAGACCTGTGGCATTTGAAAGAAGCTTTAGGGGACTACAACAGGGAAAAATTTTAGATTTTGAGGATCTGCAATTATATAGAGAAGTCAATTTCAATATCGAGCTCCTCAAAAGCAAGTAAAAGGTGTATATTTTTTTTTCCAAATTGCATAAGTCTTGTTTGAAGAATCAAGTTGAATTGATTCCAAGGGCATATTATAGAATAGATATCAGTATTGGATTCTCAAATGGCCCCTAAAAAGAATTCAACACCCATTAAGCCTTTACAAGGCTCTACTATGACTCATGAAGATGAAGAATGTCAACATGACATATCAAAATTACAAGAGCAAGTGCAACATGATTCACTCTCGCAAAGAGAAAAAAACACTAACATGGAAGTTTTGAAGAAAGGCATGGAAACTAGGATGTATGGTTTGAAGAAAGGCGATGGAAAAAATGAAGAATGATCTAAAAATAGACATCAAAGGTTTAACAAAGTTGGTACAAGAAATGTTTCCTTATGGTAAAAAGATAGTAGAGGAAACTCATGATGAGAACAAAATAAATTTTAATCGTGATTTCATAAACTCTAATGTTGGAGGGAAGAACCACCATATTCCAAAAATGGATATGAGGAAGTTTGATGGAAAGGATCCTGTAACATGGATACTATAGATGGAGAAATATTTTGATCTCAATAATGTGAAAAACACACAAGACGTATGCATTGCAACTTTACATTTAGAACAAAATACATTTGTATTTTATCAATGGCTTTGCTCCCGTAAAAAAATTGTCACTTGGTCAATTTTTATGGAGGAAATGATAGCACATTATGAGGATACAAAGAGCAACACTTTCCTTATCCAATTGATCAATCTCAAACGTGTTCAGTGGGGGAGCACATTGAGGACTTCCAAAAAATGAATATAAGGGTAACTGATATTTCATAGGAACACACGATTGATCTCTTCATAAGCACTTTAAAGGATAACATCCAACATGAAGTTCGTGTTTTGGAACCTAATTCATTGGAGAGGGCATTCAAGTTGGCAAGAAAAATTGAATGTAAAATTATGGCAGCAAGGAAGTGTAACACCTCCAGCTTAAGAAATTTTTTTTTTTTTTTTTTTCCGGTAAACCGGGGTTCCCTCTCTATTCACCAAGTTGTTGGAATAATGAGTTCAAAATTTTAACTTTACTTCCCTTTTTGATATAATTTCCTATAATCATCTAGTCTTTCCATCTTCATAAAACATTAAATACTCCACATATATTCCTTTCAACAATATATATATATCTATATATATATATATACATCCTTTTATATTATTAAGAGGGGTGGTTCTCCTTTTTTTTTTCATAATATAACATAAGCTATATGGATATACCTCCCTTTTACTAACCTCTCCTAGCACTTTATACATTCCACCCATATATTTTTGAATTCACTATATATTACGCCCATATATCTATGTATCCACATATATATAGAGCTAAACCCCCCCCCCCCCATCTTGTTAATATCCTTAATCACCATATATAGGTATATGTAGAGGCCATTATATATAAATATACCACATATCCTATGTGCAATTTATATAAATAATATATATATAAGTTCAACCTTTAGTATAACTAAGCTTGCATATTTATCCTTTGGCAATAATAGTTCTAAGAGCATGTATAGATATATTGCATCTATATTTATAAACATAACACATATATGTCCAAAACAATTTTATGTAATTAATTGAGAGCGCCCCAATGTATTGCATATAGTCAAATTAACCCCGTTAATGTTTTTGTTGGTCCTTACGCCTATATAACCCGGACATATAAAAGCATGCGTTGACCATTAAACATTACACAGCCTACCTTTGAATTTAACGCCGTATTAATATCCATGGAGCTATATATATATATATATATATATATATATATATATATATATATATTAATGTTCGCGAAAGCCTACCATATTCCCGCCTCGCGTGCACGAATTCTTGATTTAATTATATCTTCCTATGCGAACCATAATTTTCAGGCTTTTCTAACCCTAACGTACTTAGTTTTGTATTGTGTGTTTGCACGCAGTGGCCAGATTCGTCACGGCGTATTCGTTATTGGTTGTTCTTACTTATGCAGACCGCATCCATTTGAATGATATTCCGGTATGTAGACGTGGAAACCAGATACCAACTGAGACCACTTTCGGCGGTTTACCATGATTGCGTACTGTTTCTGGAGCATAGTATTCCCGTTATCCTATGGTTTAACGTATGAACTTTGCTCTGCAGACCGAGCTGGCACTCTCGCTCCTGGGAAGAAAGTACCGACTGCCGGCACCTCTCGTTTCATACTGAGCGTGAGTTTGACGCTATTTGACAGGTCGGTGCATCCAAGTACTGGGAGGACCGAGTGCTGCATCGGAGAATGAAAATTCTAGGTTTAATACTCTATTCGTCTGCAGGCAGGAAGTAGCTTCTCCATACCTCACACTACGTGCCTCACTGTTGCCTGGTACGAGCCTGTCAACGCGGCCGAGTTTTCACAATCAACCTGGGGATTCTCTGATCTTCCTATACCAGTGCAATTAGGGTTACAAGAATTTCTTTCAAGTCGATTCTCCTGTGCGGGTTATTCATCCGATCTTCCCTATTATCTCCGGAGGTAGCACCGTTGCATTTCCCCACTCTCCTCGCCAGTGGTTGGGATATGCTCGGGTGCGGTTGCGGCTAAGATTCATCGCTTCTGGTGTGCTATTTGGTCTTCATACAGGGTTTCAGCACCTTAATCCACGATTCCTTTACATCTCTGAACCCGTTTACTGTTATTTCCCTCACGTTCTTAGCTTGATTTATTTTCTTCAGGGTTTCGCCGCGAACACACTATCTTATTCTTTTCAAATTGTGTTTTGTAGAGAGGTCAACTCGGCGACATCTCAATCGAGAGTCCTAGCCGGTACTCTGGCGCTTATTACGCTTTGACTCACTCTCCAGCGACGCTGTTGTTGCTATACTCATTCACTGGAGTTCATCTTATCCAAATTTTGTAAACTGCTTTGACGTAACCCTAGCTGGCTAGCTGGGTTTCTTTGCCTCTAGATCGAGTACATAGGCGGTCTCATTTCTTTACACAATGTATGCATGTCTCTGGTTTTCTGTGGTAAGTGTCAATATGGCTCCCTATTTCGTTTTATAGGCAGAACAGCTACTGGTCAGATAGGTTTACCAATGATAGCTTCTTCGTAAACGGAAGTAAGCGTTGCATTTTCTATGGTGTTTCAACGTTATATCCTAATGCATGTCACATAACTCCACTGATTTTGCGTTGATTTTATTACACAGTGTGCATCATACAGTCAGTTCTTTACCTATTACACGCGGTTTCATAATACAAATTTCGTTTTGTTAAGACAGGGTGAATTCTCCAGGTGGTCTATTAACGATTAGGGTTAGAACTATTTTTTTTTCGTCATAATATCATGTACCCTTCACCTCTGCTCGTTTTATTTTACATTACAGGCCCTCAAAGAGCCGTGGTTTACCAACGTCGTTGCAGTCCGAGGACTTGTCGACGACGGCCCATAGCATAGGGTATTAATTACTCACCATTCGTTGATGCAGTTTGACTATTCGGTCATATCATATACATGACAGTCATATTATATACATTACAGTCATATTATATACATTACCTTTTTACACAGTCGATCCATATTTATATTTCTCTTGTAACATATATTGTTCATATATATATACAATTCGTGTTTATGATGTATTCGTTTAACATGCAGGGTTTATATGTGTATTCATATTCTTATCTACCTTGGGCATATATGTTCATTGTGTATGTGGCCCATTTGTAGTCGGGGTTAAAAAGATCTAATTGCTATAGATCTTGATACTTGTGAACATATATATATAAATATTTTTTTCCAATTTACCTATACATGTATTCGATAGTTGATTGATAATGTTCACCAAGCATAGGTTTAGGCCATAACTCTAACATTTCTTCCAAGGGTTAGAGGTAATTTAAATCTACAATACACTCTATATTGGCTATGAATGATGTAACACTTTTATAGTACAGATTTACCCTTTTGCTTAATAAGAATACCTATTCTAAAGTCCTCACTTTTAAATTTCTATTTTTCTTTCGATGTACACCGATATGTATCCAATAGTACTGGACTAGAAGAATTTAATTATAAATTAAATCTTTTGCTATGATACTTGTCTTCAAAGGTTTAGGATAGATTTCGAAATGCAATATAAACATTTGTAACTGTTGTAACAATCAGATAGAGTAGAAGTACTCTTTTTCTATACAATTTCGAATGTCATATTCTAATATCTTACTTTCAGCTGTTTGTATTTATACCATGTAACGTTAGCACTACTATAATGTGTCTCTAGCATACACATAAGCATATAATATCACATTTGTGTCTACAGGGAACAAAACAATAATTAATCATCTATAGAAGCTAAGTAACTCCAGATTTAAACCATCCTTGGTTTAGAGATTCTAGAGTTTCTACTCTATGGACTTTCTGGTCTACAACTAAACAAAATCTGGAAGGTGAATGCCTGAGGATAGATTCTGTTAAATGTAGTACCAAAATTTCTCATTTTAATAAAATTCAATTTTATATGTAGCCAATTCATACTGTAATAAGACATAGTAACAAGAATTTCAGAACATACCACAATCTGCAAAATGACCAACCTCCCAACCTTAGAGTCCTCTTTGTCTCCCAGGACTCACCCCCGAGCAGAGATCACCTCCTAGACAGACCAACCACTGATCTGCTTAGGAGTAGCTTATTCAAGCTCATATTTCCCCAAAGCATGTTTATAATTCTGCGTCCAGAATAGCAGGATGCTTTCTTTCCTGTTTAGCCTAGGCTTCCCATTTTGGGATTCTTTAAAGCTGCTTTAATCTTTTCCTCAGATTTTCCAGCTTTTTCTCACCTCTTCCCAACTACTCCTCTTCATTGGGGAAATTTAGATTCCTCCTGAAATCTAAATAAATTTCTTTCAAGGATTTTTGAAAGATTTTTGGGGATTTGTTGCCTTATCCATCCTCATGGATTTGGCAAGTGATCTCTAATTCTCATCTTGGTCAAATTGCACAATCATTTTATTTATTTTCTCAAATAAAATATGCAAATACATTCACACCATACTTATCCCCTGGGGTCCACCCCCTTTAGGATTAAAGTTCAATGTCTAAATTTAAAATTTCAACACACAAATTGGGGGTGTTACATATTCCCCCTCTGAAAATAAACACCGTCCTCGGTGTTGTTATTCAACTACTAGAGTTCATTTAAACAAAAATGGATATTTCTCCATCATTTCAGCTTCCCTTTCCCAGGTGGCTTCTTCAGCAGTAAAGTGCTTCCACTGCACTTTTACTCTGGCCAATGTTCTGTTTCTCAATTCAATTTCTTCCCGCTCCAATATTTGAAGCGGTTCTGGCAGAAACTCCCCTTCTGGTTCCACCTGTACAACATTCCAATCAACTATGTGAGAAGCATCATGTACATATCTTTTTAACAATGAAATATGAAACACATCATGCACTCTAACATGGGGTGGTCAGGCCAGCTTGTAAGCCACTGGTCCCACCCTTTCTAAAATTTCAAAAGTCCCACAATATCTAGGTGCAAGTTTTGCACAACTTCCAGCATAAAGTGTGCTCTTTTTGGGTTTGATGCGTAAATGCGCATGATCCCCCACTTTGAATTCTCGGTGCACTCTTTTCTTATCAGCATAGCTTTTCTGGCGATCTTGTGCTGTCTTGATATTTCTTTGTATCTGTTTGACAATTCTCTCCATCTCTTGTAGTGCATCTGGTCCCAACACCAGTTTATCCTCTGGTTGACCCCAGCTCAAGGGAGTACGGCACTTTCTCCCATAGAGTGCTTCAAACGGACTCATCTTAATAGAGGATTGGTAACTATTATTATAAGCAAACTCAGCTAGATGCAGATACTCTTCCCATTGTGATGGCCTATCCATCACATACATTCTCAGCATATCCTCTAAAATTTGATTTGTCCTTTCTGTTTGCCCATTAGTTTGAGGGTGATAGGCAGTACTAAAATTCAACTTAGTACCCATTCCTGCAAACAATCCTTTCCAAAACGCGGCTGTGAACTTAGCATCCCGGTCTTAGACAATCACCATGGGAACTCCATGAAGCCTTACTATCTCCTTTAGGAAAACGTTTGCTACCTGAGCTATTCCAAAGGTAGATTTTACTGGTATAAAGTGGGAAGCTTTGGTGAGAGTGTCTACTACTACCATTACCGAATCATGCTGATATTTGTTTTTGGGTAATCCTGTTATAAAATCCATGGAAACTATGTCCCATTTCCATTCTGCAATCGGAAAAGGGTTTAAAAGCCCTGCTGGGTGTTGATGCTCAACTTTGACCAGTTGACACTCCATACACCTACTTAGATACTCTGCCACATCTCTCTTCATTCCTGGCCAGAACAACTTCTTCTTCAAGGCTGTTAACATATTTTGGTATCCTGGATGTCCTGCATAGGGTTGTTTGTGATATTCATCTAGAATTTCTCTTTTCAATGACTCTATATTTGGAATATACAACCTGTTTTTGTAATAGAGCAGCCCTTTCTGGTTTTTAGTGAAATCAGTTTTATCCCTTTTCTGTAGTTTCACCAAGAGGGTTTCATAGTTGGGATCTTGATTTGCTGCTTTTCCCACCATTTCCTCTATCTCCATCTGGGCACTACTCCCAATGTTGTTTAAATGTTGACAAGCATTTCTACTTAATGCATCAGCAACTTTATTTTCTTTTCCCTTGATATGTTTTATGTCCATATCAAATTCACTTAAAAAGGACAGCCATCTGGCTTGCCTTGCATTCAGATCAGTTTGGGAAAAGAAGTATTTAAGACTAATGTGATCAGTCATCAATGTGAATTTCTTCCCCAGTAGATAGTGCCCCCACATTTTTAAAGCATGGATAACAGCTGCAAATTCCAAATCATAGGCACTATAATTCTGTTCATGTATTTTCAGTTTCCTAGATTCATAGGCAATGACTGAATTTTCCTGCAACAGGACTCCTCCCAGCCCTTCTCTGCAAGCGTCTGTACATACAACAAACTCTTTATCAGGATCAGAAATTTTTAATATAGGGGCTGAAATAATTTTTTGTTTCAATTGTTCGAAACTGTTTTGACATTTCTCAGTCCACACGAACTTAAAACCCTTTCTTTGTAATGAGGTTATGGGATTTGCTATAGCAGAAAATCTCTCCACAAATCTGCGATAATAGCCTGCAATTCCCATAAATGATCTTACTGCCGAGACATCAATGGGAACTGGCCATTCTTTAATGGCTTTTATCTTTTCAGGGTCAACTGCCAACCCTTTTTCCGAAATTATATGACCCAGATATTGAATTTTATCTTTATAAAATTCACATTTGCTGAACTTGGCATATAGCTGGTTTTCTTTTAAAGTCTGCAACACTATTCTCAGATGTTCCTTATGTTCATTTTCATTTTTAGAATAGACTAAGATATCATCTATGAACACAAGAACAAATTTGTCCAAATACTTATTCAACACACTGTTCATCAGACACATAAAGGTGGTAGGGGCATTCGTCAAACCAAAAGGTAGGACTACAAATTCGTAATGCCCATACCTGGTTCGAAATGTTGTTTTGCTGATGTCTTCTTCTTTAATTCTGAGCTGGTGATAACCAGTCCTTAGGTCAATCTTGGAAAAGACTGAAGCTCCTCTCACTTGATAAAAAAGATCATCAATTCTAGGAAGTGGATATCTATTCTTAATGGTCAACTTTTTCAGTTGACGATAGTCAATGCACATCCTAAAAGTTCCATCCTTCTTTTTTACAAATAAAACTGGGGCTCCCCAAGGAGACACACTTGGTCTGATATACCCTTTATTTAACAATTCCTGTAATTGCATTTTCAGTTCCATTAGTTCAGGTGGACTCATCCGATAGGGGGCTCGGGAAACAGGTGTGGCTCTCGGTACCAGATCGATTGAAAAATCAATCTCTCTTTTGGGGGGAAGATGAGGGATTTCCTTGGGAAAGACTTCCTTAAATTCTCTGATGACTGGTATAGCATCCAGTAACTCTTCTTCAGTTTGTTGTTTTATTTCTTCTACATGCACTGCATAGACTTGGTATCCTTTTCTAGCTGTTCTTTTTAATTGTAAGGCTGATATTTGTCTTATCGAAATGGATTTTGGTTTCCCTTTTAGTGTAAAAGGTTTCCCTTCCTCATCCACACAATGCAGGGTTTTATCCCAGCAGTTCATCAGGGCTTTCTTCTTTTCCAGCCAATCCATTCCTATCAGAAGATCATAGGATCCTAATGGCAGTATGTTCAAATTTACTTCTGTTGCCAAGCCATTTAATTGTATTTCTGTTTTAGGCAGTTTATGTGTGACTTTTCTCTTAGTTCCAGTGGCCAGCTGTACCAACCATGACTGCTGAAACTTTTCAGGTTTAATTTTACATTTTTCTACAATTCCAGGACTAATGTAGCTCAAAGAAGCACCTGGATCAATCAAAACAGTAATAGGTAGGTCAGAAATCTTACCCTCCATTTCCACCATGGTTGCTTCATGTTCTGCTTGCCGATTTTCCAAGGCTGCACTGATAGTTGGTATATTTCTGGCTATGTCATTTACTGTTGTTGCCTCTCGCTCTCTGCTGATCATGTGTATATTTCTATGGGGGCAGTCCCTCATCATATGGGGTTCTCCACAGCCCCAACATTTCAAAGGTTCCTTCATTCTGACTGTCCGTTCCTTTTTATTGTTCCCTTCTACTAGTTTTGACACCACTTGGGACTGAGCAGTTTGACTTTCTCTTGGTTTATTGAAATTTTTCCGCTAATGATCTCAACCAAAATTTCTTAGATATGCTGGTTTTGGTCTTTTACCTTTTAACTCACCCTTGTTCGGCCAGCTCTTCCCTTGTTCAGCTTTACCTTTAAACTGCTGATAGCATAATCTTGCTTTCCTAACAGCTTCATCCATTTTTTTTGGGTTGTCAAACTCAATTTTCTCCTTTTACACAGTAGGCAAACAATTTAAAAACCTTTGCACTTTTGCCTTTTCTTCCCTAATGTAAGGAACATACCTCTGTAAATTTGTAAACTTAGTGACAAACTCATCAATAGTGAGTTGTCCTAGTCTAAGTTCACGGAATTCTTTTGCTTTATCATCATAATAACGTTCATTCAAATAACGAATTTTGAACTTAGTCTGAAAATCTTCCCAAGTAACTGTCTTTTCATCAATGGCATGCACCATTTTTGTCTCTTCCTACCACAGGGTAGCTTTTCCTTGTAGCTGGTACACAGCTAATCTAGCCTTCAGATTGCTTTCATATTCATAAACTTGGAAATACTTGATCATGTTCAGCAACCAAGCTTCAGCATCCTCTTCCTTCTCCCCATCATAGGAGGGAGGTTTGATCTTTCTAAATTCTCCCTGAAATTCTCTTCTCTGTTTATGTTGCTGCCTAGCAGCATCGTCATCATCAGACTCATCCATCTTTCTCTTTCCGGAACCTTCGCCTTCATGGCTGTTCCGAGAAGTTAGTTCTCTGATGAGCTTTTCCTGCTCCTTACTGGCTGATGACAGCATGTCATTTTGGCTTCTTAGTTCAGCCAATTCTCGTTGCAACCTGTGCAACATAGCCATTACCGGGGCATTGGGATCTGGAGTAGAAAACTCATCCCTCAGATCCACATAAATCCCTTCACCTTCAGCCATTTCAACTGTACACACTTACAACACAGATTAGCAAAAATTTTATAAAAATTTCAGAAACAAAATATGTAATAATCAGTGAGCACAAAATTGACAGCCCAATTTGTTGTACTAGTGCTCCGATACCATTTGTAACACCTCCAGCTTAAGAACTTTTTTTTTTTTTTTTTTCCGGTACACCGGGGTTCCCTCTCTATTCACCTAGTTGTTGGAATAATGAGTTTAGAAATTTAACTTTACTTCCCTTTTTGATATAATTTCCTATAATCATCTAGTCTTTCCATCTTCATAAAACATTAAACACTCCACATATATTCCTTTCAACAATATATATATATCTATATATATATATACATCCTTTTATATTATTAAGAGGGGTGGTTCTCCTTTTTTTTTTCATAATATAACATAAGCTATATGGATATACCTCCCTTTTACTAACCTCTCCTAGCACTTTATACATTCCACCCATATATTTTTGAGTTCACTATATATTACGCCCATATATCTATGTATCCACATATATATAGAGCTAACCCCCCCCCCCCCCCCCATCTTGTTAATATCCTTAATCACCATACATAGGTATATGTAGAGGCCATTATATATAAATATACCACATATCCTATGTGCAATTTATATAAATAATATATATATATAAGTTCAACCTTTAGTATAACTAAGCTTGCATATTTATCCTTTGGCAATATTAGTTCTAAGAGCATGTATAGATATATTGCATCTATATTTATAAACATAACACATATATGTCCAAAACAATTTTATGTAATTAATTGAGAGCGCCCCGATGTATTGCATATAGTAAAATTAACCCCGTTAATGTTTTTGTTGGTCCTTACGCCTATATAACCCGGACATATAAAAGCATGCGTTGACCATTAAACATTACACAGCCTACCTTTGAATTTAACGCCGTATTAATATCCATGGAGCTATATATATATATATATATATATATATTTTATGTTCGCGAAAGCCTACCATATTCCCGCCTCGCGTGCATGAATTCTTCATTTAATAATATCTTCCTATGTGAACCATAATTTTCGGGCTTTTCTAACCCTAACGTACTTAGTTTTGTATTGTTTGTTTGCACGCAGTGGCCGGATTCGTCACGGCGTATTCGTTATTGGTTGTTCTTACTTATGCAGACCGCATCCATTTGAATGATATTCCGGTATGCAGACGTGGAAACCAGATACCAACTGAGACCACTTTCGGTGGTTTACCATGATTGCGTACTGTTTCTGGAGCGTAGTATTCACGTTACACTATGGTTTAACGTATGAACTTTGCTCTACAGACCGAGCTGGCACTCTCGCTCCCGGGAAGAAAGTACCGACTGCCGGCGCCTCTCGTTTCATACTGAGCGTGAGTTTGACGCTATTTGACAGGTCGGTGCATCCAAGTACTGGGAGGACCGAGTGCTGCATCGGAGAATGAAAATTATAGTTTTAACACTCTATTTGTCTACAGGCAGGAAGTAGCTTCTCCATACCTCACACTGCGCGCCTCACTGTTGCCTGGTACGAGCCTGTCAACGTGGCCGAGTTTTCACAATCAACCTGGGGATTCTCTGATCTTCCTGTACCAGTGCAATTAGGGTTACAAGAATTTCTTTTAAGTCGATTCTCCTGTGCGGGTTATTCATCCGATCTTCCCTATTATCTCCGGAGGTAGCACCGTTGCATTTCCCCACTCTCCTCGCCAGTGGTTGGGATATGCTCGGGTGCGGTTGCGGTTAAGAGTCATCGCTTCTGGTGTGCTATTTGGTCTTCATACAGGGTTTCAGCACTTTAATCCATGATTCCTTTACATCTCTGAACCCGTTTACTGTTATTTCCCTCACGTTCTTAGCTTGATTTATTTTCTTTAGGGTTTCGCCGCGAACACACTATCTTATTCTTTTCAAATTGTGTTTTGCAGAGAGGTCGACTCGGCGGCATCTCAGTCGAGAGTCCTAGCCAGTACTCTGGCGCTTATTACGCTTTGAATCACTCTCCGGCGACGCTGTTGTTGCTATACTCATTCACTGGAGTTCATCTTATCCAAATTTTGTAAACTGCTTTGACGTAACCCTAGCTGGCTAGCTGGGTTTCTTTGCCTCTAGATCGAGTACATAGGCGGTCTCATTTCTTTACACAATGTATGCATGTCTCTGGTTTTCTGTGGTAAGTGTCAATATGGCTCCCTATTTCGTTTTATAGGCAGAACAGCTACTGGTCAGATAGGTTTACCAATGATAGCTTCTTCGTAAACGGAAGTAAGCGTTGCATTTTCTATGGTGTTTCAACGTTATATCCTAATGCATGTCACATAACTCCACTGATTTTGCGTTGATTTTATTACACAGTGTGCATCATACAGTCAGTTCTTTACCTATTACACGCGGTTTCATAATACAAATTTCGTTTTGTTAAGACAGGGTGAATTCTCCAGGTGGTCTATTAACGATTAGGGTTAGAACTATTTTTTTTTCGTCATAATATCATGTACCCTTCACCTCTGCTCGTTTTATTTTACATTACAGGCCCTCAAAGAGCCGTGGTTTACCAACGTCGTTGCAGTCCGAGGACTTGTCGACGACGGCCCATAGCATAGGGTATTAATTACTCACCATTCGTTGATGCAGTTTGACTATTCGGTCATATCATATACATGACAGTCATATTATATACATTACAGTCATATTATATACATTACCTTTTTACACAGTCGATCCATATTTATATTTCTCTTGTAACATATATTGTTCATATATATATACAATTCGTGTTTATGATGTATTCGTTTAACATGCAGGGTTTATATGTGTATTCATATTCTTATCTACCTTGGGCATATATGTTCATTGTGTATGTGGCCCATTTGTAGTCGGGGTTAAAAAGATCTAATTGCTATAGATCTTGATACTTGTGAACATATATATATAAATATTTTTTTCCAATTTACCTATACATGTATTCGATAGTTGATTGATAATGTTCACCAAGCATAGGTTTAGGCCATAACTCTATTTTAGGGTTGGGTGAAATTTAAATCTACAATACACTCTATATTGGCTACATGAATGATGTAACACTTTTATAGTACAGATTTACCCTCTTTTTACTTAATAAGAATACTTATTCTAAAGTTCTCCTTTTAAATTTCTATTTTTCTTAGTGTGCAAATGTATATCCAATAGTATTTGGACTAGAGGAATTTAATTATAAATTAAATCTTTTGCTATGATACTTGTCTTCAAAGGTTTAGGATAGATTTGAAATACAATATAAACATTTCTAACTATTGTAACAATCGGATAGAGTAGAAGTACTCTTTTCCTGTAATACAATTTAGAATGTCGTATTCTAATATCTTACTTTGTTTTATTTGTATTTATACCATGTAACGTTAGCACTACTATAATCTGTCTCTAGCATACACATAGAAAACGCATAATATCACATTTGTGTCTACAGGGAACAAAACAATAATTAATCATCTGTAGAAGCTAAGTAACTCCAGATTTAAACCATCCTTGGTTTAGAGATTCTGGAGTTTCTACTCTATGAACTTTCTGGTCTACAACTAAACAAAATCTAGAAGGTGAATGCCTGAGGATAGATTCTGTTAAATGTAGTACCAAAATTTCTCATTTTAATAAAATTCAATTTTATATGTAGCCAATTCATACTGTAATAAGACATAGTAACAAGAATTTCAGAACATACCACAATCTGCAAAATGACCAACCTCCCAACCTTAGAGTCCTCTTTGTCTCCCAGGACTCACCCCCGAGCAGAGATCACCTCCTAGACAGACCAACCACTGATCTGCTTAGGAGTAGCTTATTTAAGCTCATATTTCCCCAAAGCATGTTTCTAATTCTGCGTCCAGAATAGAAGGATGCTTTCTTTCCTGTTTAGCCTAGGCTTCCCATTTTGGGATTCTTTAAAGCTGCTTTAAGCTTTCCCTCAGCTTTTCCAGCTTTTTCTCACCTCTTCCCAACTACTCCTCTTCATTGGGTAAATTTAGATTCCTCCTCAAATCTAAATAAATTTCTTTCAAGGAATTTTTGAAAGATTTTTGGGGATTTGTTGCCTTATCCATCCTCATGGATTTGGCAAGTGATCTCTAATTCTCATCTTGGTCAAATTGCACAATCATTTTATTTATTTTCTCAAATAAAATATGCAAATACATTCACACCATACTTATCCCTTGGGGTCCACCCCCTTTAGGATTTAAGTTCAATGTCTAACTTTAAAAATTCGACACACAAATTGGGGGTGTTACAGGAAGCCTACCGCTCACTTCTATAAATATGGAAGTGTTTCTACTCCTAGATTTCCACAACCCACAAGGTTGACACCACAACAATTGGAAGAAAAAAGAGAAAAAGGGATTTGCTACAGTTGTGATAGCAAATACAGTAAAGGTCATAAGTGTGCTGAGAAAACATTATTTTACATAGATTGTGAAGAGGAAGAATAAAATGAACAAGAAGAGGATATACACCAGGAACTAGCCCTAGAAGAGGAAGAAATGAGTTCGACCATATCGTTTAATGCATTGGAAGGAATTACCACTCCTCAAACTCTCAAGATAGAAGTACATATCAAAAAGAAAAAGGTAATAGTGTTAATTGATTCAAATAGCACCCATAATTTTATTCATTTTAAGGTAGCCAAGGAATTGAATTGTTTCCTATACCCAACACCAGAATGTCAAGTGATGGTTGCGAATGGAGGAACTATAAATCTCTCTGGAAAATGCCATAATATCAAGCTAACCATGGGGGAATATGTATTGAATATTCCAATTCTTTCCATTCCTATGGGAGGTGTTGATGTTGTACTAGGAGTACAATGGCTACAATCTTTCGGGACGGTAGCTTTTAATTTTCAAGAACTTTTCCTGAAATTTTTTTCAGAAGGAAAGGAAGTCAAATTACGGGGTATTGTAGGGAAGTTGGGAAAGATAATAAGCTCTAATTTCATGAAAAAGCTTCTAAAGAAATAACAACGAGGCGTAATTTCACAATTACGCTCACTAGAAGTTCCAACATCAAAATCATCTATTTCTATAGATCTCCAAAAAGTCTTGGAAAATCATTCCAAGGTGTTTGAAACTCACAAAGGGCTCCCACATATTCGTGATCATGATCATTCTATTCATTTGATTCCAGGAAGTGTTCCAAACATTAGGCCTTATAGATATCCTTATGTCCAAAAGAGAAAAATTGAACATATCATTGTCGAAATGTTAGAGGCGGGTAGAATTCAACCTAGTCAAAGTTCTTTCTCTACTCCTGTAATATTGGTACACAAAAAGGATCGATCATGGCGCATGTGTCCGGATTATAGGGAGCTCAATAACCTCACCATTAAAGATAAATTTCCCATTCCTGTGATTGATGAATTATTGGATGAATTACATGGAGCAATTTATTTTACCAAGTTGGATCTTCGTTCAGGATATCATCAAATTAGAATGAAGACTAAAGATATTTCGAAAACAGCATTTCGAACTCATGAGGGTCATTATGAATTTTTGGTCATGCCTTTTGGCCTTACCAATGCACCTTCTACATTTCAAGGGTTGATGAATTCCATTTTCAAACCCTTCCTTAGAAAATTTGTGCTAGTATTTTTTGATGATATACTAATCTACAGCTGGTCTTGGAAGGATCATGTTCAACATGTTGATAAGGTGCTCAAACTATTGAAGGAGAAATAATTATATGCAAAAACATCCAAATGTTTCTTTGGAGTAAAAGAGGTGGAATATCTGGGTCATATTGTATCTCACGAGGGTGTTAAGGTAGACCCTAACAAAATAAAAATCCATTAAGGAATGGAAATTCCCCACAACCATAAATCAGTTGCGAGGATTTTTGTAACACCCCTAGTTTATGTTTTTCTTTCAAAGCTAGACATTTGAACTTTAATCCTAAAGGGAGTGAACCCCAAATGGATAGGTAATTTTGTGGATGTAATTAAATATTTCATTATGGAAATTAAATTAAATAATGCTGTGCAGATTGACCAAATGAGAATTGTGAGATTATTTGCTAAATCCATGAGGATGGATAGAGGAAAATATTTCCCCAAAAAGCTTTCAAAAATCCTTGAAATAATTTATTTCTAAATTAGATTTGAGGAAAATATAGTTTCCCCAATGAGCTAGAGAGTATTTGGGAAGAGGTAAAGAGCTGGGAAAAGTAGAAAACAGCTTTAAAAATCCCTAAATAAGGGACGCCTAGGCAAATAGGAAGAAAAGCATCCTGTAATTCTGGACGCAAAATTAGAAACAGGCTTTGGGGAGCAAAAGCTTAAATAAGCTATTCCTGCACAGATTAGAGGTTGGTCTGGAATGGAAGTGATCACATCTCATGGGTGAGTTTTGGAGATAGAGGGACTCTACGGTTGGGAGGACTGGTCAAGTACCTAAGTGGTATGTTCACAGTGTGTATGAATGATTAAAATTAATTGTTGTTAGGTGTAAAGGTTAATGACTGTAGCTGCTTACTACTTTCAATGTTTTGTTTTGTGTTGGTGTTCCATACATTTACAAAATGGTAGAGGAATTAAACACTCTCAGTTCTGCATAGTTGTAGGAACAAGAATTATGGGAAAAATCCGCCACAAACTCTAAACCAGTGACTAGTTTAAATCTGAAGATTTATGCTACCTCATAATTCATAATTATGTAACTTTAATCTGTTTCTGTTAAAAATAGAATTTAATTAGTGAACACTAGATAAACAAAACATGTGTGAAGGAGTGATTAAGTACATGCAGTGCAGATCTATAAATTAGTTGAATTAGTAGTGTATGTATATTTATAGATTTAACTTCCATGAAAACAAAAAAAAAAGGATGAGAGCCTTTAAATTAGTTAAGGAAATTCAGGCCTAAACGGAGCTAAAAATGGGTGGTTAAACCTGTAACAAAATATGGCCTAAGAAATAGATATAATACTAGCACATGGTTTACCTCCGGTACTAGATATCGAAAATGAATGTACTACTGGAAAATAAATACAAGAAAATTTATATGAAGCACATGTAAATTTTATAAGCAGTGAGTAATAACATTCACATACCAGACTATTATAAAATGACGGTTGGAAACGTTAGCTAGAGAATAGAGCATATTGTACATGTTATAAATTAAAACAAGAAAGTCCAGAGATTTTTATTATTTACACCAGTAAGTAATACTTGAAAACTTTAAGTTAAGAAGCAGAGGTAGACGTATACTACTGGAGTAGAGTAATACATAACACCACATGAACCAGATGTCAAGAATCAATAACTTTTTGTAGAGGTGTAATTCTCTTGCCATAAAAATAATTACATACAAGTATCAAAATAAAAGGTGGAGGAAGATTAAACCCAAGTTAAAGACTAGGAAACTAATCAGATCTGTCTATCAATTTGAAGCAAACAAATGCAGCAAAAATAAAAAAATTATCATGAGCATCAATATGAACTAGCCACCTGATTCTACAGAGTATAACATAACTCTGTTCCTTGTTAAATAGGAAGGGAATACATATATATATAATCTATAGGTAAATTCGTGAACCGAATGAAATAAATTAAGAAAATCGTGTTCCCAGAAAAATTAATTGGAATAAGGTGGTCATAGCGTCCATATTATCAGAGTCTTAGTAATACAGACCAGTCTAATGAAGTTATTGTATTTACATTAACCAAGAGAAAATTTATGAAAGTTACACCAGAGAGGTCGGAACAAAAATTATGTAGAATAACATTATGGGAGTTTGGCTTCTCTTCGACCAGTATACTGTTGATACCGACCTGAAAATGCCAAGTGCATTGAATTTAATGCCGAATGAAACAATGCTTCTCATGGTGTCACCGAGAAGGAAAATTGTATGGCACTCGTATTTACCTACAACAAAAACAAGCAACAGTGAGAATACAAATCAAGTAACTGATAAGAATTATACCACGAATAAAATAATAACAAATTAATAAAGGGCTACATGGCAAAGGAGAAACTCCTTTCTTTCAAAACAACCTGAAATAGAGGTAGCTGCATAACATTAAAAATCCAAAGACCAGGAGTTTCAAATGGGAATGAAAAAGCCACGGATCCAGTGATATAATTGAAATCGATCACTTGCCTAGGGTATGGGTTGCTCGTTGTGGAGGAGACGAGTAAAATCAGCATATCACCATTCGAACAACATCAGAAAAACCACAAAAAATGATGAGGAGTAAGCTCCTATCCAGAAACGATAGAGTATTAGTACCACACATCATTAATAGGAAGACATACGAAGTATCAGAAGAGATGTTGGAATAAACATAAATCAACATACTAGGACAGAAAAATTGCTATGAAAGGTTGTCCAGCTGACCCAATACGAGCTCTCGACCGTAAACAAGACCATAGACAAAAAAAAAATCGTTTTACTTAAACTCAGCTCTCGCTCTAGCAACAGAGCGTATTTCTATGAAGAAAAATTACATACCAATATATAAACACAGAGCGTAAGCATCGCATTAAAGCTAGGGACTTGAATAGAAGTCATACCTGAAACACAATACGATGAGGGAATAGATATGCCGAAGCCTGGGGGTGCCTACGCTTAGTTCCTCCAACGTGCAGAGTCTCGCCACCGAGAGGCAAGTAGAACAAATGAAGGGATAAATAACTGCTTCAATAATAACACAGATATTTATACGAACGTCCCAAATCCAAAAACCGACGAAACCCTAATCGATAGGCATAACCTCCACCATCCAAGTGGCCTCGAATCCATGGCTTATACACGGATTGATTTTGGGAAATTGGCATTTAATACATAGTAGCTCAACACATAAATGTCGATCTATAAAATCAATTCCACAGTACCATCGATCATGTCATGTGGCCGGCATATTAAAAGAGCCTTCTGGCGTGGCATATCACAAGAAAAACATAGATACATATATCCTCGGGCATGGACGTAGTAAGAACTAATAAAATTGAAAATCAACAGAGTGCCAACCAATAGGTGACGAGGAGATTTAAACACGTTACAATGGCCAAATACCTTAGCCAACAGTGCCAACGAGGCATAACGAATGCATTGAATTTTAAATGTGCATATCTCCATGACAAACTCATCATAAGTGAACTGTACGTGAGGGATAAATGATGCGATAGTCACGCTCATAATAAATTCATATCCATGACATAAGTTGTAAATATGAATAGACCTTGAATAACTCAAAATTCAATTATAGGGTTATAAGTCTTGGAGTTATACAAAGACATAAATCCATCGAATACCATATCTAAACCATAAGAGAATGATATCTAAAACGTAAGTATAATGAGCCTACAAGTGTGGTGCATAAACCTTAATGGATAAATTGACATGTGTGAGAACAATATAGATATGGTAATATATATATATATATGTGTGTAATTTACGTCATGCATAGATAGACATGTATAAGAGTAAATGCGACCATATAATTGATATGGTAATATGTATGTGTAATTTACATAAGCCACAAACATTAGTGGAAGAAAACAATAAATCTATACCCACAAGAGTAATAGGATGAATAGGAACTCTACTCCTTAACAGATCATAAGTGACGAAATTCGAAAGTAGAATTGAACAGCTGCGGCCAATAGAAGCACAGAACTAAACCATAAATAGAAAAAAAAAAATTTGGGGGTGGAAGGAAGAGACGTTACAAATTGTATCAGAGCTCATGTTACATAAAACTGGGCTGTTGTTGTTGTGCTCACTGTTGTTGTGTGCCCACTGTATAAATTATTTATTGAAAAAAAATATATATTTTTTTACTGATATATGTTGTTGAGTGTACAGTGTTGCTGGAATAGAAAATTCAAATGGCTGGAAGTGATGTAATTTATGTCAATCTGCGTGATGAAGATAATACACCATATCCCAACGCTCCAATGATGGCTATGTTGCACAATTTGCAACGAGAAATGGTTGAGCTAAGAAGCCAGAATGACAGATTTTCATTAGCGAGTGAGGAGCAGGAAAAGCTCATCAGGGAATTAACTTCGCGAAACAGCCAAGAGGGTGAAGGTTCCGGAAAGACGAAGAATGATGAGTCGGAGGACGATGATGCTGTTAGGCATCAGTATAAGCAGAAAAAGGAATTACACGGGGGATTCTGAAAGGTCAAACCTCCCTCCTATGATGGGGAGAAGGAGGAAGATGCTGAAGCCTGGTTATTGAACATGATTAAGTATTTACAGGTCTATGAATATGAAAGCAATCTGAAGGTCAGATTAGCTGTCTACCAGCTACAAGGTAAGGCTACCTTGTGGTGGGAGGAGACGAAAATGGTTCATGCCATTGATGAAAATACAGTTACTTGGGAAGATTTCCAGGTTAAGTTTAAAAACCGCTATTTAAATGAATGTTATTATGATGATAAAGTAAAGGAATTTCATGAGCTTAGACTGGGACAGCTTACTATTGATGAGTTTGTCACTAAGTTTACAAATTTGTTGAGATATGTCCCTTACATTAGGGAAGAGAAGGAAAAGGTACAAAGGTTCTTGAACTGTTTGCCTGCTTTGTACAAAGAGAAGATTGAGTTTGATAACCCAAAAACTATGGACGAAGCAGTAAGAAAAGCTAGATTATGCTACCAACAGTTTAAAGGAAAGGGTGAGCATGGAAAAGGCTGGATAAACAAAGGTGAAATCAAAGGAAAGAAACAAAAACTAGCTTAATTAAAGAATTTTGGTAGGGATCATCAGAGGAAAAAGTTTAATAAACCAAAAGAAAGCCAAATAACTCAGTCTCAAGTTGGTTTCAAATAATTAGATGGAGACAATAAGAAAGAAGGCACAGTTAAAATGAGGGAACCTTTGAAATGCTGGGGATGTGGAGAACCTCATCTCTTGAGGGATTGTCCCCACCGAAACATTAAGATAATTATGAGAGATCGAGAAGGTACCACAGTAAATGACATAGCAAGAAATATACCCACTATCAGTGCAGCCTTAGAGAATCGACAAGCATAACATCAAGCTACCATGGTTGAGATGGAAGGTAAGATTGCTGACCAATCTGTTACAGTTTTAATTGATCCGGGTGCTTCTTTGAGTTACATTAGTCCAAAAATTGTAGAAAAATGCAATCTCAAAACTGAAAAATTTTAGCAGTCTTGGTTGGTCTAGTTAGCCACTGGAACCAAGAGGAAGGTAACACATAAATTACCCCAAACAACAATTAAATTAAATGATTTTCAGACAAAAGTGAATTTGAACATTCTGCCCTTAGGCTCATATGACTTTCTGATAGGAATGGACTGGCTAGAAAAGAGAAAGGCTATGATGAACTGTTAAGATAAAACTATGAAATGCATAGATGATGAAGGAAAACCTTTTATTCTCAAAGGAAAACCAAAACCCATCTCTATAATACAAATATCAACACTGCAATTAAAAAGAACATCTAGGAAAGGATATCAAGTTTATGCAGTACATGTTGAAGAAATAGAACAGCAACCTGAAGGAAACCTGTTGGATAATTTTCCAGTGGTGAGAGAGTTTAAGGAAGTTTTTCCAGATGAGATTCCTCATCTTCCCCCCAAAAGAGAGATTGAATTTTCAATCGATTTGGTGTTGGGAGCAACACCGGTTTCTCGAGCCCCTTATCGAATGAGTCCTCATGAACTGATGGAGCTGAAAATGCAATTGCAATAATTGCTAGATAAGGGTTATATCAGACCGAGTGTGTATCCTTGGGGAGCATCAGTGTTGTTCGTGAAAAAGAAGGACGGAACCTTTAGAATGTGCATTAACTATCGTCATCTGAATAAGTTGAAAATAAAAAATAGATACCCTTTGCCTCGAATTGATGAAATTTTTTATCAGGTAAGAGGAGATTCAGTATTTTCTAAGATCGATCTAAGGACTGGTTACTACCAACTCAGAATTAAAGAAGAAGACATTAGCAAAATATCTTTTAGAACCAGGTATGGTCACTACAAATTTGTAGTCCTACCTTTCAGTTTGACAAATGCCCCTGCCACCTTTATGTGCTTAATGAACAGTGTGTTAAACAAGTACTTGGATAAATTCATACTAGTGTTCATAGATGATATTTTCGTTTACTCAAAAAGTGCGGAGGAGCACAAAGAGCACTTCAGGATAGTGTTGCAAAATTTGAAAGAAAACTAGTTATACGCCAAATTCAGTAAATGTGAATTCTATAAGGACAAGATCCAATACTTGGGTCATATTATTTCTGAAGAAGGGTTGGCTATTGACCCTGAAAATATAAAAGCTATTAGAGAGTGGTCGGTGCCAACTGATGTTTCAGCAGTGAGATCATTCATGGGGATTGCAGGTTATTATCGTAGATTTGTGGAAAGATTCTCTGCAATATCATATCCCATAAATTCCCTACAAAGAAAAGGTGTCAAATTTGAATGGACTGAAAAATGCCAAAACAGTTTTGAACAATTAAAATTAAAACTCACTACAGCCCCTATACTGAAGATTGCAGATCTGGATAAGAAATTTGTGGTGTGTACCGATGCCTATAGAGAAGGGTTGAGAGGAGTATTATTGCAAGAAAACTCTGTTATTGCATATGAGTCTAGGAAACTTAAGACACACGAATAGAACTATAGTTCTTATGATTTGGAATTGGCTACTGTAATCCATGCCTATAAGATGTGGCGACACTATCTTCTTGGGAAGAAATTTACATTGATGCCTGATCACATTAGTCTTAAATATTTCTTTTCCCAAACTGATTTGAATGCTCGACAAGCCAGATGGTCGTCTTTTCTGAGTGAATTTGATATGGACATAAAACATATCAGAGGGAAAGAAAATAAAATTGTTGATGCCTTGAGCAGAAATGCTTGTCAAAATATAAACAACATTGGAAGTAGTGCCAAGTTTGACTTAGAATATCTAGTAAAAAAGGTAACAGACCAGGATCCAAATTATGAGAGTCTACTGGTGAAAATAATAAAGAAGTAGATGATTGATTTTACTCAAAACCAAAAAGGGTTGATTTGCTACAAAAATAGATTGTATGTCCCCAATGTGGAAACTTTGAAAAAATAAATCCTAGATAAATATCACAAACAATCGTATTCAGGACATCCTGGATATCAGAAAATGCTAACAGATTTGAAAAAACAGTTGCTTTGGCCAGGAATGAAAATAAATGTAGCAGAATATTTATCTAGGTGCATGGAGTGTCAGTTAGTTAAATTTGAGCATCAGCATCCGGCGGGACTTCTAAATCCTTTTCCAATTGCAGAATGGAAATGGGACACTGTCTCTATAGATTTCATAACAGGGTTACCCAAAACCAAATACCAACACGATTCAGTGATGGTGGTAGTAGATACTTTAACAAAAGCTCCACACTTCATACCTGTGAAATCTACTTTTGGGACATCCCAAGTAGCGAATGTGTTCCTAAGGGAAGTAGTAAGGCTCCATGGGGTCCCAAAAGTGACTGTTTCGGACAGAGATGCTAAGTTCACCGCAGCCTTCTGGAAAGGTTTGTTTGGGGGCATGGACACTAAATTGAATTTTAGTACTACCTATCACCCTCAGACCGATGGTCAGACAGAGAGAACTAATCAGATTTTTGAGGATATGCTGAGAATGTATGTGATGGATAGGCCATCAAAATGGGAATACTATTTGCATTTGGCTGAATTTTCCTATAATAACAGCTATCACTCCTCCATCAAAATGAGTCTGTTTGAAGCACTCTATGGAAGGAAATTTCGTACTCCTTTGAGCTAGAGCCAACCTGAGGATAAGCTAATGTTGGGACTAGATGCTTTATAAGAGATGGAAAGAATTTTTAAACAAATACAAAGAAATATCAAGACAGCACAAGATCGACAGAAAAACTATGCTGATAGGAAAAGGATACATCGAGAATTCAAAGTGGGGGAGCATGTGCATTTGCGTATTAAACCCAAAAAGAGCACACTTTATGCTGGAAGTTGTGCAAAATTGGCTCCTAGATATTGTGGGCCTTTTGAGGTGTTAGAAAGGGTGGGACTAGTGGCTTACAAGCTAGCCTTACCACCCCATGTTAAAGTTCATGATGTGTTTCATGTTTCATTATTAAAAAGATATATACATGATTCTTCTCACATTGTTGATTGGAAAGTGGTACAGGTGGAACCAGAAGGGGATTTGCTTCCAGAGCCGCTTCAAATATTGGAGCGGGAGGAAATTGAATTGAGGAATCGAACGGTAGAAAGAGTAAAGGTGCAATGGAAGCACTTTACTGCTGAAGAAGCTACCTGGGAAAGAGAAGATGAAATGATGGAAAAATATCCATTTTTGTTTGAAAAATGAACTCTAGTAGTTAGATATCAACACCGAGGACGGTGTTTTCTTTCAGAGGGGGAATATGTAACACCCCTAGTTTATGTTTTTCTTTCAAAGCTAGACATTTTAACTTTAATTTTAAGGGGAGTGGACCCCAAATGGATAAGTAATTTTGTGGATGTAATTAAAAATTTCATTATGGAAATTAAATAAAATAATGATGTGTAGATTGACCAAATGAGAATTGTGAGATCACTTGTTAAATCCATGAGGATGGATAGAGGCAAATATTTCCCCAAAAATCTTTCAAAAATCCTTGAAAGAATTTATTTCTAAATTAGATTTGAGGAAAATATAGTTTCCCCAATGAGGTGGAGAGTAGTTGGGAAGAGGTAAAAAGTTGGGAAAAGCAGAAAACAGCCTTAAAAATCCCTAAATAAGGGAAGCCTAGGCAAACAGGAAGAAAAGCATCTTGTAATTCTGGACACAGAATTAGAAACAGGCTTTGGGGAGCAAAATCTTAAATAAGCTATTCCTGCACAGATTATAGGTTGGTCTGGAATGGAAGTGATCTCAGCTCGGGGATGAGTTCTGGAGACAGAGGGACTCTACGGTTGGAGGACTGGTCAAGTACCTAAGCGGTATGTTCACAGTGTGTATGAATGATTAAAATTAATTGTTGTTAGGTGTAAAGGTTAATGACTGTAGCTGCTTACTACTTTCAATGTTTTTTTTTGTGCTGGTGTTCCATACATTTACAGAATGGTAGAGGAATTAAACCCTCTGAGTTCTGCATAGTTGTAGGAACAAGAATTATGGGAAAAATCTGCCAGGAACTCTAAACCAGTGACTAGTTTAAATCTGGAGATTTATGCTACCTCATAATTCATAATTATGTAACTTTAATCTGTTTCTCTTAAAAATAGAATTTAATCAGTGAACACTAGATAAAAAAAACATGTGTGAGGGAGTGATTAAGTACATGCAGTGCAGATCTATAAATTAGTTGAATTAGTAGTGTATGTATATTTATAGATTTAACTTCCATGAAAACAAAGAAAAGGATGAGTGCCTTTAAATTAGTTAACGACATTCAGACCTAAACGGAGCTAAAAATGGGTGATTAAACCTGTAACAAAATATGCCCTAAGAAACAGATATAATACTAGCACATGGTTTACCTCCGGTACTGGATATCCAAAATGAATGTACAACTGGAAAATAAATAGAAGCAAATTTATATGAAGCACATGTAAATTTTATAAGCAGTGAGTAATAACATTCACATACTAGACTATTATAAAATGATGGTTGGGAACATTAGCTAGAGAATAGAGCATATTGTACATGTTATAAATTAAAACAAGAAAGTCCGGAGATTTTTATTATTTACACCAGTAAGTAATACTTGAAAACTTTAAGTTAAGAAGCAGAGGTAGACGTATACTACTGGAGTAGAATAATACATAACACCACATGAACCAAATGTCAAGAATCAATAACTTTTTGTAGAGGTGTAATTCTCTTGCCATAAAAATAATTGCATACAAGTATGAAAATAAAAGGTGGAGGAAGTTTAAACCCAAGTTAAAGACTAGGAAACTAATTAGCTCTATCTATCAATTTGAAGCAAACAGATGCAGCAGAAATAAATTTTTTATCATGAGCATCAATATGAACTAGCCACCTGATTCTAGAGAGTATACCATAACTATGTTCCCTGTTAAATAGGAAGGGAATACATATATATAAAATCTATAGGTAAATTCGTGAACCGAATGAAATAAATTAAGAAAATTGTGTTCCCTGACAAATTAATTGGAATAAGGTGGTCATAGCGTCCATATTATCAGAGTATTAGTAATACAAACCAGTCTAACGAAGTTATTATATTTACATTAACCAAGAGAAAATTTATGAAAGTTAGACCAGAGAGGTTGGAACAAAAATTATGTAGAATAACATTATGAGAGTATGGCTTCTCTTCGACCAGTATACTGTTGATACTGACCTGAAAACGCCAAGTGCATTGAATTTAATGCCGAATGAAACAACACTTCTCATGGTGTCACCGAGAAGGAAAATTGTATCGCATTCGGATTTACCTACAACAAAATCAAGCGACAGTGAGAATACGAATCAAGTAACTGATAAGAATTATACCACGAATAAAATAATAACAAATTAATAAAGGGTTACCTGGCAAAGGAGAAACTCCTTTCCTTCAAAACGACCTAAAATAGAGGTAGCTGCATAACATTAAAAATCCGAAGACCAGGAGTTTCAAATGGGAATGAAAAAGCCACGGATCCAGTGATATAATCGAAATCGATCACTTGCCTAGGGTATGGGTTTCTCGTTGTGGAGGAGATGAGTAAAATCAACATATCACCATTCGAACAATGTCAGTAAAACCACGAAAAATGATGAGGAGTAAGCTCCTATCCAGAAACGATAGAGTATTAGTACCACACATCGTTAATAGGAAGACATACGAAGTATCAAAAGAGATGTTGGAATAAACACAAATCAACATACTAGGACATAAAAATCGCTATGAAAGGTTTTCCAACTGACCCAATACGAGCTCTCGACCGTAAACGAGACCATAGACAAAAAAAAAATTATTTTACTTAAACTCAGCTCTCGCTCTAGCAACAAAGCGTATTTCTATGAAGAAAAATTACATATCAAGATATAAACACAGAGCGTAAGCTTCGCATTAAAGCTATGGACTTGCATAGAAGTCATACCTGAAACACAATACGATGAGGGGATAGATACACCGAATCCTGGGGGCACCTACGCTTAGTTCCTCCAACGTGCAGAATCTTGCCACCGAGAGGCAAGTAGAACAAATGAAGGGAGAAAGAACCACTTCAATAATAACACAGATATTTATACGAATGTCCCAAATCCAAAAACCGACGAAATCCTAATGGATAGGCATAACCTCCACCATCCAAGTGGCCTCGAATCCATGGCTTATACACGGATCGATTTTGGGAAATTGGCATTTAATACACAGTAGCTCAACACATAAATGTCGATCTATGAAATCAATGCCACAGTACCATCAATCATGTCATGTGGCCAGCGTATTAAAAGAGCCTTCTGGCGTGGCATATCACAAAGAAAACATAGATACATATATCCCCGGGCATGGACGTAGTAAGAACTAATAAAATTGAAAATCAACAGAGTGCCAACGAATAGGTGACGAGGAGATTTAAACACGTTACAATGGCCAAATACCTTAGCCAACAGTGCCAACGAGGCATAACAAATGCATTGAATTTTAAATGCGCATATCTCCACGGCAAACTCATCATAAGTGAAATGTACGTGAGGGATAACTGATGCGATGGTCACGCTCATAATAAATTCATATCCATGACATAAGTTGTAAATATGAATAGACCTTGAATAACTTGAAATTTAATTATAGGGTTATAAGTCTTGGAGTTATACAAAGACATAAATCCATTTAATACCATATCTAAACCATAAGAGAATGATATCTAAAACGTAAGTATAATGAGCCTACAAGTGTGGTGCATAAACCTTAATGGATAAATTGACATGTGTGAGAACAATATAGATATGGTAATGTATATATGTGTAATTTAAATCATGCATAGATAGACATGTATAAGAGTAAATGCGACCATATAATAGATATGGTAATATGTATGTATAATTTACATAAGCCACAAACATTAGTGGAAGAAAACAATAAATCTATACCCAGAAGAGTAATAGGAGGAATAGGAACTCTACTCTGTAAAATATCATAATTGATGAAATTAGAAAGTAAAATTGAATAGATGTGGCCAATAGAAGCACAGAACTAAACCATAAATAGAAAAAAAAAAAAATCGGGGTTGGAAGGAAGAGACGTTACAATTTCTTGGGTTAACAGGGTATTATCGCAAGCTCTTTTAGAATTATGGGAGAATAGCAGCACCTCTAACAAAATTATTGAATAAAGATGCATTTTCTTGGACTCCTGAAGCAACCAAGGCCTTTTAACATCTTAAAGAGGCAATGTGCCTAGCACCGGTCTTAGCTACGCCAAACTTCACAAAAAACCTTTATTGTGGAATGTGATGCCTCGAGAAATGGAATTGGTGTTGCTTTAATGCAAGACGGAAGACCAATTTCTTTTTAAAGTCGTCCAATCATAGGAAAGTATTTAAAAAAACCTATTTATGAGATGGAAATGTTAGCAATACTGCATGCACTAAAGAAATGGTGAACTTACCTAATGGAAAGACACTTCAAGGTAAAAACTGATCATGATAGTCTTAAACACTTCTTGGAACAAATATTATCTTCAGAAGAGAAGCAAAAATGGGTCAAAAATATGTTGGGTTATGACTTTGAAATAATCTACAAAAAAGGGAAGCTAAATGTTGTTGCAGATGCACTCTCAAGAAAGAATGAAGAGGTGGAAGCATTGCTTTGTGCCATTTCTATTATCCATCTAGATTGGATAACCGAAGCAAGAGATGAATGGAAGAAGGGCGAAGAAGTGTGGACACTCATTCAAAATTTGCAGCAAGATCCTAGTAAATCTGATACATTTTGTTGGGAAAATGATTCCTTACGGTACAAAGATCGCTTATATCTTTGTAATAATTCCCAACTAAAATAAAATATTCTTTTGTAATTGCACACTTCTCCTTTATGAGGACACTCAGGATTTTTAAAAACTTACCACAGGGTGAAGAAAGAATTTTTTTTGGGATGGCCTTAAATCTGATATTCAAACGTTTGTGGCAGAATGTTTGGTTTGCCAACTGAATAAAGTTGAGACAATTAAGACCCTGTGTCTTCTACAACCTTTATCCATTCCAAGTCAACATTGGGAGGAGATTTCAATGGATTTTATCATAGGCTTACCTAAGTCGGAAGGAAAGAGTGTCATCATGGTTGTAGTTGATAGACTTACAAAGTATGCACACTTTTTCACATTATCTCATCCATTTAAAGAAAGTATAGTTGCTACTACATTTATGGACACAATTAAAAAGCTACATGGGAACCCATGGGTTATTGTGAGCGACAGAGATCCCATTTTTACTGGAAATTTTTAGACGGAGTTATTTTCTTGTTTGGGTACTCAATTAGCTCATAGATCATATTATCATCCTCAATCCAATGGTCAAACTGAGATATTAAATAATTGTTCGGAAGGATATCTTTGTTGTTTTGTATCTGATAAACAAACACAATGGGTCAAGTGGTTACCTCTCATTGAATGGTGGTATAACACTTCCTTCCATACTGCAGTGAAAATGACCCCATTTATGGAACTTTATGTATATCATCCACCATCCATCACATCATCTTTAAGAGAAAAGTTGAAGGTTAAAGTAGTGGAATATCACATCGAGCATCAACAAGAATTTCTCCAACTCTTAAAGGTTAACATGAATTTGGCACAAAATTGAATGAAATAACAGGCAGATCAACATCGTAGCGAGAGAAGTTTTGATGTAGAAGACTAGGTATTTTTACGGTTACAACCATACAAACAAATGTCCCTCAGGCAAGCTAATAAGGATAATAAATTATCGCCAAAGTACTATGGTCCTTACAAGGTGTTGCAAAAGGTTGGTACTATGGCATACAAATTGGAGCTTCCTGATTCTTCACGAGTGCATCCAGTTTTCCATGTTTCATGCTTAAAGAAGGTTATAGGTGAAAATCTTCCAGTTCAAACAATATTGCCAAAACTTGACGAGAAAGGAAAAACCATATTGGAACCTGGAGCAGTCACAGAAACAAGAACTCGACAGCTACAGAATCTATCAATTTCAGAGTATCTCATCAAGTGGAAGAACTTACCCACTGAAGATTCTACATGGGAGGATGAGAATTTTATACAAAAGCACCCACAACTACTCAAGCGTTAAGGAAAACACTTTTTTGAAGGAGAGGGGCATGTTAGGTCCCTATATTACAAGTAGAGTCCCTTATTGTTATTATTGTAACCCCCTTATTGTTATTATTGTACCCCTGTAACCCCCATATTGTTATTATGGTGCCCTTAAATTATTATTGTTAGGTCGGCTAGGATTACATTGTGGCCCCATGGACTCCTATATATAGAAGGGAGGTTTTGTAATTTGTATCATCCAAGAATTGTTCATTCATGTAATGTATTGGAGGTTTCCCCCTCGAAGTGGCTTATTTCTAAGGCATTGATATCTCTTTTCCTCTATTTTTGGAGCTGGTTTCACAACAAATAACTCATGCATGTCAATTATGAGAAAGACACCATTGATATTGGAGTTGAAGGATAGTGTACTATAAATTGTATAATTATCTGAATTGTGCAGGTGGTGAATTCAGTGAAAGGAAGGCCCCTAATGGATTGTGCAGCTTGGATTAGTAATTTCCCTAATTAATAGGACCTAATTACCCAAGGAAACATCACAATAAAATAGGGATCCTGGAGGGAATAAAATTGGTTAAGTATTGAACTAGGCTTGTCTAGGAATCATTGAGATAGATAGAGATAATGCAGAGGTTTTTCAAATTAAAGAAAACATTGCAATATTCTCATATTCTTTGGCTTATGTAATAGAAAAATAGTAGGGATTTTATCTAAGACTTTCCCTAGGAAAATATTTGTGTTATGTGACTGATATTATTTCTGTTTCATGTTTTGTGATTTGAATATCTAAATTGGTTTCTAAAATTGGTAGAGTAGATTCAAGTATAATGTTTTAGCATATTACAGTTATCAGTTGAATGTACATGGATTTTCTACACCAAATGAATCTAGTTGTAATCATATAAATTCTTCTTCAATAAGGAGACTTCTCTTCATTCTCTTCAAAGAATGAAAGGTAGTTCTATGTACACTTCTTCCTCTCTAATAACTTCACCAAGGGAAGAAATATTTTCATCTAACTCGTGCAATTTATAAGCCATGGTAATACGTCCAATAAAATTGTACCTCTCAATATTGGAGGAAATGTCTTACCATGATCCTCTCCCTCTTTATATGAGAAAATTCTATTCAACTCTCGCTTTGTACTTATTTATGTTTCCATTTGTTACATACTTAAAACTTGATGGTCTTACTAGTTCACTCTAAGCTCGTATATCATCTCTTCCAATATCTTTTAATACAAATCATGATTCTAGGAAATTCCTCTTATCATACAATTTGCTTCATTCCTGCACTTCTTCCATCTGCTGCTAAAATCTTGGAAACCTTCATAATATACTTATAATCCTCACTATAAGTTCATGGAATAACGATTAAAAAAAAATCAAAGGATACTAATAGAAGAGAATAACTAACAAAAATATTAATAATTATAGAAGAGAGATATAAAAATACTTGTCCTTAGCAATTATATCGAATGTCAACTCCCTCTTGAACTTAACAACTTGGTATCAATATTGAAAATTTTATGAAGCTCTTCTTTATCATCAACATGATTCCATTATATTCTTCCATAGGCTAGGATTTATTCTTTCAACAGAAACAAGAATTTATATTTAGTATTAGAGCTTTATTTAGGACCTTATAGTGAGCTAGGTTTTCCAACCATAGATCAATGTCCAGATTTCAAAACCCTAGATTTTATATGCTCTTTACATATGAGATGAAATTCGTAATTATAATTAATTAATGACAAGATGAATTGATCAATGTGTATCCTTAGTCTCTCCAAAGAAAGTAGTTCTTATTTCCCAAAATCATTGTAACAACAACATTTTTTTCCTTAGATACTTATTACTCATTTCAAAGGAAACGATCATTTTAGACTTGATAATTTGATCTCAGTACTCAATAATTCCCACAATAGTGTATATGACATAAATTCTTATAGAAAAAAATCCATTCAAGAACTTAATTCAGAATGTATTCAAATATTTATATCATTGGCTAGTGACACTGAGCTAGTCATATCTAGTGGACATCCTCCATTAAGGTACATCTTCAAGGTACATAGAACCCTATGAAAGGAATAGTTACCCAAATTTTATTTTGTCCCTTTTTTTTTGCACGATATATCCTCCATTGTGACCATACTTATATTAGTGCAATGAAATACATAACACTAAAGTATATGGAGTAACAAACTTTGCATATGTTGGTCATCATTTTGTTGAGATCACATTTTTCCCATATCATAATTGAAAACACCATGATGGACTTTATGTTACACATTAGTAGATGCATTTGTACATGCACTTTTGATTTTGAATCTCATCACATAACTATCCTTTATTTATTGCATATGATTTGTAAGTTATCATTTTAGGGCATTGACATAGTGCTTAGATTAAGGAGAAATTTTAAAATGCATTTTTGCGAACAACTGAAATGTATATTATGATTCAATTATAAGACTTATAATTGGTATTTACTGACAGAGATAATCTCAATTACATGAATACATCAAAAATATAGTGATTATATGCATCTCCCATTCCAAGCATAGGTTTAAAATGTCTGACACTGTAGTATGCTATAATAGACTAGAAACAATTGATTTTAGAGGTGGATTCACTTTACCTCTATCACTAAATCAGGCCTCTTCTTCTGGATATGATTTTAGTGGTTTTTCACTTTATTTTGGTTTGCAAATTATCCATAGACATTTTTCATTTCCTTGAGTATTGAATCATATTTCTTTATGTAAGGGTCATCAATGAATTCTATTGAAGAACATTTTACTTTTAAAATATGGATTGAGGTCATAATTAAGGCTTCTTGGTCTTTGACATACCATCCTTCGAACATTTCATCATTGTAGAAACTTTAGATAGAGATAGGTCAAAATTCATTTGACTGCTTCCTCCAAATTTACAGTAGTATGACTACTCGGGAATCTAAGGAGCTCAACTTATTTAATTTGAACTCTAGGATTGTACCATTAAGTAGCCATCATACTTGAAAACCTCTTGAATTTATTTCCTGAGATAGTTTTTCTACATAAAACTAGGCTTAACGACATGATAAATTAATTGATTTATGCATGGTATCAATGCTCATTGAAATAGTCTATTCTACTTTTCTGAGTCTTTGGCCAATTGAAAAAAACCATGACACCTAAGCTCTTCAATAATACTGCAAAAATAATGAGGAAAATATGGCTAAGTTAAAGATAATTTCTCAGAAATCCTAGCCAACTTACCAAGGCTTCGGTACCTCAAAAATTTTCTCAAGTGACCTTGACTTACGGCCTTAGCTTGAGCCTTATACAATATCTACCTACTAAAAGTGAATTGACTGGATAAATAATTTGATATTATCCCAAGTATATTTTTCATAATCTTACAAAGAATTTGTCAAAATATATGCCAAACATATTGTAGGTTGGCCTTTTTATTGGTTGGGAACATTTGTATTAAGGTATTCTTGGTATAATTTAGATTATCTCTTAGGCCTTTTCAGCCTTCTGAAAAAAATTCTGAAGTTCTTGGATTTCGTGAGATGTATCGACTTCTGAAATAGGTTTGAGGTTCGAATTTGACGGTCAGGTAAAGATTGATCTGAAGTATTATGCTAGGGCATCAACCATTTTTCAGAGAATTGGATTTTTGTAGCTCATATTAGGGCCTATAATATACTATCGTAATTCTTTAAGAAAATGACTCTTGAATTTGGACATCTAGGGATAATAAACCTACCAAGTCGTCGAGATGACTTAGTTTTCAAGGTTTTCTTTCCCGATAGCTCTAATACCTTATTCACTTTTATAGGGCCTTATAAATGGGTAATTACTTCAAATTATTTATATATTTTTCACATTCTTATCCATTATTCAATAATTAAGTAATTACAGTATTTGTGATAGGAGGATCATGGTGAAAGAGCCACACAAAGAATGTGAGGGTTTACCATGGGAAAACCCAACATAAATAGATGGTTAAACAAAGAGAAATGAGTCAAATTCAATAAAGGTACATCAATGAAATATATGGTAAAACAAAAAATATATATATATGTAGGTCAAACCTATTCCACTACCCTCCTTTTCAAGTAAATTAGCTACTCAATAACTTTGATTTAATATTCTTATACAATGACATAAATTCAGTCTCATAATTTTCCTTAGATAAGTTGGGACTTTTGTCTTTCACATGAATTGCTTCCTCAAAATTTTCCAGCGTTAGAGTGATCTCCTTGTTGACCTCAAATAAATATTCTTTTCTATATTTAGACAGATCTCCTTCTTAGCCTTAGGTTCGTCCTCTTTACTAGAATCCACTCTTGCCTTACGTTCTTCCATCGCTGACATCACACATATGGAATTGCTATTATTGAAGGAGGACAAAATTATGTTTATATATAGTGTTTTGAGAGACAAAATATGTGTGTCTAGAAGCTGGGTCGACTTGACTAGGTGAAGGCTGACATGACTTATTTTGCAGCCAAAAATGCTTTTCAAAAATTCAATTTTTTTTTTTTTTACAAAGGAGATGAAGAACATGCCTTCAATAATTTTCATCATTGTACAAACTGTATATAGAGACACTTAAAATTATTTTGACAGCTTCCTCCAAAGTTATAGTATTTTGACTACTCAGGAAGCTAAGGAGCTCACCTTATTTAATTTTAACTCTATGGTTGTATCAATTTTTTTTGTTTTTATCAATATTCTTACAAAAATAATGAGGAAACCATGATCAAGTTAGAGAAAATTTATAAGACTCCCCTAGAAAATTACTAAGGCTCTTGGAATTCTAAAATTTTCTAAGACGAACTTTGACTTGAGGCCTGATATTTAGCCTTATGCAATCTCGGCCCGCTGAAAGTGACCTAACTTTACAAATGTAATATCCCTGACGTAAGCTACCTAAAAAATTTCGTAAAATGAGGGTTGTTGAATAATTAAATATTATTAATTTTTATACTGATATTACATGAAGAATATTATTTATATTCTTAATTACAAGAATACTAGAAGAAATAACTCTTAATTCTTTTATTTAAAATAATTTGTATTCTTCTATCTTAATAGATTATGTTTCCAAGTTGGTATATTTTATGACTTTTATAAATAATGAGTAATAGTTTTAGAAAAGGTATGGATAAGTGATATTTTGTTCATAAGGTTGCATCAAAATAAAATCAACCTTGAGAAGAAAAGAATTAGACATTTATGGTTGATTTATTGAGTGATTGTAGAATTTAGAAAAATATGATTTATGGAGTGATTTTAGGATTTTGGAAAACTATGATTTATGGAGTGAATTATGGGTGATTTATGGAATTCTCTTAGGATTTAGAAAAACTATTACATTTTCTTAATTCTACTTATTGTAAGTGTATGGGAAAATATGACAAGTAATGACAAATTACATGTATAATTGAGCCAAGAGAGAGGAAGGAGTGATTTCAAGCATGCATTAAAATATAAGTAACTATGTTCTTTGAAAATTGTTGTGCTTTCATTTAGTGCATGACGAAATAACAATCGAATTTATTTTCTTGAATTTTTTCATATGATAAAGAGTCAATATTATTTTCTTGGGAAAACCTCCATAGAATTACATATATAGAGGAATAAGTGTTTTTTTCATTGCATTCGTAAAATATTTCATGTGAATTTAATTCTTAAACCATTTTCATGACTAAATAATCGTGTGAATTGCACTATTTATTCGAAAATGGCTTCCAAATATATCTTCGTATCTCCCAAAATGTGATAGATTTGTAAAAAATGAAGGAGGTTTTTATCAATTTCACTCACTGTCGATAAAAATGTGTTTCATATTTGAAAATTTAATTTTCAACTTCTCGAAACCATGTCCAAAGTTGTTGAAAAAAATATGATTTCTTTTAATATTTAAATCTGGAAATATGGGCTGAAATGATTCATTTGAATCTTCCAAACCATGTAACCATTCATTTGAGTCTTGCAAACCATCACACCTGTGAAAAAAATAGGAGAGGTTTTTTTTCTAATGAACGAGTTCCCAACGAAAACCAATTTTGGTTTTCAAAACAAAATTCCCAATGTTTAAAAACCATGCCCAAAGTTAATGAAAAAAACAAGAAAAACAAAGTGTTTCCATTTGATTTATGAGCGCGATAAGAATAGTTGTTATGAACATATAGAGATAAATATTAAGTTTATGTTCTTCAAAAGAAATAAATTAATTGCATGTACAAATAAATAAATATTAAGCCTCATATTTCTTTTAAAAAAAATTTATTTGCATGCACAAAAATAAAACCAATATGTTGATATCTATTTAAAATAAATAAGTTATTTGCATGGACAAGAATAGAACAATTATTTTAGTAATTCTTGTAAAGGAATTACGTTATTTAATTTAAAATATTAGCGAGGATGTTCTCATGGTACATATGCATTAAATTTTAAAGAGAAATATTGCACTCTAAAAGATAATTTGTGTTTATGTTTATAGGAATAATATCCATTATATTTGATCTACTCAGAATGAATATGTGAGTAACGTTTTTGAGAAAGAGTTCACATAAAACCTTTTAATAAAATACTATTGGTTGTGCTATTAGATAAGTCTTTTTTATTCTTGTTGTTTCTTGAGGAAATATTACAAATTTGTCTGATTTATCAAATAATAGGAAAATATTATGTATTGCACACATAATAGCTAGTGAGTTAGCTAGATTTTGCAAAAAAGAAGAATAATTAATTAATATTAGATTTCTTCGAGAATATATATATATATATATATATATATATTTGTTGTGTTATAAAACTGATAATCACTTTCTTTATTGTGTCAAGATTCATTTGAAAGATGCTTTATAGAAACATATACACTTTCATCCATCGAAAAAATGTAGTTTTGGAATTAGATTTCCAGAGAAAACAAAGGCGAAATTCCATTGGAAAATAAATGTGTGTTTTTTTTTCCATGCAAGATTTCGTCATTTTCCTTTTGAAAGAAATATATGTTTCAAATTGAAGAATAAGAAGATATCATGTTATTTTCTATTGGAGAGGACAAGTAGTTTCATGCACGAAATTATAACTATTATGTTAACTCTGTTTGAAATTGATCTTTCATTTTTACACATAACAGCCATTGGGAATAGCTCTCTTGTGGAAAAGATGTTTTTGGAAAAGAAAATGCATTCACATGCATAAATATAGAATATATTGTGTTAATCCCTTTGGAAAAGAAAACATAATAGTAGGAACAAATAAAATTGCTTGTTGGCCTAGTTCTCCTAAAATCTTGTTATGTATTTGTATGCACAAGAAAAATATCTAGTATGTTAGCTTTCCTTTGGAAATAATATGAAAGTGCATGCAAGATTATGTTAGTGTTTTTCCAGAAATATGATGTTTGATAATGATTTTCTGGATACTAATGCATGTGGAATTATGTTAAAGAAGATATTTCATTACATTATGTTTATGTTTTATGCATGCACACAAATATATGTTGAATTGTCACTAATAAAGATTTATTATTGGTTTATTAATATTTTATCTAACCATGATATCATGTGTGCCATGGACAATAATGACAGGAATAATGGTGACTTGTGAAAGGTATAATTCATGTTTAACGTTGTGGAAGATAAATATTTGTGTATATTGAGGAATTCTAACTGCAGGATGATCCACTCATCAAAACTGTCAAGCCATAAGGACATAAATATTGAGGATACGTGGGTAAATGGTATCACGATGATTGTAATATATTATAGCTAGTCACGTTGCATTTAAGATAGCTTTTATATGTAATATATTATGACAATGGTCAAGGGATGGACTTCGTTATAACCATTGAATGGGTGGTGAACTCCCTCATGAGCGTTTAATAATACAATTAAACATTTTTTTCTTTTCACCCTATGGGATTTCTAGGTTATATCAGTGTCTAATTATGTGATTGTTCATTGTGCCAATTTTATGATGTTAATTTATTTCATGATGTGATGTTAATATTATCAAGTATGTGATCGACTAATTGAGTCAAAATCATCATGGAAACGTTGCATGTTTATAGTAGGAAATTTAAATTAATATGCTACAATAATGGAAGTTAGTGGTTATGTAACTCGCTATGATTTTACTAAATATATATCTACGGAATTATTATGTTTATTCTAATAGTCATTGATGGAATATAGAAATTAATTTAAAAATTTACACATTCGTAAATGTTGAGAAAAAATTCTAACTCCATACTTTTCCCTACGATGTTACCACAGGATGTTACAACAAAGACTTTTATCTTATGCCAAGTATGTTTGTCATAATATTATGAAGAATTTATCAAAATACATGTCGAAAATATTGTAGGTTTGCCTTTCTATTGGTTTTGAACATTGGTATTCAGGTCTTCTTGGTATAATTTAGATTAGCTCTAAGGCCTTTTCGGCCTTTTGAAACAAAATTTCTGAGGATCTCAGATTTCTTGATATATTTCAGGTCCTGTAATAGGTTTGAGGTTTAAGTGTGAGGCTTAGATAGGGATTTATTTAAATTTTTGTCTTAGGGAATCGACGATTTTTCATAGAATTAGATTTTGTAGCTCGTATTACGGATTATAATATACTTTCAGACTTATTATAGAAAATAATTTTTGAATTTGAACATCTAGGGATAGCTCACATATCAACCCCCAAAAATGACTTCTTTTTCAAGGTTTTCTTTTACAATAGCTCTGATAACTTACTAATTTTTATAGGTCCTTCTAAAGAAGTAATTAGATCAAATTATTTACATATTTCTGACATTCTTATACATTATTCCATCACTAATAAATTACATAGAATAAATCAAAAACATAATATTTGTGATTGTAATATCCTGAAGAAAGAGCCACACAAAGAACACAATATTTTACCATGGGAAAACCAACATGGGGGAAAACCCAACAAAAATAGATGTTTAAACCAAGATAAATCAATAAAATTTAACAAAGATACATCAATCAAATAGCTGGTCAAACAAACCAAATATATATGTATAGTTCAAACCTATTCCACCACCCTCCTTTCAAGTCAATTAGCTTCTTAATAACTTCGATTTGATTTACTTATGCTAGGACAAAAATTCAGTCTCATATTTTTCCTTATACCAGTTTTCACCTACTGCCTTTCACACAAATGGCTTCCTAAAAAGTTCTCTAGCTTGAGAGAGATCTCCTTCTTGACCTCAGATAGACCTTGTTTGCTATATATAGATAGATATCCATCTTGGCCTTCGATTCATCCTCTTTACTAGAATCCACTTTTTCCTTAATTCTTCATTCGCTGACCTTAGACATATGGAATTTCTTAGATTGGATGAGGAGTAAATGATGCCTATATATGGTGTCTTGAGATGCCAAATATGTGCCTCTAGAAGTTGGGTCGACTTGACTAGGGGAAGGGTGACATGAAGAAAATTTCTTTAATAATTTTCTCGTGCTTTACAAAATACCTGAATGAGCAAAAAAGGATAATTATGAAGACCAGCCATATGTAGAGAATTATGAGGTTTCTTAAGGTTTAATTATATGGTACTAACTGTATCATTTGTGATGAGGTTTCTTACATTCAATTATAAGGTATCAATTTGTATCTTTGACAATTCCTTTTTGAAAAACATTCTGAGAGCTTTGTTTCTTTATGCAATACTCATAGAGATGAAACACACCGAAAATGAAAATTAATATCCGTCTTCTAGTAATAGGAGAAATATTGACTTCCAAGATGAAAATGATGGTGGTGAGGGTGGAAGTAGTAAATCAATGACCAATGAGTTCCTTTTTGAATATAGGGAATCATATTCCATATTTTCATGTATGTGAATGAGATGTCTTTGTATATTAGATCCATTTTTTGTATAAGGTGGCATATGCGACAATTACATGTTTCGACATGACTTTCTCATTTGCTATATTCAACATGATATGCCATTTCTTAATAATGTATAATTGATAAAAACTTGAGTGTGTCCATGTCTAAACACAAAAAAACACACATAAACATATTTCATGGCACATGTTCTATGAATTGAAGTGGTCAAGTTTATTTTTTGTTGAAGTGTTAGATTTTTAGGTTGAATTTGCATGTATCTAGCGATGATGAAATATTATGTATGGTGAAGTGAGAAATTTGACATGCTGCATCGTTGAAGGTGTTTTTTTTTTGTGTTTCTCAAGACATGTGAGTTAGGCATCTCCCTAGTGATACATGTAGTTGATTGCCATGCACAACTAGTAAGGCAACATTGATGTTGCATCATTACTAGGTTTCTTCAATAGTATGGGATTTTCAAGTAAAACAAAAAATATAAACTTGTGGAAATTACTCTCATATATCATTAATATCCAAAACAAATATTTTTTTTTATATCAAAATTTCCATCATTATTAGAATATTTTTTTTGGGTGAACCATTAACTTTTTTTTAAAACTAATTACAAGCCCATTTAAAATCAATATGTAGAAATAAAATAAGAAGCTATTTTTTAATAGTCAAATATATGGTTGCTCTTATTTTTTAATAATCAAATATATGGTTTCTTATGAAATGTTTAAGAAATATACTAACACGCTTGTTGATAAAGTAGTAATATTTTGTGAAATTTTTTTACGTACATTTCATGATTTATTTGCAATAAAAAGCTATCTTTTAATAGTCATATAAATGGTTGATCTTATTTTTGAATAGTCAAATATATGGTTTATAATGAAATTTTTAAGAAATATACTAACACACTTGTTGATAAAGTAGTAATATTTTGTGAATTATTTTTAAGTACATTTCATGATTTATTTTCGCACACTTGAAAGAAAGAAAAGTATCAACTATGTGCTATGTAAACCATTGGATCTTTCATTCTATAGAGACGTTTATTTTCAGATGAAAATTGGAGTTGAAATATCATAAAGTGGTAGATTGACATTTATTCAATCCATCTCAATGAAATATAATGACATCACCCGATTTTAATGGAATTGTTTCACATTTTGTAGTACGAAACCTCATGACGAGATAATTTGAATAATTTCTGCAATTGTTATTGATTATCTATTGCATTACATAGGTAAGAAAATTTGATAATGTTTTTTTAAGCATTTTCTCTATATAGATATTAACTATGAAATTGAATCTATTAAGAAAATAGAATATGCCAAGGACGTCAATGTCTATTCATTTAGTAACATAGTTTATCATGTTAATAATAATAATGGTCGTACAAAGAAAAAGCAAGTTTTGTTTAATGTGATTCTTTTGGTTTACTCACTTGAACACTTCATCATCCGTATACTTGAGAATATTTTCATTGAATAACTAAATTCTCCCCTATAAATACAACGATTTCATATGAAATTTATTGTTTTATTTTGCAAAGATTTCATATGAAAGTTATTATTTTTTTTTGCATTTGTTTTATTCTAATATTTCATGAATGTGTTGCCTAATAGTTTACTTCAATCTAAGTTTTTTTTTTTTTATAAGTTTGGTAGCATCTTTCATTTTTCTCTTTTTCACCCTTTTTTTTTTTAATTCAGTGTTTACTTGAGTATTTTTAGAGTCTGTTTGTTTGTTTTTTTTTTTTTTTAAGTTTGGTAGAGGTTTTTTTTTCTTTTTTTGTAAGTTTGGTAGAGTTTTTATTTTTATTTTTTAAGTTTGGTAGCATCTTTCATTTTTCTCTTTTCTCTCTCTTTTTTTTTTTCTTTTTTAAATTTTATCTTCATAACATGTCCAGATACATCACCCTGATTGGGGAAGGGAATTGAATTTGTGATGAGTGCTATAACAACCTACCTCATCACCATTTAACCAAGACCCCACAGAATTGAGTATTTTTAGTGTTATAAACATGTAGATGTCAACAATAAAACAGGAAGTATGGCTTTCAAAATCATTAATATATTGTTCCTTTTCTTCAAAGATGGAATGAGATGATTAACTATTAAAATTTGGTCTAAACTTCAATATGATTCATTTATTTGTGATGATGAGGAATATACATTTTTTTTTAATGAAATATCAGTCATTCATATTGATTTTCTATTAAAAGAATAAGTTTTATTTCAAAATAAACAAGACTATCTATATGAATTTATAAAATTTCATTTCTAACATACAACATTTAAGAAATTTTACCTTTAATATTTCTAAAAAAAATATTTTTATTTTTACCTTTTAAGTTTAATATTAAAATCTATTAAATAGGTTTTAAATTATATAAAACCATTTAAACTGTTTTTTTTTAATACGATTTATCAAAAAAAAGAGAGCAAGTTGCAACATATACAAATTTGGTAGCCTCAACCTGCCCAAAGGAAACCAGGTCTGTTGGAAAACTGCTGGTGTGAGAGTGTTAATTCTGGTCCCCAGAGGTTAAATCCTTTAGGATTCCCTCCTCTCCTCATATTTTTTATTTGATTAATAGACCAAGGCCTTCAGTTGCCAATATAAACAAAAAAGGAGAAAGAGGATCCCCTTGACGAATTCCTCTGGATACATTAAAAGGGGGAGATGGAACACTGTTTAGGAGGATTGAGAAATTTGGGGATGAAATGAACGTCATCAGTCATTGTATCCATCTATGATCAAAACCAAACTATTTAAGAACAACTATAAAACAGGACCAACTTATGTGATCATAGGCTTTAGAGAGGTCTATTTTGATTAACATACCTTTCACTTCTAAAGTGCGTAGGGAGTGAATTGCTTCTTGAGCAGTGACAATGCCATCCAAAATTTCTCTCCCCTTCACAAAACTTGTGTGTTCCGGAGATATCAGGCTAGGGAGAAGAGGCTTTAGTCGATTTACCATAATCGTTGATAGTATCTTATAGGTGACATTACACAGGGCTATAGGCCTCAAGCCTGCCGATGTATCGGTGTTTTCCTGTCCTAGGATGAGAGATATAAAAGTGGCATTCATAGTTGGATAAACATTCTGGAACTTCCTAGATTCCTCCACCAATTCCCAAATGTCACGGCCCATGAAATGCGAGGTTGCTTTGAAAAATTTAGCTGTAAAGCCATCAAGGCCTGGGGCCTTCTTTTTGGGAATATTTTTTACCACTTCTTCTACCTCCTCTATGGTGATTTCCTGCAGCAGGGCTCGGTTTTGGTCTTTACTAACAAGAGATGGGATATTTCTAGTTATTCTGTCAATAGTTGCATGCCTATTATGATCTATTTCAGTAGGAATATCTTTGAACTGATCTACTAACATATTTTCCATATCTGCATGTCGGAGGACACTATTTCCATTTGGATATTTTAAGGAGAAGATTATGTTATACTGTCTCCTTTGAATCAATGTTTTATGGAAGAAGTTTGTGTTTTTATCCCCCTCCTTGAGCGATTGCGCCCGAGATTTTTGTTTCCATACAATTTATTCTTGCTTCCTTCGTTCTTCCAGTGAACTAAGTATATCTCCTTCTAATATAGCTAGAGCCTCCGTCCTTCCATTTAGAATCATTTGATGTCGAACTCGCTTCATGTGTCCTTGTAATATTTCCCGATCATGTTGAATGTTTTCGAACTCTATTTTGTTCCATTTCTTTATATCCGTTTTGAGATATTTCAACCCGAGTTGAAAGGAATGCATTCTATTGTTTCCTTGGATGTTGTTAGTTTCCGACCATTTCTTAGCTTTGTCCAAGAAGGTGGGGTCTCTCATCCAAAATAATTCAAATCTGAATGGTTGGTTCTTCGGACTTTCTTTGATATCAATTTCTATACTTATCGACCAATGGTCAAATCCTAACGTATGTATAATAGCTACTTCATAATATACATCTAGGCTGACTAGGGCCTTAGAGGCGATAAATCTGTCCAATCTGGATGCTACCTGATGAAAATTGCCTCGTCTGTCATTCCAAGTGAATTTTCCATTTACTGTTGGTATATCTACTAGCTTAAGGTCTGTAAGTAGGTCCCAGAATAGTTCCATCTCCGAGTATTTTCACTTTATTCTTCCTTTTTCTGTGAGGTTCAAGATCATGTTGCAATCTCATCCTGGCAACCAAAATTTTTCCTGATGCATGTTGCTAAGAGTGTTGATACTATTCAAAAATGCCTCTCTTTCTCCTAGAATTGGAGGTCCATAAACAATAGAGATGAGTAATTATTCCTTTGTTCCCACTTGTCTAAAGCATCCTGTAAGAATGCGTGGCAGACCTATCCATCCTTCTATTGTTATCTCTGCTCGTTTCCATAGAATTTTTATTCCCCCTGCTGTACCTCGAGAGTCTATGCCCATAACCTCAAAATGGGGTTTAAACGATTGAATTATACTTTCTATTTTCTGGCTCGAAACTTTAGTTTCTTGAAGCAACATTACTTGGGTTTTCTCAGATTTTAGTTGTTCCTTTAAATATATTTGTTTGCCTCTACTATTGAGGCCTCTAATATTCGAGGATATTACTTTCATTGGTTAAATTTTGGTATTTGTTGTAATACAATTGTTAACGATATTATCTTTCCAGAGTTAACTAACATTTCGCCTACCAGTTCTATCGAATCATGTAGAGTTCTTCTTCCTTTTCTCTTACCCCATTTTTTTTTGAATTAGACTCTTTAAAGGAAATATTCTCAGGAGTAATTACTTGTTTTTGAGCTTGAGAAGTCAAATAATGTTCAAACATTTCTTTGTATAGCTTCTTCTGATCTTCTGGAATGAATCTATCGTCTAAGTTCCTCCATTCATGCAGTAGGCATTTTAATACCATTTCTTCAGAGCTTAAGTCTTCTTTGGTTTTTTCTATGTCCATTGGCGACTGTTCCCTTATACTATTTTCTTCCACTCCATTAGGTTCTTGCGGTGCTTTTCTTTTGGCAGTCGATGTTTTTTTATTAACCATTCCTTTCCCTTGAACAGGGCTTTCCTCCTCTGCATTTGATTTAAATTATTGTGAGTTAATAAGTAGTGATTAGAATATAAACTTTAAATTTTAATACATTTCAATGTTAACTAAATAATGGATGTTATTACTAATAGGATAAGGAATAATTTGTTTTGGGTATGTACTTGACAAATGTTTTTGGAGTATCCCTATGTATTTCCTTAAATGTATGAAACTTCAACTGAATATTTCACCTATCATCAAATACATAAATTTTAACTTGAATATCATAATTAATGGATGTTATTGTTAGTCTCTCTCCATGAACGACTCTAGTAATCAATTTTTCTATTGACCACTTTTACTTTAACATTAACCATGAAAACTTGTAATGTTTAACTTTGTGTATAATTAGAGTATTTTTTGTTTTAATAATTACATTTGTGTGTCTTATTTCATGGTTCTTGAGAGGTGTCTCATGTCACCCATGAAATTTGGCCACTCTCAGAACCAAAATAAAACTATGTTTGAGTGTCTTATTTCATGGCATTATTGTAATAAAGCTCAAACTACAACTATATTTAAATAAATTATAATCATATTAACCAAAATTGAAAGAAAATAACAAGAAAATAAATATATTAACAAACATAAAACTATCAATTTAAACTAAGTTAAATTATAAAAATTAAAATAACAAAATTAAACTAAAAATTGAAAGCAATTAAAATAAAATTAAAGTAATAACTAAATCTCATTTGAAACTAAACTAAAATAAGTAAAATTCTAAATTATAATCCTAATAAATAAAACTAGATGAAACTAATAATAAAACAAAACAAAAATAAATAAATAAATCAATAATTCAAACTAAACTACAAACTAAAAAATAATAACTAAAATATAAACTAAAATAATAATAATAATATAAAAATATATTAATTGAGAGTAAAAATAAAGTCACAAAGTTAAACTAAATTATTATAAAAATTGAAGTAACAAATCAAAACTAAAACCTAGCCCCAAGGCATAGCTCGGCTCGTCGAGTTCTTGTTGCTAAGTATATCTGTAGTTGGGAGGTCACTAGCCACTTGATAAGTAGTGGCTAAGTACATCTCTAGTTGGGAGGTGACTAGCTGCTTGAGAAGTCACAGGGTCAAATCTCGTGGACGCCCTTAGAGTTAGGCTCTTTTTTATAAAAAAAAAAAAAAAATCAAAACTAAAACTTAAAAATTAAAAGTAATTATAATAAAAACAAAATAATAACTAAAGCACATTTAAAGCTAAAACTAAAACTATATTTAAATAAAATTATAATTATATCAAGTTAACCTATATAGAAATAGTAATAAGAACGAACTAAAAAATAAAGTAAAAAAATTAATAATTCAAAGAAAAATATAAACTAAACATTCATATTATAAAAGCATATTTACCAAGAACCTAAATATTGTTATGAAATTAAACTAAACTAAATTATTATAAGAATTTAAGTACAAAAACCATACTTAAAAAAATAAAAGTAATTCAAATAAAACCAAACTAAAAAAAATTAATAATTCAAAGAAAAATATAAACTAAACATTAATATTATAAAAGCATATTTACCAAGAACCTAAATAATGTTATGAAATTAAACTAAACTAAATTATTATAAGAATTTAAGTACCAAAACCATACTTAAAAAATAAAAGTAATTGAAATAAAACGAAACTAATGACTAAACCACTTTCAAAACTAAGCCAAAACAACTAAAAATCTGAATTATAATCATTTTAAAACTAAATGAAATTATTGATAATATAAAAATATATTAACTGAGAATCAAATAAAATTATGAATTTAAACTAAACTAACTGAATTATTATAAGAATTGAACTAACAAAACTAAACTAAAAATTAAAAGTAATTAAAATAAAACTAAAATAATAACCAAACAATTTTTTTAACTTAACTAAAAATATTAATTATAATCATATTAACTAAAAGTGAATTAGAATAATAATATAACCAAATTAAAAAAAGTAACATCTGGATTTGAGTTGTTATGTTATTTAAATTGATACATGTGAGTTGTTTAAGTTAAATTGGCTTAATGACTTTATTAAGCAAATTATGAAAAAAAAAAATATTATTGTTTATATAAAAAGATTGATTATGGAGTGCTCTCCATAAACTCATGGTTAAGTGTCCAAGTTACCAGAGTGGTTAGATTAAAAGCAACTCCCTCATAGTTACCCTTCCTCTGGGAATAAAAATAAAACCCTTATGAGGAAAAGGGGTTATGTACAGAGGTAAAAAGACAACAAGATAGGTGAAAGGTGAGAGTGTCTAGAGCTAGTTGGAGCTAGTGGAACTCTGATAAAATCCTGAAATGGAAGAAGGGACTGGACGATGGTCTTGAGGTCTCTCTCGAGAGAGAAAAATGCTAAGAAATCACACTCTAACGAGGAGCACAGGTGGAGAAGAGGATGTAATAACCTCTCTCATGGTTGGGATGAAACGATCAGCTCTGTTTAATCGAAGTAGGTACTACGAACCTGTGAGGAATAGCATAAAGTTTCCTTTGTTTTGTTTGTAAGTATTTTATTTTTGGAAAAGAATTCTTTGTGTTTGAAGTTTATAATGGACTAAATACTATGAAGAAATAAATTTTAGCAATGTACACTAAGATATAGTATCTACATTCAAGGTAAACTGTAAACCCCTTTTACTCTTAGCTAGAGTTTTACTGTCAAAGGAAAATTTTGCGTCAATATACGTGGAGGGTCTTATTAATGGAATTCGAATAACTCATTTAAAAATTTTGGAAAATATGAAAGAAATAAAATAAGCTATGGCACAGTTAGTTCCAATCCGGAGAACAAACTCCAGACAAAATAGTCTACCCTCAAGTGGACTAGTTATACACAGACAGAGGGTTTGGGAAGGAACCCTCTTTATTTACAGATGGTCCAGACATCTAGGAATGAAGACTTTCTAAATAGGGAAAGAAAGAAGAAATTTGTTGAATGAAATAGTTAAACTATGACAGTAAAATCATAGTGACAGATAATATCAAATAGGAAAACATAGAAGTAAATAACTCTTAGCGCATAGTCCTGTAATGAAAAGACAAATAAAAGTAGAGAAAAATTTCATGAAGAAACATCATGGTGAGGAAGTAAGAATATGACCACCTGTGTAATATATGAATATTCACCTTTTGAAGTAGGTTTCGTCCATGCAAATAAATATTAACAAAATCAAACACAACAAAAGATAAAAGTATGGAGGCTAAAAACCCCATTAACAACTATGCATGAAACTGGAAAAAGAATTATTCATTACCATCGCAGAAAATACTATGAAAGTGTAATGCTTATATGTAATAAAATTACAATAGGAAATAACATTCACATTGAAGAAGATGTTGTTGAACAACCCAATAGACATTATCCTTTACTGTAAACCAGAGTCACTTCATGAGTCCAAGAATTAATACTACAGAATTGACATAAAATAAAGACATGCAGTCAGACCCGAACAGGGAAAATATAATGTCATTCGAGGAAACCAAAATAGGGTTCTCAACCCTCTATAAACAAAATTCCATAGGTACAGTTAAATAAATAATTCATTTTCTGTAATCCGCAGAGGGACAAAGTTATAAGAAATATTTTAAAATAAAATCGATGGCAAATTTTAGTTACAGGGTTTCACATTAAAGCTGCATTGGTTCGACAAAGAAATTAACAGTCTCGACAGAGACAACAGAGGAACGGGTAACTGGCCATGCAAGAGGAAGGAAACCTTAGACGCGATGGAGACCGGGTTACCAAATTGAAAAGGCGGGGTTTGATATTATTATACCTGCACAACCACAGAGCAATTCATTACATAAAACCCTCTCAAATATGCCAAAAAATAATGAGAAAAATTGCCTAACCCAGATAGGGGATTTAGGATTGCAAGTTACCTCATGAGTGGAAGTAAACCTGGGTCGATAATGTCCTAAGAGGAAAAGGGACAAAATTTGCAAGATTGTAAGTCATATAAAACTAACAAAAATACAAGAAAAGGCTACATATGAACTCAACATAAAATCGAAAAATTACATGAGTTGTTCAAATGAAGTTGAAGATTATTCTCCAGAGCACGCAAGACCAAACCATGGAAATGAACATGTAGAGGAGAAATCGAGGCAACACTCTGGCACAAGCCAAGCCACCATGGCTACAATACATAGGGAATCACCTCTGTGACGGGGAAAAACACTAACAAAGCACCATGAAAAATTGTAGAACTAGAAGTGCCAAGATTACAGAACTAGATCGGCATAAGAAACTCCATTACCTACAAACCAGAAGGCTGAATCGAGAACAGACAAAAGAGAAGATCCGACAGAGTGCGAGGAGCAAATGAATTAGTTAGGGTTTTGGGGGTAGGTTTACACCCTAACCACCCCAGATTCACATGCAACCATATATTACCAAGGATGCAAGGGTTGTGTGAAGCCCACAATACAGGTTGATGATACGCCTCGTGAACGATAGAATTAAAATAAAATCTCAACAAATACAATCCTGTACTGATAGATTAATACCCAAGGCATGTGATTGCGGACAGTTGGCCCAGCAATTAAACCATACTAACCAATGTACATCACAACCCAATGATTTAGCCAATGTGTAATGGTTTGAATTGATTGTAAATATATCTGTAAGGTACCCCATCAAATGATTATTAAGTTCACATTGTCGATGTATGCTCGTAAAAACCATATGTGAATCTCATCTTAGGTAGTCAAACCCCAAGGAAATTACTAAGGGTAAGGTGAGTTTCCAAATGGAATTATAAAGGTGAATTGATAATACAAGTATATGTAAGAGTGAAAGTTATGTTAACCTTAATTATGTATTTGGAATTGATAACTTAAATAGTAAAAGTAATATGTGAAAAAGTAAATGTTATTGTGAAAATATTCATGTATTGGTATTTTAAATTTAGTAAAAGACTTTTTTTATGGTAAATATTATAAATTTTATGGGTAGACATTACAGGTGGTATCAGAGTAGTGTTCATAGGCTGGGACCCAGTTGGGTCACCGAGATAACAAATTTATGTGTAAATTGTGCACAAAAGTAAGAAGAATATTTTTAAAGGGTACAATGAGGAGAGGCTCATTATATCAGGCTTCCAGGTCTATAGGGGAAGTACCTCCCAAAACTAACCCAAAAATAAATCCATAAATGTGGATGCAACGGAGTGTGGACCAACATCAACAAACTAACAAACTACTTGAAGAATAACAACGACAAACTAGTAGATTATTGAGTATTGTACAAAAATTACAATAAGAGAAGGCTCAGGTGAGGAGTGACAATGAAAAGCTAATGAAATAATAGGAAAGGAATCTTAAAAATCTTTCATACTGACAAAATCAAGGAATAGCTCAGCCTGGCCCCAAAAGAAATACTCGAGAAGAAGGTGAAAAATGTCAGAAAACTAATGATATGTCAAAAAGTAGCCACACTCAGTTTAGTAATAAGAACCAAAATTATAATGAAGTCGAGTCTGGAAATGTCTCAGATTAGCAGGAGATGAAAAAACAGAAAGTAGAATTGCAAGGTGAATTCCGAAAAATCAAGCCACCTACATTCGACGGAGAGGCAGAAGATGTAGCAGAGGTATGGGTAATTAACATGAATAAATACTTTCAAGTCTATGAATATGATAGTAAAATGAAATCTCACTTGGCTAACTATCAGCTTCGGGAAAATTCCACATTATGGTGGGAGGAAGTAAAAAACGTACGAGGAATCGAAGACCAGAATGTGACTTGGGATGAATTCCAGCAGTATTTTAAGGAAAAATATTTAACTGAGAATTTTTACAATGAAAAGTCTCGATAATTTCACTATTTGAGATTGGGACAACTGACAATAGATGAATTCATTACAAAATTCACTTCCCTATTAAGATATGTACTGTACCTGAAAGAGGAAAAAGCAAAAGTTCAATGATTCTTAAGTAGCTTGCCTGCCCATATGAAGGAAAGAATCAATTTTGTAAATCCAAAAACCATGGACAAAGTGATACGAAGAGCATGTATGTGTTACCAGCAGTCCAAGGTGAAAGGAGAAGCTTGTAGGAATTGGCCACCAAAGAAGGTACAAAAAAATAATTCAAATTTCACGAGTGGTAGATATGGAAATTATAAAAACACTGCCAGAAATACAACAAATAGACAACAGCGAAGAAATCAGCAAAAGACTAGATGGTTAGGTGATGAGCAACCCATAGAAGCTTCCAGTGGACCTGATCATCAACATAACAATAAATCACCGTTACAATGTTGGGAACGCGGTGAAGCACACTATTATAAGAACTACCCTCATCGTGGGAAGAATGAGATTGTTGTTAACTTGCAAGAGGCATCTACAGTAGGGGATGTGGAGCGAAATATACCAAGAATTGATGCAACTCTTGAGGATCAGCGAGCAAATTATCAACCAACCATGATTTATCTAGAAGGTAAGATGTACTCACAAACTATTTCAATTTAGATTGATCCCGGTACTAATTTAAGTTATGTAATTCCCAGAATAGTAGAGAAGTCTGATTTGTAGAGCCAGAAGTTTAAATACCCCTGAATGGTACAATTTGCCACAAGGGCCAAGAGAAGAGTTAATGCTCAACTTTCCAACTATCCCCTAAAAGTTGGAAATCAACACATAAATGTTGAGTTGAACATTCTATTGTTAGGCTCTTATGACATTTTACTAGGAATGGATTGGATGGAAGTGCATTGGTCATTCGTAGACTGCAAAGAGAAAATTATTTATTACAAAGCAGAAGATGGAACATGCCAAGAATTGCAAGGGATTAAGAAACCACTTTATCTGTGTCATATTGCTGCATCTCAGTTGGGAAAATGCATCCAAAAAGGTTGTCAGTTTTATGCCATTAAGGTGGGATTTGTTAATTCTAATGAAAAAAACCCTATGACGGAGAACATACTGGTGGTACAAGATTTTATGGATGTATTCCCAGAAAATATACTGGGCTTACCTCCAAAATGGGACATCGACTTCACCATCAAATTAATTGTAACACCCCCAATTTATATGTTTGAATTTCAAAGCTAGACAATTGAACTTTAAATCCTAAGGGGAGTGGACCCCAAAGGATAAGAAATTTGTGAATGTAATTAAATATTTGATTTGAGGAAATGAATAAAATGATTGTGTGCAGATTGACCAAAATGAGATTTATGAGATCACTTGCTAAATCCATGAGCATGGATAAGGCAACTAATCCCCAGAATCTTTCAAAAAAATCCTTGAAAGAAATTATTCTAATTTAGATTTTTGAGGAAGAATCCAAATTTCCCCAATGATGAGGAAAGTAGTTGGGAAGAGGTGAAAAAGCTGGAAAAGTTGAGGAAAAGCATAAAACAGCTTTAAAGAATCCCTAAAATGGGAAGCCTAGGCAAACAGGAAGAAAAGCATCCTGAGATTTTGGACGCAGAATTAGAAACATGCTTTGGGGAACAATAGCTTAAATAAGCTGCTCTTGTACAGATTGACGTTGATCTGTCCTAGGAGATGATCTCAGCTCGGGGGTGAGTTCTGGAAGACAAAAGGACTCTAAGGTTGGGAGGTTGGTCAATTGCATGAGTGGTATGTCTCTACATTTATTTGTGTGTTTTTGCTTTATAAAGTATGAATTGGCTACATATAAAGTTGATTGAACATTAGAATATTAATTCTACCTTAACAGAAACTTCAGCAGAGTTAGCTTGCAATTTCTGTACAGTGTAGGAATCATAGGTATGGGAAGGAATTCATCAAAATCTCTAAACCATAACTGGTTTAAATCTGAGAATACATATTTCCAAAAAGAATTTAATGATTTAACTTTAATCTGCTTCTGGTTTAGTAAATAAATTTTAACATGTATACTTGGTGAAGATTAGCATGAGATGCATGTAATAATGGTAAACAGTAAAATATATTGAATTGTAAATTGAAATTGAACAAAAGTGGACATAAGGGTTAATATATTAATTATGTCAGCCCTGTGCCATTGAAGTAGAACATAAATATATTCAGGATGTAATTCTCCAAGTTATCAGTCAAAAGTCATGATAAATAACTGTGGACTTGTTAAGAATTACTATAAAATAGTTCTCAGATTTTACTCATAGTTATCATGACCAAAATTGGTGAATTCTATCATTCCATCTATTTCAGTAGCAGAGTAGAGATAAACTTCAGACCATTAAATTTCTGTATATATATATATATATACCTTGCCAGAACATACGATACCTTTAAAAAAAAAAAAAGAGGTACATAAATTAATTTTCATTAAGCTATTATGGGAAGAATAAGTTACATTTTATTAATATATATATAACTCAATAGTGCTCAGTTCCCTGCATAAAGTTCCGGTGCAAAAGTATATACTTGCAAATTATATTACTCAGATTAGTTGGAATACCATTTAAAAGAAATCGGTGACTGAAGAGTCTATCGAATATACTGACGAAAAACAATAGGATATATGCAGATTTATTAAATACATAACCACAGAAGTTATATTAACTCTGAACATAAATCTCTAGACCTCGATAACAATGTGGTAGGACATACCATACGAGAAAAATACTAATCAACAAATATTCTATGGAAAACAAACTTGAAGACGAGCCCTACAGATTAAATAGACGAGGAACTACAACTATTATCCATAAGGTCTTCGTCGAAATTCACATCTATAAACAGATAAGAGTTGAACCGCATATATATATATATATATATATATATATATATATATATATATATATATCTGTGTGTGTGTACCCATATCAAAATACATAACAGTGAGTTCGGTTCCAAACTATGAAATAATTAAAATTCTCTTCTCTTGTAGGAGAAGTCAGTCAAAGACTATTGAAGAAATTATTACAAACTTATAACCCTGAGAATCGAATTTCTCCAGTAGGAGATAAGAAATTCAAAGAGGGTAAAATAAATTATCATCTCCTCGAAGGAAATTGTACGAGGCACCAACCTGTGATTACGAGGGAAGAAAAGTAATTAGTTGAATTTTACGCATATAAGCCAGTGGATAGCAAAGGTTGTGATAGACGTTGCATACCTGCAAAGAATGAGAAGATAGAGGGCGTGAAGGGAAATCAATCAAGAATACTAATTTCATCATGGACTGAAGGTGAAATTATGAAAAACGAAAACAATCATTTACATTTACCTTTCAGAATAGGCTGGGAACTGGAAGCAACGTAGACACTGCAGGAAATAAATTCGCCAGACTATTAACCCTTGAGAAAAATCGAGATGTCGAATAACAGAAGAAGTAAAAATGAAAGTTAGGTTACCGAGAGACGATGAGATAGAATACCTTCCAGGAAGAGTCTGGCAGTTTTCCCAAACTCGGTGAAGAGAATTAACCACGAGGATATGCCCATATCATTAACACGTATGATAAATCGCTGAAGCGAGAGTAAACGCGGACCTATGGCAACCTCACCATGAATATATACCATCCTATAAGCACTGTAAGTGAAGCAAGAACGAGGGAGAACGATATTAAAATAAATGACTCACAAATGGCAATTGATCCAAATCGTAAATTCCAGTTCCGAACCTATATAAATACGGTTGCAATCAACACGCAGAGACAGGAGAAATTGATATTCAATTTGGATGAATAATATCCAAACACATCATTACCTGAGTTGAATGGTGCGACGGCATAGTTCTTCCAGAGTTCCAGAAGGTGTGAAAGGCGACACATAATAAAAATTCCTCCGGCATAATAGTAAACCCAAATAACAGAACGAACACTGGAGCAGCTCGGCGAGGAAAACCCTCAACACGATAGGCAAAAATGAAGTCATAAGTTGAATGTGAAAGTTTTATACGGCCTGGAAATCCTAACCTCAAACCATCACCACCATACACGTGGCTGAAGATGCCCAATTCTGAGCGCTGGAAGGCAGTAAGTCGCATAAATCCACAAGAACTCCAAAAACGATTCAGTTTTAATGTTCCACATCAATGCGGCGTACAATCAAAACTTGAATTGATATAAGCATTAAAAAGGCGATGTACGCAAGATCACGCTGACAGATTTGGCCAAATGCATATAACCAGAGAAATGCAAACCGGAATTAATACAAAACCCTAGCGTGCTACGAGACGTGACTTGTAAATTTGAGCCACGATTTCCATGTACAAAATACTCAGATCGAATTAAAGAGCATCGAAATTAAAAACTAGGTGGTCACCAACCAGGTTGGTTAAATGAATGATGCATTATAGCATAAGGTTAAGCGCCCCATATAACTCCGTTATAACGATAGGGATAGGAGTATATATATATACGAAAAAACAACCAAAACAAATTCAAGTCCGATATATAGGTGAATACCTATATACATAGGGAATGGTCTAATAAGACAACCAACGCATATATATATATATCTCAGCGTAAACAATCATACCTATCGCTATAAATTAGCATGAAATGGTGGGTGTGAGTGTAAGCCCAAGTGTATAATCACTTAGGGTATTATAAGCTCAAGCTGAGTGTGAAGCTCTCAGAAATATGCCACAAGACCCTTATGATTATAAATTAAGGGGTGGATTTAATGTATTGGGAATAATAAAATAGAGAGTGTGAATATTAGATAAAAAGAATAGTACATTGATGTAACGAAACTGATGTAACGAAACTTGCAATTGAAATTTAAACCAGAATTATGTGAAAAGAAACTGTGTATAAAAAAAAAAAAATTATGATGGGGAAAAGAGGATAGGGAGGTGTGACAAATGGTATCAGAGCCCAAGTTATAAAACTGGGCTGGTGACATTGTGCTCACTGTTGCTGTGTACTCACTGTATAAATTTATTTCTGTGACAAAAAATATATATATATATTATTTTTTTATTTTTTACTAATTTGTGCTATGTAGTGTACAGTGGGGTGCTATAATGGAAGAAGGTGGCGAAATTTATGTTGATATGCGTGATGAGGAAAATGCACCAGATCCCAAGGCAGCCATGATGGCTATGTTGCGGGAATTGCAACAAGAGTTGGCTGAGATAAAAATCCAAAATGACAGATTGTCATTAGCTAGTGAGGAGCAGGAAAAGCTCATCAGGGAATTAACTTCGCGGAACAGCCAGGAAGGTGAAGGTTCCGGAAAGAGGAAAACTGATGAGTCTGAAGATGAGGATGCAGTAAGGCATCAATACAAACAGAAAAAGGAATTACAGGGGGAATTCTGAAAAATCAAGCCTCCCTCCTATGATGGGGAGAAGGAGGAAGATGCGGAAGCTTTTTTATTGAAAATGATCAATTATTTCCAATTTTATGAATATGAAAGCAATCTGAAGGCCAGATTAGTTGTTTACCAGTTACAAGGTAAAGCTACCTTGTGGTGGGAGGAGACAAAAATGGTCCATGCCATTGATGAAAAGACAGTTACTTGGGAAGATTTCCAGGTTAAGTTCAAAAATCGCTACTTAAATGAGCGTTACTATGATGACAAAGAAAAATAATTCCATGAACTTAGACTGGGACAGCTCACTATTGATGAGTTTGTTACTAAGTTTACAAATCTGCTGAGATATGTACCCTACATAAGGGAAGAAAAGGAAAAAGTACAAAGGTTTCTGAATTGTTTTCCTGCTGTATACAAAGAGAAAATTGAGTTTGACAACCCAAAAACAATGGACGAAGTTGTTAGAAAAGCTAGATTGTGCTACCAACAGTTCAAAAGCAAAACTGAACATGGGAAAGGTTGGGTAAATAAGAGTGAATTTAAAGGGAAGAAATAGAAACCAGCCTATTTGAAAAATTTTGGCAGAGATCATCAGCGGAAAAAGTTTAATAAACCCAAAGAAAGTCAAACTGCTCAGTCCCAAGTAGCTTCCAAACAAATAGAAGGAGACAGTAAAAAGGAAGGGACAGTCAAAATGAGAGAACCCCTGAAATGTTGGGGCTATGGAGAACCCCATCTTTTGAGAGATTGTCCTCATCGAAACATTCATATGATCATGAGAGATCGAGAAGCGACAACAGTAAATGATATAGCAAGAAATATACCAACTATGAGTGCAGCCTTGGAGAATCGACAAGTAGAACATCAAGCAACCATGGTGGAAATGGAGGGTAAGATTTCTGACCTATCTGTTACTATTCGGATTCATCCAGGTGCTTCTTTGAGTTACATTAGTCCAAAGATTGTAGAAAAATGTAACTTAAAAACTGAAAATTTTCAACAGTCATGGTTGGTACAGGCGGCCATTGGAACTAAAGAGAAAAGTAACACATAAGCGCCCGAACATAAATCAAATTAAATGAGTTTCAAGCAGTGAATTTTAACGTTATGTACATGGTCATATGATATGCGATAGGAATGAGTGGTTGGAAAAGAAGAAAATAACAATGAGCGCACAGGATAAGACTTTGCATTTTTGTAGATGAGTAAAGAGAGCAGCATACTTTTATTCTCAAAGGGAAGCAAAAACCTATTTACTTGTATGATAGATTTCGGCATTACCAAGTGTCTAGGCAGACTGAAAAGGATGCTGAGTTTATACGATTGCATGTGGAAGCGAGAATGAGCGAGAAATTCTTGGATGCGGTACAGGTAATAAGGAAATTCAAGGAAAGTTTTCCCAAAGGAAATCCCCTCATCTTCCCCCCAAAGAAGAGAGATTGATTTCTCAATCGGTGAGTGCCGAAACAACCCCTCTCTCTGAGACTCCCGAGCGCCTTATCGAATGAGTCCTCCTGAATTGATGGAATTGAAAATGCAATTGAAAGAAATGTTAGATAAAGGGTATATCAGACCGAGTGTATCTCCTTGGGGAGCACCGGTGATGTTCGTGAAAAAGAAAGATGGAACTTTTTGGATGTGCATTGATTACCGTTAATTGAACAAGTTGACCATTAAAAACAGATACCCTTTGCCCAGAATTGATGATCTTTTTGATCAAGTGAGAGGGGCCTCAATATTTTCGAAAATCGACTTAAGAACTGGTTATCACCAGCTGAGAATTAAAGCATAAGACATCAGCAAAACAACCTTTCGAACCAGGTATGGTCACTACGAATTTATAGTCCTACCTTTTGGTTTGACAAATGCCCCTGCCACATTTATGTGCCTAATGAACAATGTGTTAAACAAGTACTTGGATAAATTTTTCCTTGTGTTCATAGATGATATCTTAGTCTACTCAAAAAATGAAGAGGAGCATAAAGAACACTTGAAGATAGTATTGCAAACTCTAAAGGAAAATCAACTATATGCCAAGTTTAGCAAATGTGAGTTTTACAAAGATAAGATCCAATATTTGGGTCATATTATTTCTCAACAAGGCCTTGTTGTTGACCCTGAAAAGTTAAAGGCTATAAAAGAATGGCCTGTACCAACTGATGTTTCAGCAGTGAGAGCATTCATGGGGATTGCAGGCTATTATCGCAGATTTGTAGAGAGGTTTTCTGCCATAGCACATCCCATCACTTCATTAGAAAGGAAAGGTGTCAAATTTGAATCGACTGAAAAATGCCAAAACAATTTTGACCAATTAAAACTGAAACTTACTATAGCCCCTATACTGAAGATTGTAGATCCTGACAAAGAATTTTTGGTATGTATGGATGCCTGTAGAGAAGGATTGGGAGGAGTTCTTTTGCAGGAAAATTCAGTTATTGCCTATAAATCTAGGAAACTGAAGATACATGAACAGAATTATAGTGCCTATGATTTAGAATTAGCAGCTGTTATCCATGCTTTGAGAATGTGGCGGCACTATCTTCTTGGAAAAAAATTTACATTGATGACTGATCATATTAGTCTCAAATATTTCTTTTCCCAAACTGATTTGAATGCTAGAAAAGCCAGATGGCTGTCTTTTTTAAGTGAATTTCATATGGATATAAAACATATTAGAGGAAAATAAAATAAAGTTGTTGATGCATTGAGCAGAAATGCTTGTCAGAATATCAATAGCATTGGAAGTAGTGCGCAGATCGAGGTAGAATATTTGGTGAATAAGGTAGCAAACCAAGACCCAATTTATGAAACACTTCTGGTGAAATTACAGAAAAAGGAGAAAACTGATCTCACTCAAAACCAAAAAGGGCTGATCTGTTATAAAAATAGATTGTATATTCCCAATGTAGAGTCCTTAAAAAGGGAAATTTTGGATGAGTAGCACAAACAACCATATGCAGGGCATCCAGGATATCAGAAAATGTTAAGAGCCCTGAAAAAGAAGTTGTTCTGGCCAGGAATGAAGAGAGATGTAGCAGAATATTTAAGGAAATGCATGGAATGTCAACTAGTCAAAGTTGAACATTAGCATCCTGCTGGTGTTTTAAACCCTTTACCGATTGCAGAATGGAAATGGGACATAGTTTCCATGGATTTCATAACAGGGTTACCCAAAACCAAATACCAGCATGATTATGTAATGGTAGTAGTAGACACTCTAACAAAAGCTGCTCACTTTATACCAGTGAAATCTACCTTTGGGACAGCTCAAGTAGCGAATGTGTTCCTGAAGGAGGTAGTAAGGCTCCATGGGGTCCCGAAGGTGATTGTTTCTGATAGAGATGCTAAGTTTAAAGTAGCCTTTTGGAAAGGGCTATTTGGAGGTATGGGCACTAAATTGAATTTTAGTACTGCTTACCACCCTCAGATCGATGGTCAAATGGAAAGAACTAATCAAATTTTGGAGGACATGCTGAGAATGTATGTGATGGATAGACCATCAAAGTGGGAAGATTACTTGCATTTAGCTGAATTTTTCTATAATAACAGTTACCAATCCTCCATCAAAATGAGTCAGTTTGAGGCACTGTATGGAAGGAAGTATCGTACTCCTTTGAGCTGGAGTCAGCCAGAAGATAAACTAATGTTGGGACCAGATGTTTTACAAGAGATGGAAAGAATTGTTAAACAGATACAAAGAAACATCAAGACAACACAAGATCGCCAAAATAACTATGCTGATAAGAAAAGAGTGCACAGAGAATTTAAAGTGGGGGAGCATGTGTATTTGCGTATTAAACCCAAAAAGAGCACCCTTTATGTGGGAAGTTGTGCAAAACTGGCCCCTAGATATTGTGGTCCTTTTGAAGTATTAGAAAGGGTGGGACCAGTGGCTTACAAGCTCGCCTTACCACCCCATGTTAGAGTTCATGATGTATTTCATGTTTCATTATTAAAAAGATATGTGCATGATGCTTCTCACATAGTTGATTGGAATGTTGTACGGAGTGGAACCGAAGGGGAGTTTCTGCCGAGAACCGCTTCAAATATTGGAGGTTTGGAAGAAATTGAATTAGCGAACGTGGCAAGAGTAAATGTGCGATTAGACACTTTCTTTTCTTGGAAAACTACACGGGAAAGAGAAGAAAATTTGTAATGATGGAAAGATATCCATTTTTGTTTGGGAAAATGAACTCTAGTAGTTGAATAAACACACAGGACGGTGTTTATTTTCAAGGGAATGTATTTTAATTTATGTGTTTGTTCAAAGCTAGACAATTGAACTTTAAATCAGAAGTGGACCCAAAGGATAAATTTGTCGATGTAATTAATGTTTAAGTTGAAAATGAGTAAAAAAATGATTTATTGTGTAGATTGACCAAAGTGAGATTTATGAGATCACTTGCTAAATCCATGAGGATGGATAAGGCAACTAAACCCAGAATCTTTCAAAAATCCTTGAAAGAAATTATTATAATTTAGATTTTTGAGGAAGAATATAAATTTCCCCAATGATGAGGAAAGTAGTTGGGAAGAGGTGAAAAGCAGGAAAAGCTGAGGAAAAGCATAAAACAGCTTTAAGGAATCCCTAAAATGGGAAGCCTAGGCAAACAGGAAGAAAATCATCCTGAGATTCTGGATGCAGAATTAGAAACATGCTTTGGGGAACAATAGCTTAAATAAGCTGCTCTTGTATAGATTGAGGTTGATCTGTCCCAGGAGATGATCTCAGCTCGGGGGTGAGTTCTGGAAGACAAAAGGACTCTAAGGTTGGGAGGTTGGTCAATTGCATGAGTGGTATGTCTCTACATTTGTGTGTTTTTGCTTTATATAGTATGAGATTGGCTACATAAAGTTAGTGAACATTAGATATTCTATTCTGTTCATGAGAAACTTGACGAGTTAGCTTGCAATTTCTTTGGTGCGGAATCTGTCGGTATGGGAAGGAATTCAGAATCTCCAAAACCTACTTGGTTTTTGGTTTAAATGAAATACATATTTCCCCGGAAAAATTTAATGGTTAAATTTAATGCGCCACGGTTTAGTAAATAAATTTTAACATGTATACTTGGTGAAGATTAGCATGAGATGCATGTAATAATGGTAAACAGTAAAATATATTGAATTGTAAATTGAAATTGAACAAAAGTGGACATAAGGGTTAATATATTAATTATGTCAGCCCTGTGCCATTGAAGTAGAACATAAATATATTCAGGATGTAATTCTCCAAGTTATCAGTCAAAAGTCATGATAAATAACTGTGGACTTGTTAAGAATTACTATAAAATAGTTCTCAGATTTTACTCATAGTTATCATGACCAATATTGGTGAATTCTATCGTTCCATCTATCTCGGTAGCAGAGTAGAGATAAACGTCAGACCATTACATTTCTGTACATATAGATATATACCCTGCTAGAACATACAATACCTTTTAATTTTAATTAAGTTATTATGGGAAGAATAAGTTACATTTTATGTATATATATAAAACAAGATAGTGCTCAGTTCCCTTCATAAAGTTCCGATGCAAAAGTATATACCTACAAATTATATTACTTGGATTAGTTGGAATATCATTAACAGAGATTGGTGTGAAGAGCCTATCCAACATACTGACGAGAAACAATAGGGTATATGCAGAGGTATTAAATTTATAACCACAGAAGTTATGTTAACTCTGAACAGAAATCTCTAGACATCGATAGCAATATGGTAGGACATACCATACGATAAAAATACGAATCAACAAATATTCTACAAAAAACAAACTTGAAGACGAGCCCTACAAATTTAATAAATGAGGAACTACCACTACTATGCATAAAGCCTTCGTCGAAATTCACATCTATAAACAGATAAGAACTGAACCACATATATATATACATATATATATATGTACCCATATCAAAATACATAACTGTGAGTTCGGTTCCAAACTATGAAATAATTAAATTCTCTTCCTTTGTAGGAGAAGTCAGTCAAAGACTAATGAAGAAATTATTACAAACTTATAACCCTGAAAATCGAATTTCTCCAGTAGGAGATAAAAAATTCAAAGAGGGTAAAATAAATTATCATCTCCTTGGAGGAAATTGTACGAGGCACCAACCTGTGATGACGAGGGAAGCAAAGTAATTAGTCGAATTTTACACACAGAAGCCTGTGGATAGCAGAGGTTATGATAGACGTCGCATACCTGCAAAGAATGAGAAGATAGAGGGCGTGAAATGAAATCAATCAAGAATACTAATTTCATCATGGACTGAGGCTGAAATTACAAAAAAAATGAAAAAAATCATTTACATTTACCTTGCAGAATAGGCTGGGAACTGGACGCAACGTAGACACTGCGAGAAATAGATTCGCCAATCTATTAACCCTTGAGAAAAGTCGATATGTCGAATAACAGAAGAAGTAAAAATAAAAGTTAGGTTACCGAGAGACAATGAGATAGAAATACCTTTGCGGAAGAGTCTGGCAGTTTCCCCAAACTCAGTGAGAGAATTAACCACGAGGATATGCCCATATCATTAACGCGTAGGGTAGATCACTGAAGCAAGAGTAAACGCGGCCCTACGGCAACCTCACCATGCATATACACCATCCTATAAGCACTGTAAGTGAAGCGAGAACGAGAGCGAACAATATTAAAATAAATGACTCACAAATGGCAATCGAACCAAATTGTAAACTCCAAGTCTGAACCTATATAAATACGGTTGCAATCAAAACACAGAGACAGGAGAAATTGATAGTCGAATTTGATGAACAATATCCAAACACATTGTTACCTGAGTTGGATGGTGCGACGGCCTAGCTCCTCCAGAGTTCCAGAAGGTGTGAAAGGCGACACATAATAATAATTCCTCTGGCATAATAGTAAACCCAATTAACAGAACGAACACTGGAGCATACTTGGTGAGGAAAACCCTCAACAAGGTAGGCAAAAAGAAAATGAAGTCATAAGTTGAACGTGAAAGTTTTATACGGCCTGGAAACCCTAACCTCAAACAATCACCACCATACACGTGGCTGGAGATGCCCAATTCAGAGCGCTGGAAGGCAGTAATCGCATAACTCCACAAGAACTCCAAAAACAATTCAGTTTTAATGTTCAACATCAATGCGGCATATAATCAAACTCGAATTGATACAAGCATTTAAAAGGGCGATGTACGCAAGATCATGCTGACAGATTTGGCCACATGCATAGAACCAAAGTAATGCAAACCAGAACTAATACAAAACCCCAACGTGCTACGGGGTGTGACTTGTAAATTTGAGCCAGGATTTCCAGGTACGAAACACTCAAATCGAATTAAAGAGCATCGAAAATAAAAACGAGGTGGTCGCCAACCAGGTTGGTTAAATGAATGATGCATTATGGCATATGGTTAAGCGCCCCATATAACTCCGTTAGAACGATAGGGATAGGATTATATATATATATATATATATATATATATATACGTAAAAACAACCAAAACAAATTCAAGTCCGATATATAGGTGAATACCTATATACATAGGGAATGGTCTAATAAGACAACCAACACAGATATATATATATATATATATATATATATATATATATATATATATCTGACCGTCAACGATCATACCTATCGTTATAAATTAGCATGAAATGGTGGGTGTGAGTGTAAGCCCAAGTGTATAATCACTTAGGGTATTATAAGCTCAAGATGAGTATGAAGCTCTCAGAAATATGCCACAAGATCCTTATGATTAGAAATTAAGGGGTGGATTTAATGTATTGGGAATAATAAAATAGAGAATGTGAATATTAGATAAAAATAATAGTACAGTGATGTAACGAAACTGATGTAACGAAACTTGCAATTGAGAATGAAACCAGAATTATGTGAAAAGGAATTGTGTATAAAAAAAAAAAAAATTATGATGGGGAAAAGAGGATAGGGAGGTGTGACATTAATGCTAGTCCAAGAATGCCAATATCACATGCACCATATCAAATGAGTGTTCCTGAGTTAACGAAGCTAAAAATACAATTACAGGAACTGCTAGATAAGGGATATATATGTCCTAGTGTGTATCCTTGGGGAGCACTAGTACTTTTGTTGAAGAATAAAGATGGTACTATAAGAATGTGTATGGATTATAGAGAGCTTAACAAACTAACTGTTAATAACAGATACTCGTTGCCATGAATAGACAATTTATTTGATCAGGTGAAAGGCGCAACTATCTTTTCAAAAATAGATCTAAGATATGGGTACCATAAAATGAGGATAAAGGAAAAAGACATATGTAAGACATCTTTCCGTAGCCGATATGGACATTATGAATTTATGGTTTTAGCATTTGGTTTGACCAATGCACCAGCAACATTCATGAGTTTAATGCATGGCATCTTTCATGAATTTCTGGGTAAGTTTCTTTTAATTTTTATTGACAACATACTTATCTATTCAAAAACTATGGAGGAGAATAAAGAACACTTACAAATAGTGTTAAGGATGTTGAGTGAACAAAAACTTTACGCCAAGTTTAGTAAGTGTGATTTTTATAAAGAGAAGATTCAATTTTTAGGCCATGTTATTTATGTTGAGGGTATAGCATTAGATCCTAAGAAAATAAGAAATATCATGAAATGGAGAGTGCCTAATAATGTAGCAGGCATACAAACTTACATGGGTTTGGCTGGCTATTATCGATGTTTTATTGACGGGTTCTCTAAGATTTATTTTCCTATCAACTCATTACAGCGAAAATGACTAGTGTTTAAATGGACCAGTGAGTGCCAAATCAGCTTCAAGCGGTTTAAAAAATTATTGACTACAACCCTTGTATTAAAGGCTGCTGATCCAAATAAGGAATTTGAAATTTTCACTAACACTTGCAAATAAGGAGTGGAATATCTAATGACACAAGACTGAAAAATTGCAGCTTATGAGTATAGGAAGCTGAAATATTTATGAGCAGTGATATTCCGCATATGATCTAGAGCTAATTGCAGTAGTGCATGCATTGAAGGTATGGAGGCACTAATTATTGAAAAAAATATTTGTATTAAAAATTAGTCACAGTAGTTTGACCAGCTACTTTAATCAAACTGACTTGAATGCTCGTCAGGCTAGGTGGAATGCATTCTTTAAGTCAATTTGATTTTTAAATTCAGCATGTTAAGGGAAAATAAAATCGTGTTGCTGATGCTTTTGGTAGAAAACTACACTATGTGTATGAACTCTATTTTAACCTGAAATAATTTAAGTTCCGAGAACAAGTGAAGGAGCCTGCGGAACAGGATCCAAAATATCAATTTTTATGGTAGCAAATGCAACAAGCAAAAGATCAAGAAAATAAAACATAGTACAATATCAACAATGAACAATTATTGACATTTACAGGGAAAATATACATTCCTAACCTAATGAGTTTAAAAGAATTGATATTAAATGAATATCATTGAAGTTCTTATTCTGGACACCCTGGTTACCAGAAGATGTTAACATGAATAAAAAAAGACCACTTTTGGCCGAGAATGTGTAAAATTATCACTTAATATTTGACTAAATGTTTGGAATGTCAGCAGGTCAAGGTGGAGCATCAATACCCAGCAAGGTTGTTGCAACCTATTCTTATGTCAGAATGGAAGTGGGAAGTTATATCGTTAGACTTTATCACAGGTCTATTAGAAAAAAAACGACACAATGACTCAATAATGGTGGTAGTCGATCGATTGAGGAAAGAAACTCACTTTATTCCCATACAATAAAATTATAAAACTCTACAGATTGCTGATATTTTTATGAGAGAAGTTTTCAGATTACATGGCATACCAAAAAAGTCATCTCACATAGACATGTAAAGTTCACCTCCACTTTTTGGAAGGCCCTATTCACTGGTCTAGGCACAAAAATTCAATTCATTACTACGTACCATCCACGGACAGATGGTCAAACAAAAAGAGTAAATCATATTTTGGAGGACATGTTGTAGATATATATAATGCCACAACCTATGAAGTAGGAAGATTATTTACAGCTCATGGAATTTTCTTACAATAATGGATACAACAAATCCCTCAAGATATGTCATTTTGAAGCATTATATGGAAAACAATGTCGGACACCTATTAACTAGAGTAGCTTAGAGACCAAGCTAATGCTTGGGCCTGAGATGTTGGCCGAAATGGAACAAAAAGTGAAGAAAATTCGACAAAATCTGAAAGTTGCCCAAGATCGGAAGAAAGTGTATGCAGATCGGAAGAGGACCTACCAGGAATTTGAAGTAGGTGATCATGTTTATGTGAGAATCCGACACAACAATAGTACCTTAATATGGATCACTTGCTCCAAGTTGGCCCCCCGGTTCTTTAGAACTTTCCAAATCTTGGAAATAGTAGGACTAGTGGCTTATCGAATAGCCTTACCAAGATGCATTCGAGTGCACAATGTATTTCATGTGTCCCTGTTGAAAAGATATGTGCATGACCCAAAGCACATTACACATTGGAAGAACATTCATGTAGGATTGTATTGAAAGCTAAGAGTCCTAAGAAGATAATTAGTACTTTGACTATTTCAAAACTTTGTTGAATGTAGGTTAAACCAAACGGCGAGTTTCTTGTACAACCAGTGTATTCTCGAGTGAAGAAAAATAATGCTAGAAGGCGAGCCCTAAGTCAAGTTAAATTGCAGTGGAATCACTATGGCCCAGAGGAGGCTACTTGGGAAGATGAAGGATTCATACGAGAGGCCTATCCAGAACTATTCGCTGAAATGGAGTAAAACACTGAGAATGGTATTTACTTCAAGTGGGGGAAGATGTAAAATTTTTATTTGATTTGTTATGTTATTTGAATTGATACATTTGACTTGTTTAAGTTAAACTGGCTTAATGAGTTTATTAAGAAAATTATGAACAAAATTTTAACTATTATTTTTTATATAAAAAGATTAATTATGGAGTGGTCTTCATAAACTGATGGTTAAGTGTCGAGATTACTAGAGTGGTTAGATTAGAAGGAGTTACTTGATAGTTACCTTTCCTCTGGCAATAAAAGTAAAACCCTGATGAGGGAAATGAGTTATGTGCAAAAGGTAAAAAGGTAGCAAGATAGCTAAAAGGTGAGAGTGTCGAGAGTTGGTTGGAGGCAGTGGAACTATGACAAAAACCTGAAATGGAAGAAGAGACTGGGCGATGGTCTTGATGTCTCTCTCTCCAAAGAAAACTGCTGAGTAATCACACTATGACGAGGAGCACTGGGGGAATAGAGGACGTAATAACCTCTCTCATGGTTGGGAGGAAACCATGAGCTATGTTTAATTGAAGTAGGTACTATGAACCTGTGAGGAATACCATAAAGTTTCCTTTGTTTTCTTTATAAGTATTTTATTTATGGAAAAGAATTCTCTATGTGTGATGTTTAGAATGGAATAAATACTGTAAAAGAATAACTTTTATTAATTTACACTGAGATATAGTATCTACATTTAAGGTAAATTGTAAACCCCTTTTACTCTACGCTAGAGTTTTACTACCAGAGGAAACTTGTGCCTCAATCTGCGAGGAGGGTCTTATTAATGGAATTCGAATAACTTAGTTAAAATTTTTGGAAAACATGAAATAAAGAAAATAAAATATGGCATAGTTAGTTCAAATCCGGAGAAAAAACTCCAAACATAACAGTCTACCCTCAAGTGGACTAGATATACATGGATCGAGGGTTTGGGAAGGAACCCTCTTTATTTAAAGTTTGTCCGGACATATGGAAAGGAAGATATCCTAAATAGGGAAAGAAAGAAGAAATTTTCTAAATGAAATAGTTAAACTATAACAATAAACTCACAATGACATATATTGTCAAATAGGAAAAGATAGAAGTAAATAAGTCTTAGCGCATAGTCTTGTAATGAAAAGACAAATAAAAGAATATAGAACTTTCCTGAAGAAACAACATGGAAAGGAAGTCAAAATATGACGAGATGTGTAATATATGAATACTCACCTTTGGAAGTAGGTTTTGTCCATGCAAATAAATATTAAAAAAATCAAACAGAACAGAAAGATAAAAGTTTGGAGGGTAAAAACCCCATTAACAACTATGCATGAGACTGGAAAAATAATCACTCATTACCGTTGCACAAAATACTATGAACGTGTAATTCCTATATGCAATAAAAATACAATAGGAAATTACATTCACAGTGAAGAATATGTAGCCAAACAATCCAAAAGACATTATCTTTTACTGTAAACCAAAGTAAGTTCATGAGTCCAAGGATTAATATTACAAAATTAGCATAAAATAAATACATATGTAGTCGGACCCAACATGGAAAATATACTATCATTCAAGGAAACCAAAACAAGGTTCTCATCCCTCTATAAACAAAAACCCATAGGTACAGTTAAATAAATACTTCCTTCTTTGTAAGCCTGGGAGGGCTAGAGTTATAAGCAAGATTTTAAAATAACATCGACGGAAACTTTTGGTTACAGAGTTTCACATTAAAGTTGTATTAGTTCAAAAAAGAGTTGACTAGTCTCGACAGAGACAACAAAGGAATGGGTACGTCACCATGTAACGGGAACGAAACCTTAGACGAGATGGAGATGAGGTTACCGAATTGAAAAAGCATGGTTTGGTATTATTATACCTGCTCAACCACAGAGCAAGTCATTACATAAAACCCTCTCAAATATGCTAGACAACAATGAGAAAAAATACATAACCCAAACAGGGGATTTGTGATTGCAAGTTACCTTACCAGCAGAAGTAAACTTGGGTCAATAATGTCCTGAGAGGAAAAGGGACAAAAGTTCCAAGACTCGAAGTCATATAAAACTAACAAAAATACAAGAAAACACTGCATGTGAATTCAACATAAAATCGAAAACTTACTTGAGATGGCCGAACGAAGTTGAACAATGTTCTCCTGAGCATGAATGACCAAACCATGGAAATGACCGCGTAGAGGAATAGTCAAGGCAACACTCCGGCACAAGCCAAGCCACGATGGCTGCAACACATAAGGAAGCACCTCAGAGACGGGAAAAAAACCGACAAAGCACCATGAAAACTTGTAGAACGAGAAATGCCAAGGTTGCGTGGCAAGATTGAGACAATAAACTCCATTACCTACAAACCAGAAGGTCAAACCAAGAAGAGACGGAAGAGTAAAGATGACAGAGCGTGAGAAGAAAATGAATTTGAGGGTTTGGGGAGGCTAGGGTTACACCCTAACCACCCCGGATTCACATTCAACCATAGATTGCCAAGGATCCAAGGGTTGTGTGATGTGAAGGCCACATGTCAGGTTGATGATACGCCTTGTGCACGGCAGCATTAAAATCAAATCTCAACAAATAAAATCTTGTACTAAGATTAACACCCAAGGCATGTAATTACGGCCAGTTGGCCCACCAATTAAACCATACTAACCAATGTACAACACAACTCATTGATCTAATCAATGTGTAATGGTTCGAATATGATTAATAAGTGGACATTGTATATGTATGAAAGCTATGTTAACGTTGTTTATGTATTGGGATTGTAGCTAGCAGAAACTTGATAAAAAGTAATATGTGCAAGAGTAAATGTTATTGTGACAATATTCATGTATTGGGATTGTAGCTTTAGTAAAAGAATTCTTTTTTATGGAAAATATTAATACGTTTATGGGTAGACTTTACGGAAAACAAACAAATAATTAGAACTAATTTACAAACTAAAAAAAGCAATAAAAGTATAATGTTAAACTAAACAAACTTATTAAATATATTACAATTAAAAATGAAATTATTAATACAACTAAAATAAATAAATAAACAATAATTCAAACTAAATATATATATATATATATATATATATATATATATTAAACGTGATTGTTGGCGGCAGTTCAACCTAATTGTTCTGGAAAGTATATATATGTTCAGTCTTCTATTCAATCTGATGTCTACACTAAGACGATGTTGTTTTTTTAAAGAAAATAAATATGCATATAAACTCAGAGAGAAGAACTATGTTGAATTGGGGATAAAAAACCAATTCCATGAACATCACAATGTATAATAGGAAGGCTAAAAGCACAATGAATTTAGTACTTTCCAACAATTTCCCTGATGCGAAAAAGCTCAACAATTCCATGATGTTCATGAATATAACGACATTTTTCAAAGCGTTAATGATTTGGCGTGAGCGCTCGTCTGATTTAAACGGATTCGCGTTAAATAATTTGCAATTATTACTGTCTTTTAACTAATTCTAATTGATTTTAAATTCTTTTTACAATATATTTTATGGGTACAAATTTATTTCTAATTTTGTTGATTTTCTGTAAGATTTTGTTTGATTGAAATTGGGTTGTTGTAAAAAACGTTTCAATTGTTACTCTCAAAATTGTGTTCGGGTTAAATAGTTTTCGGTTATCACTGTCCTTTAATCAATTGTAATGGATATTTAATTTATTTTTGAACATATTTCAGGTTTACAAATTCACTTTTAACTTTGTTGTTCGTTAGTATTGGATATTAAACGTGGTTGTTTTCAAAATGATTATTGAATCCAACATGAGATTCATATTGAATATATTTCATGTCCACAAATTCACTTTATTAGTGTTGTATATTAAAGGTAGTTGTTTTCAAAATCATCATTGAGTTTAATATGAGATTCATTTTGAAATAGATGTTCAAATGCATAAATAAATTTAATTTTAAAAAAATTAGGACACTTTAACCTTCATAGATTATATAATTAGAAATTGAAATTTTGAGAAATTAAAGAATGTATAACCAAAATTTCATTTTGGATAAATTTATGGCAAATTTCCTACAAATTTGACTAAGAAAAATTATACCAAAAACAAATAAAAGAATTCAAAATTTCAAGGTGCATTATAAATATATATAATTGAAGTATACATCTCAAAGAAAAAACCTTACAATTCCAAACAATAAGGAAAAAATAACAATTTTACCATTTTCCTTCTTAGGACTACTATCATTAATGTACATATAATATGATGAAATTAAAAGTGACCACCATTACCTCAGCCTATATATCTACCTAATGACACATTATTTAACGTTGTGGTAACACAATATTTAATGTTGTGGTAGATAGTATATAGGTTGTTGGAATTGACATGGTTCCATAATTCCATCACTATAAATAGGTGAAATAAGGTGGTACGAGAAATTGTACATGTTGTATGTTTGAGTATTAGAATACTTCACCTTAATTTAAAATATTTGGTTAAAATTTTAAATTATTATTAAAATCTATAATAATTTTAAAATATGTGATTACTTTTTCAATAAATCAAATTAAAAATAATCATAATATCTCATATCAATTTAGAACATTCACTGTGGCCACAATTATTGTCCTTTTTGTAAGCTAAATTGGATGTGCATCCAGTAGAAAGAAACATTTGAAAATCAAATTAAAAACAATCATAATATCTTATATCAATTTAGAACATTGACTATAGCCAGAATTATTGTCCTCTTTGTAGACTAAATTGGATTTGCATCTAGTCACAAAACACATTTGAAAAATCAAATTAAAAACAATCATAACATCTCGTATCAATTTAGAGCATTCATTATGGCCAGAATTATTGTCCTCCTTGTACAATGAATTTGATTTGCATTCGAGTTGCATAGAGTAGTAAAACACATTTGAAAAATCAAATTAAAAACAATCATAACATCTCATATCAATTTAGAAGACAATCATAACATTTCATATCAATTTAGAACATTCATTATGACCATAATTAGTGTCCTCTTTCTACTGTGAATTTTATTTGCATCTAGTAGAAAATCATATTTGAAATGAAATTGGAACATTGTTAAGATATTTGATTGGAAAAATTTTGAGCTAGTTTCAAACTGATTTAGATTGTCAAAATATCCAACAACACTTTTTTATCTATTAATGAGTATTTTTTATTTGGATAGAGTTTTATTAATACAATCATATAAGTTAAGTTGTTAATTAACATTGATAAGTTTAACATCAATTAAATTAAAATGTCTTATTACAATCAATTGATTTTTTTTTTAAATATTTTTTATAATAATGATTCGTGTGCACTTTAATCATAATTTTTGCAATTTAGTCCTAATTTATGATCATATTTTTTATATTTTACATTCTAGTCTTATTTTCTTGAATTTTTTTTAAAACAATATTCCCTAAATAGAAAAATTTATAAATAAAATAAAAAATCTATAATAATTTATTTTTTATATGAAAATATTAGAATATATAAATATAAAGATACTATCTGTATTTTATATTAAATTGTAAAATATTAATTAATATTGCTAAAATTAATATCTTTTAGTTTTCAATTTTTTTTAATAAATAATATGACATATTATTTTAAAATAGATTAAAAGTGAATTATAATGAAAATATAAATGTTTGGATAAAATTTAAAATGATATAATTTAAATTGTAATTACATATGTTTTTATTTTTTTATAGAATATGATTTTTTAAAATATAATCAATTTGCATTTTTAACTAACCAAAATATTTAAGGTTAAAATTCTAATATCTTCGGGTGTATTTATAGATCCTAATTTAATATAGATTTCAGCACCTATCTTGTCAAAGTTTAAATTTGAGACCATGCCAAAAAAAACTGAACATCAGAAATAAATTAATTATAGTCACGTATAAAAGGCAACCCAATGTTGCGGTCATGCCATGTCATTTTTAGTTATACTCACGGATAAAAGGAAACTCTGGTGCTGCAATCGTGGCATGACATTTTTGCATGCATAATATGTATGCCGAAAGGTTTGGCGGTTGTAAGTCAACGCGACGCTGAAATGTGGATGATGTGTTTCAAAAGTACAAATAAATATACACGTTTGATCTTGTTAATCCATTAATTTTTTATTCGCTATTGATTAAGTATAATACTGATATCGTTGAAGCAGTAGCGATAAATAGTGGATAGATAGGGAAAGAGAGATTTAGTTACTGAGATATAGCAATATTATCGGATAACGGTAGCTCGATGGAGGAGGAGTCGACATCTCTGCTTTCATCAACGCCACCGCTAGACAAATTAGCATATGGAAATCTGCCTAATTAGTAGTAAAAATAGGATAAAGATAGAGGGAAAGAAATGCAGTGATTAGCATACCTCATCGCTAAACAACTCTGATCCTTAAGTGGAGGAATGTCCTCGAGTGAGTGAGATTTTTGTAGGGTTGCGTCGACAAACAACTCTGCTGCTGAAGTGGAGGAATGGCCTCTGGTACCCAACTGTGACACAACCATCACGTTATGTAGATCAGCCTATCGAGATCACACCCAAAAGGATATGCGTTTCAATAAACCAAATTTCGAGTTGCAATAAAGTAGCACCTTTGTAAGTTCAGAATTCTCCGCTTCCAAACAACGTACCTATCACCACAATGACAAAGGACAAAAATGATTCTATTGTACAATTATGCATTATACTGTTATCATCAATAAAATCTTGGTTTCATAAGCATGAAATTGTTGATATATATATATATATATATATAAAAGAAAGACATTTAACAATAAAAACTTATAATGCTAAACACAAATTACCTTTATGGTATACTCATATTTAGAGCTCTGGGTCTTTGAGTCAGCCTTTATTTCAAAGGAAAATTAAATTAATAACACAATAGATTAAAATAATAGTAAAATAATTAAATACCCTTATAAGGTAACAAATTTATATATTTATTGAATTTATTTAAAGAACAAACATTATATATATTGTCTTGTTAACAACAAAAATAATTTATATGATAGAAATGAAATTAGCAACTTAAAAAGAGTTTCATATTTTGATATTTTAAAAATTGATGAGATATGAAAAAACAGTTTAAGATGTATTTTCAAATTATTATTATTATTTTTTATTATTTTAAATATTAAAATAAATTATTAATATTATTTATTTATATTAAAATAAATAAATAAATTATTTTTTTTATTTTTGATACAGCTTAGATTCAATTTAGTTAAAAAGTATATAAATTTAAATAAATTTACATTATATTTTAATTATTTACAATTATTTATAAGCAATAATAGTAGAATTGAAACCACTGTAATATGTAATATGTAGCTGATTAATTCCCAAAAAATTAATTGACAATTTTAAGTTATATATATATATATATATATATATATATATATATATATATATATATATATATATATATATATGATGATGATGATGATGCTGATGATGATGGTTAACGTCCACTAAGACCAATCTTTGGTTTATTGGACCTAAAGAAAAGAGTCATTTAATTTGATTTAGATTTTATTCCTATGTTCAAAAAGCTTGGAGAGAAGCCTCCCGAGCTCATTATAATTTTGACATCTTAAAATACTAGGAAGGTCACTATTGCAGGAAAGATTATGAAATTGAGCTCTAATGTGGTTCTACGCAGGGCACTCAAAGAGGAAGTGATTTTCATCTTTGATGTTCATATTCTGACAGAGATGGCAGATCCTTTCCATCCATGGTGTTTTAGGAACTGTCCAACGACCTGTTTCACTATGGAGCTCACGAGAGTTCGTTCTAATCTTAGCTATATTAATTTTCTTCTTTGAGATAGTTAAAACAGAGAGATACTTTTGATCTTCTAAGGTGGGGTTGATGACCTCCTTATAATACCTTAATTCTCTTTTAGCTGCTAGACCTTTCTCACACTATATTTTTTCTTTGAACTTATAAGTAACAATTTTTTTAATGTTATTGATGTTTTGTAATCCAACATTCTCGTCAATCTCCCAATGGTTTAACCAGGCCTTGATGTCTTTATACCACCTCGTTTAAGCCTTAGGTGGTTTTGGCTGGAATTTAAAGCTAGCTTAGGAAGTCTATGGTCTCCTATGCTATTGAGCTTGTGCTTGTACAACAGAAGCCTAGTCATAACTAGGCTCTCGATAGGGGAAAGACCCACTTCTATAAGGAGAATAGGATAGGGTGTATTGATTTTAATTTTAAGGTTATACATTATAAAACGCTTCTGGATTTGCTCAATCTTTCTCCAGGATTCTCTAGAGATGTTGCAACCCCAAACCTCATATCCATATAAGATAACAGGAGTGACTAAAGTTTCAAAGAGGAACTTCTTTCTATCCCACATTATGAGGTTTGTCGTTTTATAATTATTTTCAAGACCAAAATAAGCTTTCCAACCCCCATTAATCCTTTTTTGAATGCTATAGTTCTAGTTGAGCTTTTGATGAATATCAATTCCTAGGTACTTGTAAGAAGACACTTCCTCCAAGTTACTATTGTTAGACATAAAATTAGCGTAAGTGTCCTTCTTGCATTTGATAACCATAACTTTTGTTTTGTCAGTGTTAACAGACATACCCATGGTAGAGCCGAAATCCTTAAGAAGTATAAGTTGCTTATCAAGATCAGATGGGCATCTTGGAAGAAGACAAAATCATCAGCGTAGAGAAGAAGGATGATGACTATCCCAGCTAAAATCGTGCCAGCACATCATGCTTCCTCTAAACAACCTTCTAGCTTGTCGATATAAATGTCAAATAGGGTAGGGGAGAGGGGGCAACCTTGTTTAACTCCGATATTACACTTAATATCTTTCAACCACCCCTCATTGCTCTTTAACTTGGCAATTACATTCTCGTATAACCTTATAGCGGTTGCTCTTAGCTTGAAAGGAACATTTAACTCTTCTAATCTATTCCAGAGGTTATTTCTAGGAATTGTATCGAAAGCATTTTTAAAGTCCACAAAGAAACATAAGAGATTGGATTTATCATTGCGGCATTCTTCCACAATGATCCTAAGTGTAACGAGGTGGTCCGTTGTTGAGTGTCGCCTTCTAAAACCCGCTTGGCCTTTAGCTCGCTTACCTTCACTTTCAAGCCAAATGCTCAACTTCTTTTCCAAAATGATACTATATAACTTGGCTAAGAGAAGGCTCACCATAATTGTTCGATGATTATTTTTTTCATAGATTTTTATTATCTTTTGTGAGATGAGACTTTTTATTTACAACAACATTAAGAGTTTATATATATATAACATTATTTTGGATATAAGCTTATACATATCCAATTTTATTTTTAATTAAAAAAATTAGTAATCGATTTTATCATAGATTAGTATTAGACATAGGGCTAGAGATTGGGTATTTATGTAGTTTAGAATTTTCTGAATAAAAAAATGTTATAAAATAAAATTAAAATAAGATAATTAAAAACTATTTTGATTTTGAAATGAGTTATGGTTTTTGTGGTGGTATCGATAAGGCATTGTACTAGTATTGTAACAAAACCTATTTACCAACTAATAATATTCAATGAGTTAAATATTTATGGTTAAATTTCTTATATTCTAAGTTTATTGATAAATTATGATGTTGACCATAATAGCCTAAATTATTATGATAATAGAATTTTTTCTTATATTTTGTATTATTTAATATACTTTTTATATTTGACAATTCAATTTAAAACCATACAAAAATAGTTTGTGTTGTTAAAAATCAAAATTTATTTTTTAATTTTCAAAATATTTAGTTTAACATTTATTTTTTTCAAAACTATAATCAATTTAATAAAAATTTGTTTAAAAATTTTAAAACTAATTGAAAATCTAAGCTTTGCAATGGAATAAAAAATAATATAACTTGTTTTAGGAAACTATAATAATAAAGAGAGATGTTGAAGTCAATAAATCTTTAATCCATTCTAACCGTGGATAAATCTATGATTAAGATGTATTATAGTAAAGAGACCATATGCAAGTTTTTATTCTTTAAATTGTATATTTGAATATTTGAAATTAACAAATGAATTAAATACACATTTCCTATATATATATATATATATATATATATATATATATATATATATATATATATAATTGAACTTCTATATTGAAATATTTATAAGAGAAATAAAAAAATACTTTATACTTAGATATTGTGAAAATATATTTTATCAATGAAATGGAGGCTACAACTCCATTCAGTCGTCGTAAAAAGAGAATATACAAAACTACACAAGAAGTTTGTTTTTCACAATAAAAAGTAATATTTTAAATGCACAGGGATGAAAAAAATCCGGAAACAGTAAAGAACATTATCATTTAACTTATAATAAAAAACACATTTAATATTTTATAAAGCTAAAACAAACCATATAATAAAACATAAACTCACACATATACAAAATTTAATTGTTAATTAATCATAAAATTGTATAATATGCGTATTACTTGTGTGCAGTTCAAGTACGCATTAAGCAATTTACCCATAAATTAAGTAACCATATCTAACTATGCATTAATATTTCATAGGTTTCGTATTATGGATGTTCAGTGCATATTACTTGTGTGCAGTTCAAGTATGCATTAAGCAATACCATATCTAACTATGCATTAATATTTCATAGGTTTCGTATTACGGATGTTGAGTGCAAATTACTTGTGTGCAGTTCAAGTACGCAGTAAGCAATTTGCCCATAAATCAAACAACCATATCAACTATGGATTAATATTTCATAGGTTTTATATGATGGATATTGAGTGCCCATTATTAGTAGATTTCAGAGATGAAAATAGTACGCTGGTCAAAATCTAGTTATATATAACAACTTAAACTTTCAGTTAAAAAAAAACTGAGAAATTAATTTTTTTATACTCCTAAAATGACATTGTCATATTCCCTAAATGGGGTAGTAGTTGAGTGCCCTTTAATAACAACTATTGACATTGATGATGCCCAAATTGTATTTTAGATGAACAAAATTTCCATTTGCTAATGATTTAGTGAAGATGTCAACATATTGAACTTGATATCTGCAATATTCCAAAGTTAATTTTTCATTTTTTATCCGATAAAATGATACCTTATGTCAATGTGTTTATTTCTTTGTTGAAAAAATATTTTTTTTGGATAAATCAATTTTTAAGTTGTTGTCCCAATAAATCTTTTTGTTCATTTTTTTCATGCCTAAAATCTTCCAACATTCTTCTCATCTAAATTTCTTGACAAGCTACTCCTATTGTTGCTACATATTTAATTCATCTGTGGAAAGTCAAAAAAACGGTTGTCAATATATCCAACAAGACCAAATTGATTTGATGTGGTATACAAAATGTTGCATCCCTTGGTTCGATTAACATACCTTCAAATTCGTTTATTTGTTAACCAATGTGTCTCCTTCAAAGTCTCCATGAATCTAGAAATCAAACTCAATACATACATTAAATCATGTCTACTTTTAGTTAAATACATTTTTTTTTGTATAGAGTTGGATTTAAATTATTGTTACAATCTTATTTACTCAATTTTAAACCCATGTTTTTCGTGTTAGTGTAGGGTTGGTACTTTTCATTTTTAACCTTTTTAATATGTTTGTTGCATACTCTATTTGAGAAATAAAAATGCCATCTTCCATTTCTTTAACTTTTATTTCTATAAAGCACCTTCACAACCCTAAATATTGCATTTCAAACTCATTTTACATGACCTCTATGAAATCAACAATAAGGTCATCGTTGACTATGAAAATTCAATCATATATATATATATATATATATATATATATATATATATATATATATAACCACAATTTAGAGCATACCATTACATTCTTTGATATAAATAATAGGTTCACCATCACTTTTTCTAAAACCAACTTAGAGGCTCATAAATAGGTTCTAGAGGTTTTTCCATAAATTTCCATAAACAAAGGGTTAAATCTGTCAATAATTGTGAATTTCCATCAAATCTTCACTAATTCAAGCCTCAAGTGATTCCTTGTTTATCTAAGAATATTGCAATATTTTAACATTTTGCTGGTGGAAACCCTGAACCATGGGCTTAGCCTATATCGAGATCTAGCTGATATATGAGCTTATTCAACCCTCTTAGAGTGGTCCCTTGAAGATCATTTAGATCTTCATATTTCCCTAGACTATACTAGACATCGGTGTGCAACCCATTACTACTAGCAATCTCAGTCGATAGATCGAGGCCATTGGAACGAGGACCACACAATGCATCAGATCCAAAAAATAAATACTTGTTGTGGATTTTGAAAACTAATTTTCAGTCATATGATCTCGTGGAGGAAAAAACACCATACTAACATAGGGGCCCAAGTCATGGCAAGATGAATCGATAGTAGGCCTAGCACTCTAGCTCGTTTATTCAATATTTTTTCTAGGATTTTGGGTTAATATTCTAAATAATGATCACATAGGCCACACATATTGTAGAATCGTAGATCAGTTTTTCCCTCTAAGTGGTAGCTAGGAACTATGTATCCTTCTTGCAGACATGTAAATCAATATAGTCTTCATCACCATCAACCTCGACTACGATCTCAACCATTATAACCTCCTTGACATCCAATAAATCTAGCTAGGCCATTCTCTTCCTCCATGTATGGTTGAGTCATTAAATAAATATGATGCCCAAGTATGATAGAAAAGGTGATAATTGCAGTTAGTTTTAGCATTCAACTCACCTTATTATGTAGAATAATTGTTATCCTTGTAGATGTCACACAATCCAAGTTTGACATTAAATAGATTGTATTGGAATTTTCAAGTGATTTGACTCAACATGACCTGACATATATCACAGTATGTATATATCTAGACTTGATGAACATCCTGATCAAGGTAGTGAGTGAATTTGTAATTTTCTTTAGTGTTCCCTTCATTTTTGCAATTAGTTGACCAAAAATTGTTTTTTCTGCAAGGATATTGTTAAGCAATGATTTTTGTAACTACTTAATTTTCTCTTCTAAATTGTTTTCAATCATTAGATAAATTGATTGCACTTAATTATCTATCTCAATGTGCTAAGCCATTTTGAAGGTGTATTCACAAGTTTGAACTTCATGCATTCTTAGGGGTCCTGTATTTTTTGTAACAACTCAGCAACATACCATTTAACCAGTAGGGCTCCATACATAATGTAGGGTATTTCACATAGAAAATCCTTGAACCTTTACTTATCCTCCCTAACCATTTCATTTGGACATTGTTTTATTTATTTTAATTGTGTGTTGCAAGATGGTGAACATTCTTCACTTTAAAGAATGGAAAGAAGCAGGTCTTGAGATCATCTTACTTTTTGGTTGGTTTTCTCTTAAGTTCATGATACATGTGAGGAAGCTCTTTGAGATAAATACTACAAGTTGTGCCATTTTTTATCCTCATTGATAATATCATTTCTAGTTCAAAACTTCTCACAAAAACCAATATTTCTTTGGGTCTTCATCACCTTCATAGATGGGGATGTGGTTCAATCCCCATTTTCTAGAGGAGGGTTTTCCTCTTTATTTCCTTACTAATGTTCAACCAGACTGAATTTTTAGTCTCAACAACTTATAAGTGCCTTATATGTCGGGTACTTTATTTTTCAACAACTTTCATTAATATGAAATTTGTTAGGCTTTCATTGGTTTGACATCCTTTGTATATATATCCAGAAAAATGATTCATAAAAGGTTTTTTCGGTTCATCATCCAGACTTACGTCTTCTCCTTATTTAAAAATATACATTTTGGCGTGGGAGTATCTTCATGAGATTTCAAATTTGAATAATTAATTCTTCATTTTCTTTATTATCTAACCAAGTTTGCTTTGCTGCGAGAATTTGAATCTAAATATGATTTGTCAAATTTCCGTGCTCATGCCTTCTATGCGAAACTATGGATGGCTCTAAATCTTCACTAGAAGAATTCTTTGATAACATGAATTGATATTGTTGGGATGAGGGAACGGGTCATCGTTGGCTAGACACATTGAATCTCATATTTTTGACATGCCTCCAAAGGATTAATTTTAGACGGTCACTTCTTGTCATATTGGGAAAAGTTATACCTCTTGAATTTGGGTGTTTTGTGCTAATAACAGAGAAGTCACATGCATCATCACTCTCACACTCTCTATCTTGAGTTCTTAAATTATTTTCCCTTATTTATTGTCACCACTTTTGTCTCTTTTCCATTCTTATCTTTAGGATATCATTCAATTGTTTAACTAACATAAATTCACTTTGGTTATCTTTCAATTTTCTTCCTCAATCGTATATTGTTGTGTCTTTGCAATCGACAAATTTTCTCTCATTTTGAATTCTTCGATTTACATTTTACTTCTCTATTTAATTCTCTCTCTTTCTCTTTTCTTATTTCACGTGAATCATAAAACTCCTATTGTCGAACAGAATTACCATCGGTCAACAATGGGGAATCCTGCAAACATTTTTATTTGCTTAAAATTTATTCCCATGCTTCCTTTGTTTTTTTACACTGGGCATAAAGAAACTTATCCCAGTTATCTAGCCTCTTATTCTGTCCAAATTTTACTGGTGCTTGGATGGATGGTATATATTCAACTATATCTTTGGCTTCTCTGTCAAGGAGAATTTTATGTAGCACACTTAATAGTGTGAAAAATAAGTTGTCATGAAAATTACCAAAAATCATTGTTTGATAGTTTTGAAAGAATTCATTGTTATATAATTTCAACCCATTGATGCAAGTTTTTCCTTCATGTGTTTGTTTATTTTAGCATCAATCGGGTGTCATGTTTTCTCTATCACTTTAGTGAAATCATCAAGGAATTTCTTTATCTCGATAGGAGTTTCTTCGAGAAATATTCCATGTGATTTTTTGAATAAGTGCACTTTAGCTTTTGCAACCCACAATATATTTCTTCTATCATTATTATTTATGTAATTATTGATTTTTTTCTTCCACCACACTTTTTTTCTTCAATAGTCAACATTATGCATGCACATTTTGAGTGCTCGAGTGCAATATTATTGGCACCAAAATCAATGTTGTAATGTAGCAAAAGGAACTAATTTTTTTCCTGTAGGAAGGAAAAGAGACTAAAATATACATTCATATGAAATCAAGTGTGCTAGTCCACTAACTCAACTAGCCCCTCTAACAACCCTCCTTAAATTGTCTTTTAATATGATGTTGATCTTCTTTCTTCTTGATTGTATGTCATGCCTTTTGAAGGTTCTCCTCATGAGTTACACTTTAGACTCGTCATGCAAAATATGTGAGATGATAGGAGGTAGATGTCCAGAAACGGCCTCAAATGGGGAACTTTAGTAGAATGTTGATAGGTGGTATTATACCACCATTTTGTTAGAAGAAGCGACTTCATCTACTAATATTTATAGTTTAAACAATAAAATCATATATAACCTTATAAAAATTTGTTAACTATTTATGTTTGACCATATGTTTGTGGATGATATGATTAACTCATAGTTAGTGTTATTCCCTCATCTTCCATATCTCTTTCTAAAAATTTCCTATAAATTTCCATTATTTATTCACTTGCTACTACTTTAGGAAAACCATAAATATTACTAGTTTCTCTCATTAACACTTTTCTGACATGGATCACTAGATATGTACTTTCAATATGCAAAAAAGTTGTAAATTTTGTGAGACTATCAACAACCACAGAAATGGGATCCTTACATCAAAATTTTGGTAACCACGTAACAAAGTCCATGGATGTCTCTTTGATATTTTATTAGGTATATTTAATACCTTATGTAACCCTATAAATTTGATGGTATTTACCTCTTTCGCAAACTTGACATTCCTTTACAATTTTTTTTATATAGTTGTTCATTCTTTCCCCAAAAAATATTTTTTAATCCTTTTATTTGTTTTAAGAAAGTCAACATCTCCTGCCATTGGAGATTCATGTGACTCCCTTAATATTTGTTGCTTCATCATTCATTCATGGCATAAAAATGTTATACCCTTGTACCAAGCTACTTCTTTCCTAAATTGATATTTTCCCATGGATTTTATCCCTTCCTTTATACATTGTATTTTTTTATTTTGTACTATTGTCATTTTCCCATTCATGGAAAGATTCCTATAGCAATAAAAAAATATAAAAATAAATAGAATATAAACTTGATGGTTCATCTAATTTAGAATGATAATCTAGTACTACAATGTCCTTCCCCTTATTGTGGATTATTTCAAAAGAAATCCATAGAATCTTTGCTACCCATTTTTTATTCTCTTCTAATTACAATATTTTTTTCCAAAAGGTAATTTAGGATACCATGGTCTACCGTGACCTAAAATTTCCTCCAAATTATATATTGTTGTTATTTTTTTATTTACTTTAAAATTTATCCATTTCGTTTTCATATGTGGGTTTAATCAAATATTTTCCTATGATTTCCTTGATTTTAAGAGCTAATGGACTTCCTTCTCATTTTAATATTGTTCCAATTCCTTGTCATAATGCATCACGTGCTACTATGATTATTTTACTAAATATATGTACTTCCAATATTTTTGTAGAAGACATAACATCCTTTCAAATAGAAAATGTCAACCTTATTTACCATTCATACAATAAATTTGTCTTTAACAAATATGTTGAAGTGTTGCGACACATGCATAATTCTTAACATTGTTTTGGAAAAAGACCCTATGTGTCTAAAAAGTCCTACCAATATATAAATGAAATCATACCAAGTTGAATAATACCTAAATCTAGCATGTCTTATATGACATACAAAATCTCAATTTTTTTTTGTGAGGACATCTATAAGGCCTTTTATTGAGAGCCCTACATCCAGGTGTTACTTCAATTTTATATTCATGATATCCAAAGGAGGTATAACTTCAACGATTTCTTGGAAATCCCTCTAGTGCTATTAGAAGGTGCATTTTAATTCATCTAGAATATTTTCATATTCCTTCTTAAATTCCATCTGATAAATTTTAACCACGACACTTTTGCCACCCCTTTTTAGCATATTTTCCATTCAATGGGAGCTACTGACTTAAGAAGGTTTTAATTTTAACCACTATAGTTCATATTGAATTATTCATAATTCAAACATCATGAATAATTCATTATAGTTTGTGGAAATTGTGCCTAATATTTTCAACCATTGAATCCCTAGAAAAAAATCCAAATATATAATTAGGATGACATACATTGGGCATTCGAAATTGTATTTTCCTATTTTCATTTTAATTTTGTGGAATTTACCCAAATAATCAATATCCTTCCATTAACAAAAAATATTTGTAAATTTCTCACTATATAGAAAAAGGAACTAAGGATTTATTCTTGTATTTGGCAAACAAAGTTCTCACTACTAACCATATCAATAAGGACTGTGACATTTTTCTGCTTAATGTGACCTACAATATTTAGAGTTTGAGGTGCGGATAATCTTCTCAATGCATGAACATATATTTCACACTTGTCTAAATAAAATTTTTCGACAATTTTGGCTTTTGTTTCTTTCTCCTTTATGTTGACAAGTTCTTACTCACTTCTTTATTAGGTTCCATGGTGAAAAATTTTGTTTCTTCACATTTATGCCCTTTAGAACTTTTTTTTTTACAACCAAATCATAGCGCCTTTATTTGCTCTCAATTTGCTTCTCTGATATTGGAGTACGTTGAGGTACAATTATCGTATTAACCCAAAGTTATCTCTATGTTCGACATATGCCCCAATTATATACTTGTTTGTAATCTTGTACCTAGCTTGATTATGATAAGAGAAATGAAAATCTTCAATAATATTTTCAAGATATTTAAGGAGGAGCACATGTTTAATGTCTTCTGTTAATCCACCCATGTAAGTTTTTAGCAAATATTCATCACTTTTGTTATCCACCATTGTGGCAGGTAACTAAGACTCTGAATTATACTCTTTGATACCATACAATTACTTTATTATTTTCAATTAGTTGAAGTACTCTTGTTCCTCAACTTTCTCATATTGTGCTTGTAAACCTCTCATAAGAAAAACACACTTATAATGATAAGAATGGGTCTCCATTTTAACTTCCCATGAATATCATTGATAGGGATTTATCTCCTACTTAAAAAAAATTATGTGCATCCTTTGTTCATCATCAATAATTTTACACAATTCAAAATATTTCTTTGCTTATTTCACCTAGGTAATGGTATCTACTCCATGAAAATTATTTAATTCAACCTTTTGAAAGTTCATTCTCTTTGTAAAGTATCTAGAAGAAACTCCATTTTTGGAGTTAAATCCACTTGAAAATTCCTTATTCTCGGAAACTTGTTCAGCTTGAGTACTATATTTATTTTCATGAGCCTCTCATATATGGATTCTCTAATCTTTTATAGAGATCCTTATAATTGTTAGTTACTTTCACCAATATATTGTTCCAATAGATTGAACATTTATTTTGTATGTTCCTTATTGTCGTCCATCTCATTTTTAATCTTTAATTCTTTTTTTTGTTAGGACTGACCAAATCAACCATCTTCACTAGCCTATCATTTAATTCATTGATTTGACTATCCAATTTGGATTGTTGATTTCTTATATCATCATTTTCTTGGTGAATCATGGACAAGATTTCTAAAAATTTAATCGGTGAAATCAGTTTTAGAATAGTTATTGGGTCCTTCAGAGAAAGAACTATTCTGTAATAAAGCTCTGTAATGTACATACAAATTCAACTAGTAGTAGTCAACTCAATATCTTAGGAAAATAATTAAAAAGATTAATTCTTCCCTAGACATACTACATTACTATCTAATTACTAAGAGTAGTCTCCATGAGTGTTTCTATGGTGTACATAACAAAAATACAACCTAATATCTTATCTAAAACAATTTCAGACTCATTTATAAATTAGTTAAAAAGCCTAACTTTTACATAGTAATTGAAGTATGAAATTTTGACCTTTTGTACCTTACTACTTTTTCTCAACCACCTAAAATTGTCATGTTTGGAAAATTAAGAATATCATATTCATAAACTTCCCAGAAAAAAAGTTATAACAAAAAAATACTAAAAACATTTATCTACCAGAACGAAATGCTGAAATTCTATACTCTTGAGGCAAAATGTTATGATAATTGAGAATGAAAAAGTCTCAATCAATATAAATTCACATCAAGACGAAAACCTTTACATATGTTGAATCCAATGCACAAAAAAAGAGAAAAGATGACCCTTATAATGCTAAGTGTGTTCTTTACTGTGTCTTTTTAATATACGAGATGAAAGATACAATTATCATGAAAAATTCTATCTAACTAACTCATCTAACAAATAAATTAATAATGTATATTTGTTAAGCCGTTAATATAAGTAAGTTGAAGCCTTAGCGTAAAGATATGATCGCAAAATAATTTAATATCAATACTTTCAAAAATATAAATTAAAACCCTATAAATTATCGACATATTTTTCAATTTTGTATTACGTTTTATTCCATGGAAAATACATATTACAAGTACCTCACATAGGTACTATATTCACGTGAAAAATTCCTTGAGTTAGCATGAATTGGAATATCACACAAATCATTATGCATGGGACTTAGCAAGAATTGGAAATATCACACTTGGAGTTTTCACATTAAAGGTTGTATACGTTGTTCACCAAAGATATTTTGATACATTCTGACGCCTTGTGGATATTCAGAAATTTTCAAATATCTATATCTCATAAATTAAAATTTGACCCCTTGTATACTTTTTGAAATTCACAAATATCTGAATCTCATATAGTTAATTGAATGTTAATATAATATACAAATATAATAATATAACATAACTTTGTTTTTCGAAACTTAATTTTTCTTTCAAGGTTTAAATTTAATTTCTATTTCGGTCATTTCAATGTCGATGCCTGTTCAATGCCACTTACCAACCAGGGATTTATAATTATCCAATCAAATTCAAAACCTTAGCAAAACCCTATAGTGTTGCATTTAGATATGTTTGCAAAAATTGCGTATTTTTAGGTTGCTTCAAACCAATGTTTTGTTATTTCAGTGTACTTAAATTTAGAAAATTTACAGAGAATGATTTGATTTTATTTGGAGGATTATATATGGATAGATTCTTAACGAGTTAAACAAGTTAAATTACAGATTAAGCGCATCGTTACTCAAAATAAAACAACTGTTAAAGTTTTGTTTGGTTATCATAGTGTACCGCTAATGCCACTCAGTTTCATTTCTTTGAAACCTGCTTATTTAATGAAAACTAAATGTCACTATACTTTTATTTTGAATTAAATTAATAATTAAAAATCATTGATAGATTATTAACAATAAAATTATATTACTTAAAAAATAAAGAAGTATTGGATGTACCTTTTGTAGTAATACTTTGGAATTCTGAGAAAATGCTTTCATCTGCAATAAATAAAAATTACTATTGAAATAATATTTATTATAATCTACTTAAAAAAAAAAAATACAATTAAATTCATTTACCTTTGTATCAGAAATCTTTCTTATTCCTTTATGTAATTGTTTTTCAAGTTGTTCTAATTCTTTGAGAGTTAACGACTCCAGATCTTCACCAACGATGTTCTTGCTCATAAAAATAAAAAATAAAAAACATAAAAATATATTTAAATTTTTTAATATGTTTTCATATAAATGATGAACCAGTAAACGAGTATAACCTTATATATCGTCTTACCTTTTTCCTTTTTTCCAACATGTTTATCTTCTCATGCAACCTCTCGAGCTGTAACACATCAAATTCACATATTGTATATTTGTCATATTGTATATTTGTGACTACAAATTCATAGATGGGAAAACTTATTTAATGATATGTAAATAAGAAGGCATGGAAATATCTTTAAAAACATTATACTAAATAAAAATATATTCTAATAAAGAAAAATGGTATTTTAAATATAAGTAAATGACTATATATGCACAAAAATTATATAGAATCATTTTTCTTATAAATTTTGAGATATTGTTGTTTTAATTTTTTTCTAATTTATGTAATATAAAAATAAGAGTTTATATAATTATATAATTATTTAGGTTAGATTTAATTAATGTTGAGGGATAATAGTATAAAGGAAAAGAAGCCCTAGTATAATATTTATTTATTTTTATTTTTATTTTATTTTATTTTTTATTTTTATTTATTTTTATTTATTTATTTATTTTATTTTTTTGTCTTTAAAGTCATTATTTCTAAATTATTAAAAATATTCTATAATAATAATTAGATTTAAAAGAGTTAGGAACCTCATATTTTGTGTGTTTCATAATAAATAAATTTCAATTTATTTAGAAATTCTAGGAAATTGTCTCTATGCAAGAAGAATTAAAAGATGTTTTTAGTGAAAAACAAATTACAAAATTAGTGAATCACTTACCATATGTTGGTTAAAGGATGTTTTAATGAAAAACAAATTATAAAATTTGTGAATCACTTATCATAAGTTGGTTAGTTATGGAGTATGCTTATGTTCTTGATTTAGAGGTCTTATTTTTAAGGGTGTTTGAATTCTATTTCAGACAAGGGGTGTATTGGGCTTTCTCCTCTACTATTGTCACTAAAGGATTTAGTGTAGATACAAAAATTCCTTGGAGCCTTCCATGGGTAGGGTTTGAGGGAAACTTCCCCAAAGAGAATTTTTTGGAAAAATAATCTTATAGGTTATTGTAATTGCATAGTCATTCTAGATTTTTTATCATTAGCTTATATATATAACACTATATGTTATTTTATGATTTATCTTCCTCCATCTAAGGCAATCCTATTTTTATGAGTGAATTATATTTTATTTATATAATAATGACATAGCATTGTAATTGAGAAAGAGAAGACTTTGAGACAGAGAGAAGAGAAGCTTGCAATGTATGATTTATAGTCTTTAATCCCTTAATTTTTTTGGATTGAAGAAAATAAATGACTCACTATTTCTCAATGGATGTAGACCAAATTGAGTGAATCACATACATTAGTGTCTCATTTTTATTGCTTCATTCTATTTTTTATTTCTTCATTGATTTATATTTTATTCTTGTGTGATTTTAGTCCTAACTAATCTAAAAAAAAAAGGTTTATTTGGTTGCTAAAGCTTATAGGAAAGGAGGGTTCTTGGATCAAGTGGGAGAAATGGAGAAAAAAATAATTAGGGTAAAAAATTTTAATACCAAGAAGCTATTGGTTGTGTATGATGAAATGGAATATTATCTATCTAAGAAAAAAATGTAACATTGGATGGAATAGCAAAGAAACCCACAACAATGAAGGATGAAGTATTGGATATAATTAACTGTAACACCCCCAATTTGTGTGTTGAATTTTTAAAGTTAGACATTTGAACTTAAATCCTAAGGGGGCGGACCCCAAGGGATAAGTATGGTGTGAATGTAATTTCATATCTTATTTGAGGAAATAAATAAAATGATTATGCAGTTTGACCAAGATGAGAATATGAGATCACTTGCCAAATCCATGAGGATGGATAAGGCAACAAATCCCCAACAATCTTTCAAAAATCCTTGAAAGAAATTAATTTAGATTTGAGGAGGAATCTAAATTTCCCTAATGAAGAGGAGTAGTTGGGAAGAGGTGAGAAAAAGCTGGAAAAGCTGAGGAAAAGCTTAAAGCAGCTTTATAGAACCCCAAAATGGGAAGCCTAGGCTAAACAGGAAAGAAAGCATCCTGCTATTCTGGACGCAGAATTAGAAACATGCTTTGGGGAAATATGAGCTTAAATAAGCTGCTCCTAGGCAGATCAGAGGTGGATCTGTTCTAGGAGGTGATCTCTGCTCGGGGGTGAGTCCTGGGAGACAAAGAGGACTCTAAGGTTGGATGCTTGGTGTTACAGTAGTGGTATGTTCCTTTAATTTCGTTCATTCGGATGTTATATAGATCTGTACATATAAAGTTTAAAGATGTATGTTTGATTTTGGTACTACATTTAATAGAGTCCATCATCGAGGCATTCACCTTCCAGATATTGTTTAGTTGTATAAAGCAGAATCCATGGAATAGAAACCCCGAAACTCTAAACCAAGTTGGTTTAAATGCGAAATTACTTAAGTTTCCATAGATAATTAAATATTAATTGGTTCTAGGACCTGATGTGGATGCTCTTATGTATGATAGGAAAATATGACGACGGAACTTATTACGAAGTGAAGACTTAGCCTATATAGTACATAGCGAAAAGTAAGCAAGATATTGGGAATATGTGAAAAGAAAAATGTGCTAGAAGCAGAGAAAATTCACTATATGAGCATTATAACATTTATAAGTGTATAGAGTGCATCTCTAAATCTATTCTTACTCATTGAAAACCAGTGTCATAGAAAAATACTTGACTTATAATTAAGGCCCTCTAGTCAAGTACTATTAAAAACATTTAGGTAGGCCTCCAAAGAAAAAACAGAGTTTAAGAGTAAGTGCTCTAGAACATATACTTGAATTCTTATTAAACCACAAAGTAAGTTTACACTATAAAAGGGTGATAGCACTCACAGCAATTATAGCGTATTTTGTATGTTACCTTCATCTTTAACCCTTAAAATAAACATTAGGGAAATGGAGTTAATAGATGCTTAAGGTATACCATCACTTGAACTATCGACTACTTATATATATATGCTAAACAAAAAAAAAAAACACCAAAAGTATACATATGTTAACAAGTGTCGAATACTATACAATTAAGTCCTTGTTAATCCTCGACTACAGATGAGCCACATATGTGTATACCTAAATTTTATAGATCACAAGGGTGATATAAATCTAAATTCTATATTTACACGATACGTGTTAAAAAGGAAACATACATGTGAAACATATAAAACATATGAAACATATGAAACAATGAGACATATATGCCCAAGGTAGATACGAATACGATTACATATATAAACCATATATGTGAACAAAATAAACCATGAATACGAATTGTATATATATGAACTATACATGGCAAAAAGGAATTATTGATACGAATCGGTTATGTTGAAATGAATTGCATATAGCTACGGCCATGGAATTCCAGCGTTTAGTCCTTTACGGTAGATTATCAAAAAACCTAACTTACTGCTTCAGAACTTTATTCGAATAATATGACGATATATACATATACCTAAATCAAAGGAAATAAAAATATAGTGACCTTGATGTGAAGTAATGTAAGGAATACGATTTTATACCTGTAAGAACCATCTACGCGGAGGCGGGGCCTCACAGTAGGCGAGAGCGTGGTAAGTTTAACTCTGCCTGAAAAAAAAATAAAACGATTTTTGTGACGGGGCCCTGTAAGGCCGAATAGAGCAAAACACAATTAAATTGTTATTCATTACAGTGACGGTAGATGAAGGATTTTAATGGGAAACTGCCGAAGGGTCGGCAAACACAGAAGCAAAATAAAATGACAGCATTATTTAAGCCGGGTCCTAGATCCAACTCAGCGAGTCGCTGTAATAGTAACACGGTTCTTACTGTATGACCTCTTAAGGTCGATTAGATCCAAATAAATGAAATCGTTATATTCCTGCAGTGATAGCATGTGAATGATCATCACTGGGTAAACGCCAGAGGATTGGCCAATGCCAAACGAAGGAAAACGATAATCATTTAGTTCCACGACCGAGAACCGGTCGGCTCATCTCTGTGGAGGTGATATGGGCGACCTCTCGTCCCACTCCTGTGTAGACATGAAGGTCAGGAAAAAAAAAAAGAGGATAACAGATGTATTTAAAAAGGAATTAACAATAAGGACGAAAATAAAACTCCATGCCAGCCAATTCGAATAGGCTTGCTGGGTCATTAACCGGGTGTACGCGCTGAGCCGTAACCTGCATGTCAAACAGTGAGGCAAGTTAAAATATACCCATTGCGCGTATCATAAACATAAACGCTGGAAAAACGAGAAAATTGTAATACACAGCGACATGAATTTAAAGGAGTTGGTTACCATCGTAAGCCGAGGAAAGCAGGTTCATTGCACCAGAAGAAGACCTGATACGCATTGAACCAGAGGTTCGCCTGCACAAATGAGAAAACGCATGCACTTGACTATTAAATCCTGGGGTTGCCATTCCACAGAGAGAAATGGGAACGGAACACCTGAAAGGAAATAATAATGAACAAAAAGGGAGGGGGGTTTAAAATGTGAACCAAAAACCCTAACCCTAAATCTACCGTATCCCTCACAAAAGCGCGTTGCAGGGTTGGCGTACAGATCACAGCTTCAACCCTACTCCGCGTCGACCTGCGTAGCACGGAATTCGTGAAAGTTTTAGAAGTCGGGTGGAGTAGGTAAGATCCGTAAGCTCTCATAACCCTTAGTTACCAGACGCTAAATTCGTGCATCGGTCGTGAGGGAAGTGACCTCCTTGAAATGCATGTTTTGTGCGTTCATCAGGGTGCACCCTAGACCTTGATTCACGTCAACATGCCATGCTGTTGGGAGATTTGGATTTCTGTGGTAGTGTTTTAACGTTAATTAAAAAAAGCCGGAGCTAAACGATGCCTTTGTGTGGCGTGTGGTGCCAGTTATCTATATAATAATTTCATACGTCCGATCAAGTTCTCATTACCTATTCGATCTCCACGTGGATGGGGCGAAAACCATAATATACTAAACCCTAATATATGAGTCATAAGGGAATAAAATCATGTTATGGTTATGGGATTTTAAAAGAAAAAAAATGAATGCTTTGAATCCTACACGGCGTGATGGTTTAAAAAGCATATAGAATGTAATGATTCTAATGTTTGGGAGAATAACCACATATCTATATATATGTATATAGGTAGGACATATAATATTTTATGATTGGGAATAAAGTTACCCTTTAGATTTTGATGGGTCGAATATTAAATACCTATTTATATATATATATATATATATATATATATATATGTATATATAATTATATATATATGAATAAACATATATGTGTATGTTGGATTTAATAAAGTTATCTTTGAGATTTATAAGTAGGATAACAAACACCTATTTATTTATACATATATATGTATATATATGAATAAAATATATATCTATGTTAGATCGAAGGAGAGCTGTAATTTAGATTTATATGGTTAGGGCATGGAATATCTATATATATAAACATATATATATATATATATATATATATATATATATATATATATATATATATATATAAACCTATATATATACATTGGATTAATAAAGTGGCACTTTAATTGGGTTTATTACATTACCCTTTAGTTGAATTTAATAAGTGAAGGGTGTGAACTTCGGTACTGAAATTCGCCCATAGGTATAGATTGTAATTAAACGGGAAATTTGTTAGTAGGACCGAAATACGTGTGAAAAAAAAAAAATAAAAAAAATAAAAAAAAATTTAGGAGGTGTGACAAATGGTATCGGAGCATCAGTTACAACAAATTGGGCTGTCATTTTTTGCTCACTGTTATAACATATGTGGTTGTTTTGTTGAAAATTTTATTTTAAAATTTTGCTAATTTGTGTTGTGAGTGTGTACAGTTGAAATGGCTGAAGGTGAAGGGATTTATGTGGATCTGCGTGATGAGTTTGCTACTCCAGATCCCAATGCCCCAGTACTGGCTATGTTGCACAGGCTGCAACGAGAATTGGCTGAGTTAAGAAGCCAAAATGACATGTTGTCATCAAACAAGAAGGAGAAGGAAAGATCATCGTAGATTTAACTTCCTGCAATGCAATAGTGAAGGCAAAGGTTCTGAAAAAGAAAGATGCTTCTAACTCAGAATGAAGATGCAACTAGAAATAAACATGTTAAAAGAGAATTGGCAGTGGAGAATTTAGAAAGATCAAACCTCCCTCCTATGATGGGAGAAGGAGGGAAGATGTCAAGCTAAGTTGTTGAACATGACTGAAGGTTTCCAAGTATATGAATATGAGAGGACCCATGCCGACAATGTGGCATCAACACAAGGAAAGGCTACACTGTGGTGGGAAGAGACAAAAATGGTGCATGCCATTGATGAAAAGACAGTTACTTGGGAAGACTTTCAGAATAAGTTCAAGAATCGTTATTTGAACGAACGATATTACGATGATAAAGCAAAAGAATTCCATGAACTTAGACTAGGACAGCTCACCATCGATGAGTTTGTCACTAAGTTTACAAATTTACTGAGATATGTCCCTTACCTTAGGGAAGAAAAGGCAAAAGTGCAAAGATTTTTAAATTGTTTGCCTACTGTGTACAAGGAGAAAATTGAGTTTGATAATCCAAAGACAATGGATGAGGCTGTTAGGAAAGAAAGATATGCTAATGCTAGCTTAAAGGCAAAATAACAAGGAAAGAGCTGGTCGAACAAGGGTGAGTTCAAAAGGTAAAAGACCAAAACCAAAGATATATCTAAGCAGAAATTTTGGTAGAGATCATCACTTTAAAAAATTTAATAGTGTGGTCCCTTATTATGTTAGTGTTAAGCCCCTATATTAATAGTGTGGTCCCTTATTATGTTAGTCTAACCCCACTTATTGTTATTAGTGTACCCCTGTAACCCCCATATTGTTATTATTGTGCCCTTGCATTATTATTGTTAGGTCGGCTAGGATTACATTGTGGCCCCACTAGGATTGTATTGTGCCCCCATGGACTCCTATATATAGAAGGAGGTTTTGTTCATTTGTAGCATCCAAGAATTGTTCATTCATGTAATGTATTGGAGGTTGCCCCCTCGAAGTGGCTCATTTCTAAGGCGTGAATATCTCTTTTCTTCTCTCTTTGGAGCTGGTTACACAACATTTGGTATCGGAGCTTTGGGATTCTAGGGTTTCGCTGCTCCAAACAGGTCATCGTGGAATTTTCGCTATAACTTTTTTTCTACGAAGCTTCAGAAGCTGAAATTTCTAGGGTGTGAAGCTGAAATCTTGAGGAAGGTTGTCTAAAAATTTCAGATCTTGGTTCGCAATATTTGAGGAGATATCATCTGTGGAAGTTAGGTATCTTTTCAAGCTCATAAACAGGTCATCGTGGCATTTGCGCTATAAAGTTTTTTGTACGAAGGTTCAGAGTCTGAAATTCATATGGTGCGAAGCTGAAAGCCTGAGGAAATTCGTCAAAAAATTTCAGAGCTTGGTTCGCAATATTTTTGGAGATATGATCTGTGGAAGGTAGTGCTTTTTCAGGCTTCTGAATTGCATCTCAAAGAGGTGATCGTGGGAAAACTTCAATAACTCTCTCTCTGGGCATTGGATTGAAGTGCCGTAAAAATTGGTCGCAAGTACACAGACTGAAGTTTCTGGGCTATCAATTTCAGAGACAAAGGACAAAACAGTGAGACGTGGCAAGTCGTACAAGTTCGCTCTACTAAACCAGTCCAGAATTAGGTCATTGTGGGAGATTGGACACAACTTTGTCTTGGAGAATCCAAATCAGGTCAGACCTGTGGCATTTGAAAGAAGCTTCAGAGATCTACTACAGGGCTGAATTTCAGATATCGAATATTTTCAACTACAGAGATAATTCAATTTCAATATCGAGCTCCTAAAAGCTAGTAAAAGGTGTGTATTTTTTCTCCGAATTGCATAAGTATTGTTTGAAGAATCAAGTGGAATTGATTCCAAGGGCATATTGAAGAATTTTTATCAGTAATGGGTTCTATTATGCATCCAAAAAATAATTCCATACCCATTAAGCCCTCAGAAAGCTATACTATGACGCATGAAGAGGAAGAATTGCAGTATGAGATATCAAAATTACGGTACCAAGTGCAACAAATTTCGATCTTACATAGAGAAATTGAAGATGAAATAGATGGTTTAAAAGCAGAAATGGAGGCTAAGTTGGATCATTTGAAGGATCAAATAATAGCAAATATGGATGATAAATTAGTGGAAGATCACATTGAGCATCAACAACAAGTTCTCCAACTCTCAAAGGATAACCTAACTTTGGTGCAAAAACAAATGATACAACCGGAAGATCAACATCACATCAAAAGAAGTTCTGAAGGAGTCACAGAAACAAGAACGCGACAAGTACAATCAATTTCATATTTTCTCAGCAAGTGGAAGAACTTTCTTGTAGAAGATTCCACATGGGAGGATGAAAATTTTATACAGAAGCATCAAGAAATAATCAAGCGTTGAGGACAACACTTGTTTGAAGGAGAGGGGCATGTTAAGCCCCTATATTAATAGTGTGGTCCCTTATTATGTTAGTCTAACCCCACTTATTGTTATTAGTGTACCCCTGTAACCCCCATATTGTTATTATTGTGCCCTTGCATTATTATTGTTAGGTCGGCTAGGATTACATTGTGGCCCCACTAGGATTATATTGTGCCCCCATGGACTCCTATATATAGAAGGAGGTTTTGTTCATTTGTATCATCCAAGAATTGTTCATTTATGTAATGTATTGGAGGTTTCCCCCTCGAAGTGGCTCATTTCTAAGGCGTTTATATCTCTTTTCTTCTCTTTTTAGAGCTAGTTACACAACATTACGATGATAAAGCAAAAGAATTCCATGAACTTAGACTAGGACAGCTCACCATCGATGAGTTTGTCACTAAGTTTACAAATTTACTGAGATATGTCCCTTACCTTAGGGAAGAAAAGGCAAAAGTGCAAAGATTTTTAAATTGTTTGCCTACTGTGTACAAGGAGAAAATTGAGTTTGATAATCCAAAGACAATGGATGAGGTTGTTAGGAAAGCAAGATTATGCTATCAGCAGTTTAAAGGTAAAGCTGAACAAGGAAAGAGCTGGCTGAACAAGGGTGAGTTCAAAGGTAATAGACCAAAACCAGCATATCTAAGAAATTTTGGTAGAGATCATCAGCGGAAAAAATTTAATAAACTAAAAGAAAGTCAAACTGCTCAGTCCCAAGTGGCTTCAAAACCAGTATAAGGGAACAATAAAAAAGAAGGGACAGTCAGAATGAAGGAACCTTTGAAATGTTGGGGTTGTGGAGAACCCCATATGATGAGGGACTGCCCCCATCGAAATATACACATGATCAGCAGAGAGCGAGAGGCAACAACAGTCAATGACATAGCCAGAAACATACCAACTATCAGTGCAGCATTGGAAAATCGGCAAGCAGAACATCAAGCAACCATGGTGGGAATGGAGGGTAAGATTTCTGACTTACCTGTTACTGTTTTGATTTATCCAGGTGCTTCCTTAAGTTACATTAGTCCTGGAATTGTAGAAAAATGTAAAATTAAACCTAAAAAATTTCAACAATCATGGTTGGTACAGCTGGCCACTGGAACTAAGAGAAAAGTCACTCATAAGTTGCCCAAAACAGCAATACAATTAAATGGTTTTTCAACAGAAGTAAATTTGAACATATTGCCATTAGGATCCTATGACTTGCTGATAGAAATGGATTGGCTGGAAAAGAAGAAAGCTCTGATGAATTGCTGGGATAAAACCCTGCATTGTGTGGATGAGGAAGGGAAACCTTTTACACTAAAAGGGAAACCAAAATCCATTTCAATAAGACAAATATCAGCCTTACAATTAAAAAGAACAGCTAGAAAAGGATACCAAGTATATGCAGTGCATGTAGAAGAAATAGAACAGCAAACTGAGGAAGAGTTACTGGATGCTATACCAGTCATCAGAGAATTTAAGGAAGTCTTTCCCAAGGAAATCCCTCATCTTCCCCCCCAAAAGAGAGATTGATTTTTCAATCGATCTGGTACCAGGAGCAACACCTGTTTCTCGAGCACCGTATCGAATGAGCCCTCCTGAACTAATGGAACTAAAAATGCAATTACAGGAACTGTTAGATAAAGGGTATATTAGACCAAGTGTGTCTCCTTGGGGAGCCCCGGTTTTATTTGTGAAAAAGAATTATGGAACTTTTAGGATGTGCATTGATTATCGTCAACTGAACAAATTGACCATTAAGAATAGATATCCACTTCCTAGAATTGATGATCTTTTTGATCAAGTGAGAGGAGCTTCAGTCTTTTCCAAGATTGACTTACGGACGGGTTATCACCAGCTTAGAATTAAAGAAGAAGACATCAGCAAAACAGCATTTCGAACCAGGTATGGGCATTACGAATTTGTAGTCCTACCTTTTGGTTTGACGAATGCCCTTGCCACATTTATGTGTCTATGAACAGTGTGTTGAATAAGTATTTGGACAAATTTGTTCTTGTGTTCATAGATGATATCTTAGTCTATTCTAAAAATGAAGATGAACATAAGGAACATCTGAGAATAGTGTTGCAGACTTTGAAAGAAAATAAGCTATATGCCAAGGTCAGTAAATATGAATTTTATAAAGATAAAATTCAATATTTGGGTCATATTATTTCTGAAAAAGGGCTTGCAGTTGACCCTGAAAAGATAAAAGCAATTAAGGAATGGCTAGTGCCAACTGATGTTTCAGCAGTAAGGTCATTCATGGGGATGGCAGGCTATTATCGTAGATTTGTGGAAATATTTTCTGCCATAGCACATCCCATCACTTCATTGCAAAGAAAGGGTGTCAAGTTTGTGTGGACTGAAAAATGTCAGAACAGTTTCGAACAGTTGAAACAAAAACTTATTTCAGCCCCTATATTAAAAATTGTTGATCCTGATAAAGAGTTTGTTGTATGTACAGATGCTTGCAGAGAAGGGCTGGGAGGAGTCCTGTTGCAGGAAAATTCAGTCATTGCCTATGAATCTAGGAAACTGAAAATACATGAACATAATTATAGTGCATATGATTTGGAATTTGCCGCTGTTATCCATGCTTTAAAAATGTGGAGGCATTATCTCTTGGGGAAGAAGTTCACATTGATGACTGATCATATCAGCCTCAAATATTTTTTCTCCCAAACTGACCTGAATGCAAGACAAGCCAGATGGCTGTCCTTTCTAAGTGAATTTGATATGGATATAAAGCATATCAATGGAAAAGAAAATAAAGTTGTTGATGCCTTAAGTAGAAATGCTTGTCAACATTTAACCAGCATGGGGAGTAGTGCCCAGATGGAGATAGAGGAATTGGTAGGAAAAGCAGCAAATCAAGATCCCAACTATGAAGCACTCTTGGTGAAACTATAGAAAAAGGATAAAACTGATTTCACAAAAAACCAAAGAGGGCTACTCTATTTCAAAAACAGGTTGTATATTCTAGATATAGAGTCATTGAAAAGAGAAATTTTAGATGAATATCACAAACAGCCCTATGCAGGACATCCAGGATATCAAAAGATGTTAACAGCCTTAAAGAAGAAGTTGTTCTGGCCAGGAATGAAAAGAGATGTGGCAGAGTATTTAAGTAGATGTATGGAATGTCAGTTAGTCAAGGTTGAGCATCAACACCCAGCAGGGCTTTTAAACCCTTTACCAATTGCAGAATGGAAATGGGATACAGTTTCCATGGATTTTATAACTGGATTAACCAAAAACAAATATCAGCACGATTCTGTAATGGTAGTGGTAGACACTCTAACAAAGGCTGCCCACTTTATACCAGTGAAATCTACCTTTGGAACATCTCAAGTAGCAAATGTTTTTCTAAAGGAGATAGTAAGGCTTCATGGAGTTCCCAAAGTGATTGTCTCAGATCGGGATGCTAAGTTCACAGCAGCGTTTTGGAAAGGACTGTTTGCAGGAATGGGTACTAAGCTGAATTTTAGTACTGCCTATCACCCTCAAACTGATGGGCAAACAGAAAGGACAAATCAAATTTTAGAGGATATGCTGAGAATGTATGTGATGGATAGGCCATCACAATGGGAAGAGTATCTGCATCTAGCTGAGTTTGCTTATAATAATAGTTACCAATCCTCTATTAAGATGAGTCCGTTTGAAGCACTCTACGGGAGAAAGTGCCATACTCCCTTGAGCTGGAGTCAACCAGAAGATAAACTGGTGTTGGGACCAGATGCACTACAAGAGATGGAAAGAATTGTCAAACAGATACAAAGAAATATCAAGACAGCACAAGATCGCCAGAAAAGCTATGCTGATAAGAAAAGAGTGCACTGAGAATTCAAAGTGGGGGATCATGTGTATTTGCGCATCAAACCCAAAAAGAGCACACTTTATGCTGGAAGTTGTGCAAAACTTGCTCCTAGATATTGTGGGCCTTTTGAAGTTTTGGAAAGGGTGGGACCAGTGGCTTACAAACTGGCCTTACCCCCCATGTTAGAGTTCATAATGTGTTTCATGTTTCGTTATTAAAAAGATATGTGTATGATGCTTCTCACATAGTTTATTGGAATGTTGTACAGGAGGGTGGAACCCCGAGAGGGGTATATTTTGACAGAACTTCAAATATTGGAGCGGGAAGAAATTGAATTGAGAAACAGAACAGTGGCCAGAGTAAAAGTGCAGTGGAAGCACTTTACTGCTGAAGAAGCCACCTGGGAAAGGGAAGCTGAAATGATGGAGAAATATCCATTTTTGTTTAACTAAACTCTAGTAGTTGAATAACAACACCGAGGACGGTGTTTATTTTCAAAGGGGGGATATGTAACACCCCCAATTTGTGTGTTGAATTTTTAAAGTTAGACATTTGAACTTAAATCCTAAGGGGGTGGACCCCAAGGGATAAGTATGGTGTGAATGTAATTTCATATCTTATTTGAAGAAATAAATAAAATGATCATGCAGTTTGACCAAGATGAGAATCTGAGATCACTTTCCAAATCCATGAGGATGGATAAGGCAACAAATCCCCAACAATCTTTCAAAAATCCTTGAAAGAAATTAATTTAGATTTGAGGAGGAATCTAAATTTCCCCAATGAAGAGGAGTAGTTGGGAAGAGGTGAGAAAAAAGCTGGAAAAGCTGAGGAAAAGCTTAAAGCAGCTTTAAATAATCCCAAAATGGGAAGCCTAGGCTAAACAGGAAAGAAAGCATCCTGCTATTCTGGACGCAGAATTAGAAACATGCTTTGGGGAATTTTGAGCTTAAATAAGCTGCTCCTAAGCAGATCAGGGGGTTGATCTGTTCTAGGAGGTGATCTCAGCTCGGGGGTGAGTCCTGGGAGATAAAGAGGACTCTAAGGTTGGGAGGTTGGTCAATTGCAATAGTGGTATGTTACTGTAATTTTCTGTTCATTCATATGTATTATGGTATGAATTAGCTACATATAAAAATTTAAGAGAATCTGTATGTTTGATTTTGGTACTACATTTAACAGAGTCCATCATAAGGCAATCACCTTCCAGATACTGTTTAGTTTTATACCAGAAATCCATGGAATAGAAACCCTAGAAACTCTAAACCAAGGTGGTTTAAATCTGAAGTTACTTAGTTCCCATAGATAATTAAATATTAATTGGTTCCTGTAGATACCAATGGGATGCTCTTATGTATGATAGGAAAATATGACAGTAGAACTTATTACAGCAGACTTAAGTCTATATGGTACATAGCAGGAAGGAAGTAAGCAAGATATTAGAATATGAAAAAAAATTGTGCTAGAAAAAGAGTAATTCTACTCTATATGAGCATTATAACATTTATAAGTGTATAGAGTACATCTCTCAATCTATTCTTACTTCTTGAAAACCAGTATCATAGAAAAATACTGGACTTATAATTAAGGCCCTTTAGTCAAGTACTATTAAAAACATATAAGTAGGCCTCAAAAGAAAAACAGAATTTAAGAGTAAATGCTATAGAACATATATTTGAATTCTTATTAAACCACAAAGTAAATCTACACTATAAAAGGGTGATAGCACTCATAGCCATTATAGAGTATTTTGGTATTTTACCTTCATCTTTAACCCTTAAAATAAACATTAGGCAATGGATTTAATCGATGCTTAAGTTATACCATCACTTGAACTATCGACTACTTATATATATATGCAAAAAAAAAACAAAAAGAGCAAGTGTCGATTAATAAATAATTAAGTCCTTGTTAAGACTCGACTACAATTGAGCCACATATGTGTATACCTCAATTTTATAAATCACAAGGACGATGTAAACCTAAATCCTATATTTACACGATACATGTTACAAAGGAAACATACATGTGAAACATACACAACGAGACATATAGGCCAAGGTATATAGGAATACGATTACATATATAAACCATATATGTTAATAGAACAAATCATGAACACGAATTGTATATATATGAGCTATACATGGAAAAAAAGAAATATTGATACGAATCGGTTATGTTGAAATCAATTACATATAGCTACGGCCATGGAATTCCAACGTTTAGTCAAAATACAGTAGATTATCACAAAACCTAACTACATAAATGCTGAGAGCATGTATTCATATATGCCAATCGAAAATGTACAGAGAGCCGGTATAATATGACTGATATATACATACACCTAAATCAAAAGAAAAATAAAAATATGGCGAACCTTCAGCGCATAGGTAATGTAAGAAATACGATTTTATGCCTGTAAGAACCATCTACGCGTAGGCGGGGCCTCACAGTAGGCGAGAGCGTGGTAAGTTTAACTCTGCCTGTATAAAAATAAAACGATTTTTGTGATGGGGCCCTGTAAGGCCGAATAGAGAAAAACACAATTAAATCGTTATTCATTACAGTGACGATAGATGAAGGATTTTAATGGGAAACTGCCGAAGGGTCGGCAAACACAGAAGCAAAATAAAATGACAGCATTATTTAAGCCGGGTCCTAGATCCAACTCAGCGAGTCGCTATAATAGTAACACGGTTCTTACTGTATGACCTCTTAAGGTCGATTAGATCCAAATAAATGAAATCGTTATATTCCTGCAGTGATAACATGTGAATGATCATCACTGGGTAAACGCCAGAGGATTGGCCAATGCCAAACGAAGGAAAATGATAATCATTTAGTTCCACGACCGAGAACCGGTCGGCTCATCTCTGTGGAGGTGATATGGGCGACCTCTCGTCCCACTCCTGTGTAGACATGAAGGTCAGGAAAAAAGAAGAAGAGGATAACAGATGTATTTAAAAAGGAATTAACAATAAGGACGAAAATAAAACTCCATGCCAGCCAATTCGAATAGACTTGCTGGGTCATTAACCGGGTGTACGCGTTGAGCCGTAACCTGCATGTCAAACAATGAGGCAAGTTAAAATATACCCATTGCGCGTATCATAAACATAAACGCTGGAAAAACGAGAAAATTGTAATACACAGCGACATGAATTTAAAGGAGTTGGTTACCATCGTAAGCCGAGGAAAGCAGGTTCATTGCACCAGAAGAAGACCTGATACGCACTGAACCAGAGGTTCGCCTGCACAAATGAGAAAACGCATGCACTTGACTATTAAATCCTGGGGTTGCCATTCCACAGAGAGAAATGGGAACGGAACACCTGAAAGGAAATAATAATGAACAAAAACGGAGGAGGGTTTAAAATGTGAACCAAAAACCCTAACCCTAAATCTACCGTATCCCTCACAAAAGCGCGTTGCAGGGTTGGCGTACAGATCACAGCTTCAACCCTACTCCGCGTCGACCTCTGGTAGCACGGAATTCGTAGCAGGGTTTTAGAAGTCAGGTGGAGTAGGTAAGATCCGTAAGCTCTCATAACCATTGATTACCTGGAACGCTAAATTCATGCATCGAGTCGGCGGGAAGTGACCTCTACTGAAGGCTGTGCGTTCATCCGGTGCACCCCCTGAACACTCCAAGTTCACATCACTGTACCTGCACTGTTCGTGGCAGAAGTAGATTAGCAATGGTAGTATGCCAACGTTAAAAAAAACCGGAACGCGGATACACGCCACCGTAGCGTATCGTGTAAGTTCCATCTAATAATTTCATACGTCCGATCAAGTTCTCATTACCTATTCGATCTCCACGTGGATGGGGCGAAAACCATAATATACTAAACCCTAATATATGAGTCATAAGGGAATAAAATCATGTTATGGTTATGGGATTTTAAAAGAAAAAAAATGAATGCTTTGAATCCTACACGGCGTGACGGTTTAAAAAGCGTATAGAATGTAATGATTCTAATGTTTGGGAGAATAACCACATGTCTATATAAATGTATATAGGTAGGACATATAATCTTTTATGATTGGGAATAAAGTTACCCTTTAGATTTTGATGGGTCGAATATTAAATAACTATTTATATATATATATATATATATATATATATATATATATATATATATATATATATATATATATATATATATATATATATATATATATATATATATATATATATATGTATATATATATAATTATATATATATATGAATAAACATATATGTGTATGTTGAATTTAATAAAGTTATCTTTGAGATTTATAAGTAGGATAACAAACACCTATTTATTTATACATATATATGTATATATATGAATAACATATATATCTATGTTAGATCGAAGGAGAGCTGTACTTTAGATTTATATGGTTAGGGCATGGAATATCTATATATATAAACATATATATATATATATTGGATTAATAAGGTGGCACTTTATTCAGGTGTATTACATTGCACTTTAGTGGAATTTAATAATTGAAGGGTGTGAACTTTGGTACTGAAATTTGCCATAGGTATAGGTGGTATTTAAACTAGAAGTGGAAAAATTGCTAGTAGAGAAAGAATACGTTGTCGAAAAAAAAAAAAAAATTGGAGGTGTGACATTAACAGAAATAAACTAATAACATTATTGGTATTCATGGAACCATTGAAAACTTCTATCATTTCAAAATAAAACACAACAAAGGGTTTGCTGAAAACATTGGATAAACTGTATGAAAACCCTGAGCTCCCAAAAAGGTATTTCTTATGAAGTGTTTATTTATATCAATATGTTGGAAGGTGTGTTTGTTTCTGATCATATAAATGAATTTAACACAAGAAATACCCAAGTAATTTCTATAGGAGTACACTATGACGATAAAGTTAGGGGTTTATTGGTTTTGTGCTCATTGCTAGAAATATGGAATGGTTTTCTCATTGTTATGAGTATTTTTGTATACAGCTTAAGAACTTTAATGTTTGATTATGTTATTCATGTTATCATTGGAAAATATATGTAATGGAGAAGAATATGTGAGACGTGAGGTAATTCTTTGACTGTAGAATGAGGGAAGACAAAGGGAGATAGAAATCAACCCAGTGAATGATGGAAATTATAAGAAGGGAAGATACAATTATAGAGGGTGGTTAAAATGGTATCGTTACGGGAAGAAATGACCTAACAACACATATTGTTGGTATCTAAAACAAAAAATAAGGATGAAAAACAAGAGAATAAAAACTAACAAAATATAGTAGGTGATGTGCTACGAGATGCTTTAATCCTTTTACTATATATCGTTGTTGATTCTTGGTTAATAGACGAAAGGTATTCATTTCATACCACTCAAGGTGGCCTTTGAATGGTTTGTTTTAGTGATGATGCAACATGTCAAATTGTTGGAATTATTATGTTATGGATAAAATTATAGAATGGAAAGCAATGGTTGTGGAACATTCATGATTTTAGAAGAAAGATAATTTCAATAGGATAAATGCAAAGTGAAAGTTCTACAGTCACATTGATAGGAAATTCATGCAAAGTCACTGAAGGATATCTCATCATGGAAAAAGGAGAAAGGGATATACATTGTATTTATGTACTATAATGAGGAAATTTCTTTTTTTTTAGCTTCTAGGATACCAAAGTCAATATTATGGCATCATAGGCTTGGGGACATGAATACGAAGGGGATGAAAATTCTCCACTCAAGTAATTGGTACCAAATTTGTAGAAATTTGATTTAGAATTTTGCAAACATCTTGTTTACGAAAGGGGGAACAAAGTTGGATTTTTTATAGTTTTAAAGGAAACGAAGATTGAAAATTTAGATGTTTGGGATAAAAAATGGATAGGGACTATCACAGTATCATCTCTTAGTGACTTTAATTATTATGTTACTTTTATTGATGATGCAATTCAGAAATTTTTAGTTTATTGTTTTATAAATAAATACAATGTCTTTGATACTTTTAAGAAATGGAAGGATTTTGTTGAGAATCGGAAAATAAATATGTTAGAAGTGTCTCATATGACATAAGAGGTGAATATTGTAAGGAGTTTTATATGTATTGTTGATATCATGCGATTCATAGGGAGAAGTAATTTCCAAGATCAACATCACATGAAAATGGTGTGTCAGAAAGGATTGGGCATGCAAAGAGTGTGAGATCTTATTCAAGCTTTCCCTTACAGTTTTTACTATATATTCTAGATAATATTGTTTACTTAATAAATATAGGTCCTTAACTTCCTTTGATGGTGGTATTCTAGAGGAGGCATGGATATGTGAAAGTATAAACTACTCATTTATGAATATTTTTAATTATGAAGAATTTTTCCATACTGATACATAAAATAGAAAAAGCTTGAGGCTTTAATGATTAATAATTTGTAGATGATTAATAAATTTAGAAAAGTGTGAAAATTATAAAAACAACACCAAGAAGATATACAAATATGAGAAAGTCACCTAAAAGGTATGTCGATTTTATTTCATAATTTTCTTTGGATATTGAAGATGGGGAACCTTCCTATTATCACAAAGAAATAAATGATATTAATAATGCTAAATCTAAAGTCACTATAAAAGTAAAAATTTATTCCTTGGACAAAAAAAGGACTTGGATGCGGTTAGAAATTCGTAGAAATAGAAATGTTGTTTAATGTAAATGGGTATACAAATTGAAAAAATGAATTTTAATTAATATTGAAAGGTATAAGGTTGAACTAGTCACAAAAGGTTATTCTTAGATGGAAGGTATATATTTTCATGAAATCAGTCTTCCAATTATTAAAATTGTATTTGATTTTATTATTTTTGCACTAGTTTCTTTGCTTGATTTGAATTTAGCACAATTATATGTCAAAACTTCATTCCTATATCGATATTTAGATGATGATATATATAGGGAACAACCATATGGTTTTGTATAACATTAAAAAAAATTATTAGTTTGCAAGCTCAAGAATTTATTCTACGCCCTAAAGAAGTTAGTTGGAAATGGTCGAACTAGTTTGATTACTTCATGATGAGGTAGATTTATACCAGAATTGACTATGACCATTTGTTTACTTCAAATATTTCAATGGTATATTCACTATATTGGTATTATATGTTTAGATATGCTGGTTGCAAGAAAAAAAAATGTACACGATAAACAAGTTGATGTCTCATATTGTTAGGAAATTTCATATTAAGGGTGTACGAGCATAAAAATAAATCTTTGGCATTGAAATACATAGACAAAGAAAACAGTAATCTCATGTTTTCATAATGAAGGTATGTTGAGAAGATACTCGTAGAATTCGCGATGAATAATGTGAAACCTGTAAATATTTCTTTCATATCCCATTTAAAGCTCTCTTTAGTTTTACAGTCTAGTATTAAGGAACAATAATATTGTATAGCTCATGTTCCTTATGCTAAGGCACTAGGAAGTCTCATGTACCTAAGGGTATATACCAATCTAGATATATCACATGCAGTGGGTGTTGTTAGAAATTGTATGGAACATCCAAAAAAAACTATTGTAATGTAGTGAAATGGTGCCTAAATATCTAATATGTACAAGTTATTATTGCATCACCTTCAATGGTAGAATTGATTCCATATGCAACTATGTTGATTTAGATTTTTCTAGTTATTTGGAGAAGAGGAGTTCTATTTCGTGATATTTTTTTAGTATTGCAAGAGGATATGTTAGTTGGATTTCAAAGCCTGGGGAAGAAAATCCTCTATGAACTACCTTCATTGATCATTCTGCTCTGTCACATGCTTACAAAAAAAAAATGGTTGAAGGGTCTTCTTGGTGAGCTTGGAAGAGCATTAAGTAGTATAAATATATTATGCGATAGTCAAAGTGCTATTCATTTGACTAAAAATTCTACTTATCATAGAAATACTAATCATATTCATATTAAGTACCATTTTGTAAGACAAGTCATTGATGAAGGTGGAATAGATCTTTAAAAGGTCCACATTCAAGAAAATTGTATAGACATGATATAAAGAAATTTTACTAAATTCTTCCCTACTGTTTGAGCTCTAGCAGATGAAACAGGACATGAGGGAAATGACAAAGGCGCAGTTACAAGTTAATGCGAGATTAGCATGGATGGAGCAGCAGCTATTGAACCTGCAACAAGCTGAGATGCCACGGTCAACTGCAAAAGACCCTGCACCTGTTGACTCATCAAATGGTTAACTTATTTTTAAGTTATTTTTTGTATCTGTTTTGAGGATATTAAGTTTACTCTATGTTTTATATGTAGTTTCTATGGCCATAGTAAAGGATTATTAGCTATTAATAGAAGGAAAAAGCAATACTAATTTTGGTTGGCTTATAACTCTTTGAGGTGGCCAAAAGACCTGGTTTCCTTCAAGCAGGTTGAGGCTACCAAAAATTGCATTATTTGTATAGCAACTTGCTCTTTACAAAATAGAAAATAGATAGGTCCTACAAAATTTTAAAATAAATAAATAAAATTATTAGAAAAGCTATATTAATGTTTAATTTCTCTTGACCTTGAGAAGAAGTGATGAATAAAATTGCACAAAATATTAGATATAATTGTTGTCAAGTTATAAATTTTTAAAATATGACAACAAATTAAATAAAAATATATATAACAATAACTTTGAAAATTTGTGTAATTATTACCCTATTCTATTCATAATTGGGAAATTCCTATGTTTTTCTACCAATTTGAGGACTTATAATCTTAGGTAGAGTGTTCTCTTTCCCTTTCATTCCCAAATCCGCAAGACAAAGATATTTTTTAAGCATTTAATATGACATCTTGGCTCCCAATATGTCAGAAAACCTAATAATTTTACCAATGAGTGGATGAAAGTAAAATATCATCTTAGTTTTGCCTATCGCTATCCCTTTCTTGATGTATATATGAAATTCTTAACTAAATTCAGTGGTGATAGCCTAAGAGCAATCATTGATAAATTGGAAGCCTTCGAACACTGAACCTGTAATTTAAATTTTGAGCATGCTGATGTCTTTAAGAGGATGTTCGTGCATTCAAGAAGGAGATGTGCAGGTTGTATAGACATAACAATGAATTTCATTCTACATGGCATCAATTTGATGATATATTTCTATTTATTTGTTATATTGATAGGTTTTTATTCCATAAAGAAAATCATGATGAAAATGTAACCATTAATATGATATTTTAATAGTCATATGTTAAATATACAACGTTGTAATATTTTTAGTACTAGTTCTTAGGGTTACAGAAGGATAGATGTTGTTAAGGCCATGATTATGTTGTGTAGCCTGGTTCATTAATGACTCATGGTGAACTATGATTATCATTCATTCATCAATATTAGACACGAACTTATTTTTCATTTTGATTAGTATCGCAACTGGTTGAACAAATTAGGATCTGGGATGTGAGATCTGTCGTGTGGGCCAAAAAAACTCCTGGCACTCACTTCTAGAATTCATTTCTGTTCACCACACCTTTCTTTAAACTAACACGTCATAACAACATGTAACGCCAAAGAACAATTTTTCCAGTAGTCACAATTTTATGAAAATAAATGAAGCTACATGCGATCTCATGAAAATAAATATATCTATATGTGATCTCATGGGACCTACCCTTAGGCAACAATCATCACATATAGGATTTTTTGATATACTGCAGAAACATGGTCAAGGCTTATTCAGTAGTCCCATAGAAATAAAATCCACAATCACCTCATTTATTCTCCTCCATCGCGATTGTTACTAATCATTCGATCTCTTCCATTGGTTTCCACTACCAAAAGTTTATTTCCAACGATGGTATCGGTCTTTCTCATAACCCTTATTTTCTTTGATGTTTTTTCCTTTTCCATGACTCGCTCATATTTGTTCTATATATTGTGAGGTTTAGATTGTGCGGTGGGAGGTTTTAGGATATTGAATATTTTAGTAAATTCAATATTTTTATATGTTCATGATTTTTTTTCAATTTAAAATATCTTTTAATTTAATATTATGTGTTTTTTTTATCTTTATTTCGCTACATAAATCTTAGAAATTATCCACTTATCTTTTTCAAATTATCCACTTATCTTTTTTAAGAGGGTATACCTATAACACACTCCCAAAATCGAAATTGTTCAACCACTGTACAGGTTCTTTTATTATCATAAACTTAGAAATAATGTAACTATCCACTTTAGATGATGTACCTATATGATACTCCCAACATCAAAATTGTGTAGCTTGTGAACATTTTCTTTCATGTATCACCCTCTGGAAGGAACCTTTAGCCTCACTATGATACAAATCGTTAACACTGTGATTGCATTGAGAAGTTTGGTTCGTTGCCCTCGATTACCAAGCAGAAGATCCAATGTTGTGAATGGTGAATTATGAAATGGATTAGTGTTCTTTCATCCATTAATTTTCAACAAAAGTAAATCCTTTTCGTTTTGATGAGTCACCCAACTTGTAAAACAAAGGATCTGAGATGTGGGATGTACTATGTGGAAGGAAAAATTCTGTGTTAGTGACAACTACAATTCATTTCTTTTAATAGATAGACACTTTTGATTTAAATTAGCTCATGTTAAGATAGCATTGTAACTCTATTGTACATTTTTTACATTTTTCACAAATAATTTTATGAAAATACATGCACCTAAATGAAAGTTCATGATATCTACAAAAATCATTAAATTAAGTTAGACCAAATCTTATGGATGAATCAAAATAACTTATAATTTTAGAGTTTCCAAAACATTGTGAGCTTGTTTTCTATAACCACATTGATAATAATGGGTTTCTTGATATTAAATTTAGATATTTAGAAAAACTTGCAAAATGGTTAACACAATATCACTCTAATCATGATCTTACATTACATTTCAAGTTAAGGATTCTAAATAAATGAGATGTCAAAATTCAATAAAATAGACAAAGCCTTGGAAATGTATGTAACTTATTCAATTCTTATTTTTGTACTTACAAATACTTTCTAAATTAGTTTTAATATCATTTAATTTAACATTAAATCCATTCTCTTCAATGATTATTTTTAATTATTTTTAAATATTCTTACATAATTCATATAAATATTTATGTTTATTCTGTTTTCCAAAATGTATTAATCTTTCCTCTTATCAAATTTCATGCATATCTCTACAGACTTATCATTTCATACATGTCTGTTTTAAATAACATAATAGCTATTATGCTAAATAGGTTAGCTTCCCAACTTTGAAACGCAGTTTCTAAGATTATTATCATTTCTTTTATTTTATATATACTGATAAAAACAATGAAATTGCAATCATTAAAATTATATATATAGATGTATAATGATTTTCAAATATTATTGAAATTATATATATAAATGTATAATTATTTTCAAATATTTTTGTCATTTACTCCATACTTCAATGTTTAGCACATTAAATATGTCAGTTTACTTCATTCTACATATATATATTGTAGTCATTTATCTCATAAAGTAGCCACTACTCATGTAAAAAATAATTTATTTCTCAAATTAAGTTGTATTCAAAATTTGATCCTATGTTTGATTTTCTCCATGAATAAAATTATGAGCAAAGTTATAGATATTTCAAAATTGTTCATGTGGACTCATGCTTGTGCAAATCCTTAAATACAATGGAACTCACTCTTGGCATCAAATTCCAAAATCCAAAGCAACATAATATAGGTTTGACGGACCCTACTTAGATGAATATAGGCAAATTCCAAACTCCAAAGCAACAAAATATAGTTTTAACGGACCCTCTTTAGATGAATATATGCAAATTGGCTAAAAATGTATGAATATAACTCTAAGGAATGAACCATTTTAGTGGCATTTTCTTCAAAATATCAAATTCACAATATATGAAGTTATATATTTTGTGTATGTCCATGTCATGATATTATATTTGTAAAAGTTGTAACGTGGATTTAGTAATTTTATTAGCAGCGTATTTGTTTCTTTATTGTTTCTGTTATGTATCTCATAACATTTTATGATCAACAAAACAAGTGAAATTTTCATTCATTTCAATATGTTTAAGTGTTAGATTTCCAATATTATTTGATTTATTATTATTATTATTGTCTTTTATTATACAAATCGTTACATTTCACCGATAACTATATTCAACCCATATAAAACCTTTAAACATGTATATATATATTAAATTACATAAACAATGTGAATAAATTTTCCATTTTATTCATTACAATGGTCACAATTTTTATTATATCTAATATTCTTCACTTTTATTAGATCTAATATTCTTCAGCTTATTTCATTTCCATTCAAATTTACAATCACGGATAAACATGATATTCCTGCGATCGACAGAACAGTAAGATTATGCGTCTGGTAAAGACCCTTGGAACGACGAAAAATATAATATCGTAATGTTTTTCTATGGTTTAAGTAAGTTAAAAGAAAAGAAAAGAAAAAACATTTTCATAATATAATTTATTTATTTTTATTCAAGCTGTTGTGTCTCAGTACCAAAACATTCCCATTGTTTCTTATCGTGTGGATGATTTAATGTTTACCATTATTTATTATTGCACAAACTTTAATATCTATTATTTCATATTAGCGACACAGAAATTTACCAACAAAAGGGACGAAGTAAAATATGTAAGGTTCGGATTGGAATTAGTATTCTTGAAGAACCATATGGAAAGCATAAGCATCAATATCATATGATTTTTATTTGTAGATAATGCAATTATTAATGAAGAACCATATGGATAGTATAAGCGTCAATATCATATGCTCTTTATCTGTGGATAATGCAATTATTCATGAAGAACCATATGGATAGCATAAGCGTCAGTAACATATGCTCTTTATCCGTGGACAATGCAATATCATTTTATAAAAAATAATCATTCTCATAAGCGCTTCTTTCTTGATACCACACAACAGAGATTTCGGCCAAATATATTACGATGATTTTAAACAGGAGCACTTACCTCTGGGAGGGAGGAAGGCAGCGCGTTTCTGGTTCTTTCAGTCTGTATCCGGTATTTTTCCAGAATTGTTGTGACGCTTTTCACAATATAAAATTACATGCCAGAAAATTGTAAGTGTAAAAACAAAAAACATCGAAGCATAATTGCACTCTTCAATCATATATAAAAAAAAAATATTCCTGTTTATACTTTGAAAATCCATTTCCTCGGAACAAAACATTAGTGATGGTACCTTGGCCTTTCCTTTTCGAAATAATATAACAAAAAATATCCATTGAAAGCCATACTTTTAAGTCAACTCACAGACGCATAATGTTATAATCAAAATAGAATTGACGAGATCTAAATTTCATAATATATTTTATGATAAAAATCCAGAAGGACACGAAGCGTTCTCTTACTCTGATAAATTCTGTGTTTTGAAAGTAAGAAAACAAAATACATGGTCCAAGGTGTCATGAACACTTAAGGAGAAGGCCTATTATTCTGCATACTGCACAAGAAAACTGAGTACAAGAAAGAAATTCCTTTGGAAGACGGTGTCCATAAGAGAATGCATTACTGTTTATACTTCACAAGAAAAAAATATTATTTCTTTAGGGATTACAGGAAAAAAGACAATACTGTTAGAAGATACCATGAATATCAGAAATTTTTATTTCTTAAAAGGTCCCCTGGTTTCGTTACAGTTCTGTTGGTTTGTTGATTTCGTGGTTGTTTCTGGGAGTGTAAGCCACCTGGGTTTGTACAGATTATAGAAATTGAATGGTATCCCGGGCCAAAAGAGAGGGGAGGAAAATGAGACATTGGTTTTGCCCTCGAGGTTGAAAAATTCGAAGAATAAAAATACAAAGAAAAATAATGTACATCAGTTCATTGGCTTGGTGGAGGGAGGAAAATGAGACATTGGTTTTGCCCTCGAGGTTGAAAAATTCCAAGCATAAAAATACAAAGAAAAATAATGTAGATCAGTTCATTGCCTTTGGTGGATGTTTAGTATGGGAAAGTGTTTGATCATTAATATTGGGTTTATTTACATTTTACTTTTAGTTAATTTGGCCTTTGATTGACTATCATATTGATATTATATGTTGAAAGTAATGCTTCCGTGTTGTTGTGAGTTGTCAGTGCGAGTTTCCAAGTTTGCAAGACTTATGCCATCTTTTAGGTCTGTGACGTTGTATTTTGTTGACAGTGGTGATGTATTTTGTTGACACTTAGCTATAATATTCATTTTCTTGAGGGGAACTTTATACCCTCCTATTCAACCAATTATAACCTAACCCTACTGCATCATATTTACCAAACCGACAGAGCTATTTGAACATGAATCATAAAATTAGGCCTGCGTATGTTGTTCAACCATGCTTAACGCATTTTTCAGAGTATTTCTGCAAACCATAACATAAATATTTGGGAAATTCCAAGACATTGTTCATCACACATTTCAGGGTAAAAATCTTGAGCAACTCATCGACTTCACTCTATTCAGTCCCGATAGCTAGGAGCACCCTTTGTTCTGGTTGGTCCGAAATCATTTCTTATGATATATGATCTCCATCGCTCTGATGTCTTCCCCTATCGATTGCCATAAAAAAATTGAGGACTAACCGTTCTCATAAAAGTACTTCTCCGAGCATGCTCAAGTCTGTAATAGATACCATTAGAGAATTACATTCTTCATCCTGGACGAAATAAAAGAAGTAAAACGCTACCAACATCACAAAGTGAAATGACCCCTAAATCCCTAAGCTATACAACGCCATACTTATTCTCCTACATCACTCAGGTTTACAAATTCTAACTTTGAAATTGCCGAAAGATTATCAGCAGCAACCTCCAGGTATAGCAATACCAGAGACGAGAAACTTGACATTTGCAATATGCAATACTAATAGTCATTGGTAGTGCGCAATAAATGTTCTGTAATAATCTGCTTTGTAAGAGAGGAACTCAGAGAAGAAAACGAGAGCTACCCCTTTATCACCGTAAAACATGCATAGCCTCTAGGGAAAATGACAAGACAGAAACAAAAAGTCGGCGGTTTCCAAAACCGGTGACTTACAAGATGCAAGCGAGTTGTATAAAGAAACGAATAATCAGCATACTTTCAAGCATCTCCAACAGAGATCTGCGGAAATTTCGGCCTCTGATTTTAGTAAGCAGCAATAAATGTTACCCTTATTTTTAGGTCAGCCGAAAAGTTTCAGAAAGCTTTACTTTATCGGCATGTGCTTGCATTTAATTATCTCTTTATTCTAAATATTCGATTTCTTCCTCGGGCTGCGTAAGCTGAGAAAAACCTAAGACTGCCTATTCAATCTGTAAATGCATCAGATTGAATTTAGCTCGCAAATTACAAATAATTTGATGGACCTGGCGAGCTATACGTATTTCGTCCTCAAATTTGATGGACCGACGTCAGTAGAGGCCCATTTTAATAAGTTTATTGATGGGGGAATTGTATGGATAAAATTAGAATATTAATTTGAACCAAGCCGATTACCGATAAGCAAATGCATTGAAGAAATAATGCGATCGAAATGGACCGAAGAACGCAACTTACTCATCGTGGCTTGCAAATTTGTAAATGTTGCCGGTTTCAGAGAAGATGATAAAGCATCTTCAGCATCACAGAGTACAGAAAGCTCTAATGTTTTTTAAGCAAACCGCCCTTGCGTTTGTGGAAAGAAGCTAGTAGAGTTTTGAATGCGTTTCAGCTCCACCATCTTCTTTCCGATTTTGGGTGCCTTCCACACAAGATAAAAGGTAGGTATCTCTACTTTCAACTTTCAGTATTCGTCATAGCCGCTCGACCGAAAACATAGGGCTACAAAACTGTTTATGCTGATCAACAATAAAAATACAATCGCCGTCCTTAATCTCTAAGGGGCCCTCCCATGGAAAAGTCAGCTCGTCCAAGTACACATTTTCCGTTGCAAACAGTCGAACAGATTTTACCACTCCTGAACCATTTGGAATCTCAGCCCTATAGGGGCCAGAAAAGCTGAAAAGTAGGAAAGCTGAGAGCACGGCGTTGATGATGATTACCCTCCATGATTACGGCGTTTACGGCAATACATTTTAACTTGAACTTCAATAAAAATGATTCCCAACGCAGATGAAGAAATGGTTTCAGCGCCAAGCCTCCGAAACTTAAAGACCATGAACACGGGGAAGGTGGCTTTGAATTAATTTACTTACATCCGAAATGTATAACTTAATTTCTCCCACTTTTATCAGACCTTTGGAGACTTTCATAAACGTGTCCACCAACGTTTTTAAATCTTACAGCGTTTACTATTTAAATGACCTCCTAGTAACAAGGATTAATCAACAAATTCAGAGTTACTAATGCTTCTTATTCCCCCTGATAATCAGATACCTTAGCAAGCTCCAATTCGTCCTTCATATTCGAATATCCTACTCAAAGGACTACGGGACTGAGATAAATAGATAAGGAAAAGCGGCCCCCGTCTTAAGCCTCTGGATGCTTTAAAAAAAGCCAAGAATCTGTGGGCCTGATATGCAAGCTACAATCCAAGTTATCAAAAGTCATGAAATCCAAACTGCCTTATAACATGAAAAAGGAATTTGATTGTTTACTCAATCAAAGCCATTACCTACGTACACCATTATAATATTTCCGTTTCTCTGTTTAGATCTCTTGAACTAAACTAATGTTATCTGCAATTTTGGTTTTCTGAGATTTTAGAAATAGTTTTATAGGAGAAATTACAAAGAGAGATGGGATAAAATCTTGAGGTGAACGAACGATTGATCTGTTTTGGAATGAGAGCAATGAAGTAGTTGATCTCACATATCATCATCTATTGACAAAATAAAAAAAACAAAAAAAAAACCATATTCCACATAGAATAGATATCATGCTTTATTATATGCCAACAAAAATGATAAAAGTTTTCTAACAAACTACTTGAGTAAAGGGGGCCATCCAATTCCATTTAGGAGACAGCTTGCCAAACCTATTCCTCTATAATTGGAAAATGAAACAACTCATTACATTATTTTCAGACATTCTAATTTTTCAGACAGCTTGCCAAACATATCATCGATTTTTGACTACTTTCTAATTTGAGGCTTCTTATAAAAACTTGTGAAATTTTAGGGTTCTTATAAAAACTTGTGAGAGGCCTCTACATTTTAATCACCATAGTTCTTCGTCCTCTAGAGCCTTTTAGAGTAAACTAAAATCCTAAGTTTTTTCAAATAGTATGTCATATAGGATATGTTAATTCTCCAATCTTTAGTGATGAATCTCTAGATGTCGATGATGGAGAGATATTTCCTCACTTTTATATTTTTTATTTTCCTTGACCAAAGCCTTTAGTGCTATTTTGTGAAACTTTTTTCTTTTTATTTTACATGAAAACAGAGAATCCCAATACCCATATTCCTCATCTTTAGGAGACTACATCAGATACTTCCTTGGAGCTCATCCTTTGGGGATGAAATACAACAGTAGGGATCAATAATCTTAATGAGGATTGAGTGAAAGTTATATCACCCTATAATATAAAACCCTCCCATACCAATATATCCTAGCACAGGCAAAGTCTTTAGTCAAGTAGTTGATACTCATAAGAAATATGTCTATCTTAGCCGCAATATAACTAGGCCCAATTCTCTCATTGTTACATGTGTACATTCCATGCTTCGAATGAACATCAATTAGTTCATGGGAAGTAAACAGATATTTCAATTTCTCCTAAAGTTATCCCGAACTACTCTCCCCACTTTTCTATCCTAGGGATGAATGGTGACATTGAAATCCCCATTGATAATGCATTTACTTTTGAACCTTCAGGTGTCATTATTGATTAAAGAATTCTTGACTCTTTTCCTATGAGATATAGGAACATAAACATTTATAATAACACATAGCTCACTTTTGGGATATTTTTCCACTCCTATGAAATTAATTTTAACATTACACCTCACCATATAGTACAGAATCCTCTCGATGCCCCATAGAGTCTTATAATCAAATCTTGACTAGTTCTCCATATTGTATTACAATTTTGGACAGATTCATTTACCCCAACCTTGTCTCTTGGAGGAGAAAAATTAAGGTCATTTCCTACTTTAATATATTTTGGACCTCTAATAATTTTATCTTTCTCCCTAACTCCTTATCGTTGCTTCCATATCTATGAAGATGTTAGGCCCTAAGATCAATTTATCCTCACATTTGCTCCAATTTGTAGGTGTCCTACATCTCTTTTTGTACAATACTTCAAAAATGCTTTTTTTAAGGATTCATGATAGTTGTTATTATAGGAAAATTACACTAGGTGAAGGTACTCCCACTTTCTTGGCTATTGCATACATATATCCTTATCATATCTTCCAAGACCTTATTCACTTCATCAGTCTACCCATCCATTTGTGGATGGTAAGATGTACGGAATTGGATTTGTGTACCCAACTGGGTAAAAAGGGCTTTCCAAAATGCAAAGGTAAATTTGACATCCCTTTCCTAAATTAGCACCTTAAGTATCCCATGCAACCAAAAAATATATTTCATAGATATTTTTTCGTTCTCCATAGTTTTATGGGTGGATTTGACATGAATGATGTGGCTTGTTTACATAATTTATCCACTACTACCCTAATGGAATCATTTTTTTTCTGGTCCTAAGAAAACTCGTGATAAATTCTAAGGTAATTTTGTCCCATTTCCATTTAGGAAGAGGAAGAGGATGGAGGAGACCGACATGATGTTGGTGCTCGACCTTAAACTGTTGGCACTCTAAGAATTTGGCTAAATGTTGAGAAATGTCATTCCTCATGCATAGCAAAAAATATTTTTTTTTAGTAGCAGAAAATCATTTCTAATATCCGTGATGGGGTGTGTAGGGATTTCGGTTGAATTTGTCTAATAAAAATTATTTAAAAGCTAGCTGATTGGGAATATGCATTCCTCCTTTAAGTGTCAACATATTATGATGGGTTATATCATACTTAGAAACTCTTCTGGAATCTTTTGACTATTTGGTTTGTTGCCACAATAACGCGGCGTATTCTGGATCTTTGAAAGCAATTTCCTTAATCTGATTGGAAAGTTTAACTTCGACCTGGTTGTAGGAGATTTCATATACAAAATTCACCTTTCGACTTAATTCATAAGCGACCCGGTTCTCCTTTCCTTTCAAGTTCTGTATCTCGAAATCAAACTCGCTTACATATGGTGACCACCTAGCTTGGCCGACATTTAAATCAGGCTGTTTAAAATAATGGGTTAAACTGCTATGATCTGTCAACAAGAGGAATATCTTACCTAGAAAATAATTCTGCCACTTTTTTAATCTGTGAACAACTACGGTTAGTTCTATATCATAAGCATAATATTTATGTTCATGCTCCTTTTCTCTTAAATTTTGTAATACCACCGTGAGGTACTCTTGATGCTCCTTCATATTTTTATAATATATAAGGATGTCATCAATAAAAATAAAAATAAATGTGTCCAAATAAGAATGGAAGATACCATTCATAGGCTCATAAAATTTGTTGGGCCATTAGTAATCCCAAATGGAAACACTACAAATTCATAATGACTATATCGAGTCATAAATGTTGTCTTACATATATCCTGTTATTTTATTTTTATTTGGTGAATTCTGACCTTAAGGAAATTTTGGAAAATATCATTGCACCCTTAACTTTATCAAAAAAATCATCAATTCTTGGTAATGGGTACTTGTTTTTTATCGTTAACTTCTTCGATTTCTGATAATATATGAAAAAATGCATGGTGCCATCCTTCTTCTTTATGAATAACACTAGAGCTCCTCAAGGTGACAAACTTGGGCAAATATATCCTTTGTCCACCAGTTCCTGAAGCTGAATTTTAAGTTATGTCAATTCGAGTATACACATTCACTAAGGGGTTTTAGACATGAGAGATTCCCCTGGAATTATCTCTATGGGTTTTGGACTAACATAACTTAAACTTGTGTCTGGGTCTAATAAAATATAGAGAGAATGGTTAGCCAAGTTATCTTAGAATTCGACCATGGTAGGTTGATATTCGGCCTAATGGTCTCCAACGCAACATTAATTATCGCCATACATCTTGCTACCTCCTCCACTGTAAAGGCTTCCTGGACATTCATGGTTGGTTCAGTTCTACCACGGTGGGGAAAATTCTCGTAATAATGGGTCTCCCCATAACCCCAACACTGCAACAATTTCTTGTGGAAATTACCAACATCTGGTTTACTAGACGCTTTAGCTTGTCAGGTCTGATTTGGTGTGTTATGCTTTGACTAGTTCCATCCAAAATATCCATTTAAATGCTTCCGATGCACAATATTGACCCTTGATGATCTAACATTCCTGTTATTTTCGAAATTCTTATGTACCTTTTTGTTGGGCCATCCCTTGCTCCCTTCTCCTTTCTTCTTCATTTATTGAAAGCAGATTCGGTATTTTCAAACAACTTCATCAATGGTCCTTGGCTTATTAAACTCTAACCTTATCCTTTTTCCTCTTGAATATAAGTTACATACCTTAAAAGAGAAATAAATATGGCTACAAATTCATCCATCATCTACTGCCCCAATCATAAATCATGAAATTCCTTATATTTTTCATCATAAAAGCATTATGTTAAATATTTTTCTTTGAAATGCTTCTAAAAGTTCTCCCAGGTTAGCTCATGTTCATCAATGCTTCGTACTCTTTTAACCTCCTCCCACCACAAGGTGGCTTTTCCCTAATTGGTAGATTTGTAGTCTAGCTTTCAAATTATCATCATAGTCATAAATCTAGAAATATTTTTTCATATCAATTAGCTTTTTTGCCTCCTCTACTTCCCCATCAAACACTAGAGGTTTAATCTTCTTAAATTCCCATTGCAGCTCAAAATTCTGCCCTTTTTTTTCCCTACAACCAAAGACATTTTCAAATTCATATTCATGGTCCATTCTCCCCCCTTCAACTTTTGTTTTAGCTTCTCTTAATAATTTTTTCTCAATTCTATTTTCATCTTCTAAACTAGGGTTTCTATTTCTCTGATTCTTCCTATCAGAGATACTTTTCATAATTCACTCCTTATCCAACCTTAATATTCCATTGTCGGTTCATAATTTTGTCATTTTAGCTCATTGTTGTTGTACAGTTTCAGTAAAAACACATTGGTATTGTGAGATCCATGTTCCAACTGAACCCACATTTCCAGATTCTCCTTAGTGCATGGGGGCCTTTTTGGTGGAATGCATCCAAATCATATTCTCATTTTTCCTCTAATCCTCTTATCTTCTCTATATGCACATGAATTTTTTTATTATTATGTAATCGCCCATATTGGGCACAATGTCGTAACCGAGGCTATAATATCAATTTTAACATGTAATCACTCCACAACCATAACACATATGTAAAATAAAAATAAAAAGTAAAAAAAATTAGGTCCATGCAATAATCATTTTCAAATTGTATATATAGGTTTTGGTATTATCGAACACCTTTGAATTGTAATTACTATATGGAAAATTTTGTAAGTTGATAACTCTCATGGTTTGGATCATGCAACACATAAAATCATAATGTTAATATTTTATTACTCATTATCCCAATTCCTAAGGTCATTATGATGATTCTCAAACCCGTCTTATCAAGTTGTACCTTGGGACACTCATCTTCATCTGGACTTTCATTTTTTGCATCGCTTGATTGGACGGTGTATAGACTACAGGAGGTAGTTTGGACATCTACCCGACTTGATCTGTGCTCCAACTCCCATTTGATCATGTTACGCTTCATTGAAACCTGTCTACAACTGGTTAAAGGTTGAGGGTTTTATTCCCCTCACTAGTACATTACCCACTTTCTAACTTCTTTATGTCATTCTATTCTGGTTGTTAGTGAGGTTAAATTGCTAATAACTCAATTCCACTCTCCATACACATATCTTTGCGAGGGTTTGTTTTCAACAATGGCTATGGATTTCTCGCATGGAAAGAATTGTTTATCATCTCAAGGTAACTATAGACACATAGTATTCTCCCATAGTTACATTGTAGATATTATTTTTTTTGCTGCAAGTGTCATCTATGATTAGAAATCTTATTTCCCTTTCGTTTTTCTGCAGTTATGCACAAGGGTGGCTCACTACAAGAATGGTCACCCCACCTAGGTAAGTCGAGGGTAAACCATTTCTTTTCTTTTGGAGCTTTCTTTTCGAATTTCTATTGAGATATTCCTTCAGTTTTATTTGGTTCCCTATTGACCTTTCCTCATGGCTCTCCAAGTAACTAAAGGTTTTTTTGATCATCTACTTTTCTTAGCTCCCATCACCAAGGCTAGCCATACTCATGTTGGAGTATTGTTATTCCTCTAGGTGCAACATTTGTCTCTCCATCACAAGAATCTTCCCTTATAATGAACAACAATGCATCTTGCCATTCTTGTTGTTTGTGATGGTTGTTACAGTTAGGGTTTTTTGCCTTAACCATAATTTCACTAAATGTAATGACTCATTAAATAGTGGGGTTGTATAAGTTATAAGAATTGAGCTCTATATTTTTTTGGTTCTAAACAGTTTTGAGATGTATCCATGTCTCACTAAATTCAAACTACACATGGAAGAGTTATGGCCTCCATGGACTTTGTATTTATGTATAAAATATATTAAGTTTTCTTGGCTTCATGGACTATAGATTTATAAATAAACTATGTTAATGTTTCTCGGATTCATGGACTATACATTATAAATATATTATGTTAAATTTGGACTATACACATATGTTGGTCTTATAATGGTGAAAATGAAACCATTAAAAAAAAAATCAGAAAATCAATATGAAAATTGAATAATAAATTAATGAAAGGAATGAAATAGATCTGATCAATGTGATAAATTAATGTAAATTTTGATAAAAATGGCAGGATCAAATTTATTAAGAAATACCGGTTAGCTCTAGAATGAGAGATTACACCAGGAGGGATTGACTCCATAGGTCGTTCTACATTCTCATTAAAGTACAAACAATATATAGCTTACATCCATATATGAAAGTTAGAACCAATACCTATGGAATAGGAACAAACTCCTAATATAAGGTTCTGGTGAACCGACTCTCTCTAATTAAGTTTCTCCATTATCTTCAACACTCCCCCTTAATGGAGAAATGGTTCACAAATATTCCTAACATTTCCCTAAACATTTCAAATTTAATTCTACGAGAGGCTCAGTAAAAATGTCAGCAACATTATCACAAGTATACAATATTCAACACGAATTTCTTTTGACTGAACTTTATCCCTGACAAAGTGAAACTGTGCATCAATGTGCTTAATTTTTTTATGAAACACCATATTATTTGCAAGTTTGGTGGAGATATGGTTATCACATCTAATAACTGTTGCATCTTTCTATTCTTCTTTGGCATCCTAGAGAAGTCTCCTCAACCAAACTGCTTCACACATCGCTTGATACTCGGCTTCCGCTGAAGACAAGGATACCATGTTCAGCTTTTTTCTACTCCATGCAATGACCCAGGACACAATGTTCAATGCATAACCTGTTATGGATCCCTTGTCATCTACATTTCTAGCGTAATCAGAGTCTGAAAAACCTGTCAATTTAACATCACAATAACTAGTATATATAATTCCATAGTCTAAGGTACCTTGAAGATACCTTAAGACGGATTTTTTCTGCAACCCAATGGCTCTCAAGTGGCTTGGACATAGATTGGCTTAATACACTAACTCCATAAGCCAAATATGGCTGAGTAGTGGTCAAGTAGATTAAACTCCCAACCAATTGTCTCTACAATGTTGCATCTGCCTCCTCAGGACTGTCATCACTCTGAAGTTTGGATTATGTTGTAACATCACTGCTATAACTTTATAGAGATCCATATTAAGCTTTTTCAATATACTCCTGACCCTGAGATAGAAAATTATGTCATGAATCTGTCCAGATTTCTAGAACCAAATAGTAGTGAAGCTCACCAAGGTCTTTCATCTCAAACATTTGTGACGTCTTCTCTTTGATTTCTTTAGTGATTTTATCTACATTTCCTATAATGATAAGATCATCTACGTATAAATAAATCAAAACAATTCGCCCCTTTTGAGCAAACACAATATAGAGATTAGGGTAATTTTTGCTTGTATTATAATTTTGCTGCAAGAAAAACGAATCAATTTTAACATATAATGACCTGGGAGCCTGTTTTAGTCCATATAAAGCTTCCTTGAATATACAGACTAAATTTTCTTTCCCTTGTTTAACAAATCCCTCAGGTTTCTCTAAATACACTTCTTCTTTCAACTTCCCATTTAAAAATGCAGATTTAACATCTAGTTGGTGCATCATCCAGTGATGTTTAGTAGCTAAGGCAATTAAAATTATGACTATATGAATTTTATCTACAGGGGGAAGGGTTTCCTCATAGTCTATACCTTCTTTCAGTGAATACCCCTTTGCAGCCAACCTAGCTTTATATTTAGCTATATTCCCATCCGCTTTAAATTTAGGCTTGTATAGCCATTTTCAACCTATGGTTTGTTTTCCCTCAAGTAATTCAACTAACTCTGAAGTTTTGTTTTAAAGTATTGATTCACGTTCCTCTTCCATATCTTTCCTCCATTCATTATATTAACTCGCTTCTTTATAACTAGAGGGTTCAACAACACTTAACATGCTTGTTATAAAACATTTTCCCTATATCTTGCTGGAAATTGAGTTTTCCTACCTGATCTCATGAGTGTTGGAGTGGCATCAAATTTGTTTTGATTATTCCTTAATGGAATTGGCTTGATGATTGTATATGCAACTTTTGCTTCTTCCTTTTTTTGTTGCTACTCCTCATGGATTTCTCCTGTTTCAAATATACTGCAGTATTTATCGCTTCAGCCATGATTCCATTAGAAGGATTCTTACCTTTTAGCTTGCTACGAGCACACTCCACAAGGACTATCTTTTTCCTCTCTGCAACCCCGTTTTGTTGAGGGGTGTGGGGTACTATAAAATGCTACAGTATTCCATGGTATTTGCAATATTTGTTGAAATCAACCTTCATCTATTCTCACCCTTTATCGGAGTGGAGAATCTTGATGAATTTACTTGTTTGCTTCTCAATCATGCTTCTGAACTTTTTGAAATATTCAAATGTATGACTCTTTTTGCTGAGAAAATATACCCACATGAATCTTGTACAATAATCAACAAATAATAAGATATAATAAGCACCTCCCAATGATCTTGATTGCATTGGCCCACATAAATCAGTGTGGACTAACTCTAGTATATAACTCTATTTTCTATCTACTTTTACAGGAAACTCATCTCTACGCATCTTCCCAAGAGCACATGCTTCACAGCCAACATGAATATTCTTTAAATCAGGGAGAAAATTGACCATACCTCCTTTTTGAAGTAGCAACGAATCATTGAAATTAATATGGCCAAATCTCTGATGCCATAAATCTTTTGTTGTCATACTTGATGATGCCAAAGCTTGATGTGCCGCACTTCTTACATTCAACTTGTAAAGCCTCGCACACAAATCCTTATTGCAATTGTCTTCATACAATCCAACAAATCCTTAACAACACAATATGACTTAAAAAACTATACCTTAAGGTTATGATATTTTATTGTTGAAATAGAAATCAAATTCTTATTAATTCTGGGTACATATATCACGTTTTGAATGTGCCTAATATTTCCATCGGGCAGAATGACAAGAACATTACCATGTCCTTTGATTTGGTATTCTTTGTCATTACCAAGGTAGTTTTTTCTCCATTATTGGTTTCTTTGAAGTCTTCAATCCATTGTTTGTTACCTATCATGTGGGTGGAAGCTCTTGAATCCACATACCACATATATGCTTCATCATTCTCATAAGAATGAGCCATAAACAATATGAGGTCCTGGTTATGGTCATCATCAGTAAAGTGCCCGCCATATGGCCAATTTTACCACAATAGAAACATTTTATTGTTGCATCATTCTTATTTGATGACATACCTTCAGATGGACTTGGCCTTTTTTGTGGTGTATCTCCACCTCTTTGTCCTATGTTTTCCTTCCCTCTAAAGGGCTTCTTCTTCGCCATTAAAGAAAGATCTAAATTCTCGGGTTCAGAGTCATCCACCTTTCGTCCTCTTGCATCAACATCCTGTCAATTCTTCAAATTTGGGGGATTTCTCTCTCATATTCAATCTTTTCATAAACATCTGATAGTTGTCAGCCATACCATGCATAGTAATTGTTACCAGATTAGTATTACTTACTCCCTCTACTATGTTGCAAAGATTGTTTTTGAGGCCCTTGATGCGAGAGATGAACACAACTACTGTTTCATTATCCTCCATTTTAATGAAGGGAATCTTTCTTTTGAGGAACAATAGGCGATTTCTATTTCTGATTTCGTACAACTCCTTGAGAGTTGTCAAGATCGCATTTGCTGATTTGAAATCTCTGATCTGAGGGATAATGCAGTCTTTCACTACCATTTTCAACATCATTTTTGCCTTGTTCTCGCTCTTCTCCCAATCCTGAACTGTCGCAACTGTTTCGCCTCCTGCAACTATACATTTCAATTCATCACCATTCACAATCCCCCATGCATTATTCCCTTATAGCATACTCTGCAACTAAAATTTCCAATTAGAATAATTGGACCCATCAAGCCTATTGCTCTCGTTAAAATATACCTCCAAGAGATTATTCATCTTGACACTTTAAAAAATAGCTTCGAGCAATTGACAAAAAAAATGTATCTACAAACAGATCTACCCTAGATCCACAAAAAACAATGTCAAGAAATAGATCTACCCCAGATCTACAATAAACAATGTCAAGAAACAGATCTACTTGATCTTAGAACACTTTGGCAGGCTTCTCTGCACACTGCACGACGGGCTCACGGGCTCCTCTATCACGTCTCTTCTGCTATGAGCTCACAGGCTCCTCTATCACGAATCATGCTTGAAACGATCCTCACAATTTACTAGCGATTTGCTACTACCTTTGCTACCTCGACTCACCGACTCCTTTGGCATGAGCTTTCTGGATCTTCACGCATGAGCTTTCTAGCTCTACAAGCACGAACTCTCTGGCTAAACAGACACTCCACAGCCTGAGCTCTCTGGCTCCACAACGATCCACAACACAAGCTTTATGGATTTATGACACTCCATACCATGAGCTCTCTGGCTTTATGACACTTCATAACATGAGTTCACTGGTTGAATGATGCTCCTCAGCTACTCTCATCTCAACGACGCTCCTCAGCCACTTTGATGTTGCGTTGAGAAAAAAATTCCGTAAGGGTTTGACAGATCAACGTTGGTTTTCTAAGCGACTTCGTGTTGATTTCAGAGACTAGTGTTGTTCTCTAGCACGAGTCTGTGCTGCACGGCGCTTCTGTGCCTCTAACAAACATGTTGAATGATGTTTCCTTGAAATAAAAAATACAACCTTACTCAGCCTCACTCAAGCTACCATGGGCTTCTCTTTTGCCGCCTGGACACTCACACAAATCAAAGCACTCTGGCTTTGATTCAGCCCTGGAGTTCTGATGCCATGATAAAAATCGCACGACCAAATTTATTAAGCAATATTGGTTAGCTCTACAATGAGAGACTACACCAAGAATGACTGCTTCCACAAGTCACGATACATTCTCATTATAACACAAACAATATATAGGTTACATGCATATAGGAAAGTTAGAACCAATAACTAACAATATATAGCTTACATGCATATAGGAAAGTCAAAACCAATAACTAAGAAATAGGGGCAAACTCCTAATCTAAGATTATGGTGAATGGACTCTCTCTAATTAATTTTCTCCATTATCTTCAACAAATTTTATATAATTAATTTATAATCATTTTAAATATAACTATTTTTAAGTAAAAACTGCTAATAACAAATAAGTAGCCTTTCATAAAAATGATTTCGACTATTAATTTGCGTAAGTAATAGTCTTTGAAAATTTAGTTTATAATGGGAATATATAACCGCTACTCTATCAACTTCATCATTTTGTTCTGTTTTTCTTATATTATGCCCGCGGTTGAAAATACGCATTTTCTTAAGTGGAAACTTTATACCCTCCTATTCAACAAATCTCGTTAACCCTACTGCGTCATATTCAGCAAATCTCAACTGACAATTTTTAAGGCCAGAGCTATTTGAACATGGACCATAAATCTTAGGCAGATGTATGTTCATCAACCATGCTTATCGCGATTTATCAGAGTATTCTGAAAACTAGAACCTAAACCATGAAGGGGGAAACCCAAGACTTACTTCTTTACACATTTCAGGGTAAACATCTTGAGCAACTCATCTTCACTCTATTCACTGCCAATAAATAGGATTACTCATTGTTCTAGTTGTTTAAAAATTATTACATATGACATATGATCACCATCGCTCCAATGTAAAAAAATTGTGGACTAACCGTTTTCATAATAGTACTTCTCGGAGCATGCTCAAGTCTTTAAAACCTCTAATCTTTAATAGATTCCATTAGAGAATTACACGAAATAAAACAAATAAATCGCTACCAACATCACAAAGTAAAACGACCCGTTAAACCCTATGCTAGAAACCGCCATACTTATTATGTTACTCCACTCACTTTTACAAAATTCTCACTTTGAAATCGCGAAGAAATTATTAGCTGGAACCTCCACGTACACCAATTTCAGAGACGAGAACTGGAAATTTCCGTAGTGTAATAGAAATAGTTATTGGCAGTACGCAATAAATGTTACCTTGGAACAATCTGAAATAACATTTTCCTTTGTAAGGGAGGAGCCCTGAGATGAAAACGAGGGCGATCGCTGTACCACCATAAAACAGAGGGACATATATGGGGAAAATAATAAGACAGAGAAGCAAACATTTGGTGGTTTCCAAAACCAGTGACTCACAAGAAGCAAACGATTTGTCTAAAAATCGAAACATAGCGAACCTTCAAGTATTCCAACAGATATGCATGAAAGCTATCGGTGGAAATTTCGGCATCTTATTTCTGTAAACTGCAATTAATGTTACCCTTAATTTCTAGATCGCCAGAAGAGGTTGACGACGCCTTATTTTTTCAACATATGTTACTAAGTTTTAACATACATTTATCAGTTTATGCTGATAGTTCGCTTTTTTTGCTTTATTATAAAGCTGAGAAAAACCTAAGACTGCCAAAATCAGTAAATATATTAGATTGAATTTGGCCCCTTTCCGGATGGTAAAGTGCTCGCAAATGACAAATAATTTTTAAAGGCTTTTGGTCCCTTTCGAATCGGCGGACTATACCTATTCCCACCTCAAATTAGATAGACTGACCTCCTTATATGACCATTTTAATAAGCTTATTGACCAAGGAAATGTATTGATCAATTTGGAACATTAATTTCAAGGAAGCCAATTACTGATAAGCAAATGCATTGAAGAAATAATACAATCGAAATAGAGCGAAGAACGCAACTTACTCGCCGTGGCTTGCAAACTCGTAAATCTTGCCGGTTTCAGAGAAGATGATAAGAGCAACTTCAGCATCACACAGAACAGAAAGCTCGAATGCTTTTTTAAGCAAACCGCCCTTCCGTTTGTAGAAAGTAGCATGACGGCTGCTAGGGTTTTGAATGCGTTTCAGCTCCACCTTCTTCTTTCCCATTTTGGGTGCCGTCCACACCAGATAGGAGGTAGGCTAGGTATATCTACTTTTAGTATTCGTCACAATCACGGGGCTAGATTTATATTCTAATCTTAACGCTCCGGTTGCTTCGTTCATCGCATATTCCGAAAACCGAGGGCTACACACTGTTTGTCCGGATGAACTGAATGCGACAGCTGTCCAGCTCTCAAGCCCACATACCGTGAAAAAGCCAATTCCCCAGGTACACATTTCCCGTTACAAACAGTCGAACAGATAGTCCTAAACACTATTAATTATTTATGTGTGCCCATTTGTAATAGTTTTGTCGTGTCTTTTTCTTAGAAGGGATTGGACCTGCCAACGCACATTTAGAGTCCCCAAACTTTAAAGTGGATGTTTGACCGGTTAGAATGGAACATTTATGACATCTTACCTCTTACATTCACGACCACACCCTTTCCCGTTTCGAAATTATCATGGTGTCCTTTCTTAATGATTGATTTTCCTCTCATGGCATTTCAAGCATACCAATGTTTCCCAGTCCATATGTGCATTAATGACTCTGCGTGGGTAGGTCTAGCGTGTATAGGTCTATCATTACATTATGTATTTGTTTAAATTTAAGGATAAATATATACGGCCTAACTATCTTTATTTGTGCATTAATGGCTCTGCGTGTATAGGTCTATCATTAGATTATGTATTTGTTTAAATTTAAGGATAAATATATACAGCCTAACTATCTCTTTATTAGCGATATAGAGTAGGAAATATTTGAAAGTTTTAAAATTTATTTCATATATATAATAATTTTAATTTTAAATTTGTCTTAATTTCAATTTACTATATCTTTATATAACATTAAATTTATATAAATAAATTTAAAAATATATACATAATTTTAATAATATAAGTAAATTTATATAATTATAAGACAATTAATAAATGTATATTAAATTTACTCGCTTTCATTACATGTTCTATGTATTATCTAGCTTGTAAAGCAGCTCTCATAATGAAAATAACATAAATATATAAATATGAAGAAATAGGTTTATCTTATTTCTAAAATTGCGGAGTAATAATAGATAATGTTTATCATATGGATATTAATCCGTTGCCTTTCAAAAGGGTTGTTATCGGGATGCGTGTGTAGAACTAACAACGGGTTATAAATTGTACACTTTTCCAATATATATATGTTTAAGGTTCTAATATTTTTTTAAGATACATTTAATTTTATAATAAGCATTTATATGTCATTTTTATTAAAATTTTGTATTTCATTTTGTTAATAATAAATTATATACAATATTATATTTTTATTTCAAATTAAAAAAAATTATAATAAAAAAATTATCAAAATTTTAAATATTTTAATTTAAATAAAAAAAACTTTTAAATTTTAATTATAAAAAACAATTTGAATAATTATAAAAAACAATTTAAATCAATATAAAATTCAACTAAAAATCCTATTAATAATTAACTCACGAAAAATCACTTTAATAATTAACGCACTCCCTACTTCCAAGTATTAAATCTAACCCATTAACTTATATTTTTTTTTATTAACGAATTAACTTATATGTTTTATATATTTCTTTTTCAAATTATATAATTTATTATTAATTATTTAATAAATATTTCTTTATTTTGAGACTTAGTATCATATAATATTATTTAATTAACAATATCAATTTATTAGTTTAGGAATATGAATCAAAATTCTTGGAATGCTAATAGCTATGCATTCAACTTGTTGCATAAACAATGTGAAAGAGAAGAACCATGAATCAATACTGAGTATCAGATTCATTGTGGTTTATTTTATGAATAATCATTAAATAACCTTAATAGATGCTTGATAATTGCATATCACTATTGGTTGTAAAACGGTACAATGCTATTTTTGTTAGTTTTTTATATTTTTGGAAGAGATCTACAAATGGTCAATAAGAATTTATGAAGTGAAGTTTTTAACTAGTTTGTTTATCGATTAAATTTTGATTGGTGTTTTCTTAATACTACTTATTTAGTTTTGTTTAAAGGGGAGATGTTTAATGATGATAGAGATTGTATTTATTAAGAGAGAATTATTAGCATTTATATTTTCATGTGTAGTTGATTGATTAATTCCACACTAGTTTGCAACTTTTTGATGCATTACATGATTGTTTCCATAATATTTCATTATTTGTATTGAGAAACATTGGTGATGAGAATGTTTGTACTTTTTCAAGAGTAACTACATTGATATTTGATGGCATTGGAAAGTTGGAAATACTTGGTGGTCTTTATAATTTTTTCCATAATTACTCTTTAGATATTTAAATTTCTATAAATCTCAATCTGGTTAATGGTAGTTATGCTTACCTGGGTCTCCACTTCAAAATTTTGGTCATTTTTCTTGATAAAAGTTTTTACCACCAATATGGTTGTTAAAATCTATAGTTTCACATTAAATGATTTTTTGAAACTAAGATATTTCTCTCTTTTGAAAAAGATATTTCTTTATATGTTTTTTGGCTTATTAAAATTTATACTTACAAAAGTAGCCATGGTTACCTAAACCAAATTTTGTCCATTATTATATTTTGCCAAAAGAAAATGGTTAATATTGATATTTTCGAAAAAATAATTATGATCATACCATCGTTAATGGTAAAATCACATAATTACATAAAGCCATATCTATTTTTTTCATAACCATAGACATTTTTTATTAGAATGTCTTTTTATAATTAATATAAAAATACCAGATTTATTTATGATCGCTTTAAGTAATACATCTCTTCATTATATCTCTTTGCATTTTTTATACATAGAATTAATGTATTATAATTTTAAATGTTGAGATGCAGAGTATGACATGCATTATTTATCAATCCATTTGAAGTTGACTATAAATTTATGATAATCAAATATATTAATGTAATATTGAGAATTTATTTTAAATTATATCTAATTTAAAATTTTAACTTTAAATGTGTAGAATAGTGTTTTTATATGTGAATGTTATTTAAACTATTTTATTTGAAGTTATATAAAGATTTTTTTTTTTTTTTTTACAATTTTGAATCTAGATAAATTTAACAATTTTGAATTTAGAAATTTAAATTTATCACATATATTTTTCTAATTAAGTTGTGTAAAATTTGAGATAATTATATGTTTATTTTTTAGTGTTAAAATCACATCTTATTTCATAAAAATCATCTCATTTGTTTGGGTATAATCCTTAACATGGTTAGGTTTTTTCCCACTAAGTTTGGGTAACAATAATATTTAATATGGTTAGGTTTTTTCCCACTAAGTTTGGAACTGGTGACTTTCACATCACATAATATCACAATAGTATAGGTTGAGGATGGTCCTAGTCATCAAGGCGACAAAGGATCGAACCTCACTCGGTGGTTGTGCCCTGTGCTAAGAGAAGGAGACATGCTAAAAAGTCTAGTGATCATATGGCTGGGGTGGTTGTTCCCTGTGCTAAGGGGAGGAGGAACCACAGATGAGTCTGAGGAACCACAGGTGAGTCGGTGGAACCACAAGTGAATCTTGGAGAATCATAAACAACTTGACAATTTTTTTTCTTTTTTATAGAAAGTAATAATATAATGTAGTATATTTTGAAAAAAATAAATATATAATATAAATTTAAATAATAAAACAGATTTTTTTTAGAAAATTAATCTTTAATGATTAATAAATTCAAATTTAATGATATAGAAATAATATATCTAATAATATAAAATTCAACCAATTTAGCATATGAAAATTGTGGTATTGCATTTGAATGGTTATTTTAGAAAATTGTATTTCAAAATGACATTAAAATGTTTTAATATTAAAGTATTTCTAAATTTTAGTTGGTAATTGTATTTAGAGAATTTACAAGTTAGTAATTTTAAAATATTTTATTTATTTTAGAGTATATTTTTGAATTATAATTTTATTATTTGATATAATGTTGATTAACTTTTGTTAGTAAGAAATAATTTTAAAAGTTGTATTGTCATCATCTTATATCATATTTTATAAAATATAAATATATTTTCAATTTAAGTTAAAATAAAAAAATTAATTAGAAAAAATTCATTATTTTTGGTTGATGTAAGATCTCACGCTCACAAATGACATAATATTTCTTGTTTTGAAATTTTATTGTTTCTTCATAAAATCCAAAAAAAAAAAAAAAAAATGTTGTTGTAATTAAATGAATTTGTTTCAATTAAAAATGTGTTTCTATCTATTTTGGGTTAATGTAACATCTCCCCCTCACAAATGACATAATATTTCTTCTCTTAAAATTTTATAGTGTCCTCATAGAATCCAAAAAACTATGAATAATTTTTTGTTGTAATTAAACGAAGAAGATGTATATCATAAATAGACAATCGGAAATCATATATGTGTCCTGTTGTCATATATATTTTTCCAAACGCTAGAATTTTCCATTATTAGAATGTCTTGGTACAATTAATATAATGACTTAATTACCTATTGTCATATATATTTTTTCCTAACGCTAAAATTTTCCATTATTAGAATGTCCTGGTACAATTAATATAACGACTTATTTATGATCCCGTTAAGTAATCAATATCTTCATTGTACATCTTTGGATTTTTGAAATATAAAATTAATGTATTATGTGTTTGGTATGACGTGTATTATTTATCAATATGTCACACCTCCCACTTTACGACACAAATTTTTTTTTCCTGTTGGGTTGCGTCCGTTCCCGTTTAATGCTAATGATGCATTTGGTCAATTCGTTGTAGGTTTACATAATTAATTTCGTTGTAGTTTTTCACTACTGTTCTTTTCAATTGCCATTCATATCTACCCTTTATCTTACCACATTTGCAAGGTAGTTGTCTTTAGAATAATTATAATTATATTAATTAAAATTACATCAATATAATTATAATCCTATTCCCCCCCTACTTCCATATTTAATCTTCATTTTCTATCGCATGCCTTTGAATTCGCATTCGATTTTCATATACATATATAGAAGTGGGTTCGATTTGGTTCTACATTGGTCTCATTTGATTATGGTTCCACGGTCATGTGGACATCTATGCGATCGTTCACTCTTACCCTTTGTTGATAACCTTATAACCTTGGCGGAATTCGACTCACTAATCATGCGAGTCTGGCATTTGTCCGGCATTCTTAATTTCATCTTTTCAACGTTTATTTGAAGTTGGGCGTGTTAAATTTAACCTCCACATAATTATCAATTTAAACTTCTGTGCAATCAAATTTGGAAATTCGACGTCTATCTGTCTTCCACGCTGTGCATTAAACCGGTCCTGATCTCGTCGTATGGGTTATGGTGATCACGCTTCATTTGTGATCACGTGGTGTTGGTTCCACGTAACACTGAATTCATTCTACCATTTTACTGCGTTCCCAATGCAATATCCACAGCGTGGCCAGGTCGATATTCATTTATTTCCATACTTGTCATATTAAATTTTTGGGACAGATAGTGTACAAGTCCTATTGACTATTCGATCAGTGGCTTTGCTCTCCGGATCTCACCAGGTGTACGCTTCAGATGTCTTTGGTTCATTAGGGTTTCGTTGTTTGATCTAGACGCATTGATATAAATCAAGATGGTTATTGTCACGGTGGTTCTTTTACCTCCCTATTCATTTGGTTCATCGCTTGACAGTGCGTTAATTCGCTTGATTGGTAAGACCTTCCATATGCGTTTGTAAGTTTTCGTTCTAATATTATTTCGCAGGCTTCCCATCTCTGCTTGAGAATTTGGCTCATTTCTTCACATCAGTGCTACGATTTTGGATTATCGTTTTATGTCTCCGGTCTAGGTTGTAATATATATGATGAATGGCTAATTTTGTTTTGCAGAGAGTGTGTGTGCTTCGCTTCAGGGGTTCGAATGGCTTGGTTTTCTTCCCTAGCCTTCACATTTCCTTGTGAATATTCTGAACACAGGCTGTTCTAGCGTCGTAGCCCAACCCTCTCCTCAACTGAAAGGGGTTTGCGAGGGTATACATTCGGCTCTATACGGGGACTATGATTCTCGGCTTCACGAGTTGGTAAGTGTTTCTTTTGACCAAGCGTAGGACGCAATGGATACTGTCCATTCTCCTGAGGTTTATATTTATTATTCGACTTCTTCCTGTCAACCTCTATTCATGAGAATTGTATATTTTTATGAAGCAGGTTAAGGAGAGTTTAAGGGTTTCTCCCTTACGAGGTACGATACCCTTCTTAGTTATTATTTTTCTGGGTTCAATGTTGTTTTTATTCTCCATGTTCGGCGTCTGACTTGTATTGGTTTTGTGTCACAGGTAATTTCGACTTGCGTCGTGTTCTCCTTTTTCTCCTACACAGATACGAGACTTTCCCAGACATTAACGTTGGGTTTCTCATGCTAATTTCAGGTCGGTACTAACCGCACTCTGCCACAAGAATTCATTCTTCTCTCCTGGATATATATTTTATCTTTGACAATAAAATTTATAATAATGAAATTGTAATTATTGGACAGCTACAATTTAATTCCCACTCTGAACATTTATACATCTCTGTTCATGGGACATTATAAGAATGCTCTCGGATTTGTTCAATACATCCATATATGCCTCTGTCGTGTTAGGTTTTCATAATACCCAATTTTTTTATTTCAGTTATTATTATTAAGAGTATGTTCCAGCAGTACTCTCTCCTTGTCTCTTCTGACTTGTGTGGAACTACATGCTTAATCGTTGGCATTTAAAATTTTTCTTTTGGTGTTATATATATATAAGTATGACATATACACATATTCATCATTTTGTGTAGTTTATTGCTTTTAGGCTCCCAGGCCATACCATGGGTAACTATATTTATAATGTGGTGATAGTTGAATCAATAATATACTGTAGAATAGATTTTCATATTTCAGGAAACCATAGCTTCGGTGACAGTAACATTTAAATGTCTAAGGGAAATCAGTATCTCAGTTAAATTTCTCTCATCAGATTATGGAGCTGACCCTAAAGTTCAACTGCCTTTTTGTTGTTATTTTAAATAACCAGAGTGCTATAATTATCTATAACAAAATGGCACAGTAGCTCCATGCAGAAATTTGAAGAAGTAAGTTGTTATAAATTTGCACAGCATATGTATCCAATTTATCTACAGGGATGAATGCATCTGTAACCCTATCTTTATGTTTAAAATACATTGGGATTTATAATCTATCACTTACCCTCTTAATTCAGGTTATCGGGATAGACTAGGATACATATATGTTTCTATATGCCAGGTTGTGATGAGTATGCATGTTGGAAATTTTCTTAACTTTCTTGTGTACTTCCATTCGATGCTATAATAGATGAATGGTTTCCTAAGGTAATTGTCTATGATCAGTCTCTATAGATGATTAGTTTCTTTCCTCTTCTATACTACATGTTGCTAACATGCATAGTGTAAATTACCATTCTTTTTCTACTATTTTCCAATATAATGCAGAACTTCAGATTTTCTCTCTCATGTATGTGTATATTAAAGTCATTCTAGAAACAGAAGAAGATTAAAACTAGTTCACAAATTTTTCCTGTGAAGAATAAGTATCTACAGATTTAAACCAATCACTGCTTTAGAGACTCTGTAAGATTCTACTTCATTGATTTAAATTCTACAACCATACAGGATTTCAAGGGTAACTTCCTTTTGATCAATTCTGTTAAATGTAGAATTTATGTTCTAATCTAAAGTAAAATTTTATATGTAGCCAATTCATGCTATATAAAATGAACAACAATAAACTTAAAGACATACCACTCATGCAATTGACCAACCTCCCAACCTTAGAGTCCTTCTGTCTCCCAGAACTCACCCCCGAGCTAAGATCACCTCCCTGTAACAGATCAACCCCTAATCTGTACAAGAGCAACTTATTTAAGCTATGGTTCCCCAAAGCATGTTTCTAATTCTGCGTCCAGAATCTCAGGATGCTTTTCTTCCTGTTTGCCTAGGCTTCCCATTTTAGGGATTCTTTAAAGTTGTTTTATGCTTTTCCTCAACTTTTCCATCTTTTTTTACCTCTTCCCAACTACTTTCCTCATCATTGGGGAAATTCAGATTTTTCTGCAAAAATCTAAATTTAAAAATAAATTTCTTTCAAGGATTTTTGAAAGATTGTGGGGAAATATTTGCCTCTTCCATCCTCATGGATTTAGCAAGTGATCTCAAAATCTCATTTTGGTCAATCTGCACCACATCATTTTATTCATTTCCTCAATTAAATATTTAATTACATTCACAAAATATTTATCCTTTGGGGTCCACTCCCCTTAGGATTAAATTTCAAATGTCTAACTTTGAAATTCAAGCACATGAATTGGGGGTGTTACACAATCCATGTGAAGTAATTAGCTATAGATTTATGATAATCAATACTAAGATTTTATATTAAATTATGCATTTTTTTATCACTTCAAATTTGTAAAATAATGTTTTTATATTTCGATTTTATTTAAAATGTTTTTTTTTTTAAATATAAAAATTTCATTAAATTATATAAATATTAGTTTTTTTTACAAATTTGAATATATTAATTTAAATTTATTATATATCTTTTTTTTATTAAATAGTATGAGTGGGAAGATAATTGTATATTTAATTTTTGACTTGAGAAATCATATTGTATGAGTATTTAATTTGTCAAAATTATTTGAAGAATGTATTTGGCCTAAGCTACATTAATTCTTAACTTGGTTAGAACACATGACCTTTAAATCACAAAATGCCTTAACACTATATCTATCACTATTTATTTTACACATCATGAGAAAATTTACTATAAATTAATGTTTTTATAAAAAATAAAAATACAATATAAAATAGAATTTATGTTATATATATATATATATATATATATATATATATATATATATATATATATATATATATATATATATAATTTAAAGAAACCATATTTTAGTGTTAATAGATTAAAATTTGAAACAAAGAATTGAAAATTAATGATATATAACAATACTTTATAGTAAATTAAAATTCAACTAATTTAGCATATCAATTTTGTGCTAATGTATTTGAATAGTTATCATGGGAATTTGTGTCCCAATATGACAATAAATAGTTTTAATACCTATTTTTAGTTGGTCTTTTGTGGAGGATTTACAAATTAGTATTTTCAAAATATTGTAATGTCTCAATGCTTATTTTAAGATGTCATTTTGGATCACAATTCAGTTTAGAATTTTGTAGCTTACTAAAATTTTGATTAATTTGGACTCGTATGAAATACTTGTAAAAGTTGTATAGTTGTCTTGGTAATTCATTTTATGAAATATAAATATATTTTCAGTTTGAATTGAAAAACAAAAAATTGTGATTTGACAAAATTCATTTGAATGTAAAATTTCTCTCTATTAAAAATATTTCATTTTTAATAATTTATGTAACATCTCACCCCTTTTTGACTGACAAATGACATATGTTTCTTGTCTTGAGATTTCAAAATTTCTCCATAAAATCAAATAAATTAATATTAATAAGATTTTTTTTTTTATTACAGTTAAAGGAAGATTTTTAATATCATAAATAAGATATTAAGAAATAGATATATAAAATAAATATAAAAATATAACATCTTATATATATATATATATATATATATATATATATATATATATATATATATATATAAATCAATCCCTAAAAGAATGATGTAAATGATGGGTTTCCATAAGGATGTTTATAGTGATTTGGGTTTATGCAAGTGTACTTCAAACTAAGTGAGCACTAATGTGGTGATTAGTTAACATCCACATGTGCTTTAGGTGTGTGAGGATAACATGATATCCCTTATTATTATTTGTATCTTTCCTTTGTGTGTAGTAATGATTTTTATTAGTTATAAACATAATTCATGATCAGTTGGACATTGCAGATGATCTTCTCCCCTCAAGTGTGGTATTACAAATGGATGACGAATTTATATAGTCATTCTTACCATTCATTTGTCAATGGGATTCATTTTCATTGAGGTCACTATATGTCCCTCCTCCATTGAGGAACGGGAAAGATCCCTCATGAAGGTAACTTCAAGCTCATGTGGTTTTCCCTTGTTCAGCATATGGAAGTAAGGAGGGTCATAAATCTTGTCATTCAACTTCTTCTCATTTTCCCAATTCTCCTATAGTTTTTTCAAGTAGTAAGATGGATGATAATACAATAGAAGCCCCTTGAGATAATTATTTCTTCTCACTTTCTTGTAAGCTTAGTTGTGTTAGAGGCAAGATGACCAAGCGAAAACAATGGTGGGTGAGGATATCCCTTTAGTGAATATCCTAAAGCTGTTATAAAAAGGATTTGTGGGAATTTTTTTTGGAAAATACCAAGTGGTACAACCAACTCATTCTTAGATTTAGTACAATTGGTTAAAATCATGGGATATAGGCTAGTATTTTTTCTCTTAGCCCATAGTTGGATGTTATTTTATTTTGTTTCATTGGAGGATAGATATTCAATGTTTAGTCAAAATTAGTCTTAGGCACCTTCATTCTTCATCCTTAATAGTTGGGAGATTACTTTTGATCCTTGTAGAAAACCCCTCAACATCTCAAAATTTTTGGTTATTCTGCTATCACTCCCCTTTTACTTCTAGGCCCAAGGATTCGTAGAAGGAAGTATAAACAAATTAAAGAAGTTCATTTGGGTATAAAAGGTTTGGAAAGCCAAAATTTACTAGAGGTGGTTGTGGATAGTGGTGGAGCTAGATACATCTAAGGGGCTAGTCAACTAGATCAAAATTCCATACAACGACTGAATTATTATAAGTTTCTACTCAAGTGATTTGTTTGCCACGTTGTGAGGCACACCCTAGGGCACTAAAAATTGTTTGAAACAAGATCCTAACTAGCCACAAGTCATTTCATTTCAAGCCAAAAATGGATAGGGTTGGGTTGTGGTACTCTTAGGACATATTGACTCCAAGAAAAAGTGCATGTCCACCTCTTATTGATGGGACAAAATGCACAAAAAATAGAGGGAATTACCATAAGGATGCCATGTTAGACTAACCCCTAAGTATGGTATGATATCCTCTCCATTTATCATATCAATTGGTGATGTGGAGGATGCTATGGCTACTTTATCCTCTAGTTCATGTGATTTCACCTAGGACTCAAGGTGAAATTTATCTTCCCTTTTCTAAGCATCTCCTTCTCTTGGTATCTGGAACCCCTTGCTATGGGATTCCCTAAAATTTGTTGAGCCTAGTAGTCAACATGAATCCTTTTCTTTGAATTTATCCTACCCTAAATTTAGGGTTTTTTTCTCTCTAAATGTGTCTTCACATTCCTAGTTAAACAGGGAATAGTGATTTCCCAATTCATGTTATCATCAAGATATAAGGGTTTAGAGGATAACTTATTGGAGGAGGAATCTAGAGCTATATAATATCCACTTTTTCTCGTGTGTAGAAATTACCACCTCCCCTTGGTAATTTTGAAGATGGAGCATGAGATTCATAGTGTAAGAAACTAATAATATCCTAGGCCCTTATAGCACGAAATGAAAATTCATGATTTCCTGAATGATTTTCCACTCATTGAATGTCAAGGAGTTGGGGATCTCAATAAAGATACAATATCTAAAGGATTAATTTATTCCATTTCTTTGGACTTACTTTTCTTTTAGTAAACTATGTGTCCTATTTGGAATGTTTAGGAAAATATGTAGCCTTGGCTCAAAGATTGGCACTTTATGGCTTTAGATTCATAAGGCATGTTACAAGGTCCAATGGTTGCTTGGAATCTTCTTGTTATGCAAATTTATATCTCTTTTCTCCCATTCAAGATCTTGGTGGATTTGATAGATCAAGAATTGGAACAAACTATTCATTTTATTAATACTTATGGGCCATATCAAGAATAAAAGCCCTTTTGGAGTATTTTATCTCTTTTGATGTCCTCTTAGATAAAATTTGGTGTTGGTGGGAGAGCCAACTATTATCCTTTGTCTGAAAAGGTTATGGGGATCTCATCCCCATCAAGATTTTCTTGAACTCTTTTTTAACCGCTTGTTCATACCACTTATTCTTATGGATATATCCCCATGAAAGTTTACCTCCACCTAAATGAATGGTTGTAGTGGTGAATCATGCGTGGAAAAAGGTTGGATAGATTTATTATTACATAAGGCATTCCTCATGGGCCTTGAATTTTCAAATCTTGGGTAAAAGTGGTAGATAGTTTAGATCACCTTGTAGTTGCTTTGAAATTGGTTTCTCTAGAAATCTAACATCTATCTCCTTTTAAATTTTCTCAGACGCAGAACATGTATGAGCTCTATCCTAATTTGGTTTCTTAAAACTAGATTATTTTTAATGAGTCTTCTAGGGTTTTCAAAATAAAACAATTTTCAGAAAAATTAAAATACATCAAAAAAATCTCTTCTCCATGGGCTCATTATTTTTTAATGAAGTCACATATGTGCTTGCTAGAAATGAAGAAAAATATAAAGAATATGCTTGTAGGAAACATTTTAGTTCCCCTTTTGAATGTTTATAAGGTTTCCCTAAATCCCTTTAGATTCAAATAAAGTGTCTCCTAGGAAAATAAAAAATGAGTGGAATTTGCAAATAATTTTGTTTGGATCACAAAAGGTGACAACAACAAGTTCTTTCACAAACCTTCCAAGGATTAACGATAAATAAATATTATCTAAAATATAATATCGGGGGGGGGGAAGGGGGGTTCTTAGGTTTCCTATCTTGTTTATAAAGTATGGTTTAGTAAGGATTATTTTAGTGCATTATCTTTAGAGCCTTCTAAGTATACTATATAGAAACTCCTTGGAGTTATAAATCTCTTTCCTAGAGTTATTCTAAAGAAATGAATGAGTAACTAACCAAAAATGTATCAGTAGAAGAGATTCACTTTACATTTCTCTTTTCAATGTAGAATGGTAAAAGTGTAGTGACACATAACCTTACAGTGGAATTCTATTTAGTATTTTATGAACTTATTAAGTATGGCCCATCTAGGGTAGTTATTAAATACAAACAATTCAACAATATACCAAGATATTTCAAGATGTATACTTATTCCTTTGAATATGTTTTCCCTATATGCTATTGGAATATTATATACAAGATAATTTCCAAGACCATTGGAAATAAGCTCAAGCCAATGTTCGATGCTTTCCTATTTAGGGAAATAAATGATTTTCTTTTAAAGAGAAAAAATTGCAATTCTATCTCTATAGCCAAAGAATCCATTCATAAAATAAGGTTTCAAAAGACACACTCCATTAAACTAGAAATAGATCCCTTGAAGGCGTATGACAATGTGAGGAGGGGATTCTTTTACCGATTTCCCCATTAGTATTTCTTTTGGTGGGATAGGTCATTACAAAAATGATGCCATAGGCCAAAATTAAAGGGAATCTTCAGGGGTTCAAAGTGTCTCCTTTGATTCCTTAATGCATCAGTTGTTGGTCAACAATTTTCTTTTTTCCATTAAAGGATAAATAAAAATCAAATTGTTTTAAAAGATTTTATTAAAAATTTTGTATTATTTTTTTGTTATTAATATATATTTAAATATAGGTATCCCTCATATTGAGAAGTCTATATATATATATATATATATATATATATATATATATATATATATATATATATATATATATATACCAAAAATGATGACAGACATCAAGAAAAATATGACCTCTGCAAATAAGAGTGTTTTGTAATAACCTTCAGAATAAAGACCCCCCCCAATAATAATAAGATGAGCATTTACATATTTTATTATAATTTTATTTTTATTATTATTATTTTTTTGTAAATACTATTTATTCTCCTTGTAATATTAATGTTAAAGATGTTACATTTAAAACTCCACATTTTTTTTTCTTGGTAAAACTAATTCTATTTATGAAACAATATAGTACAAAACTGCGCCAGTCTCAGCTATGTAAGCCTGAGAACTGGGCTTGATGTTCATGTTTTTATAGTGACAACTGAACTGCCCTGAGTGGGAAACTAGTTCTTAAGAGACAAAAATTACTGCCCTTAACGGGGAAACCGATAGACAGTGCAAACATCTGAAATTACACAAAGACTGAAAACTAGTGGAGCCTACAACTAGGTCAGCTGTTAATAGAAACAAAAACCAAAAATTTATAATTGAGATGTGAACCTGGACCATGATGGGCTGAAGAAGAGAAAAATTATTATTCCGGAGTTGAGGATTCCGGTTCTACCACAATTCTGCAACCAAGCTCATCAGCTTCCTCCTTCTTCGCATTGCTAGGGGCGCTGTCTTCGCCAAGGAAGCCCTCCTGCGTTAAATCGACATCACGGTTGGAGAGCCCAATATCAATAGGAATAGTAGGACTAGGAACATCAGTTTGAGGCTGAGTCTAGTGAGGACGCAGGGTGGTAGCGGAGCCGGGGGTAGGAACATAACTAGGGCGAGTTGAGCTTTCATAGACAGAGATGGTAACAAACGCCGTGAGGACCGGCTTGTCAAACGTACAGTTGAAGCGGAATTTCGCATGCTGAGAGGACTGGCGATGAGTCGGGCTGGTAGGAGCATGGAGAACAGGGGATGAGGATGGAGGAGGAATAGGCGGAGGGCAATGCTCATGCGAAATAGATTGAGAGCATCCGATATGCAGAGGGCGAGCTCTCTACTCTCTAGAGCCCGAACGAAGAACCCAATCATCGTCCTCCGCAGAAGAGCTAGAGGTAGCATTGGGGGAAGGGTGGGGGCAGGAAGGGCGGCCTCTGTTAGTTCCTCTCCGACATCTCAGCCGATGCCTAAGTCGAGGCATTTTCCCAGGAAAATGTGTGTGATGCTTGAGGCAAGGAGTGCTGGCAGACCACTGTAAATCAGTAGACTGAGTAAACTGACAAGAAGAAAGACTACAATGGCTGCTCTGAGTGAAATGGTACCGAGGAAAAGTTTCAAGGTAGCCTAATATATTGTAGCGTTGACCTATATGGGTGCGTGCACATGGCACAACACATTCGACTGGGCAGGCGCCTCGAATAGGTGATGGAGGGCGGCAATGAACACAAGAACTGATTGAATTTTCTGGAATGAAAGCCATATCAACATAAACCACCAGAACAGAGTAACGAACCAGGGTGGTGGGCCGAGTTAATGCATTGCAGGCAGGTGAATTAACTGCTTGAATAATGGCTGTACAGAGGGCCATATGGCCGCTGCGTGCGAGCTCCCTCGGGACTCGCTGGGGGACTAAAGTCCTATCAGATCGAGCTGTCAACCGCATTCGGTGATTTAAAACTCCACATTGGTAGTTGAACAATCAAGAAATTACATATCTCTATTATACTACAAAATAAGATTTAGAGACAAAATTAGAAATTTATTACTATCAATTCATTTATATCTCTATAAACTTATTGTAAATTTACGTATTTAATGTCAAAATTAAAATATTTTGTTTCATCTTTTTATTATTAACATTTTTTAATTTCTCTAATTAAAAAATATTTTATTTCATTTAATGTAACCTCACATGAAAACGTTTTCTCGTATCAAAATGTAAGCTCTTGTTCACACAATTATTTATAACATACAAAGTAATAATTATATTTTTTATTTAAATTATCTATGAAGCTATCATGAATAAATTATATTAAATTATCAAACATTAACACCCAAATTATTATAATCACTATTAAATAAAAAAAATCAAAATTATATAATTGTTTAAAAATATTTTTAATAAATTAAAAGAATTTATATAACAATATAAATTTTTTATAATAAAAATTATAAATTATTTAATATAATTACTTTTAAGTTTAATTTAAAATTAAAAATCTCAATTTTATGTTTCAATATGAAATTAGTATTCTCAATTTTAATAATTTTAATAATAGTTCACATAAGTCAAACATTTATTTGCTGTTTAAATTTTCAAAATTATAATTTGTGCTTAGGTAATCCATTCCCATTATGAAAAATAAATTTTATTAAATTATTAAAGGACTAAGAAGAAAACCCAAAACTTTTAGGAAAAAAATATATAAATCTAATTTTAAATTGAATATACTTAAATTTTTTTTTTATAAAAATGTATTAAATTAGTTTCGTTTACTTTTACCACCTTGTTATAATGAATTCTCGTCTAGTTAAAAAAGTTTAAAATTAATATTTTTAATTATATAAGTTTTATTTATTTTTAATTATTTTGGTTGACCCGATATATCAATTTATTAACCTGTAAACATAGCTTCATTGAAGCTCTACTACTATCCATTATCTATTATGATAAATTTGTAATTATAACCCAATATTATAAATATTGAATAAGATTAATATTATTAGATAATTAAGAAGTTAAAATCATTATTATAATATTAATATAAAATAATTGAATTTGGGAAAAAGTCAGTTAAAAGTAAAATAATATCAATGATACAAGGATGAAATTGTCAATTTGTTTGAAAAGGATTTTGGTAATACTTTTATAAGAGATAATAAATTTGCATTAAGAATTTACAAAGGAGAGTACTAAGTTTGCAAAGAATAATAACAAGTTGGTATTGAAATTTTTAAAAAGGAAACTCACTTGATGAAGATGGAAAAATGAAAAAATTGACAACTATGTTAAGGGAAGCAAAGATGCAAATAATCAGTTATTGTGAATAAAATAAAATATAATAACAATGTTGCCAACTATCTTAAAGGAACATGTAACAACAATGCTGCAATAAAAACAAGGAGGGGCCAATAAAAATATGAAAAATTAATGCTAGGAACTTCTAAGAACAAGGTTACAACTTTATACACAGACTACAAAGGTGACCTTTTGTCATCAATGTTATAAAACTTGAAGAGGAAGGGTTGAAATACCTAATTTTTTCATTCCTTACAACCTATGGCGCCCTAATGGATGGTTTCCTTAAAAATGTTGTGAGTCTTTGAGTGAAATTCTAGCAGTATTTCAATATCATGTATTTCAAACATTCAAAGGAGCAAATTTTATCGCGCTCGCTTTAATGGATTAACGTTTAATTAGATTTTCGATGATTTCAAAGGAAATGGTAGTTTAGGATCGAGGCGTGTACTTTATGCTCTCAAAAGAAATGGAAGAGGAAACAGAGAAGGCAATTCCCATTCTATCTGCAAATCGTGTTTTGTTATTCAGATGTCATTGTATCTAAAACGTTGAATACTAAGAGGAACAATAGACATAAATCAACCAATTTATTTATTTTCAACTTCAGAACCTTCAATTTAGGGTCACTCACTTACCAAAATTGCTAAACAAAATTCTGAACTCTAGCTACCCTTAACATTATCAGCAAACCATAACGAATTTACCCATTCTCATACCTTTTTTTGACATGGTCGGATATACCAAAATGTAGTGAGAAAAAGGATCTCTAGAAGTACCCATTTTAATAAGCTTTGCGGCGGTAGATTTTTCTGATAACAACTATTTCACCGAAAACAAATACTGAAATATAAGTACATTGAAGAGTCAAAGTGATCCAAAGGGGCAAACCACTTACTCGTTGTGGCTTGAAAATACGTGAATCTCGCCGGTTTTAGAGAAGATGATAACAACGACTTCAGCATCACAGAGAACCGAAAGCTCGAATGCATTTCTGAGCAAAGTGGTTCTTGCGTTTCAAGAAAGTAGTGTTGCGGCTCCTAGGGTTTTGAATGCGTTTCATCAAAATCTTTTTCTCTCATTTACACTACTTTCTGCACCGGATTTGGATTTGGTGCATTAGTATCCTATGCCGATCCTTTGTTCATTGCATGTAGACCGCTCTACTGAAACCTCGAGTTACAACCTGACCGTCCGTATGAACAATCAAAATCTAATCACTATCCTTCATCGCCGAAAGCGACCTTGCATGGAAAAGCCAAGCCAACTCGTAGGAGAGGTATCAAATATTTTTCTGTCGGAGAAAATCTAAGGCCCCTTAGCTAAGTCCATTTTTAAATGTGGAAAAGTGAGTCGAAGGGTTCAACGTATGAAGAGGATTAACAGTAATGTTAAGCGGTTGGAAAGGATTAACCTCAAACCAAGCTCACTTTTATTTTTTCGAGTACTTGCATCATGAAGGTTTCCATAACAATAATGGACGGAGCTACCTTTTATGGTAGTGTTCAATGCTATCATTTAGGCCAGACTTCAATATGATGCCCTCGATGGGAACGTGAGTTGTCATAGTTATTTGTTGGAATTTTACTTCCAACTACCATTATAAATAACAACGGCAACAACCCACAATTTCATCAATTTTTGATTGCACAGAAGAACAACAGTGGATCCAAAAGTCTGGAGGCATTTTCACTCAACACAAAAAACATAGTACCTGAGTCTTTAACTCTGCGTTTATTTCTATCTACTACATTGACTTATCTTTTGCCCGCACTTCGCTACCCACAACCTTTATAGTTTACCCATATGCCTCACCGCATGTTATGTTAAGTTTCTACCGATGCGATATCGGCGGGACCCACCTTATCTTTATTGCATGGACCAAACATTGTTTTATGTTCATTTCCTTTGTATTTCTCTTACCGTATTTATCTTTGTTTACAGCTCGCATACTACACATCGCAACATTTATCACTTACCTTTTAAGCCCTCAAGAAAACTTATTTCTCCGCCGATGCGATGTTAGCGGGATCCACCTAAACATTTACCCTCCGCAAGTTCGCAACCACAAAGTTTTAACCTTACCTTTCCGCAGCAGCAAGTTAATTTATTTGACGTGCGATGCAATCATGATACTGCACATCACATTCGCAACCATTTATGTTTTTCCATAAAGTGCCGCAATATATGTTATTTGATTTGCGACCCAATCGTGCCATCGCACATCGCACGCACAATCCTTTAAGTTTATCCATGTTCATGCCAGATAAAAGTTAAGCTTGTCGATCGACGGTCTGCTATAAGGAGTCAGATGCGATGAGGATTCAGAGCCAGAACATATAATATTTGAGATCCGCTAATTTTATGTTTGAACGTGTTTTCGCGTGTTTTTTGTGTATAAGCAGAAATACGGACTCTGTGCCAATTAAATGCATAAATGGGTCTTTTGACAACCCAAGGACGAGAATTTGTTGAACGTCCTTTCAACAATGAATCACATTGATTAGAATTAGGTTTTCAGGCTTCGGCCATGTTGTATAAGAAATATAATTTCAATTGATTTTTTTTTATAGTGTGATGGAATGAAAAAGAAGTTTCAATCCTCTCCTGCATTTTTTTTTACGCTATCTGTCTGTGTATGATTGTTTAATTTTCACATTATTTGGTTGTATTCTCTATGTTCAGGGAAACACATTTTCTCTGTTTATTTGTATTTAAAAATTCCAACATGGTATTAGAGCAGGTTTAGGCTCTCAGTAAAAGAACAAGTTCTCTTTATTGAAGAAGTTGTAAGATTTGTTGGTAGAAGTAGAAGTATCCAACAGTGAGAAAGCTTTTACAACAATAAGAAAGTTTCTCTTTTATACAGTCAAGAATATTTTTTGTTTAAGACAGTCACGATGGAAGCAACAATCACAAGTCTGACAAATCCAAAACTACCACAGTTTAATGGGAATAACTATGATTATTGGACCATTACAATGAGGGCCTTGTTTTCATCACAAGATATATGGGAGCTGTTGGAACAAGGTTTCCAAGAACCAACAGACGCATCAATGTCGACTGCTTTGACAACATCAAAAAAAGACTTGTTGAGAGATAATAAAAAGAAGGACTTCAAAGCCCTCTTCCATCTCTTTCAAGAATTTCACGAGAGTATTTTCCAAAGGATTGCAACAGCAACAAAGTCTAAGGAGACATGGGATATTCTCAAAACATCCTATCAAGGCATGGAGAAGGTGAAGAAAACAAAGCTACAAATTCTAAGGAGAGACTTTGAAACTCTCTATATGAAAGAGTCTGATAACTTAGACTCATTATTCACACATGTGATTGGGTTGGTTACCCAGATAAGGTCTCATGGAGAGACACTTGAGGAAAGAAGAATAGTGGAGAAAATATGGAGAAGTTTACCCTTAAGATTTGATGTCATAGTAGTGGCAATAGAAAAAACCAAGGATCTCTCATAATTTTTAGTGGATGAGTTTCATGCATCATTGATGTCACATGAACATATAATGAATAGAACAACAAACTCATCATTGAAGTATGATTTCAAGACACGAATCTCTTTTGGTCATGGTAAAGTTTGAGGAAGATCAAACTACCGAGGAAGAGGAAGAAGTCCACAGAGAGGTGGAAGAAACATTCCTGCAAGAACAAGTGCAAGGGGCAACAATCAAAATCAAAGTGAAGGCTCAAGAAAACACCAAGCACAAGGGAAAATGTATGATAAATCCCAATTCCAATGTCATTATTGTAAAAAATATGGGCATTATGCCAATGAATGTAGAAAGAAAAAAAATGAGATGAATAATAGGAAAAATATAAGTTTTGCAAAAGAAGATAAGAACCAGAGTAATGTGCTTTTAACATGTAATGTAGCACAAGAAAAACAAGAAGATGTGTGGTTCTTAAACTCAGGTTTTAGTAACCACATGACTGGCAACATAGCAATGTTTTCCAATCTTGATGAAAATGTGAAGTCTTAAGTAACAACGGGGACTGATAGCAAAGTCTCTGTCAAAGGAAAAGGAAGAGTATCAATACTCACAAGGAAGGGAGAAAATAAATTTGTGCCAGATGTATATTATGTACCTAGCCTGAAATCCAACCTTCTAAGCATTAGAAAACTCGAGAACAAGGGCTACAATTTATTTTTTAAGAATGATGTGTGTACAATCATGGACATACCTCAAAGTAAAAGGGTCAATGCAGAAGTGCATATGACAAGGAATAGGAAGTTTCCTCTGAAGCTTAGAACAAACTTGAAGGAAGGAGGTGTGGTAGCAGTAGTCACACAAAAGGTCTTCAAGAAGAAGTGAAAGAGGAAAACTGGTTATGGCATTTGAGATTTGAACATCTCAATTTTGGAGGTTTGAACCTTTTGCATAGAAAATGGATGGTAAAAGGATTACCACTCATAGAGAAACCAAATAACCTATGTGAAGTTTGCATCTTGGGCAAACAACATAGAGAATCCTTTCCATTAGGAAAGAGTATAAGGGTAAAGGCACCCTTAGAGATTGTACACTAAGATTTGTGTGGACCAATGCAAACACTGTCTTTAGCTGGAAGTGATTATGTTTTAACATTTATAGATAATTGCACCAGAAAGACATGGGTGTATTTTTTGAAATAGAAAAGTGAAGTGTTTGAAGAGTTCTTCCACTTCAAAGCTCTTGTTGAGAAGCAGATTGGCACTACATAAAAGTGTTGAGAACTGACAGAGTTGGAGAATACATATCCAAAGATTTCCTACGTTTCTGTAGGGAGAATGGCATACACAAGCATTTTACCACATGATATACACCACAGCCAAATGGTGTTGCAAAAAGGAAGAACAAGACCATCATGGATATGGTCAAAAGTATGTTGAAGGAAAATCATTTTCCAAATGAGTATTTGGTTGAAGCTCTCAAGTGTGCAGCATATATTTTTTATAGATTCCCAACCAAAGCTATTATGTACAAAGTTCTGGAAGAAGTATGGAGTGGAACAAAGCAGTTTGTAACTCACATGAAAGTATTTGTATGTGTGCCATATGCACATGTACCATATCAACTAAGAAAGAAGTTGGACAACAAGGGGGAGAAGTGTATCTTTGTTGGATATAGTTTTGAATCAAAGGCCTACAAAATCTATAATCCTTCAACTAGGAAGGTTATAATCAGCAGAGATCTGCAGTTCATTAAAGAATAATCTTGGGATGGAAGCTTAGAGAAGATGGTGAATGTGAAGACATGTATGTCTCACGAAGAACAAGAGGAATGCACGCAAAAAATAATTCCTCCATGGTGGCTCCTCCTCCATGTACACAAGAATAGCAGAGCACACCACAAGCAAGAAATAGAATAGCCTTGAGAAACCAAGGAAGTGCTTCTCCAATCACAGCACAGGGATCAAAAACTCCGTCGAGTTCAAGTGGAAGTCCAAGCACACCTAGAAGACCAGGATACAAAAATTTGAGTGAAATTTATGACCAAGAAGTTGATAATAATGATGTTTTGAATTATTTATTTGACTTGTTTTGTCATGTTGATGACAAAATCCTTTTTGAAGATGCAGTAAAAGAAGAAAAATGGATTGAAGAAATGAATGAAGAGATTGGTACAATAGAAAGGAATGACACATGGGAGTTAGTGGACCTCCCACAAGGTAAAGAAGTCATTGGATTAAAATGGGTCTATAAGACCAAGAGCAACGCTGAAGGAAAAATAGAAAGGCATAAAGCAAGACTTGTTGTCAAAGGCTACAAGCAGAAACAAGGAAGAGATTATGAAGAAACCTTTGTGAGAACAGTGTTGTCCATTGAAGCACAACAAAAGTGGAAAGTCTACCAAATGGATGTGAAATTAGCATTTCTAAATGGATTTTTGAAAGGCGAGGTATATGTTTAACAACCTCTAGGCTATGAGATTGAAGGGCAAGAGAACAAAGTGTGCAAGCTGAAGAAAGCTCTTTATGGGCTGAAACAAGCAACAAGAGCATGGTACAGTGGAATTTATGCTTACCTGACATAAAATGGATTCAAAAAGTGTGATGGTGAACCCACAATCTACATAGAAGAAAATGACAGTAAAATCCTTATCATTGTTTTCTAAGTAGATGATTTAATTTTTACTAGCAATAAAGTTTCTCTCATTGCTGATTTTAAATCAGTCATGAAGAGTGAGTTTGAAATGACTGATTTGGGTTTATTGAGATACTTCTTGGGCATAGAAGTAAATAAAAATGAAAAGGGAATTTTTATTTCCCAAGAAAAATATTTTGCCGAAGTTTTAAAGATATTTAACATACAACACAACAAAGCAACAATAACTCCAACTTCCATGGGGTTGAAATTAAGAAAAGAACATTTCACCAAGAATGTTGATCCGACATTGTACAAGAGCATAGTTGGAAGTCTAATGTATTTGACTTCAACTAGGCTTGATATTATGTATGTTGTAAGTTTAATTTCCAGATTCGTGGAAACACCAAAGGATACACATTAGCAACCAACCAAGAGGATTTTAAGGTATGTAAATGGAATAAAGGAGTATGGTGTCCTATACTCAACTAATAATTTTAAATTGATTGGTTGTACACTAACAGTGATTAGGCTGGAAGTGTAGATGATAGGAAGGTCACATCTGGGTATGTGTTTCATTTGGGACTGGGAGCCATTTCATGGGCTTCCAAGAAGCAACCAATAGTTTCTTTATCAACATTAGAAGCAGAATATGTGGCAGCAACAACAAAAACCTGTCAAGCTATATGGATGAGAAGGATGCTGAGAGATTTGTGTTATTAGCAAAAGAAAGGAACCACAATTTATTGTAATAATAGCTCAGCAATAGCATTGTCAAAGAATTCTCTTTTCCACAAGAGAAGAAAGCATATTAATGTAAAATATCATTTTATAAAAGAAGTGGTTAATAATGGTGAGATTGTTTTGCAACATTGCAGGATAGAGGAACAATTTGCTAATATCCTCACAAAGCAGGATAGAGGAATGATCGATGACGACAGTTGTGATCAAGGGGAGTGTTGGAATTTTACTCCCAACCACCTGCATGAATAAAAGTCGCAGCAACCCACGATATCATCAATTTTCTATTGTAGAGAAGGACATGAGCATATCCAAGAGCTGGGAGGCATTTTCACACAACACAACAAACAGAGTACCTGAGCCTTTAACTCTGTGTTTATTTCCATCTACCACATTGACTTACATTTTTCCCGCACTTCGCCACTCGCAACCTTTATTGTTTACCCATAAGCCTCACCACATGTTATGTTAAGTTTCCACTGATGCGATATCGGCGGGAGCTAACTTATCCTTACTGCATGGACCAAACCTTGTTTTATGTTCATTTCCTTTGTATTTCACTTATCGCACTTACCTTTGTCTACCACCCGCATATTGCACATCGCAACATTTATCACTTACCACTTAAGCCCGCAACGAAACTTATTTCTCCACCGATGCGATATCGGCGGGATCCACCTAAAGCTTTACCGCCTGTAATTTCGCAAGTGAAAAGTTTTAACCTTACCTTTTTGCAGCCGCAAGTTAAGTTGTTTGACGTGTGATGTGGTCATGATATCGCACATCGCATTTGCAGCCCTTTATGTTTTCCCATAAAGTGCTGCAACATATGCTATTTGATTTGCGACGCGATCGTTCCATCACACATCGCGTGCACAACCTTTTAAGTTTATCCATGTTCACGTCAGATAAAAGTTAAACTCGCTGATCTTTAATCTACGAGAAGGAGTCAGATGCAATGAGGACTCAGAGCTAGAACATATAATTTTTGAGATTCATCAGTTTTATGTTTAAATGTTTTTTTTCGTGTTTTTTGTGTATAAGAAAAAATACGATCCGCGTGTCGATTAAACACAGAAATGGGTCTTTTGATAGCCCAAAGACGAGAAGTTGTTGAACTCCCATTCAACAATGAATCGCATTGATTAGAATTAGGTTTTCAGGCTTCGGCCATTTTGGATAAGAAATGTAATTTCAATTGTTTTTTTTGTTATAGTGTGATGGAATGAAAAATAAGTTTCAATTCTCTCCTATGTTTCTTTTTTACGTTGTCTGTTTGTGTATGATTTTTTAATTTTTGCATTATTTTTTTGTGTTCTCTGTGTTGGGGGAAACACATTTCCTCTGTTTATTTATATTTAGAAATTCCAACGCTACCAACAGAGTTAGCGGATTTATCTTCGAATATTGTTGCTCTAAATTTATTTCAACTTCATTATATATATAATTTTATTTGTAATTAGTATTGAAATATTTTCACAGTAAAGTGTAAAGACTATTTTTTTTTCATTTTTCTTTTCATTAATTTATTAATATAATGTTTTTTTTTCTAAATGTTTATGGGGTCATGGATAACCAAGGTGCCTTCTTAAGACACCTCTTGATGTGAAGTTACTGGTTCAATTCCTAGACCTGATCCCTTAGAAAAATAATTAATAGATTCTAAAAATATAAAACATGATTCATATCCATGGAGATTTACCCCCACTTTTCCATGAAGATATTTAATGTGTAAATATACTTTGTTACAGTATCATGGGCTAATACCATGGCTTATCAATACCACATGCCAAAAAAAACATAATTCATTTCACATAACACTTGGAAATTTCTTTTAATAAATTAATTTAATTAAAAGATAAAAAAAATTGTGGCTACTTTAGAGATAAATCTCAACCTTTGATTCGTGTAAATATTCTACAATATTCCATGGAAGTTAAATCCCTACCATCCACCTAAAGATTATTGATAACTAAAATTAAAATTTTTGAATTCCTATTCCAAAATAAACACATCATCCCCATAATAATCAACATGTTTTTGTATTTAAAGGAATAAAAATTTGTACTGGTTTTGAAGAGCACAGGGTTGGATCAAATCTATTCAGGTGTAAACCTTTTTTAAGCATCAAACTTAAAAAAAACATGTGTACTACAAGAAATATATTTGTAACTCAAGGGATATGATCTATGGTAGAACACACACATATGTAGGCATTGAAATATTTTATTTGGAGACTTATGTTACATTAATTATATTTTTGTTATTAATATATTTTTAAGTGCAACTTCATATTACACAACTCTTCATATTAAAATATTTTGTTTATAATTCACATTTTTTTCTATAAATGTTATTGATATTTTTAAATGCCACATGTTAATTTGATATTAATAATTGAATTAATTATATTATTCATATTACATGGTATTTGAATCTTTTTAATTCTAAGTACTTATTTTGAGTATTATGTTAATTTGGCACCTCAGTCACAAATTCCAACCATCAGACAAGATTCCTCTTTTCGAGAGGACTAATTTGACTATTGAAGCACTCAATTTTGACACGGGCAGAAATGTGAAGCTTGGTTACACTTTTGTGAGAATCGGGGGCCGAAATTTTTTTTCAACAATAGTTCGGCCGAACATTTTGCAAAGTTCGGCCGAACTTTCTTATAAAGTTCGGCTGAACTCGTGATTCCATTTAGATTGACGGCACACTGACGGCGTGGGCAAACAAAATTTTTTCTAGAGATTGGAAAATCGACAACAAAAGTTCGGCCAAACTGCTAAAAAAGTTCGACCGAACTATGAGTTCGGCCGAACTTTTACTTTTAAAATAGTTCGGCCAAACTATTTTCTATAAATAAATCGCCCGTTAAGGTTTATGGTTTACTGTTTCATTGTTCGTGCGTTCTCATTGTGGTTTACCATTTTTTCTCTGTTCGCGCTGTTGCTGCGGCCGCCGCGCTGGTGCTCCTGCCGTCCGCGCTCGTCGACTTCGTCGGGTAAGTTAGTCTCCATACGCCCTCAAAATTTTTTTGTGCTGTGAATTAAAAAAATGTCTCTGTATTTTATTGTTGTGTAGTAAAGATTTGGTGCTGTGTATTAAAATTTTGGTGTTTGTTGGCCCGCTCATCTCGAAGATCTACCTCCCTCCCTACCTTTTTTTTTTTCACAAGAGAAGAAACACTGTTTTAGATATATTATAGTGAGAAAAAACAGTCTATGAGTCAGATACATAATCTCGCCATTGATAGCACACCTAGTTTATCCATCCAGATAAATAGGTGCCCCATCCCAGACTAGAATGATGAGAAAAGCCCCATATCAACGATATAGGAAACTGTATTAATTACAATATGAACCTCATGAGTATGCATAGAGGATACCAAATATGTCAAAAAGCAAAATAGACACAGGGAGCAAATGCAAAAACAACAGGCCCCCAATTTGATCCATTCGATCAAAAAATTTATAATTAAGACCAAAGACCAGCATCATGTAGTAGAAAGCAAAGGGAAGCCCACTGGTCATGTGTGAACCAAAATGTGCCATAAGGAGCGTAGACAGGCATGTCATGTGAACCATAGTCTAGTAATCGATCTGATGATACATCATTCTTGAGAGGAAATAACAGTTGTACAGGTTCGCTTGAATAGTCATTCAGGCTCGCCTGCTGGCCGTAACAATCTACCACGTCCCAAAAAAAAAGAGCCTTGTGGGTACCATTCATATTGAGTACTGGAGAGAATCTTTTGATCAGCAACAATGAGTAGTATGAAATTGACAGGCTTGTTGTGTGGATAATAGTCTAGTAAAAAAAATGAACCCCTATGGAACAACTGTTTCGGGGAAATCTCACCCTAGAGGTTGGTTGGGGTACAACCTCCACAGAGCTGGGGCATGCTATTTAACAGAGACTCACACAATCATGCACGTTCAGAAAAACTAAATAGAGTAGGATGGGAAATTTACCCGTGGGTCCTACGGTTGAAGTAGATCCACGTGGAGTCCAAACTCCCTGCAACCGTCCTTCCTTCTTAACCTGAAATACAAGAAGAGACCAGCACAAAGGACAAGTTGTACAGCATATGTCTACTCTAAATGTTAGTGAGATTCATATAAAACATTAAATAAATCATAATGAATGCTTGTATAGCAAATATTCTCATACATATAAGCATACACTAACACGTTTATTTCGGGAACAGCATGATACTTCTGTATTATAAATAGCATGTACAAAAGTAACGAGTGGAGAGATCACCTGATCCTTCCAAGGCCTTTGCAGACCGTCGTCCGGATCCGTCCAGCCCTTGCCTCGCTAAGACTCCTTCCAAACTGGTGCATACGAGATAACATATAAAGGGATGTATATCTCAAGGAAACAAGGGTTTCCTATAATGAACTGGGAAAGTGCAGGAGGCACGGGGAATCAGACTTGGATAGGGAATACCAACAGAGTATAATATCAATAATTCTCTCTCTCTCTCCCTTAGGCCATACACATGAGGGCTTTTTATAGTCCCTCCAAGTAGTTTCAGCAGTTGGAAACAGTTGGCCACGGGCTGGGGTGGTTGAACTACCTGAGTAACCATCAACCCAACGCGAAATTAGGGATTTTTTATATATTTTTTAATCATTTTAATGGCATACGCGGAAAAGTCTAGCTGTACTCGCGTATACACGCGGAAAAACACGGGCATAGTCGCGTATGGGGGATTTTACATTGTTTTTAAGTGAATTTGTCCAAGTCTGTAGGAATGGGTGCCCAAAAGCCATGAAGCAATCATGAATCATATCAAGGTGAGAAATGATGCTATAACAGATGCCCCCTAATATATGAGGTTAGAAGGGGTACATGATGGCCGAAATGTATTATGCACATAGAAAGAACTTCGCAAGGACAAGAGAGGACTTCACCAGATTTCAGCCTGCCAAAAACCAATGAAAGAAATCAGAGAGTCAACTCAATGCTGAGGCGGGCATACCCATGCTCAGTCAAAAATACATCATATGGAAAGTACTGAATAGATCCAACATGTATACAAGTACTATTACTGAAAGTACATAGTGAATCATCTGAGCAGGGCCCGGAAATATAAGTCTGAATCAATGTCCAAGTATCACATATAGAAAGCTGAGCAAAGATGCAACTGGATGTCTGATCATATAAGTAACTGAATCTCCAAGTACCGGATCATAAGAGGTGGATCAATCGGTACAATCACGCAACTCGGGGACCAACATATAAGATGCTGCTGTGCTGAACTGCAACATATAAGGATGGACGGCAACACTGGCAGAAACTGAAAGGACTGTCAACAGTGAACCGAGAAATGCTGATACTACCCGAGGTCTTCACCGATCACGACGCCACAATTCTAGACAATGGGAATAAATGAGCTGAAGTCGACCATGTGAGAAATCGTTGGATTACCGGGCAATGATGTTTCCCGTTAACCAACGCGAGACAACCCACCGATAATGATAATGAGTGTCAAGGTGCCCCAGTACAATCTGACAAGTGTGAATGAATGAGTTGGAGTCGAACACTTGAAAGAATCTACCAATCAGGAGGCAATGATGAATCCCCACTGTCGATAGCGAAGAGTCTGCCACTGATGACTGCAAACCCTAAGGTACTGACAAAAAGACTCTAGATCTTGTTCCCCGAGCAATGAGTCGGAGTCGATGGGAAAAGATCTGCTGGAAGGAAGGCATTAAGGCATCCCACATCAGTCCAGCGCGAGTGTAACCCGCAGGCCAAGATTTGGAAGGAATCGGACGAAGTAGAGTGATGGAACCAAAAACCGAAGTACGTTTCTGACGTGCACAAGATGAAGCTAGCGCACGGAAGAAACCCTCTGAACCAACCAATAATGAAAGCTGACACAGAGGCGAGAAATCCACCGATAGGGTCAAATGGAAATCAAGGTACTGCACGAATCCCAAGTGTGATAATGTGTGCTGACGTCGAACACGGGGGAAACCACTCAGTCAAAGACCCATGATGATGATCAAATGCTGAGCACGAGGTCACCTATCAATGATGGAAATAGGCCCAAGGTGCGGCTCTAGGTTTGCTCTCGGAGCAATGTGTCGTAGTCGATAAGAGACAAACCCGCCGGCAAGAAGTCAATGGGGACCTTCTCAAACCAGCACGAGCAGAAGACCAAAACATCTGATGTGATAGAACATGATGCTGACAAGACCGGGAAGGCCGACTGAATAATGAGTCAAGAGACACCGCAGAATGGCCGACTCAGGTTAAACTTCCCTTGAACAAAAGCACGACTCGTGATGACCATGGCAGTAAAAAGTGACACTGTATAAGTCTGTCATGCAGGAGGCAAAACAAACTCTCCATATGATTGGAAGAGATAACCAACCGGGGGAGAACGGACAAGTGAAACATGGTAAAGGCTGAACCTAGGTCAAAACTAAAACCATCCCAAATGAAGGAGATATATATAAGTATATGTGCTTGTTCAAGGGCGACAAACTGACTCTGTACTGCCATCAAAATAACGAAGATATATCCCGTTCCCGCTCTTTTTGTTATATTTGATTTTTTTGTCTTTTTCATATAATAAGCCTGAAAAAGAATAAAAGAATGCTATGGTACAATGGATAGAACGAGTATCAAGAAAGCATATGCACTAGTTCCTGGGATTGGAACAATCCTATGCTCAATGCAAGGTGGCGAAAACTGGTCAGTGATACTCAGAGGAACGTTCCATCCATGGGTACAAAGGTGTCAAGTCGTGATAGCTAAGTGCATGCAATGGTTAACTTGTACGGAAAGTCAAGGTCAAAAGTTGGCTTAAACATTGAGTCCAAATGAAGCCGGCTAAAGGCCAGGATAAACAAGTAGCCAATATGCAATGCAGTAATACAACTTAAGCGACACCAGGGAGCCTCTAGGGTAAAAGCCGGAAAAATGATAAGTGATGAAGAAGAAGAATGAAGCTTCAACACATAAGACATGGCGGGACTAAAGAGGACTCCCGAGCCTACATAAAAAGCAGCATGGGCAAAAAGTGATAGCGAGGAACTAACTAGGAAGCCCATGTAAAGGAAGGCTCTACCATCAAGTCATGATTAAAAATCAGCGAGTGAAATGGGTGTAATACTCATGACCTGATGGGATCGACCCTAAGGCAAGTGATCAGTATGGAGGCTAGAATGCAAGATGCAACGGAAAGTGATTCCCTAACCTATATGCTAGTGAAGATCATATACCTGCCGTGAAGAGTCGGAAAACATGGATCAAAAACCGGGAAAAATCTCAAAATTGCCAAAATGTACCTGAAACATACCAAACTGGGCACTTCCAAGAAATCGAGTTATACAGCATAAGATAGATCGAAAAAATGAGAATATGGAATTTTTGCAAAAATTTTCAATTTTTTAGCCATAAATAGACCAATTACCTCTCATTTGGTTCATTTGTATTTGCTGATTTGGAAAAAGTGCTCTGGAGCTAAAAACTTGTTTTGTCAAATCAGGAACAACTGACCGTCGGAATTCAGTGAAACTTCAGGTAGGCTCCTTAATCATCCTGTTTATTCATTTTGTCCGTTTGGGCATCCACGTGAGCACTCATCATAAAAATATTCGTTGGAATTTCCCCTTCCTGAGCACCTCCAGAGGAAGCCCCAGGATTTTGGTTCGCGCCAACAACTAATTGCTGCCCTTGGGGAAAAGGGTTTGTTAGCATAGCCTGGGAACTAGAAGAACCCTGCTGGGATAACAAGCGCTGAGCATCTTGAATTTTAGGGCAAAGGTGCGTGAGATGGTCTCCAGCACAAAGCTTGCATGGAAACTTCACTTTCTTTTTCTCCTTTTGCGCATCACCAACACGCTCGTTGGTTTTATTTGCATTGCCCTTCCCATTCTTTCCCTTCTTCTTGTTATTTCGTCCCTTCTTCTTCCCATCGGATTGTTGATTTCCTTTGGGATCGGAAGATTGGACAGCATTTATGGACAAAGCCTGGGAAGGAGATGATTCTGCAGACACAGCCTGACTAGAAGGAGCAGATTGTAAAGACAACTGCTGCAGTTGAGAAAGAAGACTGGCTGCACCACTATTGACCGATCCGACAAGCCCGTCACCATGCGGACCAGGTTTAGGTTTCGACAAATCCAATTTGGAGCGAGGAGCATTGGGTAAATACTTATAAAGTACCCCAGACTGAGAATAGATTAGTTCCAACTGTTGGGCCCTAAAGATGGCCTACTCCTCGGAAAATACCCCAGATAGGGATACATCCTTTGAAATGTTTGACTGCATTTATTTAAAAAACCACTCGAGAAGGAATTCACCTGGAATATGGGCTTTGATAAGCCTCTTCCTTCTCCTCCATTCCTGAATGTGATCAGAAATGTGAGTTGCCTCATCCTGCTTAAAATTAGCAAGGAGTTCGGTCCCAGCCTCATATCTGACAGGCAACTGGAAATGGTTTAGAAATGTGACAGCCAGTTCCCCAAACGTAGCGAAATTTCCCCCAGTGAGCTCTATATACCATTTGGCAGCATTTCCAGTTAGGGTGCGTTGAAATAATCTCAATCTAATCGAGTCATCGATCAGAGAGTTCGAAGAGCACCATAAGTGGAAAGTGGTGATGTGGACCGCGGGATCTTCACCATTCTTACCTTCAAACTTAGGAATGTCTGAAGGAAGTTTGGTTGGAACCGGAGGCCACCCCGGACTGTAACGAATCGGGTCATTAGTTAACTTCGACAAATCTGGCAAGTTTAACGTTGCCAGAAATGGTAATCGAGGCGGAGCCTGAGGATTCCATCCTTGATGGGATGGATTCCAAACATTTTGAAAAGAATAGCCTGGATTTGATGAGGCACCAGGTTGCTAGAAAGGACCCGTAGAAAACGGAGAAGAACCTCCTCCCCACGCCGAGTTACCAAAACCCAGACCAATTCCCCCTGCTGAAGTGTTAAATGAAGAAGAGAGCCCCTGATAGGGGTTCCATGCATTAGACAAAGGAGAAAAGGTCTGATAAGCACTCGAAGAAGGGAAAGAAGCATTCCCTTGATGACCTGTGAAGAACTGATTCCCTGCCCCTGCCGTAGTAAACACAGGATTCCATCCCGTAAAAGTAGTCGAAGTTTGCCCCCCAGACCAAGGGTTGAAACTCTGGGTCTGGGATGTAAACGGAAACGACCCTAAAGAAGGATTGGAACTGGGAATGTGCCCAGTCCCAAAGGGGAAACCCTGGAACGAAGCTGATCCACTAGCCATGTTAGACATGGGCGTAGATCCAGCTGAAGCAGCAGAAAAGGTAAAAGAGGGATTTCCACTAATGGGCATCCCTGAGCAAAAGGGAGCAGAATGAGAAGCATATGCTTGGCTGAAACCAGAGCCAAACATAGTAGTGCTAGAAGCAATCGAAGACGAAGAAATAGTGCCCCCTGCTTCAGCAGAAGCAGGAGTCTGAATGCCCGCAGCACTCACGGTAGAAGCCGTGTTCCCAGTCGTGGCCATCGAAAGATAAGAATGATATGGAAGATCCGGCGGTCTCTTAGACTCCGGTCCGATGTACTGAACAACAAACGGATAATCAGGAGGAAGAGGAGATGGACCTGTAGCTGGAGGCTCAGGTATATCTTCTATCTGAAAATCTTCTTCCTGAGGAAATAACACTCGCGAGGTGAGCGGAACGCTCCTCTCGGAACCGACACCAGAATCAGCTATGAAACCCTCAGATCTTTGTGGAGGATCTCTCTCCACTGCGTCAGAATCCACAGGGTGGTAACCACCTGCTAAATTTCTCCTACGCCTTCTCGAAGAAGGCTCTATACTCTCGGGAGATAACCCCCGGATTCTCCTCGAACGTTGAGGCGCTTGATCAGCCACTTTTATAAATTATTATTTAATTAGACTCAAAAAGTGAAAAGCTAGGCAAGCTAGGAGCAAAGAGCACTCACTAAAATAAAAATCCCTGAGATACAGCAAGCAAACAACCTCCAAGTATTTCCGCTCCGGGTGATGAGGACCGGACACCAAAAAACAAGTTAGCGAAGTATAGGACCTCCCGAAAGAAGTCTGGGATGATTAGGGCCCAAAACAACTAGCGAAGGTATCAGAAACAGTTACGCCGACCTCCTGACAACAACCTTTGCTGGCACAAGCACCCAAGCTTCGCAAGGGCACCCCCCAGAAGTACTGCTGAAAGTGATGCGACGTCTGCCTCAGGTACCACGGGTATTCCCCCCCGCAGTCACCTGTGTGGAACCTAGGAGTGGCAACTATGGACACCAATCCGTATCAGAAGCTGGGCGGAACGGTCTTGAGGTTAGATTCAGCTAATCGGAGGGGGGGTATCCCTCTTCTCAACCTTCACTTCCCCTCACGCTTGACTCTCGGATGAGAGCTTTCCCAGTCCACCTCACGGAGTTGGATTTCGCTCAATTAATCAACTTCTATGTTTTTTTGAGCGGCCTTGGAGAGTTTACTCTCCACTCACCTATTCCAAGGCCCTACAACCTAGCTAGTTGGTGATCGACACTTAGTAAAACTTGCTAGTTGATTTTAGATTAAATCGCTTATTTTAAGGGCTGTTATATTAAGTCACAAGGATATGGAGATGAAACGTATGGTGTTTTTGACGCAAAAGAAATTAATAAAAACTTAACTACATGCACATGCAGTTCTTGTCTTTCGATGAAAAGTAATCTCTATACAGGTTCTACGAGACTAACAAATTGTATTTTTCTTTTCAAACTGCAAACTCACACTCACAAAAACTAAGAAGCTAACTAAATGCTAAAATGCACCTAATGCAAATCACTACAAGCATGTAAATCCTAAGATGCACAAAATCTCTTAAAACAAGGTGAAATTTCCCAAAAAGCTCCTTCAGTTTTAACTCATCTTTTGTTGTCCAGAAAGCTAATTCTTGAAATCAAGAACTCTTAATATAAGACAGCAAAAACACTCAAAAACAAGAAGAAGAAATCAAATGACAACTCCTCCTCAAAATCAAGCCGAAAACTAGAAGCAAGAAACTTCACAAAAGCTCCAAAAGATATGACCAAACGAAAATGAAAATGCAACAACAAAAACAAAAACAAGACCAAATGTTTTTTGAGTTTTTGAAATGCAAAAACAAAAAGAAAAACAAATGTTTTTTGAACTTTTTTGTTTATAAAGCAAGAGCTCAAAAAGACCAAGCACAAACTATCAAAATCCAAACCAGACAAGACTAACATTCAGGCACAAACTTCAACAATGCTCCCAAACCTTATAAGGCTAACAATAGCAAGATCAATAAAAGCAAAGGAAGACCTGCAAACTCAGTCACTCAGCCTAGACAAATAGTGCAAAACTCGTTGCAAACAAAGACTCCAAAGAAGCAAGAAAAGCTCTTCGAAAATTGCAACAAAACCTAGCCTATGGAACTCAAAGAAAACCAATCAAAAACAAAGCAAAAATCGCAATGCAAAGCACAACACAAAGATAGGAGCGAGTCAGTGAGCAAAAGCTCTCTGTTCTGATAAAGCAGAACAGCCAAGAATGCTCAGAAAGCAATCTTGGAACTCAATCCAGAAGTGCCAACACCAACAAGAACAATTTGCCAAAAAGATTAGTTTTCGAACAAACGAAAGAGAAAAAAGACTTGAAACCACTTCCTTCACACTCCAGTAAGTACAGAGACACTGTAGACACAGGCCTCCACAGCCAGAAAGGACCAAAAAGTCAATAAACCCAAAAATTCAAAATCTGCCTAGGTATACGCGACCTTACAGTTATGCAACCAGCGTGTATACGCGTCTGTGTTAAGGGAAACTCGCGTATACGCGGGTCCCTTTAGACAAACTCGCGTGTATACGCGACTGTGTGCAGAAAAAAGAGCGTATACAAAGAAAGATAATGAAAAACAAAAAGGACAAGCCTGGGAAAGAAACCAGGACTTCAGACTGACTGCAAGAAAATAAACTGGACTGCAAATGAAAGTTAAAACTGCTGGCAACCTACCAAACAGCTGAAACCACCCAACAGGAGAAACACAAGAATGTGTTCCCCAGCGGAGTCGCCAATTCTGTTTCGGGGAAATCTCACCCTAGAGGTTGGTTGGGGTACAACCTCCACAGAGCAGGGGCATGCTACTTAACAGAGACTCACACAATCATGCACGTTCAGAAAAACTAAATAGAGTAGGATGGGAAATTTACCCGTGGGTCCTACGGTTGAAGTAGATCCACGTGGAGTCCAAACTCCCTGCAACCGTCCTTCCTTCTTAACCTGAAATACAAGAAGAAACCAGCACAAAGGACAAGTTGTACAGCATATGTTCTACTCTAAATGTTAGTGAGATTCATATAAAACATTAAATAAATCATAATGAATGCTTGTATAAAAAATATTCTCATACATATAAGCATACACTAACACGTTTATTTCGGGAACAGCATGATACTTCTGTATTAAAAATAGCATGTACAAAAGTAATCAAGAGGAGAGATCACCTGATCCTTCCAAGGCCTTCGCAGACCGTCGTCCGAATCCGTCCAGCCCTTGCCTCGCTAAGTCTCCTTCCAAACTGGTGCATACGAGATAACATATAAAGGGATGTGTATCTCAAGGAAACAAGGGTTTCCTATAATGAACTGGGAAAGTGCAGGAGGCACGGGGAATCAGACTTGGATAGGGAATACCAACAGAGTATAATAATAATAATTCTCTCTCTCCCTTAGGCCATACACATGAGGGCTTTTTATACTCCCTTCAATTAGTTTCAATAGTTGGAAACAGTTGGCCACGGGCTGGGGTGGTTGAACTACCCGAGTAACCATCAACCTAGCGTGAAATTAGGGATTTTTTATATATTTTTTAATCATTTTAATGGCATACGCGGAAAAGTCTAGCTGGACTCGCGTATACACGCGGAAAATCACGGGCATAGTCGCGTATGGGGGATTTTACACAGTTTTTAAGTGAATTTGTCCAAGTCTGTAGGAATGGGTGCCCATAAAGCCATAAAGCAATCATAAATCATGTCAAGGTGAGAAATGATGCTATAACAACAACATACAAGTGAGAAATAAACAAAAGTACAGGCTCGCTTGAAAAGACATTAGGCTCATTTGAAAACCATTACCAACTACCACATCCAAAAAACAGAGCATGTGGATACCATTTATATTGAGGACTTTCAAGTCGGTTGAGGAAATTGTAGCAATATTTTTAATAATCCTTGTGATTATATAAGAAACATCAGGCTCACTTGCAGGTTAATACAGGCTCGATTGAGTACTAAAGAAAACACAAACAACATCTTTTGTTGGAAATATTTGCCTCCCTTCTTGACTGGAATGTTGGAAACCTGCTGTGTCTTGAAACCCCTTCTTGGAGTCTCTCTAGCTAGAACTGCACCTACACTCTGCAACTAGCCAAAAAACAGATTTGAAATATTTGACTAATTTTTTATATAATTGAAATTCAAAAACAAATGATCTTCTCCAAGTTTTAATTGTTTAAAATATGATTGTTTGAGAAACTCTTTCTCTGGGATACAAGGAGACTGAAAGATTTTTTTTCTTGTATATTTGAAGCTCTCCATTATTATATAAAAGGATTTTTTTCTTGTATATTTTTATGCTCTTTGCCATATAGTAATGTCATAGTGTATGAAGTTTTAAATTGTTTTTATTATTTTTATTATATGTTGGATGTGATTTTGATTGAAAATTATTCTTTTTTATTTATTAATTAAAAAAAATTATTAGAAAAATTATTGCTTTAAGCCATGGAATTTACAATCAAAATTAGAAAATGTATTTATATCTAAACTATTTATGAAAAGTTTAATATTGTTTGATTTTCTCTACCATGTCCTTTTTACATATATCTAGAATAATATTATTTGTAATTTCCGGTTTTTTGTAACATTTTACTACCATAATCAAAATCTATAGAAATAATAATCTAACATTATAATATCTTGAAATGGAGCTAGCCAACTCAAATATAGTATTGCAAATCCCTGGCTAAGTTATATGAGGAGGCTATGTATTACTTAGTATTGTATCCATATTGGGGCTGCAAGTTCTATGGGTTCAAAAGAACACTTGCAAACAATTTTTTTTCCATATAACCTCTCTTTTTCATAGATAAATTTCATTCTTTTAGCCATTATGGATTTGAGAAAAATACATCCTCATAGGCCAATAAAAAGCCTTAACAATGAATTAAACATGAACAACTATTAAATATGGGTAACCAAGTAGCATCAAAACAAACAACTAAATCACCAAGGCTAGTAGTGATAAATAATAAACATTCTAGGATACTTAAAAATTCCATGTAAATAATTTTTTTACCTAAAATCACTAGATGGTGAGGCCCACAACAACAACTGCAAAAGAAATGCAATATAACCAATCAAACTACACCAACAAAACATATGGTCTTGAATGAGGTTTTGGACTCTTTAGATATAAATGTACATCGTGGCAATGTATCTTATATAAAACTTTAATCCATGCGCTTAAACTTAACATTGACACAAATGGAATACAATTTTACTCATTGCTTTATGATAGAAAAATATTCGAATGAGTATTTCCCACATACCCGAAGTCAAAAGGGATAGATTAAAAAGGGATGCTCCGCTCATCTATAAAAGATAAATTAAAGAAGCATGACATGACATATTAGTAATGCAAATTAGATATGCATACCAATTATTTTCATATAACACAACAAATAGATGATTCAATACAAATGTCACATAGAAGTCATATTTATCTCATGGGCCTTCAACTTAAATTATATATCTAGCATTACATTAAGCTATAGGAGATAAATCAAAGAAGCATTTGAATGTAAATTAAACATGTGTAATAATTATGTCCTTTAGTTCAATAAATAGATAATAATTTGCAAATTCCATATCTAAGCTATATTTCATCTAATTAGCTTTCAATTTAAACTTATATCTAATGTTAAATTATATAAAATAATAATAGTAATTCAAACTTCAAAATAATATTTAGAGTTAGTATAAAATGTGACATAATTTTCCTGCGTGGAAAAACATAGTTACCGAGAGTTCAAAACTCATGAATTTGAATAGAAAGTGGGTATACGAATGAGCAAGTAGACTTTTCCTAGAAATGAGGAAGTGAAGGTTGATAGAGAGCCACACAAAATTGCAAATTCATACCTTAACAAAATTGTTAGATCCTTTTAAAGAAAACATATTTAATCAACTTTCATTGAAATATATGATAAACTCAACCCAATTTTATGAAAAGTAGTATACCATTTTTTACATAATTTCACATAATACAAATAGATAAATTTTAATTAAGTATTGTTATAAATATTTAACTACCCATCGAGAGATGGCCAAGTGATTGAGACAGGGCATCATCACAATAAAAAACCAAGTACAAATTGTAGTAATCCTAGAATCATTCTTTACATGAGGTAAAATTGGGGAACTCATGACTTGTACTATAGATAAAAAAACATTTACCCTTACCAAAAAATATATGATAAAAATTGACAAACTACATAGCTTAAGGTTAAGGGGATATAATACTTCTTGCCTTCCATATAGATAATGAAAATGATTGTTCCAAGTCTCATGTTGCTTCTCATGTTATTTTATAAACCTTGATTGGAAAGAAAAATAGGAGGGAAGAAATGTAAGAAATATAAAACATAATGAAACACACCGTAAGAAATAGAGAACATAATGAAACACACACATAAATATCTCTAGACAATCAACACAATTATTTTCCTAGGAAATCCTTATATGGGAGACAAGCAACCCTAAAAAGTAATGATGCTCTAGACTCCTTTTTCCCTAGGAAATCCTTATGGGAGAAAAACAACACTAAAGTGTAAACATGCTCTACTCTCTCTTTTCTGGTATGGAAAAGATGTGAGTACAAAGAAAGAGGTAATCTCTCTAGAGTTAGCTAAGACTTTTAGCGTGTAAGGTTGCTATAAAAACTTAACTTCGTACATTTTTCTCTCTAACTTCATACTCCTAGTTGTATTTTCAACTATGGAACAAAATACAATAACACAGAATGGAACTCTTATTCCTCCTAGTGGCCAAGTATTTAACATAGTGTGATAGCCAACTAGGTGTAAGATTTGACTCTATCAACCATTAACAAGGTTTGTGATTTTAGACCTTTTAGATTCTTGTTATAATTCCACATGTAGCTAGCTTGCCATGCATGAGTAATGGGGCTAAGATGTCATTCTCTCGTACCATGGTGGTCAACATGATAGGTGAACTTACTAAAGGCATAAATTTTGAATGAAATTCGTTTGATGTTTTTCTTGCACCATTGGATATGTCTTTAAGTGTAGAATAATGGTCAAGATTTCAGCACAAGGGATAATCATTTGACCCCTAGAAATGTCATTTAATGCCTCAAAATGACTCCAAAAGGTTTTAGACCCCAATTCTCCACCCACCATTAAAATGACCCTACAAGTTTATTCTTTTAGTTTTTTCACTCTATAAGCATCAAAATATATGACAAATAATATAATTATCCAATCTAGATCATTATTTAATAATTTTTTAAAATTATGAGTAAGATATACATCATGGAAATTAAATAAATAGCGTTAATTCATTGAACACCCTTGTACATGTTCCTTGTTGATACTTTGAAAGTAATACGTTTTGAAAAATAATTTGTTTATGGATTCTATTTTCCACATTCTCTCATCCATATCAAAAACCTTCTTATAATATTTGAAACCTAAGGTCTTTCCCATACCAAAGTATGTTCTTTTAAAACATGTTTTCTTGGTGATATGGGTGATTTAGAAATGATTGGGAGAGCTAAATTCCTCATTTAATATGTACAATATGTTTGGTTCATGCCACTAAGCCAAGAATTTTAAATTCAACTGAATTTTAATATAACCAACTAAATCCTGCAAAAAAAGAATAAAACAATTTATGTTAGGGTTGTGGATTCAAGCATTGAAACAACACACCATGATATTTCAAATTTAAAAATAATGGTTTGAGTCCTAGGTAGCTTAAAATCCTATTTGTTTTCAAAATAAGGATGCACTCCCATTTGATTCTCATGATTAGGTTGTAATCATGAGGCTCTCGCTCAAGAGTGGACCTTCCCAAAATCTTGTGACCTCTTGTCACAAACAAAACCATCAAACTGAAAACACATCATGCAAGAAACATAGCTCGCTGACATATCATTTTTCTCCTTCAAAGAAAAAAAATTCACATCATGTGAATATCTCCATGTACTCTTACATATTGGTGACATACAAAACCATCAACCAAACACAAGTTGACAAAACATGCCTCTTCAAACAACTGACTCTCAAGTCAAATAATAGAGCTCATGTACAAATTTCCATATTTTTTGCATTTAAGTGTGTCAACATAACTCTACTTTCAACATCTTGCTTCATGCAAAATGCACCATACTTTGAATTTGCAAAGAAATTCATGAAACATCAAAATACATGCAAGGCCTTAATTGGATAAGAAATCTAACCATCTGTTAGCAAACCATTTCAATGGCGCTTCTTTTAGCTACACTTCATCATCATGTGAATCATCCTGACCCTCATCGATTATGGAATCCTCTTTTCCATTCTTGTCGTTATCTCTTTCCACCTTCTTCAAATTTTGTGGATGACTTGTTGGATACAAAGTCCAACACTTATCTACAAGGTGACCTTTCTTATGGCAATGAGTAATAAACAATTGCATCTTATTTTCAACATCATTTTCCTTGTCCAATGGGCCTTTGACTTTTTGCCTCATTTATTTAGAAAATTTCAATGTGCATGGATATCTTCTTCCAACATCTATAAACATTATGATTATTCAAACCACAAAAGGAACATGTGCAAGTTCTTTTATATATCTTATGTGAATATTTACCATGTTTATCATAATCAAAAGCAATTTGATTAAAGGAAAATTTATACCTTGAACATTCACCATTGTCGCCTTCTTGAGGAGGTAAATTTGATGAGGTAGTGGCTCTCCTCTGAATACTATCAATGAGTTCAATGACTAGATAGAGCTTTCAACATCCTCTTCCCTTTACATTCTCATTAGCTACATGTTTATTAACATCTTCTTGCAAAGTGGGTGTCAAAATTTTCCATTCATCATGAACACAAACTTCACAAGCTTGAGGTAATGAACACGAAATAAAATTCCTTCTTGGAACAGCTTCATGTGCCTCCTTGGCTTTGGAGCATTCTCCATCATGTTTTCCATAACCAAGACCCAGATAATTAGGCCCTTCCTCAAAAACATTTGGCTCAACTATGCCTTGTACTCAACTATGCCTTGTACATGTTTGCACTTAACCCTTTACTTTCATAGCACATTTTCATCAAAAATTTGGACCTTATTCCTCTAGTGTGTCTCTCAAAAGCACGTACACATTCATTTTGAGAGGAAATTGAAGACATAAACCAATAGATAATTCTTCTAACTAACCTTGACTAAAATGAGCTAAATTGTACTTTAATACCAACTTGATTTGAATATGGAAAAACTAGTTTTATTGGGCTATCTCCCTCATTAGTTAAATAAAATTGTGTTTAGAATCATCTAAAGTTAGCCAATTGGGAAGGGGGTTGTGTCAAGATTTAAGTGTATTTTGGGAGAAATTTATAAGTTAATTAGCTTTTAAAAACTCATGTGTACAAATAAAATGAAAAATTTTTATTTAGGAATTTTTTTTCCCTCAATCTAGATTCCGATCATTGGACATGTAAGAGGAAGAAAGAGGGAATTCACTTTTCAAATACTAGACCTTGTCTAAACCAAAATAAACTAGAGTTTGGTTTTCAAATAAATTCACTTATTTGGAAAAGTTCTAGCTACCAAAAGTCCATATGCCAATCTAACTCCCAAGAAATCCATTTAGTACACCACTGGTTAGTTTTTTGTCTTCCTATATTCTTTATCAACCTCTTCTAGTGATTCTTGAAAGGTGGATACTTAAATCCTTCCTAAAAATTTGAGCTCTAAAATGAGAAGACATACAAGGTCATTTTAAGTCATTCTTCTATCCAATTATAAACACCAAGTGAATATTTCTACATATTGTTTTCGATCCCATAAATTGTACAATATATGTGGAGTTTCCTCGCCCTAAGCGAGATGTTTAACAAACATGATAATAGAGAAACAATTAGTGACATCACCAAAAGATGTAGCCTCTTCAAGGTATCATATCCTCTCATAAGGTCAAGAATATATTCACCAAAAATATCATATGGAAATGATGGTTTAAGAAACAAAACTAGACAAAAACCTTCAGTGAGAACAAAAAAATCTAAAACCTCTTCAAGGTCTTCAATCTACTCGTAAGGTTAAATTACATGTCTTGAACAATTCCAACAACAAAGAAACATTCAGTGACAACACCAAAATCTACAACTTCTTCAACATATTCTAAACCATCTTCAAAGTCAATATTGTGTGCATCAAATTCCTCAGCAAGGTCATCAATGGAGTCATCAAAACTACTATCTCAAACTTCAAAGCCAAAAATAAGTCGAAAGAATTCAATTTCTCCAAAAAATTCTTCTCTAAGCAAAGCTAGCATGATGTTGTCAAGAAATTCAGTAATTCCATGAGGAAATTCTATCAAAGTTAAAACAAATCCTTTTCATCCATATTTAATGCCTACTTTTTCAGGTGGAACACCTCCAAATTTAAGGACCACAATGACATAAAATATGTAACTTTACCTAATAGGTGTAGACCTAGAACCCCCAACTTTGCATGACATGTACAATTGAAGATCTTATATGGTAAGAAATGTGAGAAGAGATTCATGGTCACTGAGTTGAGCAAGAGAAATAGTTTGGTATGACAACCTTACTTGTGATAGGTCTAGCTAGCAGGCTACCAAATTACATGGTAATGGCATTAAAAATGTGAAAATTCCCATTTCACTTGGAAATAAGATGGTAGAGAAAGGTATAGATGAAAGGAGATATCCATTTATGGTAAAGAAATCAAATAGTTCTATCAATTCCAGCTTGCAACTCTAAGAGACATTGAATTAAATTTCATCATTCATAATTCATGGTCATGGAACATGATTGTGTTGCAATTGTGATAACATCTGATGTATGCAGAAGCTAATAAAAAATGATTGAAAATGACATTTTTTCTCTGTTTTTTTGAAGATTCAAGGAAAATTACACCAAGTAGCTTCCAACTTCATATGACCATCATGTCAAACTCATCTCAGGATATTGTCCATGTAAGAGCCACTTAAGCAAGCAATCCAATATACATGACTCCAATTTCAATTAGCATCAATGACAGTTCTAAGTATGGTGCAAACATTGCTCTAGATCCTCAATGGGGCATGTTTGATGACAATAATTTGGGGGGTGAGAGAGGGAGATGGTAGGAGAAAAAAATCAAGGAATCCACGGGAAATTGAAAAATATATAACTAGAATAAGGTGGAAGACATTTGTAACCTAAGGGAGAAACCTGTGAGGAAATGGGTGAAGTTGGTATTACACACCCAATTGGACAACCTCGAGGAGAAAACATTTCTCCCACTTTATTTGTTGGCATAACCTAGTAAGTGTTATTCACTAGCATGTATTTTGTAAAGGCCTTGACCTAATTCCCATTCAACTCCATCCACCAAGTTGTAGAGGATTCCAAGCCTAATTTCATGAAAAGTAAGTTGGGGATGATCACATTGACCTGCTTGATGACATGTCTATGAAGATTAATTACCTTGAACTATTTTTCTGCGTAGGGAAAGAGACACATTCCCATGTCTGAGCATGAAAACGTTCTTTGATATTGTTAATGCCTCTAGTGTTTACTTCTACAAGTTCTATAGGCAGAGTCTGTAAAGGGCCAGGTAGCCTCTGGATCTCATATTTTATGAAAGGTGACATATCTAGTTAATGCCCCTACAGTCAATCTCTAGAATGGATCTAAATAGAAGTTCTTCATTTTAATATCCATAAAACACGACAAATTTAAGGTAAACTATGTACATGTGTCATTTCTCCCACAAATTAAAGTGTATAAGTGGTAAATTTTATACCAAGTTTTCTCTCACCATGTAAAGCGCAATTTGGTGAACTTATCATTTTTATAATTTCTTTCTCGATTAAATTTAGTTTCATACATGGTCAATTATTGCTTTGAAAGTTGTGTTCTACATAATTTGTGTACACTAAATTACAAATTGATTTTTTTAAATCTATTTTGTGTAAAGGTCGACCAATAGATATATATCATGGAGGATGAATGATGAATATTAGCTGAATCCCATATGGAGGTTCAGGGATCAGGGGATGTTCACGGTATTTAAATATAATCTTAAATCTCCATACATGCGTGTACATATGGAATTGATTTTTTATTAACTTTGTGAGTTAAATTAGTTGTTAATAAGTTTCATATTTTAATTTTTAGGAGGTAAGAGGAGAAGGGTTTCTACTCCATCCATGGAGCATGGCCAAGGTTCAACCAGTCGAGGTATGAGTGGTATAAAGTTGCGGGAAGGGGGTGATATTTATTCCCCCGAAGGCCAATCAACGGCTGCTGGTTCTCAACAGGGTCACTGTGGGTCTGGTTCTCAGCAGCGTCATTCTGGGTCTGGTTCTCAGCAGGGTCATGTTGGAGAAGATGTTAACCAACAACATCAAGGTTGCCACCAATTTCAATATTTTTTCATTAAATTTGTACAACTTTTTTTACACGTGTTTTTTCTAATATACGAAATTTTATATATATTGATGCAGAGGCCGAAAATGTTCGAGCTAGTGGTCGAAATAGACGCAGGGAAGCTCGCTACATTCAAGAAGAAGGCTGTCAACCCAACACAACTTATTCGACCGAGATTACTGGTATACCATGGGAAACCAACATGGCAGAATGCACCTTACAAAGGTGTGAAAGCCTTCATGAAAAATTGCAAAGAGATCTCGTGGCTTTGTCTCTACCTGCTGAGAGTAGACAAAGCCTTGAAATAGTTACACATTCATTGGGTGAAATGGTAAATGTGTACAGAAATCTTGGGCCAACGACTGATTCATTTGTGGAACTGATGAGAAAGAGAAAAGAAACAATGATGGGTCCTGATAAATGGGAGGAAATTAAACAAAAAGTTACAAGAGAAGTGGCGAGGTCAATGTTTAATTATAAGGAAGGGCCAAAAAGAAAAATGTTGAAGGTGCAGTATTTCAAGCACCCAGACATAGCTCGTTATTTGTATGATCGGCATCTTGTGGCCTTTGGAAGGCTTCCATGGCACGATGAGGTTCCTGTTTATTTTTCACAAGTGTTTTATGCAGAATTTTTTTTGGGTATGAAACCCAACTACAATGACCTTCCTTTAGAATTTTTTGGCCCAAGGAAAGGTCGATTATATGACCATAAGGGCGCTAAGCGAGATGTGGAGTTGCCTCGCCCTAAGCATCCGTTGGTGAGTCGACCGTTTCGAGTCGAAACTCTGCGATCAGAGATGGATGCGACTTCTCAAATAAGTTGAGAAGCAAGGGATGTTATGATCAATAATGTTCATAGCGGATTGAGTGGAGTCGATATTTGTTTAAATCGACAAAGAACAAGTGAAAATGAACGTGCCAATTTTGTTTATTGTACAGATGAGGAGATTTACAACATGAATGTTGAAGATCTCCGAAACATATGCAATAAATTGTCACAATGGTTTGCAAGAGCTAACTTTTCATGAGGAAGAGGGCACCAGAATAGTATGTGTTAGTGACCTTAGGGTTTGAAATTATTTTTACATATACATGTGTACAATTTGTAATAAATACATGTGTATGTACATGTATACATTTATTTTTATGTGTACATTAATATAACAAAAATGTATGATTATATGTTAAAACACCATTTGCAGTTCTCAGGCATGATGCGTGACGAAAATGTTAATATCACGTTCGGGACCTCCGGTTCAAATGATGCGTCTGACCATCATGATATGTTGGCAAATTTTAGTGTTTTTTAAGTGACTCTAAAATAAATAATTGTTGCCACACATGTACATGTATGTATATATATAATTTGATAAAATGTTTTAACAGGTACTGATTTTGTCTGATGTTTTTGGGATGGCGATACCTTCTTCTTCCTTAGGAGATGTACCTTATACTTCCTTGGGAGATGAGCCACAAGTATGGAAATTTTTTCCCAAGTTTAAAATTTATGTTTAAAAGTTATATATATATATATATATATATTCCACCTCAAAAAGTTCCATTAAAAATTGAGATATATATATATAGAGAGATCTATATTTTGAGTTATTTAAAATTTTTTGAATTTAGGTTCCTATAGAAGATTTCTTTAATCTGCGGACTTTAGCGATGGAGATAGGAACATCCACAACATTTGAACAAGTTGTCTTTAGTTCCTTTTTTTAATATTAAATTGAAAATAAGTTTATATATGTACACATGCATTTTCATTTGAAAGTTTTTAATTTATATAAATTATTTATATTATAATATATATACACACACACACACACACACACACACACACACATATATATATAACTGTAGATGTATATTGTACATTTTACCACTGCAGATGTTCCTATGGGAGAACCTGTTCATCAAATGGATAGGGAACCTTACGAGGTATTGCATGATTTTTTTGTTATATTTTGTTTTTTACATGAAGTTCTAGATATATATATTCTCATTCATTTTTAAAACATCAAATTTTAATGTTCAAGTACATGTGCATGGTGTATGTAGGTTTCCCATTCATAGGATAGGGCGTGGACTGAGACCCTAGTAAGGAAGATGCTAGATCCATCTCCATTTGATGGACATGATTTACAGTAGATTTTATTTCAAAATTTAGATGGTTTTGAAATTTGTTAAACTTGATACAGTTTGATACTTGTGAGATTTACAATTTTTGGACATATTTTATTACATTGTTATTATATAATTTGTTTTATTTAATTTTTGGATGGTTTTAGTACTTTTGGCATCTGAATATTTAATGTTAAATTTTTTTGTTGGATAGTTGAATTATAATTGGCATGTCATGTGAATTTTTTAAAACTCAAGTTTTGGATGGTTTCAATCTACATTTTGCATGTGATATTTAATGAACTTTAAATGTTTAATGTTTTAATGTTGCACAATATATAATCAAAAGGTTTTAAAAACTTAAAGTTTTGGATGGTTTCAATCTACATTTGCACATGTGGTATATAATGTTAAATGTTTCTATTGGATCTAGTTGAACTATAATTGGCATGGCATGTGAAGTAACGATCTATATATAATTTAAAGTTTTTTAAACTCAAGTTTTGAACGATTTCAATCTACATTTCGCATGTGATGTTTAATGTTTTAATGTTGCACGATATATTATCAAAATTTTTTAAAATTTTAAAGTTTTGGATGGTTTCAATCTACATTTGGCACATGTGGTATATAATGTTAAATGTTTCTATTGGATAGTTGTTCACTATAATTGGCATGGAATGTCAAGTAATGTTGCACAAAGCCCTTTTTGATGGTTGAAGTAAATTTGAAATTTTAAGATTGCTTTTGATCTCTCCATGTAGTTTTGTTTGAATGAAAAAATTTCCAATAGGAAGAACATAGCTTTTCAATGCAACTAACCATCTATCAATTCAACTCTAATTGAAAATAGAGTTTAAAGAAGTAGATATATGTACAAATTATCCCTTTAATTTTGATTGGAAATATAAGTCTCTAGTACATATATATGTTTGTTGAATTTGGGTCAATGTCGTTAATGCACTCAAATAGGTAGCCTTGTCGATTTATTTACGTTGTTGAAACTTTTTACTATAAAATCCAACTAGTTTTTCATCAATGCACATAGAAAAACTACTTGGAACAATTAATTGTGCATTCTAGAACATATCTATCCAAGACAAGTAACATTTTTCATCAATGCACATTGAACATATCCGACCACTAGACAAGCAGATTTTGTACGAGATTTTCAATCAAGATTAGAGATGTGGGTCAAATCCCACCAAAATTCGGAGAAGTGCTTCGAGTCTCTTGTCTGAAAGGAATTTTCGTACAAAACTATACTATAGATGATTTATTTACATTGTGTCCATTTTTTTTACCAGAAAATCTAGCTAGTTTTTCATTAATGCACATAGAAAAACTAGTTCCAGTTAATTGCATTCTAGAACATATATCTTGAGTACGTAAATAATTTTTCATGAATGCACATAGTAAAACTAGAACAATTAATTTCATTCTATAACATATATATATATAACATTTTTCATCAATGCACATGTATAGAAAAACTACTTTCGGTTGATACTAGAGCACGTGCTTGTACCCAAACAATTTGTACATGTGCAAACACTTGCACAAATAACATAAGCAGCTCAATTTTTAGTTGAGTACTGGAAGTTCTAAAAAATATTTAATCGAAAGATAATAAATTTTTGGACAATTTACTCAAAAAAATTCTAATTGAATTCCATCCTCAATAATCCATTCATGATCGGATTTTGACATTTTCCATCTCTTAATTTTCGATTTTTTCTTTGATTGAACTTCTATCAACTTTATGCGTGTTGCACACACCAAGTGACTATATTGACAACTTATGGAATCAAGTTCATAGTCTTCAAAGTAAACAAAGTCTCCACTTTGATGAGTTTGTCTGAAAAAATAACCTTTCAGTATAATAGACCCTCTGTCATATTGAAATCCGTGATCATTATAGTTTTGTAATAATTTCATTTTTCATTCAGTGCAACGCATAAAATAATACTTCACATTTTCATCGTTGTCAATAGGTGCAATTATAGAAAAAACATCTCCTGCACAATAAAATGAATTTAACAAAATTATGCATATTTAAATTTATTTCTAGATCTTTAAATCATTAGAAAGTAATTCAAATGTTACCTTCTCTAACAAGATCAGAAACTCGATCACCATCAGATGATATTGTAGTGTCCTCTAATTGCATTTCTTCAAACATTGCAACAGACATTTTTCCCTTTGTATTTAGCTCTGTATGTTTCCAATCATTCACATACATTTTTTTTTCACAAACGTCATTGGATTTTGTGTTGTCTATGCAAACATCACAACAACAAGAATATTTTCTTTTATCCAATGCAAACACATTTCTGGACGACTTTGTTTGAATTGAATGCAATTTTCGAGTCCCTTTTATTGTTTCAACGTCATTTCCAATTGATCTATCTACGTCTTCAATTCCAATATGCTAGAAAAACCTTTAGATGGAAAATTAGAAGAAGAATTTGTAAATATGATATCAAAATACAATCAAAGATAATCATTGCATGATAAATGTACAATGTTTAAAATTAGATTTCCAATATAAATTAAATTGAATGTACCTTCGCACTTCTCTTGATGGGTTTTTCTCATGGCTTAGAGCAACGATGCACCATTGAACAACTTCTTCAGCATTCACAAGTCGGTGTGCAGAGTGGTTCATTTGATATCTTCGAAGTACTCGTTTTATGCATGCTCCTGCACCGTCATGTTCTCCTTTTCCATGGCCAGTCTCAAAGAAATTCCAACAATGTTTAATGCAAGTTTTCTTATGAAGACAACACAACCAAAAAAATGATCGTGCAGATTTGAATTGACCTGCGCATCCGTCTGACCATATCCAATGTTCATTGAATGTTATTCCACGATTTTTCAATGAATCATAAATTCTTCCAAAACAAGGTTGTACAAAACATGTATCATGTGTACGATCGTCACTGATATAAAAGTGATATTCTTTAATGATATGTCGATTTTCACTCGTGCTTTTTATATGATCGACATTTTGTTCAGCATGTCTATATAGAATATGGATGAGCATGGATACTTGGTCAGAATGATAGTATTCACTCTGAATTTCTTTTTGTGGAACAAATGTGTAGTTTTCTGCAAAATCAATCACTGGCAAAATGGTCCCTGGTGGAAAAAATTCACGAGATTTTTTGAATTGCAAGTCTTGCCATCGATCTCTATGGGAATGCTTGGTATATTTGTAAATTTCTGCCTTAAACTTTCTCAAAAAGTCTATTAGAAAAATTTCGTCTTCTAGTAACTCAATTCTTTTAACACTATTTGCACCTTGAATCATTGTATCGATATATTCATATCTCTTCCATTTCACTTTCATGTTGGACAATGATTGATCATTTATATCAATACGATATTTATTTTGAAATTTAGTCAAATGTCCACAATCATCGCATTTTTTTACCACCAACACATTTCTTTTTGTAAAATAGTTCATCGCTTTCTCTTTCACATAGAATTTGAGATATGAAATCATGGATAGTGGAAGGAGGAGGTGAATCCTTCCATAATGTTCTACTGAAATCAAGGAATGTGTCATAATATAACTCAAATTCCACATGATAACGACAACAACAAGTGTCGCGTACGGTGATAGGTTTTACATACCATGGTTTTTGTTGAAAAAAAACATTGAGTGAAACATGAATTTGATGATTCTCTTCTTTGAACTTGTTGAATAACTCTATCTGAGTGGTTTCCAAGAGATGTTTTTCATGTTCTTCATATTGATTTTGTGCTATTCTTCTTTGCATCAGATGCCTTGCATTTGGTGAAACACACAAATTGTTCTTCCAATATTCATATATTATTTTTTTAACATTTTCTCCAAGTCTATCTTTGTATGGTTGCCTACAAATAGCTCTCCAACAAGCGAGTTCATCATTTACATCTATTTGCAATCGAAATTTCCGACGTTTGTGCAAAAAATTTCGGGAGGTTCCCAATGTTCACGCCATAGATGTTACCAAACGATTCTCTTGAGTACTTGAGGAAACCATTGCCATATGTATTCCTCTACGTACAATTGAAACATCCTTCTCTCTAGATCTCTTAATTGAATTTATAGCACTAATATTTTTTATCACTTCTTCCTTCATTTTTTTATCTTTCGTTTATTTTTGAATACCCAATAGTGTCGTAGCTTATTTGATTTCCTTAATGATAGGAGACCTTTCAACATTTGAGCCTGAACTTTCACCCGCTCATTTAAGAAATACTTTTCAAAAATGCAGTTGACACGATATCGTATAACATGGTCAGGTTTTTTATCTCCGTATGTGTGAATGTCAACATTTTCTAACATCTCATTATCGATAGTGATTTCATCTGTACATATTCGAAAAAATAGTACATATTCAATAAATAACTAAATTAATAAATATATCTCAAATTTCAAATATTTTTCAAATTAGTTCATCAAATAAAAATTAAGCTTCACATTTTACATTAAGAAAATTTTAAATATATCAATAGATCATAATATTTACATTTACATACCTGCTTCAATTTCTGCTTGAGGTTGATTTTCTTCTTCAATATTTTGAGGAATATCTGTGTCTGTTTACATTAAACAAAATATTTTTCAAACTAGTTCATCAAATAAAAAATTAAGCTTCACATTTTACATTAGGAAAATTTTAAATATATCAATAGATCATAATATTTACATTTACATACCTGCTTCAATTTCTGCTTGAGGTTGATTTTCTTCTTCAATATTTTGAGGAATATCTCCGTCTGTTTACATTAAACAAAATATTTTTCAAATTAGTTCATCAAATAAAAATTAAGCTTCACATTTTACATTAGGAAAATTTTAAATATATCAATAGATCATAATATTTACATTTACATTCCTGCTTCAATTTCTGCTTGAGGTTGATTTTCTTCTTCAATATTTTGAGGAATATTTCTGTCTGTTTACATTAAACAAAATATTTTTCAAATTAGTTCATCAAATAAAAATTAAGCTTCACATTTTACATAAGGAAAATTTTAAATATATCAATACATCATAATATTTACATTTACATACTTGATTTAATTTCTTCTTGAGGTTGATTTTCCTCTTCAATATTTGAGAGGGCTTCTAACTTTCTTTTGTGAGATTGTCTTGTCTCTTCTCTACGTTCCTCAGGGTCTCTTTTTCGATCATATTTTCTCGCACAAGTTCTTCGATTTCCCATGATAATAGGGCATGAAGTTCAAAAAATTTCCTTCAAAAAATTAGACAATAACTCAAATACAAAAAATATCACAAAAGATTTAATTTAAAAAAATTCAGTGTAAATTTTTTGCAAAAAATACATACTCCAATCCAAAACACTTTAAAAAATTCGAGAGAAAAATGTCTTATAAAAATGAAACGAAGCTCAAAATATTTACTTCAAATCAAAACACGTACATACCTCCAAGAAATGTCTTTTGAATGTACGTCCAAGAAATTTTTTTAAGTTCAAAACAATTTTTGCCAAAATCAGGCCGCCTCCAAGAAATGTCTTCCAAAAAAATTCTTTGTAAAATGAATTTGCTTCCAAGAAATGCTTTTAAACCCAAAATTTGAAGATAAGTTTTTGAACCCAAACCAAGATCTTTATAAAATGAGATGAAATGTGCAAAATGTGCAAAAATTGTGAATCATTTCGTGGCAATTTATATTGCCGCGAAATGTGTTTTTAGTAGGGGCTCCGCAAAACTTTCCGGCCAACGGAAATTTATACAAAAGTTCGGCCGAACTATTAAGACGTTAGATTTAATGAGCGTACGGCGGAAAACATAGTTCGGCCGAACTTAGATTAAAATTTCAGCCGAACTAACGCATCACCAATTACGCAAAACCAGGTTCTGAATACGGTTCTGCAACTTTGCACTGATTAAACTCCATGAAAAGTTGTTAATTAACTATCGGAACCAAGACAAGCATTTTCAGAATTGAATCTACTTTCAGAAAATATAACTTTTATGGAATTTCATAAACGTTTATTAATTTTAATTATTTTTCTAATAAAATGGGTGCAAACAATTTCTGAGGGTCATTGTGATTCAGTGAAATCAAAATTTTGTATCTCCCAAAATACATTGTAAAAACAATTGAAAAAATTATGGGGCATTACATTGGTCCGTCGACTCTAATGGGTAGCTTTTAGATTTTTAGTTTATAACTTATATGTTAAGAAATTTCTTTCCACACGAAACATATCCAAAATACGCAGTTTTTCGTATTGGACCACTTCAAAAAATTCTAGTAATTATGATATGCATCCATTGGCTTTGTAAATATGACAAAAACAAAGTAGACTCTGTCTAGATTGTTGTAACACATTTTTTTTTTTCAAAAACACAAATTTTCAATGAATACAACATTGCGTCATAACATGACTTCTTATGAATCCTTTGATTGTTAAGAAACACACACTCAAAGAAACGCTAAGTTGACATATCAAATCTGCATAAAAAAATTTAAAAAAATAAGTAATAGAAAGCTAACAAAATTTCTCACAACTTTTATTTTTATCGCAAAACGAAATTCTACACAGAAGAATTGTTATAGTTTGCAGAAAGTTGAAGAACCGAAAAAAATGAAATTTTTTTCTCAAAAAAGGGCAAAAAGTGTAACCCAGCTTCACATTTTCACCTAATGTATATTTTTGAAGAAAAACACACATGCAAAAATTAACATGTTGGGCCTAACAAGAAATTGGTCACCCTTGGTAGCCTATAAATACAAGTGACCTCAAGCTCAGTTGGACATAACCAATGAGCTTCTTATTCTCTTCTTCATTGATTTGTTCGAACAAGTCTAAGTCTGGATCGTGAATTTTGGTTAGTAAATGTACAAGCTTGTTGGATTTGAAGCTCACACGTGTGTTTGGGTTTTGGGTTTCCAACTGCAATATTGACTTATTTAAGTTTCAGTTATAAGAACAGGAGCACAGGCTCGTCTGTGTGGTTGAAAGCTCTAAATCACATGCATACCTATTCTTCCATGCGGTTGGGATCTAGGGTTGCATATTTACAATTGACCATAGTTGACCGCAGACAATAAAAGTTGTCTTTTATATGGGTTGATACTAGGAACATATTTTCGAATGTTGTTGGGTTAATTTTGACAGAGGGTTTTTTATTGGCTCATTTTACTCTCTTTTAAATATTTTATGACAATGTAATAGAAGAATAATTGCAAATGTTTTTCCCCATAGTGGGTTTCTGTTGGTCATTGAAAAAATTTCTCGTGTCTTTTGTTGATGTGTTGATTGTCTCCTTCGTCATTGCATTTATTGTTTTATCTTCAATTAGTCTTTATTGGAAATATTAATGAAAGATTGGGCTAAAGTAATTGAAACAACATAGAACAGTATGAAATTTATCATGGTAACAAAGCTAAGGTGAAGGGCAAGCCCAAAAGTAGATAATAATTGAAGAAATCATCTTTGGAAAGTGAAAGGAGCCTATCTAATCAAGTAATATGTATTCCACTTTATTCAATTAACGTTAGAAGTTGGGTGACACATCTAAATTTGTTGCATGGAAAATGAGGTTTGGGATAATGGTTGATAAAAATGACATTTTGGAATTGATTCAAGAAAAATTACCTGAGCCTCCACAAAATGCTTCCGTTGCTTCCAAAAAAAGAGCACAAGAAAGGTGAGTTAAAATAAAAATGAATTATGGATGACGATTTACAAGATAATTTACTATGTATTTTGGAAATTTGAGGAAGTGTAAGGATATGTATGATAATATATTTTGCATCTAGGAATTCAACAATTTAAATGAAATCATGTCCTTGAAATATCAACTCAAAGATATCAAGATGAACAAAGGAGAGTTTGTGAAATCCTACATTATGAGGAGATATCATCTTAGAGATCTATTGCAAAGACTTGGGGAAATAATGTCTAATAGGGAGTTGGTGATTGTAACTCTTAGAGGTATCCCTTCCAATTGGGAATCCTTCATTACAATCATAAGAAACAACAATACCTTCGGTTCATTTAATGAGACTATTGCAAATATCACTCAAGAAGAATCAAGGATGATATCAAGGGGCGGGATTCTAAATCATGAAGAAGGATATCCAACTGCATTTTTCAGTCAAAACAAGAATAAAAAAGGAAAAATGGGTCCAAAAAATTCAAGGAAGCCTCCTCCTCGAAATTTGAAGAAAAGGAATGATAAATAATCATCCCACATTCAATGTTACAATTTTCACAAGAAAGGTAATTACGCTCGATATTTCCTGAAGAAGAACAATGGTCCTTGGTACAACTCTAGAAGAAACAATAATAGGTTTAATGATTGATGTAAAAGAGTTGACAAAAGGAATGATAATAATGGAAGAGATGAAAGAAGAAGAAGAGATGCTCCAAGTGATCATGAAGAATATCATCATCCTCATAAGAAGTCAAGATACTCCATGTATGAAAGTAATGTTTCCAATCAATTTGAATATAATATTATTTCCTCTCAGTAGTTCCTTTCATCTAGATTCGTCATATATTTGGTTGGTTGATAGTGGGGTCACTCATCATTTCTTTGGTATAAGGAATTTCTCTCTAATTAAGTATAGAGGGATTAAAATTTGAAAATTGTTATTGCACACAACTCCACTCATCCCATTAAAGCCTTTGGTTCCGTCAAATTTCATTTGGATTTTGGGGAATATATTTTAATCCATGATGTGATGTATGTGTCCAGATTAAAGAATAATTTGGTATCAATATTTTCTTTGGAAGAGAAAGGAATGAGGGTTTCCTTAATCAAGGGAAAGGTTCTTACATGGCCTATTGCAGGTTCTATGAGAGATGAATTTACATTGGGATCGAGATTTGGTGGACTCTATAAAGTCACTAGCATACATCTTCTAGCATTTCTCCATGATACAAATCATCTAAGAGATCTATTGCACCGAATATTGGCTGATATACATTATTATGCTCTTTCTAAATAGAAGAAATTGGTCTCTTGTATTCATCATGTTCAAACCCAACATGATAGAGTATGTCCAGGTTGTTCCGGTGGAAAGAAGACAAGGAGACCATTCCCCTTTAATGAGAACAAGAAATAAGACATAGTCCAAATCATTGATTATGACATATGAATCTCAAAGAAAGATGTCCATGTATTATTTGAAGCACAAGGATGAAAGCTTCAAAATTTTCAAGGAGTTCAAAGCTTTGGTCAAAAATAAAATAGGGAAGAAAATTAGGATCTTTAAGTTTGAAAATGGTGGAGAGTACATTTCGAATGATTTCATCGATTTTTGCAAGAAGGAAGGTATCAATAAAGATAAGATTGTGCCCTATAATCCTAAACAAAATGGAGTAGTTGAAAGGAAGAACAGGTCCATCGTAGAAGTCTGTCATGCCATGCTCCATGATCAAACATTTCAAAAGTTCCTACAGGGAGAAGCATTGAATGCAACTGATTATGTTCAAAACAAGGTTCCTCGTCAAATATTGGACAACAAGGCACCCATAGAAATGTTCACATGTGTCAAGCCCAATGTTTCGAATCTCTGTATCTTTGACTTCCCCATATAGTTCCATGTGATGAAGGATAAAAGAAACAAGCTCGAAGCCACGGGAAAAAGGGGTACGTTTGTTGGATATTGCGAAAAATATAAAGCATTTAGAATATATATTCTTTGTCAAAGGAAGGTTGAGAATAGCAAGGATGTAATGTTCAATGAAAATTCTTCCATTGGTAAATATAGGGACCTTTGCTCCACCTCCTCCTCCTGAGAAGAAGAATGATGATATGGATATTTTGGATAGTTCTTTTATGCCTGAATTCGAGAAGGAAATAGTTGATGATCCCATGGAGCCCATGGACCACCTAGATAGTCCTCCATGTGATCATCATGCCATAAAGGATCCATTTTTCCTTCACGACACATTACAAGATGACGAGAGACGTGTTCCCATTTGAAGATCATTTAGAGAAATCAAAAATTCATGCTAGTACTAGGGATATGTTGTAGCTATGAGAACTATGATTAAAGCCAAACCTCCCACCTTTGAAGAAGCCATGAAATAACAAGTTTGGAATGATGCTATGGCCAAATAATATGAATCAATTATGAATAATTATGTATGAGATGTTGTGCCGATATTGAAAGGGAAATCTATGGTGACTTCAAAATAGTTATTCAGTATCAAAGATGGAGTTGATGGAACCATTGAGAAATATAAGGTAGGGTTCGTGGCTTGAGTATTGTCCCAGCAAGAGGGAGAAGATTGTGACGACAAATTTGCACTTTTTTCTTGATATACAATGATTCTTTTGATAGTTTCTCTTAGAGAAAGTCAGGGGCGGACCCTTCATCATATGGACATGAAGACAACGTTCCTTCATGGCATGTTGCACTAATAAGTGTACATTGAGCTGCCATAAAGATTTGAATTAGAAGAAAAAAATACACATGTTTACATATTTAAGAAGGAATTATATGGTTTGAAGCGATCCCCCACACCATGGTATGCTCGTATAGAATAGTTATTTGGTGAAGTTGGGATTCACAAGAAACATTATTGATCCCAACCTCTACTGCAAGGTATTAAAATGTATTCCATTTATTTTTGTTTTATATGTTCACGGTCTATTCTTGATAGGTAGCAAGCACCTGATGATTGAGTGTAAGAGGGATTTTTCCTCTGAATTTGAGATTAAGGGCCATGGAATCATGCACTACTTTCTAGGCTTGGAGGTGTGGCTATGGCGCGGTGATATTTTCCTTTCACAAGGAAAATTTTTTGTAAAGTTGTTGGAGAGATTTGGAATGACATAATGCAAGTCCCTTCCCACCAAGGAAAATTTTAGGGGCTAATATTCACAGGTGGGCTAATTTTCCATGCTTTAAAAAAAAAAAAAAATTGCCAATTTTCATTTTTTTCTAAAATGATTCGCCCAAATTTTATAGTACACCATTATTTTACCTTAAAAATTTCCAAGATATTATATTGAATAATATAAAATCATTGGAAATATAAATATTTCTACAAAAAAATCGCCAAAAGTTTCACAATTTTCATATTAGAGACTATTAATATTCCACAAGGTTTCTAAACTTTAAGATAAACTTTCATCCTTAAAATTTCCCTGCTTCCCACAACGATGTAAATGAATCTTAAGAATAATGTGGAGAGGTTGAAGGACCCGATTTGATGAATCTATCCGAGTATAGACAATTTATTGGGGCTCTAATGTTCTTAGTTAAAACCTATCTCGAAATGTGCTATGTAGTGAAAATGTTGAGTCAATTCATGACCGAGACTCTTCATGCACATTGGATTGCTACCAAACAAATTTTGAGATATTTGCATGGGAATATCAGCCTTGGTCTAAGATAATCTACCATATCTATTTGACTTCATAGATATACTGATGTTGACTAGGAAGGAAATCTTATCGACAGGAAGAGTATGTCTAGCTGTTGTTTTCGCCTTGGATCTTCCATGATATATTTTATGAGAAGGAAGAATTTTTTTTTATCTTTGAGTACCACTGAGGAAGATTCCCTTTCTACTAGCATGGCTAGTTGCGAAGCAGTTTGGTTGAGGAATATGTTTGGAGAGCCATTTGAGCAGATCTTGGAAATACAGTGATATATTGCAACAATAAGAGTGGGATCTGTATATCATAGAATCTAATAGCTCATGACATGTCCAAGCACGTAGAGATCTGATATAATTTCATTTGAGACATGGTGTAGAGAGGAGCCATTATACTCCATCATATATAGACATATGAACATATTACAAATATTCTCACCAAGTCTTTTCTGAAAGGAAAATTCTTGGTCTTTAAATAAGAACTTTGGGTATCAGATGCTATCCCTCTTGATAAGGGGCATCACTAATCGAGAACAATAAGTTGAATATTCCCCCTGTCTGAGATCCAAGGGTGAGGAATTGAGATGGAGGTCTCCTCAAGTTGAGGGATCTCTAGATAATGGGGTATCACCACTATCTCTTACCCATAGGGTTAAATATGTTTCTACCCCATATTTGTCTATGCAAAGTACATCCAATTTTGCATCATACCCACAAGCTCAACTTGTTGGGATTACCTCTCCCCAATTGGTCGATGAGTTCAAAAAGTACTTAGAGGTGTGTTACCCAATTGATTATGATGAAAGTTTTCTACCACATGACTCTTGATGGTAATTTTTGTGAATATTAGGGACAAATAGGATGAATGAGATACTATAGGGTGGAGCATGTTAGCTCTGCTGTGTTATGACTTCTATTTCTCAACATAGGGTGGAAGATGTTTTCTCCCCTAAGTGATGACATGAGGTGAGAGTGTCCTATAGGACCTTCCTCATTGAATGGAAAAGCTGGTAACTAATTCTTTGTAATTATTCTTCTTCTTTACATTAGAAAATGTTTCAACAAATAGAGTTGAGAGGATATGGGACATGATATTTCAATAAGATACATATGATTACTACATGATGCAGTTATAACTTCTCCCTAGCTAAAAGGGATGTCAATTTGGAAGCTCTGTGATAAATTCCAACCATGGGAATAGATTCCTCTTTTCGATAGGACCGATTTTGACTATTTAAGCACTCAATTTGGACAAGGGAAAGTATATTTTTGAAGAAAATCCCAGATGTCCATAAAAGGACATGTCGACCTTAGCAGGAATTGGTCATTCTTGGAAGCCTATAAATATTAGTGATTTCAAGCTCATTCGAAAATCACCAAAGATATTCTTCTTCTCTTCTTCATTGATTGGTTCACACAACTTTAAGGGTGGATCATGAAGTTTGGTTGGTACAAGTCTGAGATTGCAGGGTCTGAAGCTTACACGCGTGTTAGGGTTTTTGAAGCTGACCGCAGGCTTGGCATAGGAAATTTTTAGCACTAGCCGCAGGCACACATGCTTTTTTGTGCCACCGGAAGCTATCAACCACACACATACCTCTTCCTCCCTGTAGTTGGGCTCTCTGGTTGCATTTTGACAGTTGACCACATTTGACCAGAGACAGGAAATTTTTTCTCTGATCTAGATTGATGCTCGGAACGTATTTCTAAATGTTGTTGGGTTAATTTTTCTAGATGATTTTGTATCGTCTCATTTTACTCTGCCATAAACATTCTATGGTAATCTACTAGAAGAGGAATTGCAAAGGAATTTTCCTGTAGTGGGTTTTTCCCTGGTCATCGACTGATGTGTTGATTGTCTTATTTTTCATTGCATTTATTGTTCTATCTTCAATAAATTTTGATTGGAAATATTAATGAAATATTTTTAATTGAAGAATCAAATTGGGCTAAAGTTATTGAACCGATGTACAACAGTCTGAAATTTAACACATTAAATTTTTTTATTATTATTAACATTAAAATATAGTTTTTTTAATCCTATATTTCTATATCCACTTATATTTGAGTTTGATATTGAAATAAACTAGGTAATATTTTCCATACACTAAAAAGGTGAAAATCTAATCCTTTTTTTTAATTCTAATTACTTAATTTTTTTTTTAAAGGATATAAATTTAAGTTACTTTCCATATATTGAAATATTTTATTAATGGAAAAGAGTGAGAGTGAAATATTCTTACCACATCTCCTTTATGCCAGATTATAATACTTTTATCGACACCTTTTTTTGTTTAGAAAATATCTTATTTTTATTTTAAAAAGGATGTGTGAAGGAATTATACATCTTTCCATTGTATAATAATCCTCTAGGATCAATAAATATAATTGATATAGAAACAAAATTTGAAAATGAAAATTCAAATGTATTATTAATAATCAATAGTTTGTTTGGGTCTTTTTTCTTTTTCCTGTAATTAGAGGAATATAGGCCATTTCCAATGGAGCTACCCCAATATTGAAATGATGTTTATAATGATTTTTTTCAATGTCAATTATCAATGTTATGTTTATAGCTTAGAAAAATATAGATCTCCTTGATATTTCAATGCATAAATCTCTTTTCGTTACCACAATTACCAATCAATAATTAATTGTAAATATGACGTTGTCACAAAAACATAACATCTTAATCATGGGTTTATACTTAGAGATAGTTCTTACACTATAAGTTTAAAGTCGGTTTGGGATTTTGTCTAGATAATATCTCAACCTCCTTATCCATGTTTAGAATTTATTGTATCTCATTACAATTATATATTTGTATCATATTTTTGAATGAGGTTTGTGAAAAAATACTTTTTGGTGTGCAATTATATTTTTTTGTGGGTATCAAATCCCGTTTGAGCTGACTCCCTCAAGGGAGGGCCTAAGGTCATGGCTAACGTAGAATGGATTTAAGAATATTAATTTTGTGTATTGTTTGTGTGTGATATATTTATCCATGAATGAGGAGGACTGACCATAAATTAGGATCTATGTGAAGGATATAGTAAGAAAGAAAAATAATAGCATTGGCATCAATTTGCAGGAGATGAAGCCACGTGATCTGTTCTATGTGTAGAGAAATGGAAGTGGAATCGTTTGAAAATGTAATTTGTTTCTGAGTCAAGTCACAACATTGATTTACCAATAATGCAATCCTATCATTCCTTCTAGATAGTGATGAAATTACATAAAATATAGATGTCGATACATGTGCATAGTTCGCATCATCTAACATAACACTACATGATTTTCCAATATTTGAGAAATCATACGTGTGCGCGCACACACACGTATCCTTACAGGTATGCATTTTTCTCTAGCCCAATATAATATTCAGTAGAGATAGAGAGGAAAGGTTTATCATAGTCAAAAGGTCCATAAAAAAGGAATCCCAATGTATTACTATTGTTGAGAAACTACCCTTGTTTCAAAAAATACCATTAAAAAAAAAACTTATCAATCAATTTAGGACTTACCTCGACTGCATCAGTGAATCAAGGCGGTGTGTGTAAAATTAAAATCCATGGAATCTTCGATGGAATTGGGTAGGAAACCTATATTCCAGTCAATCTGATGTTCATCATTTGATTGTGCGGGGAAATTATATTGGTGTATATGTAGTAATACTAGCTTAGGGAAATTTGATTGGAGTGAGTCATAATGTTTTGGTCATGAGGTAGTTAATAAATCACCTGATGCAATGGCCTCTTATTCACGTGCTTTGGGTGGAAGGAGTGGTGGTAATCGCTGCTAGTAAATTATAATAGGCTTCAACAACTCAGCAAGCCCTTTCACATTTAAAAGTTAGAATTCCTTCTAGATCAAGGCTCTAATTGTGCAAATATGAATCAATTTCAATCAAGTTATGCTCGATCTTTCCATATCACACTCTTAATTATTTACATCTATGAGCGATCTAGGTTTTTTTTCACGAAAGGATATTATTAACATAGATTTTCCTGAAATTTATTAAGTGATGTATTTTAAAGTGTCTTACGTTTGATTTTGTAAAATTTTACGTGATGAAGAACCAACAATAGGATAGAGTCAATAATTCAAATTTCTGGTTTTTCTTGTGTATGGTGCCACAAAAACATATACTTTATTTGGTTATATTTACCCTTTTTTATAAATATGATGGGTTGTCTAAAGCCGGGAATGGGAGATAAAATTTATCCTTATAAATTGCTAAGTGTGTGTAAAGAGGTAAGGTTGTATGATTAGCTTCTAAGCACATTCAACACCCCCTACAAATTTCCTATATAACTATTGGATACAACAAGCTATGTCATCTAACAGATGTGAGTTTTTCCATAGGATGGTTTCATTACTTGGCTATATTTCTAACAACTATAATGGACTATTTTAACCTGGTATAATAAAGTATGTCAATATTATTGATCATGCAAGTTTGTCAACAATGGTTGGAGACAATTGTACCTTAAATGAGTCAAGTGGGAAGCTCAAATATTGTGGTGGAGAAAGAGTGTGGTCCATGAGATTCAGAGTGGGTATAAGTGCCATCTAAGACCATATGAACTATAATTTGTCATTTCTTGTATTGATTTTTTTAATGTTAATTTTGACATGTAAACGTTAAGCGAGGGAACTGGAGATAATGCTTACATGATAAGTTATTATGAATAAAAATATATATAAAAATAATATAAATATAAATTATAATGATAATTATAATAACACTTAATTAATTAGTGATTATTATATAAGAGGCACGTCTCTAAGGACATTACCGTTTATGAAGGGGTGCCTACCTAGGTATATAAGTGGGCCCTCATTTGTAACATTATCATCATGATCCCATATTTTATGTATATTTCTTATATAATTATATTTTTCCTATAATTGATATTTATATATTTCACATCTTCTAAGTAGTATGCTCGTATATGAACTTTTTTCATAATGTTGGTATCTGAGTTATTCAATCTAGTGGTTGCTCAAATGCTCCTCAAAGGCAGTATGATCTAGCCTTTGGCCATCAAGTATTTGTAATGTTCATTGTTGAATGATTGAGGCTTTTATCTACACAAGTAATTGGAGGTTATCCATTTCATTTTCAGGCTTTTGGCCATAAAATTATTATCAAAAAATTGTTAAAAAACTTATAAGAAAATGAGTTAAAAAAATGAAAAAGAAGATATATATATGAAAAATTCAAGGAAAAAAATAAAATTACAAACAAAAATATAGAATTAAAAAAAATGACATCAATTGACAGGCACATAGCCACACCTCCATCAACAAGCTACCATGCATCGTCATCCACCATCTACCTCAACCCACTGCCCCACACTGTGCATGCCACTTGATTTTGGAACTTCTCATCATCGCAACAACCTTTTCCATAATTTCACATCAGATTTTATCTACCTCTGGCCAACACCACTGCCGTCACCCATAACCAATCTCCCTGCACCAAATATTTGGTCATTGCAACTAATTACTAACTAATATTCAAAATATTATAGAGGCTACTCAACAGTGATTCCACCATAGTTGACTATATCCACCATCTATGACCAACTATGTTACTACTAGAATTCCTCATGCAACCAAGTTCCATCGTTGTTGCCATCTATATTTCCACTACTCGACTTCCTACCACCACCGAGTAGGTCATATTGCTATGACACATATATGACAACACCACCATAGGTGCAGTCCTTTAGAATTGGCTTATTCATCATGGTTATAGTTACCTAGGTTGAAACATTACCATTGTCTCCAATATTTCGACATAACGTCTCATAATGCATATCAATTTTTATCAACATTTAATTAATTAGTTTTGAAAGGGTGGCTCAAATCAATGTAGTGGAAACTGTGATTATGAAGTAAAGTATAAGATGACTATTTTTTAATATATTATAAAATTTTAGAAAAATATTTATTATTAACATGACTAAAAATTCATTTGAATAAATACTCATTAAAAAAAAAGTGAAGGGAAAAAATAAAAAGGATAATTACTACTATTCAATTGAAATTCAAATAAGAGTAGAAGGGAAGCATAATAAGATGAAATTTACAAAGTACATTAAAAGTGTGTAGAATATTAAAAGAGGTACATTTTGAAATTATACTAAAATATTAGTTTTGTGGGAAGAAAATTAAACGAGTATTTAAGGATTCTTTTGAAAAGAGATAATTATAAAAAAAAGTGTTATTACTAAAAAGGGTTACTTTTAAAACCCTAAGCACATCTCGAAAAAGAAAAAAGTACTGAGAATGGAAGATTTCCTAAAACATTTTATATATGTATTAATGCACTATTTGAAATCAAAGGATCACTTTCATGAAAGGATATTGCAATATCTATTGATCCTACTCAAATTAATAATTAAGTTCATAGTGAATGTATTAACCAATAAGTGATTTTTGAATCAAATATAACTGAAATAATGTAATCGATAAATAAAAAATAGTATGACGTAACCAATGTACAAATAAGTAATGAAGAATATAATTTTGTCTCATAATTCATAATCAATGTATTATGTTGTGACAATAGTGATATACTCCTAGGTTCAACTTGGATGGATTCATTAAGGTCTTTTATCCTAAATATGAAAATTAAGTTCTTAACATTTTTCCTACAAAAAAAAGGATAACACTTCAAAATGTTACATTGAAATGAAATTTAGTAATACCTAAAGACATAAAAGATATCTAAAAATTAATTCTTCAAGAAAACAAGAAGGAAATGAAAAACATGTAGAAAGAAGTTGAAAATATTATTGCAGAAAAAATAAAGAAGTTACTCGCCTCAAGGACCACAACGAGAAATCATTGAAAAAAATTAAGAAACTTCAAAATGACAAGAAACTGTTGAAAAAAATTAGAAGAACTCTTCACGAAAGATGTATAGAAGTATTTAGATGTAATCGTTGACATTGAAGAAAAGGAATGAAAAATCATCTAGTTAATATCACAATTAGTGAATATGATAAATCAATTTAAATGATGAAAAATCCAAAAGAAGATTTTGTAGCCAACTTAACAATATCAATTTTTAAAGTAAATAAATAAATCACCACACAAAATATAAGAGAAAATAAAACCACAAGAAGTATATGTCAACATCTAAATCACAAGAGAAGATAACTCAATCAGCTCACATATCTGTCTCACTCTAAATATAAACAAACAACTTATATTCTGAAGGCTATTAATGTTAGTGCAATTTAGTGTTGTGATAAAAATTCACACGAAGTATCCAATACTTGCAAGATTCCATAGAATAATAATTTAGGATGTTGAAATCCCTTCTCAGTTTATAAATTTTATCTATGACTCCAAGTATCATATCATCTTGTATAATAAAATATGAAAACCCAAATATTTCTAAAACTTGTGAATATATTACAAGACAAAGAAACAAGAGAACACGCCTTGTCAGCAATAATATTTGAGGATAAAGCTTTATGAAGAGGAAGAAAGCGTTTATATATAATAATGATTAATTAATTATTTATTAGTATAGACGAGGCATGTCTCTAAGGACATGAAAATTTATGAAGGGTCACCTACTTAGGTTTATAAGTTGGCACTAATTTGTAACATTCTCATCATCATCTCATATTTTGTGTACATTTCTTATATAAGTATATTTTTTTTGTCATGGATATCTATATATTTCATGCCTTTTAAATATTTTTCCTGTACATGAGTATTGTTCATACACATAGAAGGAGAAATTAATTTTTTTTTACAACATATAACTATAATATTTTTTTTTTATAAGCTTAGCGGGACTACATCTTCATCATGTCTAATATGTCACAATGATTGGGTCAGGGAAATGAACCGGTGACTTCACATCAAGGAGTTCCTTAATAAAGCACCCGATCAGCATCTGTACAAGATTCCATGGAAAACAAATAAGTATAATATTATCAATGGAAGAAGCTTCAAAATATAAAGATATTTTTAACTAATTGAGTGGGCCTAATGGATAAGAGCATTCACTTCCTCTTAAAAAGTTACATGTTCAAGTATCTGTTCGTATACTTTAGTAGCCATATCACTACATGGAGATGTATCCCTTGTCCCATAGACAATAGAGATATTCAACACAATTTTAGTGTCTTACTTTATTGTGACCTTAAAATTAAAATATTATTTATTAATATGTAACATAAAATTAGATATTAGAATTCATTTACAAATATATATTAAATTTCATTTGAAACCATCTCCATATTTCTCCATATTTAAAGTAGTTTAATGATACATTTGAAGGTATTTGAGAAACACTTGCATTTAGAGTATAATGTATCAACCCTAATGTCACTCTACCATCATTCTCGTGAATACAAGTTGACATTAATGCACTGCTATAGATAGAACTTGAAATATATGATGACGAATAAAATGGAAACCCCATTTCCTCTTCAAATTGTATATCTAATACAACCAACACAAATGAAGAGGTAATTTTATGAAACCGATATCTACATATATCCATCACATTAATCTATTATGGAAATATGATTTTGTTTTCGAAATTGTGAATTACCATATCATAACATGTGTTTGTCTCCATTTGTTATGAAAACTGCTCTATAAAAAAAAAATGGAATTCCTACAAAAATAAGTTTTTGGATATCTGTAAGGAGCATGAAAACAACCAACAGCAAAGATTGATGCCTCCGAGAAAATTATAAGTTGTTGGAAAAGGCTTAATAATGAAAGTTTAAGATGTTAACAATGGTTAGATTTCATTTTATATTCATTATATTGAAATGTTATAGACAAAATCGCTAATTTTCCTTCATTAAAATAAGTACCATGGAATTGACATTGATAATCGAAGTATAGTTACTCATAATTATACATATTGTTTCCATTACCATAGAATTGACATTAATAATAAAGGGATAGTTACTCATAATAATCCATAGTGTTTCCATTGACAATCAGTAGTATAGTTACTTATAATATTCCATATTGTTTCTAGTTTGAAAAAAAAATTGCTAAAATTCTTTAATTACAGCTTTTAGAATCTCTTATAAAGCAAGTAATAGACAAAGAAGCCATATAAATATCATTTCTAATAATTCTATTAGAATATGGCTCCATATTCGAGTCAAAATATTCATTTCCTTACTATTACCGAACAGATAAAATAAATAAAGAAAAAAATATTAGTAAAATTGTAAACATGGTCAATCAATTTAGATTGTAATTTAATATTTTATAAAACTGCATAACTAAACAACAACCTATTTTTAATAAACTATACAGATCATTATTTATATATGAAAAAATTCATGAATACATCAGATTACTCTATCTTGAAAATTTTTTTTTATGTTATTCAAACTATTTCCATTATTTTAAAATATTTTTGAAATAGAAATATGAAAAAACAAATAAATATGGATCAAATGAAACAATAAAATAAAAAATAAATAAATTGATTTTGTTTTGAATTAAAGAAATTCAAATCAATGATTTTCAATAATTCATTTCATTATAAGTTAGAGAAAATAAATGGCATTACATATGATGTGAAAATACGTGGCAAATTGTTAATAAAATGAAAAACACGTGTATATATAAAATATAACCATTGCATACATTGTTAAAGCTCTAATTTAAATATTTTATTTCAATATATATATTAAAGCGTACTATATCATCCAAACTCAAATTTTGGAATATGAAAATGTTCTTTTCATTTATTTGTTTTTATATTTATGTATCCTAACAAATAATTTATTTTGTATTCACAACAATAATGTTTCAAATATTAATTGAAGGGATGTTGTCTCAAAATAGGAAAATTATCTTGTACCAATTTACTGAATTGAAAAAATATCTTAACTAGCTCGGCTTCAACAAATTCCTAAACAATAGGAACCTACTCATTCAAGTAGATTCTAGAACTTTACTAATAATGAAAAATATAATCTCACAAACATATATAGAAGTTTTGGTTAGCTATTTTAACATTCCCCATTAAAAGTAAATTTGTATTAATCTTTTTCTGTCAGAACCTTCATCTATATATTATCTATAGCTTCCATGACTTCAAAGTTTACTTCTCATCAAACATGGAACTTACACCTTGTACCTCAATTATTCTTTATGTAACATCAAACTATTAACATCCATATAAAGGAAAGAGCATCCACCTCATTGCATGGGTACAAGGAATGGATGCAAGGAATATGCATCCACCTAATTGCATGGGTATCATAACTACTTCAAACATTGGTCTAACAAGAAATTTTTATGTAACTATTCATTCGAATTTTTGATAAACTCCCACTAAATATAAAATTTCAGCTCATGGAGTCTAGAACCAATATGGTTCACCGAGGTGCATCCACCCAATGCATTACACACTCTTTTAATTTTAAAGTACTATCTAATAAAGGCTACTATGTTAAACTTAACAATAAACATCCCATCACCATGGACCACATAATAGAGGGATATGAAAACCTATACGTGTGTTACAAAGATATTCCCTTTTCATGTGAAATATATCTAGGTACAACACATTCCAACTTATGAGGATGCAAGGTACATCAAAAAATTTAGTGACCATAGGGGACCGCTACAAAACATCATAACAACATATGAAATATAAAATTTCTATGACTACAATGTGTGACTCATGGTCATGAATCTGTTTTATCTCACACAACTTTACCTATGCTTTTCCATCATCACCTAATATTCATTACTACTATTTATCCAAGAAATAATTTTTGTTTCCTTAGTATTATCATGATTTTTTTTTGACATAAACCTTTAGAATTTATACCATAGATGTATTCATTTTTCATATTTGGCATATTGACCTTCAATCTCCATAGCTAACCAGTAATTTGTTAGAGTCACGAATTCTAACCAAAATCACTTTACTATCACGTTGGAGAGGAATGTATCAATATGATTACTTTAATATATTTAATATTTCAAGGCATAAAAGTATTACCAAAGAATTATTTTCAGCCTTTGATTCAATCTGGCCAACTGCAAACTTCAATCCTCTATCTCTCATCTCAGTAACACAAAATATTCATCCAAAATTGTTAGAGCACATTGTGCTCATCATTTCCCCCTACTTTTAATTAAAGGGGAGGTCATCCATTCGATAGCACTATGAGATAGTTCATTGCTTAGGAAGTCATATGGGTCATGTCCATGCCTACCATGTTTTGAAGAATATCAACAATGATATTAGTAATTGGAATGAAGATCAAATTGACAATGAAATGAACAAATATATGGTAACAAATCCAATATTTTGATGTCAGGCTCAGATGCTTCTCATTTGAAGCCATAGTTCCTCATAGTTTGGCCACTTTCATATCCTCATATCCTTTCCTCCTCCTTAGTAGGATTCGATGATGGGAAACCTTAAGATTGGACCACACCAGTACAACCCAAAAATGAGAAGTACACAGTAAAATACAAATGAATTCTACATGAATGATCCAAACAAATATTTCTTTCTAATTCAGGAACAACTCGATCCCATGCTTGTACTGCAGCAACTCTCTAAAACGTTCCACCATCATGGCTTCCATATGATGACCAAAGTCAATTTCATCATATTCACCACTAAAAATTTACCGAGCACCTTGTTTCTTCGTTAATCAATGTCTTCATCTTAAATCTTCCCAAAATCAACTCATAGTTGTTAGACTAGTCAATTCTATCAAAATTTAATCTCGACATTGAGGTTATTAGGCTCAATATGTTCTATAAATTTTAAGAACACGTTTAACTTCTTATCATCACTCCATATATTGTGTATTTCACACCTATGTCTTAAGTTTCTTAATACGCCAAGCCACCTACTTATTAGCATTATCTAAACTTACTTATTTTTAACTATTGCTAAACTGAATATCTTCTCTTTAATAAAATACATAATAATTCCACCGAGATATTTCCCCAAGGATGAGTATGTAAAAACAGCATATTACACAATCCAAAGTTTGTGATTAATATGTTTTCTTGTGTTGCAAAGAGCATTCCATCATGTAATGAATATGAAAACATATACATGCATGTTTGTACTTATCTCTGCTACTTTAAAATATTCTTTATGATGCAAGACCACTCCATTATCTTATATTTCATTTCTTTCTTGAGATAATTCCTTACAAAATACCAAAATATTACACAAGCTCTTTGGAATTGAAACAAATTTTCTTATAGGTTTGTAATCCCAATATTTTGGATTCAATCTTCCAAGAAGGAACTAATTCATAATGTCCATCTGGACATTCACATCCACTAGCAACAAGGAGCTCCATGGAGAAGCAACCTAATCAATGTTTTCCCACATGCATTCATGCATTCTTTAATTAGTATCCATTCATTAACGAGTACATTTCCTTCCCTTCGTATGGAATTAGCAAGAATACAACAACCTCCTAAAAAAAACATGGTAAGTATGTTACTTCTTAGGGTAATCATCATAGAACTATCTCATTAAAACCTAACAAAGGACAACAAGAATGGCATCCACTACCAATCAAAACATGTTCCAATTTAAATGGACCTCTACCTATTTCAGGTTACACTTTTCTTTATTTCTTCTTTGAAATTGAATCCATTGTATATTGGTAGAATATTATAAGAATAAAGGCCACTACCTTTCTAAGGAGAATCAATTTCAATTTCAGCTTATCAAACCACATTATCTTGTGTAATCTTATTTCTTTCTTTCAACTTGAGAACGAAATTTGTGAGCCTCTCCTCAACTAGTATCATGTACTTGGGAGCAATTGCAGTTAGGTTGCTCAATACCATGATTTTTCTTTTTAGGGTAGTGTCTTATAATATCAAGTTTTTATAGCCAAGCGAGGAAATGATATCCTTCTTCTCTGTTGTAATATTTTTAGGTCTCTGTATTCCCTTCCATGAATTATAACCCCGTCATTATCATAGATGGGCTTCAAAAAAGGTAACCATGGACCCTATATCTTTTTTTCTAAAGGCATACATGTCCACTCTTTACCATTTTCAGCAACAATCAATCTCAAGTATCTCCATCACCATCATAGCTATAACTATCAATGCAATGTTATTATATTGGAGAGTAGATTTTTTAAAACATCATGCATAATTTTCCACACAAACTTTTTCCCATAAGCATGTTTGCACTCCAATATATGAGCTTCATAATTCACACACATAGACCATCGATATGGACATAGTCTCTATCCTAGAATCCCAAACTATACTTACCATCATAATAAAACTACTTGAGAATATCTTTGTGGCCACTGTTTGAATTAAAAATCATCAAACACTTCTTTGATAAAGACACTTCACCTATCACACAACAATGTTGGTAACATCACTTTATACGTGAATATCTCCATCGCTAGGATTTAATGTAGTCAGCTAGAACTTATTGCGTCCTAAAACAAATGCACTCATAAATGCTTACAAGGGGCAATTGGAAAACCTAACTATAAGTTTAATATTTGTTAGGCCATATTCTTGAGCAGAATTCTATAATGTCGAAATTGATAATGTAGTAAAGACTGGAAGAGGCTCATAAAGACAATATCAGCTATGCAATTCTTCTTAATCGAGATACCAACCACTCCTCAATTCCCTACAAAAAAAAGCGAGATCTAGGCATCCTTCTGGGGTTGAGATCAAAGGTCTTAAAGAGATAATGGGTAATAATTAAATTTTGAAAGTTTCAGTCCAAAAAATAAAAATCATCAATTTTAGATGGTCATTCTATAATAAACCATGATAACCCAACAAAAATACAAATTCAAATATTCCCATTAAGAATGAAAATGTATCCAAACAGCTAGTGTGAATTCTAATCACAGGTGTATGAAAAAAACTCACTTTAGCTGTGCATAACAAACAACCCTAATATCAAAGATGGTTGTCATTCCTTAGATATGTAGTTAGTGATTAGAATAAATGCTACAGAAATCCAGATATATGTAGTTAAAGACATTAAACAAAAAATAATAAGCAAGATTTTCTCCATGCACTCAATGAACAAGACAAGAATTTTTAAAGAATTTTTTGTATTATGACACATGGGAAGGGAATATAGAAAGATGTTACCAGTCCCCCTCAATGGGATGGGTTCTTGAATGTCCTTAGCGCTTCAGATCTAAGATCTCTCTCTCCTGATGGTGTAGAAAGCCTAGACAAAAATGGAACTCAAAGGGAGCTCACAAGGAAAAAGTAGAAAAATATGACAATGATGGAGGATCAAAGTCAGACCAAAAGTATAGATCTCGAGTGATCTTCAAGCAGAAAAAGGTCGTGAATGAATGAAAAACCCTTCTATTTATAACAAAATATTGAGTTAGTCTAGATGTTGGTGCATAATTAAAATATTATTAACCAAATCTAGATCCAACTTTTATGGAATATTGTATTATTTTTATTGGAGGGAAAAATAATTTGAATTTGGTCAAATCTATTTATTTGTAAATTATAAATAGATAAATTATTTATTTATTAATTTAAGAATGTGGTTTAGTAATAATTAAATAAATAATTATTTATCCAATTATTTATAAATGATTTAGTCGAATTTAACAAGGAATATTATTTAAATAATGTTTTAAATAATTATTCCTAGAAAATAATAAGATAAATAATGATTTATCTAATTAATTTTCCTGTCTTGGGTTAAATATTACCAGGAAAATTGCTCAAAATGTGGTTTAATTAATTATCCCTTGAGGGAAATCAAACAAATAAAGATTTATTTAAATATTCCTTAGGGGGTTTCGTGTTTAGACCAGAAACAACTTAATAAATTATGGATTACTAAGTTATTTTTCATAGTGAAAGAAATTTTACTAGGGTAAAATTGGTCTTACATGGTGTACTTTGTTCCATATAATCGTAACAGGTTAGATGACCAAAAATTGGTGTAACATATTGCCCCCAGCGTGTGAGCATTAAGAGCTAGTTGTATGAGCAAAGTATGTTGTAAGAACTCAATCACTAGACACCAAAGGGGGATTCAGAGAGAGAGAAATATAAGGTAGACTAAGGTGCGAGAGGAAAATACCCTGAGGAGGCGAGAATTACAGGTGTGACAAGTCTATTTTATGAGTGAGTACCTGTTCTACACGAGGCAGGGGAGGCATACCTATGCCCGCCGAGATAACAAAGTACAAAGAATAATCATGCGCCCAGTAAACAAGGGACTCAACTATCTAGTACATGCTAGCATAAAAATGGGCCAGATAAAAGCTTGAGAACGAATCCCACATACATACTGTACTGGGACAATAGGCAGGACTTATACAATAATATATGAGTACATGAGATATAAGTACAACCAAAGAGGCCCTGTAAAACAGGAAAGGGCTCTGAAAATATAAACGATATATGAAAACTAAAAGGTGTTGCAAGCGGCCGAGGCCGAAACCATCAAATCTATGGAGTTGAATCCAAGGCTGTAGTAAAGAGGTCATCCGACCATGTGGGGGGTTACCTAAAGGGCCACCCCCTCATGATGTCTGAAACATCTCACACACACCGAGGAATCACCGGTACAATCTACTACATCACTGAACCATAAAGTATATGTATCTTGATCATGCCATAAGGAGATGGAGCTGAGAAATGATCAAGTTAAAGGGAAATAAAGGGTCCCTTTGCCTGATCTGAGGCATCGAATAAGAGTGGAAGCTGGAACAAAGGTGCATCACCTTTTGGACCCTTATTCTAGAATGAATAAGCTGATGTCGACAGAAGGAGGTCTGTCATAGGTGAGGTAATAAGGTATCCTTGACTAAGGCATGAGGGATAATAGTAGAGTGACTAGCAAGCTGACACCAGGGATGATGGTGGAATGGGGGGGTATTGAGTAGAGGGCTGAAAATTTCCCTTGTTAGAACATAAAGGGCATGGATGGCCTAGAAACTTCTGACTCGACTTTGGAGGGGATAGGGGAAAATATAACTGAAGGCCAAAATGTGCAACATGAGAGAGGAACAACGAAATGAAGGTAGGAGGAATGTGGCAGGATGCAAAGGGACTCAGGACAGACACCATAGATGTGATGATGACTCAAATCAGATGCTCTAAATGAGGGCCACTCGATAATGCTGCCACACAGAATAGGCCTGGTGGGGACCATAAAAACATGAGTAAAATATTGTTACTCATGACGACAATCTATACGAGCATGGAAAAGTATGAAGGAAATGTGGTTCACCAAGTACAAGTGTTGCAAGTTAAGAAATTCAATTTTTAGGAGTGGTGAAGTGACCCTTCTTGGAAAAAATGTGTCAAGGTGAAGTATCAAATCACAAAAAATGAAAGGATACCCATTTGAGAGCTCGGTGATAGATTTCCAATGGTGCTAACTGTTTCTCAAATCGAGCTACGGTTTGATCGCAGTTGGTGAAAGAAACATCTGGGGTGTTTCTTTTAATAAGACATTTTCCCTTCAATTTGATTCATTTGCAAGTGTAGCTATTGTGAATGTAGAGAGGAGAAAAGGCCCTAAATCCTATGATGATCGTAGCGGACAAACCGACCATTGGAATTGAGATTCGTCAGTTGTAGGTAAGATGCATAACCATAACCTTTCAATTCAGTGGTTTAAATTTCAAATTAGGCACCCAGAGCCCAAGAAAATTCCATGTCGAACTTTTTGGGGTCTATTCTGCAATATGGGTAGCAAGTACTGGGCAGAAAACTACAACTTGTCCCAGCAAAGGACCTGAAAAGTGCGACCTGTCAGAGAAAGGGGGTTCAATGCTGTTTTTGGCTAAGAGCTATGATTTTTATGGTTGAGGGGCATAGGTGCCCCCAATCATGTTATGGTCATGCCAAATTTATTTCAAAAAATGGAATCTAAACACATTTTTGTGATGTGGCTCACCATTTTTTTACATTATGGTTATCTTGTGAGGGAAGAATGGATAGATCCAGTTCAAGAAAGGGAATAGAGGATTACCGATATCTTTCTATACTGCATATAGGAAGAAAATGGACTAAATTTCTGGATTCGCATACATGATGTCACTATCCCAAAGGGTGGATTTGGATATAATGAACTTTTGATCACCTAGAAAACACACATGTTGGTAAACAACAATGTCTAGGGGATTGAGTTGTTGATATAACATGAAGGAATGATGAGGGGGATCATCCCTAGAGTGATGTGAAGTGATATGGGACTCTAGAGGTTCTTTTAAATGGGGAATAATAATTGTACTAGAGTCGACACTACCATATGCACTAGGAGAGTTGTGGAGAATTTCTTCTCCTGGACTCTTAAATATGGGTGCCCCCTTACCAAAACATTGGGTGTCAATGTAATGAAAAAAAGGTGTATGTGGTTCAAATGCATGTTTTCTATGTAAGGGGGGGTGGATAAAGTCAGGGGTAGTAAATGATTCCATAATTTCGTCATGGCAATAGAAGATGGGGTGACTTGTGGAAGAAAGACCACGTGGTTCAGCAAAGCTACCTGACTCATCATCATGAGAAGAGAGGATCACATGCACATCATAATGGGGGGTGACAGAAGAACAAGTACATGAATGATCCACCGATGTTGAGCCCAGGGTGATCATTGAAGGGAGGTTAGGTGAAACAAAAGGGGATGCTCCAGAGGGGTCTTCCACCGTGGATCTTAAAGATGATAACATGTAGAGGATAATGGCCAAATAATCTATCATCTCGACATCGAGAGGGGGAATTTCAATGGGAGTAGACGTGTCCTCTAGTTCTACAGAAGAAAAACATGCAAATAAGGGAGAGGTGTTTTCGTTGCACTTTTCTTGAAAGTGGAAGAATGCTTCCAAAGAGCTGCGGTAGTCTTTGAGGTGGGGAGAAAGGCGAGTATAGTAGCCATGGAAATCACACAAAGCACAAGGGTGATTTGTGTGCAAAGAATTGAGTTTCAGGATTGAATTGGGTAAAGTGACATGGACCTCTGGGATATCTGACTCTGAAAATGCTTCATTGACCAAGGGCTTGAGACGAGGAAATTTAGGACAAGTATGAGTGGCATGATTGAAAACATCACAAAACACAGACGTAGGGGTATGCATTGGAGGCTGAGGAGGCGTAGGGGTTGTCTATGCATCCTTGTCCTTAGGTGCCTTATTTCGGGATTTCCCCCCCTCACTTGAGGCTTTCACAATAGGAGTAGGTTCCTGTTGAGGTGGCTGAGGCACAGAACCAAAGGGAGGGGTCATGGAAACTAGTTGGACCAGGGTCAAAGCTATAAAAGGTTTAGGCTGACCAAGTGGGATAGTGGTTAGGGGATCAATGTACTAGCGTGGGATCTCGAGGGTCATGTTAGGAAGAGACAAGGTATCCATAACAGGTACTGAAAATAATCCAGGAGGGGGAGCAAGAAACGGTATGTGACCGGAGGGGTAATGGCCGGGCAAGAGAACTCCAAGATCATTAAGGCCAGGGGGAACCATTCCAGGAGGGTAGATAAGATCATGGACAGCAGCTGCGGATGAAGGGACTTGACGAGAGGATCCTAAATGTTGAGTCGAAGGACTAGGAGTAGGTTGCAGAGGGTGGGGCTACTAGATAGTCAAATCGGCTCGTTTGAGGTTGGATCGAGATGATTTCATCGTGCAAACATTCCACAAGCTAGGGTTAGAGATGAGAGGAGGGAGACCAGGGAATGAACCAAGCAAAGAGGAACCTTTATAGATTCCGGGTGAGACACTGGTTGGAGGTTTGAATTTTTTTTATTGGCCACCCAAGAGATAATGGACTCAGGAGAAGTTTGAGGCTTCAGTTCAAAATATGTCAACTGATTGATGTTGACGATCTTTCCATTGTGAGGAAATCACATCTTATAGTGAAACACAGATGGGATAGTAGACATCACATAAGTGTAGCTACGACCGAATAGAATTTTGTAGTCTAAGGGGGCATCAATGACTTCTACGTCAACATAAACAGTCTTGCCCACAAGAGTAATAGGATAGTTGCGAAACATGCTAAGGGGCTGGGAAGAGTGGCCATCCCACTCTCGAAGGGTGATAGTGGAAGGGGCTAAATCAGGAGAGCCGAGTTTCTTCCAAACCGAAGTGGACATCACAGAGGTGGATTCCCCCTCGTCAATGATGCAACAAGAGACGGTTGTATTCCAGATCTTGACATGGATTTGGAAGGCAACAGAAGCAGGAAGGGGGTGATGTTCTGACCAGTCAACCTCGAAGATAATAAAACGAGCATTTGAAGGATCCACGACGCCCATGGAAGTTAGTAGAGCTTTTTCTTTGTGAAATATATGACTGGAGGACTTCCAGAATTAACATGGTGGTAGGGGATTGCGCCAAATCATCTACCATACTATAAGAGTGGTAAGGTTTACCAGAAGTAGTGTTTCAGTGTAATGGTCCCCTGGGGATCTTGGTAAGAACCTTTGATTTAGGCTGAGGGATCAGTAAAGGACCATTGGGTGTCAAAAGAGGCTCTGTGGGACCTGAAGAAGGGAACTCAGTAGCAGACGTAGCGGGGGGCTTGCTATAATCACAGGACTGAGTCTAAAGGTTGAGGTCAATAGTAGTGGGATGGTTAGAGTGCATCATGAGGATTTGGTAATCGAAGGTAACAGATGGAGGAGGTTGAGTAGCCACCCAACTTTCTAGGGGTTGGGTAGCCACATATCCTTGCTAGGGGAAAGGATTGGTAAACATAGCCAGTTGGATATGGGCAGCATTGGGAGGAACCAAAGGGGAGGCTTGCTGTCCTCAGGATGATGATTGAGCTTTGCAAATCTAATGCATTTGAGATAAAAGAGGACAATCATCTGTGTAGTGAACATAGACACCACAACAAGAAAAAGGTTTATTCGTGTGAATGGGCTTGTCTTTCTTGGGTTGAGTAACCTATTGCTGGTTTCTAGTGTTAGGTTTATTCCCTTGGGGATTGTTTCATGGATTACCTAGGGTAGATTGGTTTTGGTTTCCTTTCCTCTTATTTTTGGAGGTAGGAGGATTAGTCGTACCCTGCTATGCGTACAACTGACCCTAAGGGGGTGGTGGATATTGTTGCAGAGTTTGAGAATGCAAGGGAGGATGAGGTGATAATGTTGGAGGATCTAGAGCACCAGGCTACAAATATGGATAATAAGGAGTTTGGGAAACATTAGGGTAAACAGGTTGGGAAAAAGGAGGAGGCATGTCGTATCCTGGATACATGTTATCGGAAGGGGGGAAGTGTTGGAGGAGCTAGCCCCTCATTGAGGGAAACCATAAGCCATGGGAGGACGACTTTCCCAATGTGAAAGGGCTCCAATGATACCATTAGTGGCATGGGATGCTCTTGGTGCATTGGCACCACTAGGTCTAGGGAGATTAGCTAAGACGGTATAAACATAACCATATTGTGTGTAGATTAGGTCATATTTCAATGCAATCTAGAGGGAAGCTTCCTTGGTTTGAGGGAAGTGAGATGCGACATATTTTCCAATAGAAGGAAAAAAGGATTTGAGAAGCAAGTCCATATAGACACGGTCTTCGAAGGTAAGGGCTTGACATAGGCTCTTTCTTCTTTGCCATTCTTGAACATGGTCAGATAAGTGGGTTGCAGACGATTGACAGAAAGAGGTCAAGAGTTCGATACCAGTTTCATAGTGAAGGGGAAGATGGAAGTGAGATAAAAAATCCTTGTAAAGAGTTGAAAAATTAGTATGAGAGGAGGAGGATTGGTCGACATACCACTTGGAAGCTTATCCAGTAAGCGTACACTGGAATAACCAAAGACAGACAGAGTCATTAGTGATGGAGTTAGACGAACACCACATGTAGAAAGAATGAACATGGTTGGTAGGATCTTCTCCAGCAATTCCTTCAAGCTTGGGGATGTATGAAGGGAGCTTAGTTGGCATAGCAGGCCAACCAGGATCATGCTGTATGGGGTCATTAATCAACTAGCTAAAATTTGGAAGACTGAGGCCTGCCATATAAGGGACCAAGGGAGTACCTGGGATAGTTCATGTTGCGACACCACTAGTAGCATTCTTAGCATTAGGGTCGGGGTTGTCGCTAGCGTTAGGTCTTGAACCACACATGGTGAAGGTGAAAGGTGAAGGAGAGCTAGGAATAGAACCAAAAGGGGAACCAGATGAACTAGAAGCAGAGTCAGAATGGGGACTCGGTGGAGCACGAAATTGAACCCTACATGGAGGAGTAAGTCTTCATAAAGGAAGCTAAGGATTAAGGCCTAGGAGTCTCTGGGGTAAACTACTTGGGGGCAAAATGATGGAAAATAGACATGGATCATAGAAAGAAGAGAGACAAATAAGGGCAGGAGGTGTAGTGTCAATTGATTACAATGTCGAATCAAGGGCAAGGAGGTGCAGGATCAATTGATTAAAATGTTTTACTCCTGGCCTGGAAGTGTAAACCAAGCACTCTTCACATAGGGTGTATGTGTATGTGATAATTGTGTTAATTTTAATTAAGACTAGATGCGTGTAGAGAAAAAATAAAAAAGATGTTGTATAACTGTAAATAAATCTGAAAATGACAGTAAAGGAAACTGAATATGACAGAAAATAAACAGCTAAAGATGCATTAATTTAAACCCAATGAGGAGGGATTCCTAGCAACTAGTCTATGGGTGGGTGAAATCTAGTCAAAAAACACAAAATGGCCAATGCATCTAAAGTCAGGAGGGATAGCAATCTAAAGTTTAGATCTGCTGGAAACAGGTGCAGAAAATAGAAAAAAACCAGTGGGAAAAGTGTTGCAAATAAGGTGGCGAAAGGTTACAACCTGAAGGGAGATAGAGGGGACCCTAAAGGAGGACCAAACGAAACTTAAAATATGTGTTTTGGATGGATGAATAACCAATTTGAAATGGATCTGAAAGTACCGGTTCAGATCTAAAAAAATGGCTGAACACACTAAAATCTTAGAAGACCTCCTTTAGCTAAATTCCTCCTAAAAAGGTGGAAGCGTATTGAAGCCCTAAGGGGCTTGGTTCCTACTTCGACGAGTAACACTAAGCATTTACATGTCCATGATGGGTGGAGAGGGAGGTCAGAAAACCCTGAATAGTGGCCCAAAAAAAACCAAAAAAATCACACAAAAAATCTCGCAAAAGGTACATATCGTAGTTTCTGACATGTTTTCTATTGAGGTCGTAGGTTTCAGGTTGTTTTCTGTGTCCTGAAAGTTGAGGTCATAGGTTTTGGCCCAAAAAGTGTGGCCTGCACTTCCCACTGTTTCAGGAGTAGATTTTAGAAAGCATTGATGTCTCTACTGCGGCTGATACCTGTTACCTATGCAATAGGACCAGAAACACACAAAAGTAATAATTTGTATTATTTTAGCATTTTAAAGGTTAAAATCAACATCAAGAAATGAAAAATAAGAATTTGAAGAAAAATCCTAGGGGTTGAAGCAGCTGGTCATGCAGAGATCTGAAAAACGACAACAGTCGTAATTATAAACCATTGTGGAATCGCTAGTGGAGTCACTAGTTGTTAGTGTGAATTTTGATCACAAGCATATGAAAAAATCTCACTTTAGTTTTGCATAACAAATACCCCTAACATTAAATATGGTTGTCAATCACCTTAGATCTACAGTTAGTGATCAGAATAAATGATACAGAAATCAAGATATATGCAGTTAAATACATTAAACAACAAATAATAAGCAAGATTTTCTCCATGCATCTAATGAACAAGACAATAATTTTTAAATATTTTTTTGTATTATGACACCTAGGAAGGGAACATAGAAAGATGTTACCATTCCCCCTAAATGGGATGGTTTCTTTTATGTCCTCAATGCTTCAGATCTAAGATCTCTCTCTTTTGATGGTGTAGAAAACCCAGATAAAAATGGAACTCAAAGGGAGCTGACAAGAAAAAAGTAGAAAAATATGACAATGATGGAGGATCAAAGTCAGAACAAAATTATAAATCCAGAGTGATATTTAGGCAACAAAAGGTCATGAATGAATGAAAACCCCTTCTATTTATAACAAAATATTGAGTTAGTCTAGATATTGGTGCATAATTAAAATATTGCTAATCAAATCTAGATCCAAATTTTATGGAATATTTTATTATTTTTGTTGGAGTGAAAAAGAATTTGAATTTGGCCAAATCGCTTTATTTGTAAATAATAAATAGATAAATGATTTATTTATTATTTTAAGAATGTGGTTGAGTAATAATTAAGTAAATAATGATTTATCCAATTATTTAAAAATGATTTAGTCAAATTTAACAAGGAATATTATTTAAATAATGTTTTAAATAACTATTCCTAGAAAATAATAAGATAAATAATGATTTATCTAATTAATTTTCCCATTTTAGGTTAAATATGACTAGGAATACTAATTAAACTGTCATTTAATTAACTACCCCTTGAGGAAAATAAAAAAAATATATATTTATTCAATTATTCCTAATAGGCTTTCTTGTTTAGACCATAAAAAACTTAATAAATTATGTATTACTAAGTTATTTTTCATAGTGAAAGCAATTTTACTAGGGTAAAATTGGTCTTACATGGTGTTCTTTGGTCCATCTAATAGTAACAGGTTAGATGACCAAAAATTGGTGTAACAAAAACCACTTTCTTATATTTGGATCATAAGTTATTCAACCATGATGTCAAACCATATATCCAACAGCCAACTCAATTTGTCGAATACAGAATACGCCAATAAAATGTAAAAAAAAACTTGAGAATTTGATGGAGAACTCCATTCCAAATGTCGCAATTTATACATGAATGAGCCACAGATTCAATAGTGATTCCGTTGATTATCCTGTCGACTATTAATTTATCTCATACTTGAAATGGTGAAAAATAATTCATTAGTGACATATGAATAGACATCATATTTAAATGCTTGTACTTCGATGAAATGGGAATATGGATGATTATTATGACACGTCCCCTTAATCACGACCTATATCTTAAGTCAACTGCTAGTCTAAGTTTGAGCTAGGATTACAACATAATTTGGATTTTATACAACACAACTTACTTCTAAAAATTTCAAATTTAGCCTTTCCAGGAGGCTTGGTGAATATGTTAGCTGCATTTTCATATGTATTACAATATGTGAAGTCAATTTATTTTCATTTCACATTTTGTCTTATAAAATGATGTTGTGTGTTTATATTCTTTTTCCTTGCATGATATATAGGATTTTTTACTAATTTTATAGTGCTTTGATAGTCACATATGATTACTATACATGTTTGTTGTGTTTCTCCAACATCTTTTAGTATCCTTCTAAGCCATATTTCTTTCGCAGGTAGCACTTCTTAATGCTTTATACTCAGCTTTAGCAAATGACAAGGAAATAATTGGTTTTTTCTTGCTACTCCATGATATTTCTCCTGAACCTTTATTGAACTTGTATCTAGTGGAATATTCCTATCATTTGGATTTCTAGCCCAGTCAGAGTCCGAATAACCTTCCAACTCAATATAAAATTAATAATTATACATCATACCAAAATCAAGTGTTCCTTTTATATATCAAAGGACTTTTTTTGTTTCTTTCTAGTGGCTCTTAGAAGGCTTAGCCATGAACTGACTAATTATGCTGACAGAATATGCTATATCTAGCTTGGTAGTGTTGAGGTAGTTAAAAAATCCCAGCAGTTCATAATAAAAGGTTGCATTCACCTTTTTTTTTTTATCATCATATTACAATTTGAATTTTCTTTCTAACGGAGTAGATACCTCCTTGCACTAAATCATGTTGAATCTCTTAAGGATTTCCCTTATATATTTTCTTTGTGTGATTAGTGTCTTACAAGACTCCCTCCAAACTTCAAGACCTAAACAATAATGCAATTCACCAATATCCTTCATCTCAAATACATGTGACAACTAACTTTTAATTCATTTCATAAACATAGATGCATTACCTATTATGATAACACCATAAGCATATAAATATATCAAAGAAAAATTCCCATCTTCATCTTACTTGATTTACAAGTTAGGATATTTTTTTTCTTCTCATATAACCTTTCTCACAAAAGAAAGAATCAATTTTCAAATACCAAGATATTGCTGCTTGTTTTAAACCATATAAGGCTTTCTTTAACATAAATACCAAATTCTCTTGTCCCTATTTTACAAACCCTTCAGGTTGAAGCAAATAAAATTCTTCTTTTAACTCACCATTCAAAATTTCATATTTGACATATAACTGATGCATTTTACAATTATGTTTTGTAGATAATGTAATCATGATTCTAATTGTGCTTAACTTAGCTACATGTGCAAAAGTATATTCATAATCAATTTGCTCTTTTTTTGAATATCCTTTTCCAAGAACTCTAGCTTTATGATTATCAATACTTCCATTAGCATTAAACTTGGATTTATACAACCATTGCCATCCTGTGGGAACTTTATTTTTTGGAAAATCTGTTAATTCACATGTGCCACTCTTCATTATAGAGTTATATTCTTCATTAAATCTCTCCATTATTCATATTATTTAGCTTCTTAATTGCTTGAAGGTTCTACAAAATTCATAACAAGATATATTAATGCTTAATTTTTATACCTTATAGGTACATGACTTTGCCGTGATTAAATTCTTGGAGTTTTATTTCTTTCATTTTTATTTCTACTTTGTGGAGTCTCCTATCCTCTTCTTGGAGTGTCATGACTACTTGATGCTCCTTTCCCTTGAACCTGTACTTGTTCTTGTGCTTGTGCCTATTAATATCCATCATTTGGATCTATTTTGGCATAGTCATCAATACCATTGCACACACTAGTATTATTCAATTTATAACCTTCATTTGAATTTTCATGAAACACTACATCCCTACTTTCAAGAAGTCTATAATAACTTGGATCAAACAACTTGTGTGTTTTCTTATCATCAAAATAACCAATAAATATGCACTTAATTTACCTTTCATCAAGTTTTTTTCTTTCATCTTTTGGTATATGAGAAAATTCCTTGCAAAAAAAAACCTTTAAATGACCAACTTTTGGTTTATACCCATAAAATGTGTCGAAAGGTGTTTTAATCTCTATAATTTTGGTTGGAATTTTTTTTTTTCAAATAAACAATAGTATTGATGGATTCACCCCAAAAACCATTAGGTATTTTTACCTTTAAGCATAGTACGTACACATTCTACTAGTGTTATGATTTTCCTCTCAGCAACTCCATTTTGCTGAAGTTGATGTGACACTGTAAATTGTTGTAGAATCCCATTACTTTTACAATATTGATTAAGTTCTCTTGATTTATATTCTCCCCTGTGATCATATCTAAGAATTTTGATGCACTTGCCAGTTTCTTTTTCCACCATACTCATAAACTCTTTAAAATATTCCAAAACATCACCCATTTTTTTTATGAAATAGACCCATTATATCTAGATCTATCATAAACAAAAATAAGAAAATACCATTCTCCATCAGTAGATCTAGTTTTCATACATCCACATACATCAATATCAATTAATTCAAGTATTTCCCTCTGTCTTTTCTCTTTATTTGCATGGAATTCCTCCCTATATGTATTTTCAAGTACACATGCTTCACATTCTACATGATCATTCTTCATAAATGGAAGTCCTTAAACCATAGATTTATTTCGAAGTAACATTAAATAATTTTGATTGAGATGGCCATAAATCTCATGACATAACTCTATTGTTGACATTGTTGCAGATGCCAACACTTCATGACTTGTCCTAGTTACATCCAACTTATACAACCCTCTAACTCTGCTATCCAAGGCAATAATATTGTATTGATATTAAATGTATTTCACAAAACACCATAATTTAACAAATTATACATCCAAATCTTGGTCAGAAATATTAGAAACATAAGTTAAATTCTTTTTGATACCAGTAACATACATAACATTATGGATTTGTTTTTCTTGTCCATTAGGAAAATTCACACCTTTTACTCCATAACCTTGAACTATAACTGATTTTTTATCTTTTATATAAACATATGTTCCATAAATGTTCTCATAATAGTCATCAAACCAATCATTATTACAAGTCATATAAATTGATGCACTAGAGTCAATAAACCAAGCATTCACATCGTCAATTTTTGTAAACAATGCAACATAGGAAACAAACAATCTAAAAATTTTAAATACATCTATGATTGAGCTGTCATTGTTCACAAAATTTCGGTTATGCCTTTTGTTTCTTTGTTTGAACTTATTATATTTTCTTTTATAACAATCTTTAGAGTGGTGCCTAGGTTTTCCACAATAATAACAATCACCATTTCTCTTATCATGAGTTAGAAATTAGATTGTACCATACCTTTCTGTTTTTCTTGAAACTGATCTCATTTGTGATTGTCCCATTGACTGCCTTAGTATGGTTGTTTACCATTGGCTACCAATGTGAAATATGAGCTACTAAAGCCCAAATTAAATCTCTTCGTCCTATTCTCCTCTTGTAGAATAAATCTTGTCAATTCATCAAATGTGGGGGCTTCTCTCCATTTGAGAGACTTGAAACAAAATTTTGATAATATTGCACTAAGACATTTAATGTGATGATGAATAAGTCGGTACTAGACACCTTTTCACCAATATATCCTAAATTATCACTTAAATATTTTGTTAGTAAGATATATATTGTAGAGCAATGGAAAAATAAATATATGCGGAAACACAAACATAAGAAACACATAAAACTAGATAGACACAGATATACGTGGTTCACCCAGTGTGGGCTACGTCCACCCCGAACAGTCAGTCCTTCCTTTCTATTATCTAGCAAAATGAAGAGACACAACCTACAACAGATCTGTTGTAATATCTTCTATTCTCTCTCACGGTCTCCCTATTTTTTTATCGCTCTAAGAATACACATAAAATACATAGCCACAATACAATACCCTCATACAAAAGAGGGGTTTCCTTCTAGGGAAAAAAACCATAAACTAAACATAGGTTCTACCATCAGATCATCCGCCTAGTGAATGGCCCAGATTGACTAGAAATTACTATACTTTTACAAGGAAATATTACATCTGCTTTTAGCTTCAGGGGCGTTGCCCCAGAAACCCCCTGCTGGGGGGGGGGGGGGGCTCCCTAAAGTCACAGCCGCCCCTCCCTCAACCCCCCAAGAAATGTTTAATTACGGGCGGCATTGCTGCCCCATTAAGATATAAGGGTCCAATGCTGTAATACAAAATAAACAAGATAATCAAGCTCCACACCCAACAATATCTTGCTTGGAGACTAATTGTAGCAAGTCCACCGCTGCTTCATTTGTTGGACAATGAATCCACTTTGGACCTGGCTGTTTCTCATCTTCATAATAATACTTGAATACTAATTGAAACTGAGCATAATCTCAGTTTCTCTGTGGTTACAACTTTTGTTAGCATATTTGCAGGATTTTGGCTAGTGTGTGTTTTTTCATGCTTCAACTACTCATCTTCCAACACTGACCACATGAAATGGTACTTGAGTTGTATGTGTTTAGTCCTGGAATGAAATTATGATTTCTTTGCAAGATGAATGGTACTTTGGATATCACTATATAATGTGCCCATATCATGCTTCTTACCTAATTCATCCATAAAGCTTTGTAACCAAATCATTCCTTTACTGGCCTCTATAGCAGCAACATACTCTGCTTCTGTTGTTGAAAGTGCAATAACACTTTGGATTTTTCGAAACCCAACTGATAGTTGTTCCACCTAGAGAAAATACATATCCTTTATTTTTCCTCTTGTTATCTTTGTCACCTGCCATATCTGCATCAACATATCCCTGTAGAGAAATGTTTGAACCACTAAAGCATAACTCTTGATTTTTGGTTCCTCTCAAATATTTGAGAATCCATTTCACTTCCATCCAATGTTCTTTTCCTTGATTGTTCATGTACTTTCTTACAACTCCCACTGCATGTGCAATATTAGGCTTTCTGTAGACAATTGCATACATTAAGCTTCCAACTGCTGATGCATATGGAACTTTAGACATATAATGTTGTGAAATTAGCTCCAAAAATAGAAGAAAAGAGATATCAACGACTTAAAAATAAGCCACTTCGAGGGGGAAACCTCCAATACATTACATGAATGAACAATTCTTGGATGATACAAATGAAAAAACCTCCTTTCTATATATAAGAGTCCATGGGGCCATAATGTAATCCTAGCCAACCTAACAATAATAATTCAAGGGCACAATAATAACAATATGGGGGTTACAGGGGTACAACAATAATAATAAGGGGGTTACACTAACAATAATAAGGGACTATAATAGTAATATAGGGACCTAACATGCTCCTCTCCTTCAAAAAAGGGTTGTCCTCAACATTTGAGTAGCTCTAGGTGCTTTTGTATAAAATTCTAATCCTCCCATGTAGAATCTTCAATGGGTAAGTTATTCCATTTGATGAGATACTCTGAAATTGATCAATTTTGTAGTTATCAAGTTCTTATTTCCATGACTGCTTCAGGTTCCAATATGGTTTTTCCTTCTTCATAAAGTTCTGGAAATATTGTTTGAACTAGAATTTTGTCCCCTATAACCTTTTTTAAGCATGAAACTTGGAAAACTGGATGCACTCGCGAAGAAGCCGAAAGCTCCAATTTGTATGCCATAGTACCAATCTTTTACAACACCTTGTAAGGACCATAGTAGTTTGGTGATAATTTATTATCCTTCTTAACTTGCTTGAGGGACATTTTTTTGTATGGTTGTAGCCGTAAAAATACGCACCCATTCTCCCACATCAAAACTTCCATCACTGCGATGTTGATCTGCCTGTTGTTTCATTCGATTTTGTACCAAATTTAGGTTATCCTTTAAGAGTTGGAGAAATTCTTGTTGATGCTCGATGTGATCCTCCACTACTTCAACCCTATAATTTTCCCTTAAAGAAGATGTGATGGACTGTGTATGATATCCATAAAGTGCCATAAATGGGGTCATTTTTGCTATAGTATGCAAGTGTTATATGACCATTCAGTGAGAGGTAACCACTTGACCCATTTTTCTTGCTTATATGATACAAAACAACGAAGATATCCTTCCAAACATTTATTCACTATCTATGTTTGACAATCGGATTGAGGATGATAAGATGAGCTATGAGCTAGTTGAGTACCCAAGAAACAAAATAATTCCGTCCAAAAATTTCTTGTAAAAATGGGATCTCTATCACTTACAATAATCTTTGAGTTTCCATGTAGCTTTTGAATTATTTCCATAAATTCTGTAGAAAAATTACTTTCTTTAAATGAATGATATAATGCACAAAAGTGTGCATACTTGGTAAGTCTATCAACTACCACCATGATGAAACTCCTTCTTCAGACTTAAGTAAACCTATGATAAAATCCATTGAAATCTCCTCCCAACATTGACTTGGAATGGATAAAGGTTAACCTTGACTTGGAATGGATAAAGGTTGTAGAAGACCCTGGGTCTTAATTGTCTCAACTTTATTTTGTTGGAAAACCAAACATTTCGCCACAAACTTTGAATATCAGATTTAAGGCCATCCCAAAAAAATTCTTTCTTCACCTTGTGGTAAGTTTTTAAAAATCCCAAGTGTCCTCCTAAAGGAGAAGTGTGCAATTCCAAAATAATCTTTTGTTTTAGTTGGGAATTATTGCAAATATATAAGCAATATTTGTACCATAAGGAATCACTTTTCCAGCTAAATGTGTCAGATGTACTAGGATCTTGCTGCAACTTTGGAATGAGTGTCCACACTTCTTCTTCCTTCTTCCATTCATCCCTTGCTTCGGTGATCCAATCTGGTTGGATAATAGAAATGACATAAAGCAATGCTTCCACCTGTTCATCCTTTCTTGAGAGTGCATCTGCAACAACATTTAGCTTCCATTTTTATAGATGATTTCAAATTCATAACCCAACATCTTTGTGAGCCATTTTTGCTGCTCTTCTCAAGATAGTATTTGTTCCAAAAAGTGTTTAAGACTATTATGATTAGTTTTTTCCTTGAAGTGTCTTCCCATTAGGTAAGGTCTCCATTTATTTAGTGCATGTAGTATTGCCAACATTTCCTTCTCATAAATAGCCTTTTGTAAATACTTTCCTTTGATTGAATGACTTTAAAAATAAATGGGTCTTCCTTCTTGCATTAAAACAACACCAATTCCATTTCCTAAGGCATCACATTCCATAATAAAGGTTTTTGTGAAGTCCAGCATAGCTAAGACTTGTGCTAGGCACATTGCCTCTTTAAGATGTTCAAAGGCCTTAGTTGCTTCAGCAGTCCATGAAAATGCATCTTTCTTCCATAATGTTGTTAGAGGTTCTGCTATTCTCCCATAGTTCTTAACAAACTTGCGATAATACCATGTTAACCCAAGAAATCCGCGCAAATTATTTATGGTTGTTGGGACTTTCCATTGCTTAATGGCTTTATTTTTGTTAGGGTCTACCTTAACACCCTTGTGAGATACAATATGACCCAGATATTCCACCTCTTTTACTCCAAAGAAACATTTGGATGTTTTTGCATATAATTGTTTCTTCTCCAATAGTTTGAGCACCCTGTCAACATGTTGAACATGATTCTTCCAAGACCTATTGTAGATTAGTATATCATAGAAAAATATTAGCACAAATTTTCTAAGGAATGGTTTGAAAATGGAATTCATCAACCCTTGAAATGTAGAAGGTTCATTGGTAAGGCCAAAAGGCATGATAAAAAATTCATAATGACCCTCATGAGTTCGAAATACTATTTTCGGAATATCTTCAATATTCATTCTAATTTGATGATATCCTAAACGAAGATCCAACTTGGGAAAATAAATTACTCCATGTAATTCATCCAATAATTCATCAATCACAGGAATGGGAAATTTATGTTTAATAGTGAGCTTATTGAGCTCCCTATAGTCCAAACACATGTGCCATGATCCGTCTTCCTTGTGAACCAATACTACCGGGGCAGAGAAAGAACTTTGACTAGGCTGAATTATACCAACCTCTAACATTTCTACAATCATACATTCAATTTCTCTCTTTTGGACATAAGGATATCTGTAAGGCCTGATGTTTGGAGGAACACTTCCTGGAATCAAATGAATACCATGATCATGATCACCAATAGGTGGGAGTCCTTTGGGAGTATCAAACGCCTTGGAATGATTGTCCAAGACTTTTTGGAGATCTGGAGAAATAGATGATTTTGATGTTGGAACTTCTAGTGAGCATAATTGTGCAATTATGCCTCATTGTTCTTTCTTTAAAAGCTTTGTCATGACATTAGAGCTTATTATATTTCCTGGATTCCTTGCGATACCCCATAATTTGATTTCCTTTCCTTCCGAAAAAAATTTCAAGAAATTTTCTTGAAAATTAAAAGCCACCATCCCCAAAGATTGTGACCATTGTACTCCTAGTACAACATCAGCACCTCCCATTGGAATGGAAAGCATTGGAATTTTCAATGCATATTCCCCCATGGCTAGCTTGATATTATGGCATTTTCCTGAGAAATTTATAGTTCCTCCATTTGCAACCATCGCTTGAAATTCTGGTGCTAGGTATAGGAAACAATTCAATTCCTCTGCTAATTGAAAATGAATAAAATTATGGGTACTACACGAATGAATCAACACTATTACCTTTTTCTTCTTGATATGTCCTTCTATCTTGAGAGTTCGAGAAGTGGTAATTCCTACCAATGCATTACATGAAATGGTCAGACTCATTTCTTCTTCTTCTAGGGTTGCTTCCTAATGTATATCCTCTTCTTTTGAAGTTTCTTATTCATTTTCTTCCTCCTCTTCACAGTCTATGTAAAATAATTTCTTCTCAACACAATTATGACCTTTAGGGTATTTGCTATCACAACTGTAGAAAATCCTTTTGCTCTTTTTTCTTCCAATTTTTGTGGTGTCAACCATGTAGGTTATGGAAGTCTAGGAGTATCAACACTTCCACCTTTATAGATGTGAGTGGTAGGCTTCCTTGTTGCCATAATTTTACATTCAATTTTTCTTGCTAGCCTGAATGCCTTCTCTAATGAATTAGGTTCAGAAACGCGAACTTCATGTTGGATGTTATCCTTTAAAATCCTTATGAAGACATCAATCTTGTGTTCCTCTGGAATATTAGTTACCTATATATATACAATTTTTGGAAGTCCTCAATGTGCTCCACCACAGAACCATTTTGTTTGAGATTTACTAATTGGCAAAAGAAGGTGTTGCTCTTTGTATCTTCATAATGTGCTATCATTTCCTCCGTAAAAATTAACGAAGTGACAATTTTGTTACGGGAGCAAAGCCATCGATACCATACAAATGTATTTTTTTCTAAATGTAAAGTTGAAATGTGTACCTTTTGTGTGATTTGCAAATTATTGAGATCAAAATATTACTCCATCTGTAGTATCCATGTTATGGGATCCTTGTAATCAAATTTCCTCATATCCATATTTGGAATATGGTGGTTCTTCAATCCAACATTAGAGTTTATGAAATCATGATTAACATTTGTTTTGTCCTCATCATGAGTTTCTTCTACTATCTTTTCGCCATTAGGAATCATTTCTTGTATCAACTTTGACAAACCTTCCTTCAAACCTTCCATTTTTTCTTCCATACCATCCTTCAAACCTTCCATTTTTTCTTCCATGCCATTCTTCAAACCATCCATCATAGCTTCCATACCTTTCTTCAAACCATCCATCTTAGTTTCCATGATTTTCTTCAAAACATCCATTTCATTTTGTTTTCTCTTTACGAGAGCGAAATTTGGTGCATTTTCTCTTGTAATTTTGTTATGTCATGTTGCATTTATTCATCTTCATGAGCCATAGTAGAGCCTTATGAAGGCTTAATGGGTGTTGAATTATTTTTAGGGAGGATTTTAGAACGTAATACTGATATCTGGTCTACAATATTCCATTGGAATCAATTCAAATCTATTCTTCAAATAAGACTTATGCAATTCAGAAAAAAATACACACCTTTTTCTTGCTTTTGAGGAGCTCGATTTTGAAATTAAATTGTCTTTGTGATTACAGATCTTCAATATCTAAAAATTTTCCCCAAGGTATCCCTCTAAATGCTCTTTCGAATTCCACAAGTGTGACCTGATTTGGATTCTTCAAGGCAAAGTTATGTCCAATATCCCACAATGACCTAATTATGGACTGGTTTAGTAGAGATAAGTTGTACGATAGTTCATGTGTTATTGTTTAATCCATCGGCTCTGAAATTGATATAAACAAATCTATAGTCTGTGTACCTCTGACAACTTTCTACAGAATTCCAATCCAATGCTCAAAGAGAGAGTTATGAATATTTTCCCACGATCACCTCTTTGAGATGAAATTCGGGAGCCTGAAAATGCCCTAAATTCCACAGATCATATCTACGAAAATATTGCAAACCAAGATCTGAAATTTCCCTACGATATTCCTTAGGATTTTGGCTTCACACTTTTAATTTTTCAGCTTTTGAGACTTTGTAGAAAATTTTTTATAGAGAAAATACCACGATGACATGTTTGGTGCAGTGAAACCCTAGAATCCAAAGCTCTGATACCAAATGTTGAGAAACCAACTCCAAAAATAGAAGAAAAGAGATATCAACACCTTAGAAATAAGCCACTTCGAGGGGGAAACCTCCAATACATTACATGAGTGAATAATTCTTGGATGATACAAATGACAAAACCTCCTTTCTATATATAGGATTCCATGGGGCCACAATCTAATCCTAGTGGGGCCACAATGTAATCGTAGCCGACCTAAAAATAATAATGTAAGGGCACAATAATAACAATATAGGGGTTACAAGGGTACAAAAATAACAATAAGGGGGTTACACTAACAACCATAAGGGACTATACTAGTAATATAGGGACCTAACATATAATCCATTTCTTCTTGGGTCTTGGGGCACATCTCCTTACTAAGTTTGAAATTTCTAGCAAAAGGTGTACTAACTGGTTTTTCATTCTGCATATTAAATCTTTTCAACACCTTTTGTATGTACTCATTCTGAGACAGTGTTAATTTGCAATTTTTCTTATCTCTAGTTATTCTCATATTAAGGATTTGTTTTACAGCTCCCAAATCCTTCATTGCAAATGAATTTGCCAATTTTATTTTGAGCACATTTATTTCCTGCATGTTGGACCCTGCAACAAGCATTTCATCTACATACAATAACAATATAATATAGCTGCCATCATTTTTCTTTTTCAGATAAATACAATGATCAGAGTGACATCAATTATAACCCTGTTTAGACATAAACCGATCAAATTTTAGATACCACTACCTTGGATCTTGTTTTAAGCCATAAAATCTCCTTTTTAACCCGCACACTAATTTTTCTTTCCATTTGCCCTCATATCCTTTAGGTTGCTACATATAGATCTCTTCCTCCAAATCTCCATGGCGAAATGTTGTCTTTACATCTAACTATTCAAGACGCAAATCTTCCACTGCTACAAGACTTAAAATAGTTCTTATTGAATTCATCTTAATAACAGAAGAAAATGTTTCATCAAAATTAATACCCCTTCACCACAAGTCTAGGTTTGTACCTCTGTTTTCCTCCATCTTCTTCCTTCAGCCTGTAAACCCATTTATTCTGCAATGTTGTTTTACCTACAAGCAACCTGACTAAGTCGCAAGTCTAGTTATGTATTATGGAGTCTATCTCTTCTTCCATGTCTAGCTCCCACTTCTTCTTGGTTTCAACCTGCATTACTTCTTGATAACATTCGGGTTCACTAGAATTAGTTAACAATAAATAATATAATGAAGGAGAGTATCGTTCAGCGGGTCTACTTATCCTGGTAGATCTTCTCACACCACTTTCAGGTGTTTGAGGTGCCTATTTTTATTGTGGTGGTTGTTGTTGATTATTATTATTTTCAGGCACCTTTACTTTTTCTGTGAACTCATCAAGAACTGTGTATTCTTTTTTTTCTTTTTCGTGTTTATTTTCCTACAACTAATTCTTATACAATATCTTTTCATTGAATATTATATATCTGCTCCTAATGATTTTTTGATTTTCATAATCATATAAGTGATAACAGAAATCATTAACACCATATCCAATAAAGGTACATTTCTTTGATTTTTCTTCAAGCTTTGTTCTATTTTCTTTATTAATATGGAAAAAGGCCTCACTACCAAAAGGATTTAAAAAAGAGCTATTTACCTTTTTACCTGTCCATGCCTCCTCTGGAATACCACCATCCAAGGAACTTGAAGGCCCTCTGTTTATTAGATAAACAACAGTATCTATAGCATCCACCCAAAATTGTAAAGCAAATCATGCATGCAATATCATGCACCTTGCATGCTCCATGATTGTTCTGTTCATCCTTTCTAACACACCATTTTGTTGTGGTATTATTGGAAATATCTTCTCTCTGCAAATTCCATGCTCTGAACAATATCTATAAAACTCTTTGCTCCAATACTAACCTCCATTTTCTGATTTGAGACACTTCAACTTCTTTCCTTTCTTAATCTCAACCAAAGCTTTCGATTTCTTGAAAGTATCAAATACATCAAATTTATTCTAAATACAATAAATATAATTTTTTCTAGTTGCATCATCAATAAAAGTAACATAATGACAAGAGACACCAAGAGATGATACCTGAGTAGGTACCCATACATCTGTATGCACAAACTCTAACTTTTCACTCTTCCTTTCTTTCCCAACTTTGAGAAATCTGTCTCTCTTTTGTTTTCCATAAATGAAATTCCCGCAGAAATCCAAATAAATATTCTTCAAACCTGGCAACAAATTTCTTGAGTGAAGAATCTTCATCCCCTTCCCACTCATGTGTCTGAGCCTATCATGCCATAATGCTGCATGTACTCCTTTGGAATTTAAAGCATTAACAGAGTTAGAAATACCATTGCATAAATACAATGTACCAACCTTTTCGCCTTTTTCTTTTACCAGGGCTCCTTTGGTGACCTTCCAAGTTTTATCTGTGAAAGTTGTCACATAAACTTCATCGCCTAACTTCCCTGTTTAAATAAGATTTTTCTTCAGATATGTAACATGCCTTACCTCCTTTAATAGCCAGTGGTTTCCATTCTGCTGTTTTATAAGAACCTTACCCATTCCAACATTTTTACATGGTTTATCATCACCCAAACAGACTTGTCCAAAATCTCCTTGAACACAGTCATGGAATGAGGCCCCTGAATCTACCACCCAGGAATCAGTAACATTTTTGAAAGAAAAAATCAAAGAATCTTGTAACACATCACTTGTCACATTTTCTTCATGACTGTTTTCTTGCTATGCGTCTCCTTTTTCCTTCCAAGATATACAGTCTTTATACAAGTGTCCTTTATTTCTACATTTCCAGCACACTATCCCTGATCTGGACTTGGATCTGTGTTTCCTTGATTTACTGTGATATCCTGAGCTCTTTCCTCTTTCCATTTTTCTTCCCCTTGACTCTGCACTCAAAGCATTACCCGATGTCTCACCGAAGCTTTTTTGTCACATTTCCTCGCTAAGGATAGCACCGACAACATCATCAAACTTTGAAGTACTAGATCCAGAGACAAAGTTACTAATGGCCATAACTAAACCATTCTAGCTTTCTTGCAATGAGCACAGAAGAAAAAGAGCCCTAAATTCATCATCAAATTTTACCCCTACAGAACCTAACTGAATGGTAGCTCTATTAAAATCATTTAAATGGTATGCAACAGATCCACCTTCCGACATGTTCATATTAAATAAACGTTTCATAAGAAATACTTGTTTGACATCGAGGGTTTTTCATATAGTTTCACCAATGCCTTAATCAAACCCTCTATTATTGTTTCCTTCGAAATATTGAAGGCTACTGACGTCGCAAGGCACAACCATATTGTTCCAAGTGCCTTCCTATTGAGAATCTCCCATTTTGTGTCTATCATAGTCGTCAGCTTATTTGTTTTTCTGCTCAATGGTAGGTACAGATCTTTCTGATACATCTAATATTCCATCCACATATTCCACAACAGGAAGTTTTGGCCATTAAATTTCTTGACCCTAAACTTACCATCTTCCACCATTGATCCCACTTGAACCAGGAACCCTTCTTTCCTGCGATTTTATCAGCCAAATAGACCTTCGGCTCTGATACGAGTTGTTATAAAATTATATATTAGAGAGCAATGGAACAAATAAATATATGTAGAAACACAAACACATGAAGCACATAAAACCAAAGAGACACATATATACGTGGTTCACCTAGTTTGGGCTATGTCCACCCAGAATAGCCAATCCTTCCTTTGTATTATCAATCAAAATGAAGAGACACAACCTACAATAGATCCACTGTAATATCCTTTATTCTCTCTCAGAGTCTCCCTATCTATTTCTCGCTCTGAGAATACACATACAATACACAGCCACAATACAATACCCTCATACAAAAGAGGGGTTGCCTTCTAGGGCAAAAAACCCTAAACTAAAAATGACATCTACCATAAGATCATCTGCCTAATAAACAACTCAGATTGACTATAAATTACTATAATTTTACAAAGAAAATTTACATCTATTTTTAACTTTGGGGGTGCTGCCCCCGAAATCCCCTACTAGGGGGGAGCTCCATCAAGTTGCAGCCACCTCCCCCAAGACTCCTGAGGAAATGTTTAATTATGAGTGGCAACGGGTACAGGGGTCCAAAACTATGATAAAAAATAAACAAGATAATCAGGCTCCACACCCAACATATTTGGCACAAGATATGAGATTTTTTATATTTTCATTTCCTTCATTTTTTAGAGATAAAAGGTAGTCTTCAAAAATATTTGGTTTGCATTTTTTATTTCATACAAACCCTTGAGCACATCCCACATTTCCTTGGATGTTTTGTAATCTATTATGTGAGCAATATTGTTATCCTTTATGGAGATATGCAACAACACCTTTTCTTTTGTCTCTCGTTTCTTCAAATATGGAACAAAAGATGTCACATTGGGTTTGGGCTAATCCCCACTCACAATTGACCACAAATTATAACCCTCAAGAATTGTCAACAACATAAATTTCCAATTCACATAATTTCCTCCATCAAGTTAGATAGATTGATTCAAAGAAGTATGAGCCAAAATATTTGACGTGATGAAATTTCTTTTTCTCCATCCACCAGATTTAAACACAAATGTACCAAATTCATCACTCAGAAACTTTTTTTCACTATTAAATGAAAAATAAATTAACTCCTTTAAACCATTCACATTTTACACTAAAAAAAAAAACAACCTCAAATGAATTATTTTCACCATAAAAAATATTTAACTCCTTATTTCACAACCACATAATTTTCTCTCCACAATTAATATCATTTGAATACACATTATAAAAAAATTTATATTAATTATAGCAACCTTAATCCTATGCAGTTAAATATTAAATTTACAGTTTACTTCTTATTCCTCCTAAATGAAACTCACGTGACCCTATTACACCTTTATAACATCATTCTTAGAAACAAACGCTTGCTCCTTTAAAGTTTCAACACAACAACTTTCCTAAATTTTATATATTGGGAAATGACATATTACAGAACCAAATCTTTTGCAACACCTTGTAAGGACCATAGTACTTTGGTGACTTCCCCGCATCATATCTTCGAAAATATAGTAAACCAAGATCTAAAATTTTACATGACGTTCACCAATATTGCGGCCCCACGTGATTGAAAGTTCAGCTTATGTCACCTCGTAGAATAAATGTTATAGAGAAAATTCTAGTACCACCTATTTGAAGAATGGAAACACTAGAATAAAAAAATCCGATACCAAATGTTTTGCAACCAACTCAAAAAATAGAACAAAACATAGATCAACAACTTAAAATTATCCTCTTCGAGGGTGAAACATCCTTTACATTATGTAAATGCATAATTATTAGATGATTCAAATGAAAAAAACATCACTTCTATATATAGGATTCTAAGGGGTCACAATAGAATCATAGCTAACACAACATTAATAATGTAAGAGCACAAAAATAAAAATATCGGGCTTCTATGGGGTACAATAATAAAAATATGGGGAATACATGTGCACAACAATAACAATAAGGGGGATACACTAATAATAACAATAAGGGGCTACATTAGTATTATAGGGACCTAACATGCCCCTCTCCTTCAAAAGAGTGTTGTCCTCAACACTTGAATAGTTCTCGATGTTTATGTATAAAATTCTCATCCTCCCATGTCTAATCTTTAGCGGGTAAGTTCCTCTACTTAATGAGATACTATGAAATTGAACGATTTTGTAGCTGTCAAGTTCTTTTTTATGTGGCTGCTTCAGGTTCCAATATGATTTTTCCTTCCTCATCAAGTTATGGCAATATTGTTTGCACTGGAAGCCTATCATCTCTAACCTTATTTAAGCATGAAACATGGAAAAATCGGTGAAAAATTTAGTGAATTCCACGGATCATACCTCAGAAAATGTAACAAACCAAGATCTGAAATTTTTACATCATGTTCACTAAGACTTCAACTCCATGTGGTAGAAAGTTCAGCTTCTGAAGCCTCTAATAAAAAAAGTTATAGATAAAATTCTAAGACGACATCTTTGAAAAAGAGAAACCCTAGAATCCAAAACTCTAATACCAAATGTTACGAAACAAAATCATAAAATATAAGAAAATATAGATTAACGACTTAAAAATATTGTCTTCGAGGGGGAAACCTCCTTTACATTACATAAATGAAAAATTATTTGATTATTCAAATGAAAAAACCTCATTCCTATATATAGGTGTCTAAGGGGTAACAATATAATCAGAGCCAAAACAATGACAATGGGGCAGAACAGTAATAATAGTGGCCTTCTATGGGGCATAATAATAACATCTTGGGGACTACATGGGCACAGCAATAAAAATAATGCAACTACACTAACAATAACAATAAAGGGATACACTGGTATTATAGGAACCTAACATGCCCCTCTCATTCCAAAAAGTGTTGTCCTAAACACTTGAGTTGATCCAGGTGGATATCGGTGGCCACCCACCTATTCCATTTGGACTTGCAACATCAATTCTTGCAGCTTATCACTTCCAGCATCTTATTATTTTTAGCAGGTCTTATGGTTCTGCATGCTTAGAGCCATTTTGGGGCATTAATGATCCAAGTTCATATTGGTGGCCACCCAACTATTCCATTTGAACCTCCCCCATCAGTTCTTTCTATTTTTAATTTTTAGCACAACTTACTATTTTTAGCATTTTTTGGGTCTTGAACTTCCAGAGCTGTTTTGAGTAAACGACGTTTTCTGGGAAAATAGAGAGAAAAATGGTTCCATGGACTAATGTTTATCACAAAAAAAGTTGTATTCCTCTGACAGATCTTTATAACAAGCTATTGATCGTGTCAAACAAAGATCGGATGCCAAAGTTATGTCCCTAGGAAGTTGGAACACACATTTACCCAAACGGGGCCACAGTTTTAGCTCTTCATCTCCTAGGGTTAGGTTTTTGGACGTTTCAGGTTTTACATTATTTATCAACAATAAATAGGCCTTCAAGCCTCATTGTAACACAGTTTATGGGCTGGTAGCCAAAACATCTCTTCTCAGAGATAAGCACTACCAGTGCCCTAGCTCACGTGTTCGCATCATATCAGTTGAGGGGCTGGTAGCCAACAGATCTCTTCTCAGAGATAAGCACTACCAATACCCTAGCTCATATATTTCCATTATTTATATAATAGGCCTTCGAGCCTCATTGTAACATAGTTCAGAGGCATGTGCCTGCCACATCTCTTCTCAGAGATAAGCTACCAGCGCCCTAGCTAGTTTCCATTATGTTTGTAAGCCTATTAATAAAATGAAGCATTATTTCTGATACATCTCTGTGTTTATGGGTATATCTGTATTCTGTTGCATTCCTGCATAAATCCGAATCATGAGTAGTTCTTGATGTTTCTATATAAAATTCTCATCCTCCATGTTGAATCTTTAGCAGGTGAGTTCTTCCACTTTATGAGATACTATGAAAGTGATTGATTTCGTAGCTGTCGAGTCCTTTTTTCTGTGACTGCTTTAGGTTCCAATATTGTTTTTCATTCCTCATCAAGTTCTGGAAATATTGGTTGCAATGGAGGCTTGTTACCTATAACCTTTTTTAAGAATGAAACATGGAAAACTAGGTGCACTCAGGAAGATGCAAGAAGCTCCAATTTGTATGCCATAGTACCAATATTTTGAAACACCTTGTAAGGACCATAGAAATTTGGTGATAATTTATTATCCTTCATATCTTTCTTGAGGGAAATTTCTTTGTATGGTTGTGGCCGCAAAAATCCCCAGTCACCTACATCAAATATTCTTTTGCTGCGATGTTGATATGCCTGTTGTTTCAGTTGATTTTGTGCCAAAGTGAGGTTATCCTATAATATTTGGAGAACTTTTTGTTGATGCTCGATGTGATCTTCCACTTCTTGAACCTTATAATTTTATCTTAAAGACGATGTGATGGATGGTGGGTGATATCCATAAAGTTCCATATATGGGGTCATTTTTTCCGCAGTATGGAAGGACGTGTTATACCACCATTCAGCCAGAGGTAAACATTTGACCCATTGTGTTTGTTTATTAGATAAAAAGCAATGAATATATCCTTCCAAACATTTTTTCACTATCTCTATTTTCCCATAAGATTGAGGATGATACGATGAGCTATGCGCTAATAGAGTACCCAGACAAGAAAATAATTCCCTCCAAAAATTTCCAGTGAGAATGGGATCTCTGTAACTTACAATAATATTTGGTTTTCCATGTATATTTTGAATTGTTTCCATAAATGCAGTAGCAATTTTACTAGCTTTAAATGGATTTTATAATGCACACAAGTGTGAATACTTGGTAAGCATATCAACTACCAGCATGTTGACACTTTTTCCTTGAGACATGGGTAAACCTGTGATAAAATCAATTGAAACCTCCTACGAATGTTGACTTGGAATGGATAAAGTTTGTAGCAGGCCTAGGGTCATAATTTTCTAAAATTATTTTGTTGATAAACCAAACATTCCGCCACAAACTTTTGAATATCAGATTTAAGGCCATGCCAAAAAAAATTCTTCTTAACCTTGTGGTAATTTTTAAAAAATATAGAGTTCCATGCTAAGGGAGAGGTGTAAAATTCCAAAAGAATATGATGTTTGAGTTTGGAATTCTTACAAAGATATAAGCGACCTTTGTACCATAATGAATATTTTTTCTAGCTAAATGTATCATATGTACTTGAATCACGTTGCAACTATTGAATTAGTGTCCACACTTCTTCGTCACTCTTCAATTCATCTCTTGCTTTGTTTATCCAATATGGTTGGATAACATAAATGTCACAAACCAATGCTTCCACATCCTCATCCTTTCTTTAGAGTGCAACTTCAACAACATTCTACTTCCATTTTTTGTATATGATCTCAAATTCATAACCCAACATATTTGTGACCCATTTTTGTTTCTCTTTTGATCCCCTTGAAGTGTCTTCCCATTAGGTAAGGTGACCATTTGTTTAGTGCATGTAGTATTGTCAGAATTTCCTTCTCATAAATAGGTTTGTGTAAATAATTTCCTTTGATTAGATGACTTTCAAAAGTAATGGTTCTTCCTTCTTGCATTAAAACAATACCAATTCCATTTCGTGATGCATCACATTCCATAAAAAAGGGTTTTGTGAAGTTTGGAATAGCTAATAATGGTTCATGATGCATTGCCTCTTTAATATTTTCAAAGGCCTTAGTTTCTTCTGTTGTCCAAGAAAATGCATATTTCTTTAGTAATGTTGTTATATGTGCTATAATTCTCCCATAATTCCTAACAACCTTGTGATAATACCCTTTCAACCTTACAAATCCTCGCAGATGCTTGATGGTTGTGGGGATTTTACATTCCTTAATGGCTTTAATTTTTTTAGGGTCTAGCTTAACACCCTCATGAGATACAATATGACCCAGATATTCCACCTCTTGTACTCCAAATAAAAAATTGGAGGATTTTTCATATAATTGTTTCTCCTCCAATAGGTTTAGCGCCCTATCAATATGTTGAACATAATCGTTCAAAGACATTTTGTGGATTAGTATATCATCAACAAATAATAACATATTTTTTCTAATGAAGGGTTTGAAAATGGAATTCACCAAACCAATGTAGAGGGTGGATTGGTAAGGAAAAAATGCATGGCAAAAAATTCATAATGACCCTCACGAGTTCTAATATTTTTTTTTCAAATTGTCTTCAGTTTAAATTCTTATTTGATGATATCATGAACAAAGATCCAACTTGGTGAAGTAAATTTCTCCATGTAATTCATCCAATAATTCATCAATGAAAAGAATGATAAATTTATCTTTAACAATGAGCTTGTTGAGCTCCATGTAATCATGACACATGTGCCACGATCCATCGTTCTTGTGCACCAATACTACTGGACTAGAGAAAGAACTTTGATTAGGTTTAGTTATACCGACCTCTAGCATCTCTGCAACCATACGTTCAATTTCACTCCTTGGAGATTTTTGACATAACGATATTTGTAAGGCTTGATATTTGGAGGAACACTTCTTGGAAACAAATGAATAGCATTATCATGATCATGGATAGGTGGGAAGCCTTTTGGAGTTTCAGATACATTAGAATGATTTTCCAGGAATTTGTGGAGATTTGGAGAAATATAGTATTTCAATGTTTGAACCTCTAGTGAGCATAATTGTGCAACTATGACCCATTGTTCTTTATTTGGAATCTTTGTGATACCATTATAGTTTATTATCTTTCTTGGTTTCCCTACAATACCGCTTAATTCAACTTCCTTTCCTTATGAAAGTAATTTCAACAAAAATTATTGAAAATTAAAAGCTATCATACCCAAAATAATGTAACCATTGGACTCTAAGTACAACATCAGCACCACCCATTCTAATGGAAATAATTGTACTATTCAAGACATATTCCCCCATTGTTAGCTTGATATTATGGAAATTTCCAAAGAAATTTATAGTTCCTCTGTTTGAAACCATCACTTGACACTGTGGTGCTAGATATAGGAAGCAATTCAATTCAGTGGCTATCTTACAATGAATAAAATTATGTGTACTACCTGAATCACTCAACACTATTACCTTTTTATTCTTGATATGTCCTTCTATATTCATATTTTGAGGAGTGGTAATTCCTACAAATGTATTACAAGATATGGCGAGATTCATTTCTTCTTTATATAGGGTTGGCTCCTGGTGTATATCCTCTTCTTTTGAAGTTTCTTATTTCTTTTGTTCCTCCTCTTAACAATCATTTGAAGTTTCTTATTCATTTTCTTAGTTTCTATCACACCTATAAGAATTCCCTTTTTTCTCTTTTTCTTCCAATTTTTGTTTCGTAAACCTTGTAGGTTGTGGAAGGCTAGGAGAAGAAATACTTCCATATTTATAGTTACGACTGGTGGGCTTCCCTTTTTACATATCTCTTTCAATTTTTCTTGCCAACCTGAATGCCTTCTCCAATGAATTAGGTTCACAAAGGAAAACCTCATGTTGGATTTTTTCCTTTAAATTCCCTATGAAGGTATCAATCCTATGCTCCTATACAATATCATTTACCTTTATAATCAATTTTTGGAAGTCCTCAATGTGCTCTGCCATTCAACCCTTCTATTTGAGATTTATCAATTGGCTAAAGAAGGTGTTTCTCTTTGTATCCTCATAATGTGCTATCATTTACTCCGTAAAAGTTGACCAAGTGACAACTGTTTTACATGAACAAAGTCATTGATACCATACAAACTAAATAGGTTCTAAATATAAAGTTGCAATGCATACCTTTTGTGTGTGTTGCACATTATGGAGATAAACATATTTCTCCATCTGTAGTATCCATGTTACCATATCATTCCCATCAAACTTCCTCATATCAATCTTTGGAATATACTGGGTATTCAAACCAAAGTTATAGTATATGGGATCATGATTAACATTCCTTTTGTTCTCATCATGAGTCTTATCGAATACCTTTTCACCATTTGGAATAATTTCTTGCAGAAACTTTATCAAACCTTCCTTCACGAATTCCTTATCTTCTTTTAAACCATTCATCAAATCTTCCATGTTTCTTTTCATACCATCCATTTTATCTTCCATACACTTCTTCAAGTCTTCCACATTTCCTTTCATACCATCCATATTAACTTCCATACCCTTCTTCAAAATTTGAGAGAGAAAAATTTGTTGCACTTGGTCTCGTAATTTTGATATATCATGTTTCATTTCTTCCTCTTCTTCATCCATCATAGTTTAGCTTCCTAGTTGTTTACTAAGTGTGCCTATATTTTTTCTTCAAGGAATTTTGGAATCAAAAAATCATATATATGCTTCACTATGCCCTTTAAGTCACTTCAAAAATATTTTTCAAACATAATTTATGCAAATGTTTTAAAAAAATACACACCGTTTTCTTTCTTTTTAGGAGCTAAATATTGAAATTATTGTATCTTTGTAATTTCAACTATTCAAGGTTTGAAATTAAGCTCTGTGGCATCCCTATGCATCTTCTTTCCAATTCCACAAGTGAACTCAAAATTGGATTTTTCAAGAGAGAGTTATGGCCAATATCCCACAATGGCCTAATTATTGACTATTTCAGTAAAGCGAAATTGTACAGAGTGCCACATGGCATTGTTTCGACTTTTGACCCTTAAATTTACACACAAAGAATTAAAGTCTATGCACCTTTAGCCACTTTTATCAAATTCAAATCTGATACCTGAAAAAAAAGTTATGACGATTTCCCTAGGTCACCTGTTCCAGACTGAATTTTGGAGCCTGCAAAAACCTTAAATTCCCCGGATCATATCTCCGAAAATATAGCAAAAGAAGATCTGAAATTTTTACGTGACATTTATCAAGATTTCAGCTACACGTGGTTGCAATTTCAACGTCTTGAGTATTGTAGAAAAAATGTTATAGAGAAAACACCAAGATGATATGTTTGAAGAAGGGAACCCCTAGGATCCAAAGCTATGATACCAAATGTTATGCAACCAACTCTCAAAATAAAATAAAAGATAAATCAATCACTTAAACATTATCATATTCAAGGAGAGAACCTCATTTAGATTACATAAGTGAAAATTTCTTAGATGATCCAAATGACAAAACCTCCTTTTTATATGTAGGAGTCAAAAAGGGTCACAATATAATCAGAGCTGACATAATGATAATAATGTAAGGGTACAACAATAACAATATTGGGGTTCTATGGGGCCCAATAATAAAATATGGGGAATACATGGGAACAACAATAACAATAAGTGGGCTACACTAACAATAAAAATAAGGGGCTACACTAGTATTTTAGGTACCTAATAACAAAATTCCTCATCGACTATGAGAATATATCTAACATGACTCGAAAGTAACACAACAGTGGATACTAAAATTTCTTCCACACTCAAAGGACTTTGCAGGACTAACCAACAGTACATAACTCAACTTTACATAGGATGGGTATACACATATGAGCTTCACTTTACACCTGGACAACTTACCAATATTTTGGTACCAATACACATTTTCTTAGCTCTAGTGCTACTTTTCCCAACGTCTCTCACCTTCACATAGTGCTCACACTTCTGCTATGCACTTATACTAGCAACAATGAACCTCTACATGCCACCCTATGGTATATTCCATGCCACTCCGCACAAGCTTCACACTCTACATAACCCTCATGTTCCATGCTTGAAAACAACAATAAAGACATAACAATTCACTCATATCCACAACGACCATAACAAGAACATCAATCCACTCAGTTCCACAACACTTTCTTTCTTCAACACTTAATTAGTTCACACCAAAATAATTCCTTCTATATTCACACCAATAAGAATAATGTTATAATTATTAGTAAAAGAGATTTTGTTTCATGATAGGAAAACTATCTTCTACCAAGTCACTTAACTGATAAAATATCTGAGGAAAACACCAAAGTAGAAGATTGTCTAGTTAAAAACAATCTCTCAACTAGGTAAGTCTCCACAAAATCTTATACAATAAAAAAAAATTCCTACACTTAGACTCTAGCCAGTAATGAATAATATAATCACACATATAATGACCAATAAAATGACACACATCGATAAATAGTGGATAGATATTATAACAATAACTCCATGTCTTTCTTTATGTTTTTCTATATTTAACATTTCTATTAGGGTGTTCATGAATTCCATTTTCTTGTATACTAATTTTTAGCTCATAGTTTAATGCAACTTCCAATTTGTCATATTGAAAAAAATGGAATATATTTTCCGATATGTATGAAAACCATACACAAAAAGTTTATCATTCATTTAAACACTTTTTACCATGTCTTAATGTAGTTTTGGTTTCAAAAGATTTCGCCTTCCGTGGTGGAGAATGTTGATCTCACATTGTCTTCTTAGGTGTGCCTAGTCAATTAGATGGTTAATGCCAATAGAAAGTGTTCTTCTTTCGTCTTTCGTTTGCTTTGTCAATTAGGTAAACCCAGAATTATGTAGCTATAATTGGCCATGGCGTTGGAGATGCTGGTTTGAGGCCTTCCTTCTCGCCAGAGAACCAGACACCATCATTTCATTTTGTTCGGGGAATCAAAGTCAATGGTGTCCACGTCACAATCGATGCAGAGAATCTGAGAATCGTCAGCTTCGTGAAACTCGCAATGCCCATCTATAACTCCCTGGTGCAGAAAATGAATATATTGTGCATTGAGTCGGTGCCCCACTTTGGCTGTTTGAACGGAATAATTATGTAGGGCACTTCTGTGGGTCCTACCGTGCCGACGATCGACTTTTCGTTGCAGGGTTCGACGACAACTACTTGGAGGATCTTTGGACCTAATTCCATGGTGGGGATCAACGAGAAGGTGTTTTGTCTAGCTTTTGTTGCCGCAGGAGAAGATCCAGTGGTATCAATTGTGATTGGGACTTACAAATTTCAGCAAACTTTTCATTCAATTTGATGTTTCCAAGTCAACATTCGGTGCCTTCCTCTCTACGCACCTGCTCTCCTAAAAAACAAAAACAAGATGTTCTAATTTCAATATCTCAGCTTGTATGTGATGAATCCTTCGAACAGAGACCCGTAATAGGTTCTTCCAATGGAAGATGAACACAATAAATAAGAAAGTCGAGTCTCCCCCTTATCAGATGTATTATTTATTATTTTATTTTTATAAATAAATATAATCTAAAATATAACATCACTTTTAAATCACTTTCAATTTAGTTTAAAAACAATATTTTCAGATTGATTTTTTCGATACAAAATTTTCTCACGGTATAATTATTAACATTAATTATTTTTTTTTATAATTAATATGATATTTATTTTTTAAACCTATTAAATTTTAAATATATATTTTTAAATTTTTTTAAATATTATTAATATCTAAAATTTAACAATATAAATTTAAATTACACATGAAAAAAAATTCTTCACAATATAACATTACATATAGATTGGTTGAAATTCATACTTCACATATCACAAAGTGCGGAGCATGGTCCTAAGATGCTCTCCATCATGATGATGAAAGTAGCTTTTGAAACCTTTCTTGACGACCATGGTTGAAGTAATAAATTTGTTTATAATAAATTCTACACGGTAAAGAAATTAAACAAAAGTAGTAGATAGGATACCTTTGTCATTGAATGTAGTAGATAAGATAGATTTGTGGTCCTAAAATAGTCTCAATTATGATGATGAAAGTAGTTTTGAAACATTCATTGATATCTATGGTTAGAGTAATAAATTTGTTTTAAAATAAATCTTACATGGTAAGGAAATTAAATAAAAGTAAATAAAAGCTATCATTTCTTGATAACCATGGTTGTAGCAGTAAATTTGTTTAAAATAATACATCATGAAGAAATTAAACAAATAAAGTAGAAAGAAATCATCATAATTATGTTACTAAATACAATGATAAGACAATTTTATTGAAAATGAAGTTTCAGCATTATTTAAATAATAATTATTTTAAAATTGATACGATCATTGAGTATGCTTAATAAAGGAAGAAACATAACGAATTTTATATTTCAATTTTCATTTTCCCCAAGATACATTAATTGCGCATGTTTATTCTTTTGTTTTCATTAAAAAGGAAAATCGAGGTTGTATTTTTTTATACTTGGACAAATATAATAATGTTTTTTTTTTATCCTTGTCACAAAGAAAATATTTACAAAGTTTTCCATACTCAACATACATGTAATTTAAAACATTATATACTAGTTAAAATTCAAAACAAATCAAATTGTAGATCTAAAAACAAGTACAACTTGATACAAATTAACATCATTCATTGGGATACGATCCCTAATTCCTTGAATGGAAAACATTCTTTCTTCTAAGGAGATGTTTTCCTTTGAGATATAGTTACACTTGTGATTAAATTCTTTGTATATATGGAAAAAAGGAAACCTCCTCAAAGAGAGCTTAAATCTCCAGTATCCTTTCCAAAATGGTTTACAAAACTATTTTGGAGTTTTGTTTTTATCATTTTCACAATCCATCAACAATTTGGACTCCCCGAGAATTAGAAGTTGTTTTTTACCTTCTTTTTAGTGACAAATTTGAGTAGAATCTAAAGTGCATAGATCTCTATCATGTTATTATTTCACCTACTATGTCCCTTTTTTATAGAGAAATGGGACCAATATATTATATTTTATAGTTTATGCCAAAAGGCCTTGGCCCTAGATGATCCTCCATACATTCTGGCCTCTAGCGCTTCAACTAAATTAAACCTATACTTTAGATCTTATTCCCCTTGCTATTTTCTAATTGCTAGTTTTCACTAGGAGAATTAATCCAATCCCTTCTTTATCCGGTCTCCGGTCCAAATAAAATTATAGCATAATTGTTATATTTTGTTAAATATCCCTTTCAAAATATAATTAAGAGGAATTTAATACAGTAGCATGACCTCTATGAGTAATTTTACTATAACTAAATGACCGCTACATGAAAGCCATCTATTGTTCTAGGTTTTTATCCCTTTTTCAATCTTGGGTAGGAGCCATTTCTAGTCCTCCTTGAGGATCACTTTTTCCTTAAGATGGAACTCAATTTAATTAAACTCAACCTTGAAGGTGGAGAGCATGAAAGGAAAATAATAATTAATATAGAGCTTCTTAGGATCAAATATGCATAAACTAATTACTAGAGTATTGGTGTAATTTATTGTCATACTTGTGGCCATGCTAAGAAGATATAATATTTCTTTTAATTTTTCCACCATGTTCTTTGAGTCATCATAGAAGATAAGGATGTCATCTATAAAGAGTAAATGAAAAACATAACAATAACCCCTAATTAAGATACAATTGAAAGAATCGTTATCTGATGTAGTTTGGAGAGACATACTTATCCCTTTTTCCACTAGGAAAATAAGCAAGGAAGAGAGTGGATGTCCCCATCAAATACCTCTGTCAGATTTGAAGAAGGGAGAAGCCAATTGTAACACCCCCAACACTAAGCTTGGGTGTGCGCCCACACAACATGTGACAAATAGAGATGAAATAACCAATGGACCAAGTATGTGGATGCTTAGTCCCCTCACTAGGCTATTTGGATGATGTAGTGGGCAGGTTGGTCATAACACCCCACTGAAAATTTACTCATTTTTACGAGCTCTCCAAGGTAAACATGAGCTGAGATTTACACTGCATTACCTGAAAACCAAGTTTCATTTATGGAAGTCGGGCCTACTAACTTTAAACTTTAATGCAACCTCTAAGAACACCTGAGCACCCAAATATCAGACAACATCCACTGATCATTTTTTTCTAGACTATAGCTACCCTTTGGAATCAATTTATAGCCTAGCCACACACATGCCAAGCATTCCATGCATCCATAAGGCTCCATACGCATGCACTGGCCTTCCTCGGTGCGGATACAACAAAAAATACTCAAATTCATGCTTGTCGTCATGGATTGAGTGCCACAAATTCAATACTAGAATAGATGCCACTGCCCAAAACTGCTAAAAATTTATACAATCAAGTTTAATATAATCACAAGTATGCATCACCTATGTTGATGCTAATATCTTCCCAAATATGTCAAACACATGATCAAAATTTATACAAACATATGGTAAACATAGTAGCTACAAGTCATGAATTCATATTTGTTCACTATCTCACAGTTCACCATAGAATCATTAAGAAGGCTCATTTCCCTATCAATATAGCTGCATCAAAAACTTATTACCTCATACATTCATATAACCATCCCCTAACATATTGAATCATGGAAAATATCCATAACAAGAGCATATAATTTAACCATGCCTGTAACCAACATTTAACCAAAGTGAAGCCATGAAAAACCATTCATAAAATTAACATAATAACCAATACATGTGCACATTGATCTAAATAAAAAATAATAAAATAATAAAATATGCATAAATCTAAGCAAGTCAGGTACCTCCATGTACCCCCTGACCATATATTGGGTTGAAACAAATCTCTCTTTCAATGAATCATCCTCGTGCCATATTCCAAGTATGAAGTTGGGATATCATGGGACAAATCAAAACAAAATCAACCAGGGCATCCAGACGCTAAACTACCTCAACCCTCAACAATAGTGATTTCACCTAAACCAGTCCAGAAAAAACCAAACCGACACAAGCTTGGATGCCTCATAACTTCTTCACCATACAAATTCAATCACGATTACATACATTTGAAGCATGATTTTGTTGAGATTGCTCCTCCTGTTCAAATTATATAATTTCTTACATAAGAGTAATAGTATGGTAGGATGCGCATGTCCTACATACTCATAATATGGTATGATGCACATGATCCATGAACCATTAACAACATATCGATATGTACTGAAAGTAATCCAATCTAGGAATATCCATTTATACTAACAGTAATCCTGTGTGACGACATTAATATTATTGAAATCATCGACCCTATTAAATTTGAGTTCAAATTTGAATTTAACCAGCCAATTTTCAGTGCTAATTCAATGAAAATTTCTCACCATAGGAGAACATATAGAGAAATATATCAATGAAAATATCATGAAAGTACCACGATGCAATTTGGAAAAATGCATTGCACTTACTATTACTATTGTCCATAAATGAAAATGAAAATGAAAATGAATTCTTTATATCCCCATCTATGAGGATATCAAAATTAGTCGATATGAATTAAGGTTTCATTGGTATTCGCCATGGACATTGATGGACATTGCAAGAGGGGCAAGTGCCAGCATGAGCATCAATATCAATATGTTGGAGTTGATTCACCATCGTTTGCTGGAAGTGGAGGATGATATTGATAATGAGGGAAGCTTACTGTTCTTGTTCTCCCTCACAGGAAATGCTAACAATGTTTATATTAATATTGATGGTGAGAATGAAATTCAAGTCAATACCATCACAATCAGTGGTTCATGCCAAAATAGCAGCAATAGAATAATATCAGAAGACAATGGGAATGAATTTACACTACAAAGATATTATTCTTCTTTTTTATGTTGACTTATGAGAAGAGAAGAGGCATTTAAGGTAAAGCCGCTACCATGTGAGCAGGAGAATAGAAGGATGAGGCAGATCAGTTACAGGCACTACATAGTAGTGAGGCAATGATCGTGGGGAAAATTTGCAGCAGAAATTAGAGATCTTGTCAAGAAGGGAACTTGAGTTTGGATGGGAAATTTAAATAGTGTCAAAGAGGCCACTCTCACATATGACTGCACTTCCTATAGATTCCATGGAGCTAGGGCTCTATTGAACTTCCCCCTCCCCTTTGCTTCCAATTCATAAAATGTGTCGGTTTTCGGTCACAGGGTGCACAAGTGGAAGAGAGGAAATGATGGTAGTGGGAGAGGGATGGATGTTGAATTGGAGGAACCCTTAATCTCTACACTCTACCCTTAATATCAACCACTGGTAAAAGTATAACAATTTTAGCTAAATCCCCCTGCATCATCTTGACCCTTCGTCTCAGTTGTGTGTTGTGCCAGACTATCGATAAAAGGGAACCATAAAATGTTTGGATTATAGTTTTATTTGTCATAAAGGGCATAGAGGAAATAAACACTTCAAATTTGATTTAAATTTAATCCTAGATTATTGATAATTATACATATTGTGTGTGGAAAACTAATAACAAAATTGTATTTTGTAAAATGGTTTTGAAAGAACAACTTTGTCTCATTTTCTATTTCAATGATCGAATTGTAATGTGAAATGTAAAGTAGTAATAAGTATTCATGGAAGAAATGAAAAAGAAAAAATAAATATGCATATGTAAGATAACATATTTATATATCATAAATTAATTAGTTTATACGAAACTTAGTCTTCATTAAATTTCAAATTTAAATGGTATAGAAAGATTTGGTCCTTAAAAACTATAAGGAAATAAACATTTAGCAATATTTTGTAGTTTTCGTATGTTTAGATAATATGGAACGATCTCTACTTAAGTTTGTCACTTGGGAGTTTAATTAATCATAGCTGATATATATCGTTGAAGAAAGTATCTCTCATCGAGTACCATTTTTACCTCATAGGTCTATATACTCAAATATATTTACATATACGTTTGAGGCAACGTTCATGATCCACCATTTAGCTTTACATGATATTTGAAGACAAATTTCATAAAAATAACGTACGAAAACAAAAAAAACATGTTAGGAGTCACCATTTAGAGAAATGTTTTTGTAGTTTTGGTGGCAGAAGATTCGTTCAGGGTGAATCTTTTGATTGTAATTTAGTTATATATGTTTATAAGTCTCTGCCGTAATTTAAAGGTTAATTATTTTTATAAAGGTTAATTATTTTTAAAAGTAAATTATTATTATTTTGAACAAAGTATTTAAATTTTTAATAAAAAATTTATTTATTAAAAATATATTATAGTTTAATTTAAATTATAAACAAAATAAAAATATAAAAATCAATAAAAAAATATTATTAAAAATGAAAATAACACTAAACCCAATAGAAATCCATATATACATAAAATTGTGCAAAAAACAATACCAAAGAGTTAGTAATGCTAACATCAACGCAAGTGTTTTTAATGTAAAGTTCAATAGTTACATTTAAATTTTATTTTATATTGTATTCAAATTAATGCAAAATTGATAAACATTTATAATTACATTTGGATTTCCTATTTATAATTGATGGATATCGTGCACTAACAAATATATATATATATATATATATATATATATATATATATATATATATAAAATAGATATAAAATAATTAATTTCTATTTTATATATATATATATAATTTAAACATCTTTACATATATAAAATTTCATATATGAATAGAAATTATATTCTCATAAATAATTATTTTTTCATGAATATAAAACACTGGTATTATTATTTTATTTATAAGTTGTGTACAAGTTATTCATACTCCAGTTTAAAAATTAGACTGGCTTCTAAATAGCTTTCTAAACACATTCATAGACAATTATAATAATACAATTTATAAAATGATCATTTTATTATCCTCTTTATATGTATGATCTTACACATTATTTATCAGATTACGTGCACGTTTATTTGTAGTAGGTTTATTTTTAGCTAGTGTTGTCATGATAATGGCATGTGGGGCTCATAAGTTTGTGACATGGCATCAAGATCACACTTACTTTACTATATTTTCCCTCTATATATTTCCACACTTCTCTTAATGTCTCTAGTTATATTCTTGGAGTTTAGTTCTATATTCGGAGTTCAACACTCCCTAAGAATTTAGTTATATAATTTTGGAGATAAGTTCTATTTCCATAGAGAAAATTTTCATGAATGAGTTCTCACTTGAGTTACTACTTATATTTAACTAACACATTTCATGGAAAAATCTATGGCTCTAACTCCATATCTCACTAGCTAATTCCATTGATAACTAGTTAATTGACACTAAGAAGTAGATATTTCTGGTTTGAGAGGTTGTGCACAAAAGGACATTGACTAGTGTGCAATTCCTCTCTCTTTGACATACTTCTATATATGTAACTCAATTATTCAATGTAATAGTATTAAAATTACTGATCTCACTCACATTAATCAAATAATGTTACATATAAATACATGTAGTGTTGTGTCAAGATAGAAAAACTATAGTGGACATATCATCACTTTGTTGAGAGAATATCTCAAAAACATACTAATTTAAGAGTCATATATATCTAAATAATATCTAGATAATAGGGACAAACTACTTTACATAGAGATAATCACACCTAAGACTAGTAGAAAGTATATTTTCTAAGTCTCCTCCTTAATGACTACTTGTCTTGATCTCAATCAACAACATCTAACTATGGTCCATAATGATAAAAAGATATATTGACGTCTATGTAAAAGAACAACCATCCATTGGAATGCATGGGTATCTAACAACTACACACTAGTTTACTAAGATGCCCTTCATGTACGTGGTCTAGTCAACCATTGAATCTACATGCATGTGCTTGTACTTGCAATTTCTCCTCCATCATCATCAACCTAGGTTTTCTCAGATTACATATCAGCATGATCTGGGTTTTATCATCTCAAAATAAACCATGGTCAAAATTTTGTTAGTTGAATATATACAAAAGATGTGAATATAAGGAGGACATGCAATACAGAAGATGCATATCAATAAAAATAGTGTGACTTCCATATATGCACATATTTTGTATATTCAGAACTTATATATATGCACATATTTTCATATATGCGTAAATTTTGTATGTGTGCAACTTGTGTATATGCACAACTTCCATATACGTGGATATCTTTCATATATGCACAACTTCTCTATATCTGCATATCTCCTGTATATGAACAACTTTTATATATGCACATATCTTTTTTATATGCACATATATTCTTTATATGCACATAACTGTACACAACTTCGACTTTATTATATACATAACTTACATATATGCACATATATTTTGTAAGTGCGTAGCATTTGTATATACACATATATGAACGTTGTGCATATACATAAGATGTGCATATATAAAGGTTATTATTTATGAATAGTACAGAAGTTGCACTATATGTTGTAGAAAGAAGATATGCACATATAAAAAATTTGCACATATACAGAAGATATGCAAAGATATGAAAGTTGTGCATATATGAAAGATATGTGAATATATAGAAGTTATGTATAATTTCAGCCTCTGTATAGGTGCAACTTCCATATATGTGCATCTTCTATATATGCTCATATATTATGTATATGCGGAAACATATATGTGTGTATAAGAAAGCTGGGCATATACATAAATTGCACATATATAGAAATTGCACAAATATGTAGGTTGCACATATACAATAGTTGAAGTTGTGCATAAATTATGTATTGTGCATCTTCTATGTATGCACAAGTTTTATATATGTGCATCTATTATATACGCGCAACTTCAATATATGTGCATATATGGAAGCTACACATATACAAAATGTGCACAATTTCAACGTATGTATATACGTAGTCTTTGTATATGTGCATATCTTCCGTATATGTTTAATTTTCGTATATGAAAATATTGGAATGTTATGCATATATGAAATATATGCACATATATATAAGTTTCACATATACAAAGTATATGCGATACAAAATATGTACATATATAGATGTTCTGCGACTTCCATATATTCACATTTTCCGTATATATGCTTCTTTTGTATATGTGCATATACAGTGGATGCACATATACAATAGATGCACATATACAGTAGATGCACATATACAGAATTTGTTCACATACAAAATATATGTCTATATATGGAAGTTCCACATAGCTAGAGACAATTATATATCCATACTATGAAATTTGTGCACAAATTTTATATATCTGTATATGGAAGTTGTAGATATATAGAAGATATGCACATATACAAAATATACGTGTAGCTTCCATATATCTACATCTACCATATATTCACAACATTAATATATGTGCATATATGGAATATATGCAATAAAAAAGATGTGTATATATAAAAGTTGTGCGACTTCTGTATATGCACATCTTTTTTATATGCACATATCTTCCATATATTCACAACTTCCATATATGCGCATATCTTTCATATATCCACAACTTTCACATATGTGCAATTTCCACATATGCAAAATTTTCATATACGCACATATCTTCCATATATGCACAACCTTCATATATCTGCATATCTTTTGTATATTCACAACTTCTGTATGCACATACATGTGTACAAATTCAAAGTTCATACATACACAACTTCCACATATGCACATATCTTCTAAATGTGCGCAAATTTTGTATGTATGCATATATGAAAGTTGTGCATATGTGGAAGATATACACATATATACAAGTTGTGATTATACGGAATATGTGCATATATGAAGGTTTTTGCATATGCATATCACGAAATTTCTGCTATATATCATATAAAGAAGATATGTGCATATAATAAAATTGCACATATACGAAGGTTACGTATATACAATGGCCGAAGTTGTGCATAAATTACATATATGCGCATCTTCCATATACTCATAAATTTTGTTTATGTGCATCCATTATATATGTGCAACCTCAATAGATGTGCATATATGGAAGATATGCATATACAAAATGTACACAACTTCATCCTTTGTATATATGTACTAGTCTTTGTATATACACATATCTTCTATATATGTGTATTTTTCATATATGAAAATATCTGAAAGTTGTACATATATGAAATATATTCACATATATGGTGGTTGTGCATGTACGAAATATATTCTATACAAACTATGTACATATATAAAAGTTGTGTGCCTTCCATATATGCACATTTTCCGTATATGTGCTTCTTTCGTATATGTGCATAATTTCTATATATGCACATATATGGAAGTTTTGAATATACAGTTGATGCAAATATATGATTGTTGTGTACATACAAAATATATGTGCATATAAGAAAGTTTCACATATCTAGAGACTATCATATATGCATACTACGAAATTTGTGCACAACTTATATATACGTGCAAATTCTATATATGTGTATATACAGAAGTAATACATAAATAAACAATTTGACACTTTCGTATTTGTTCCTCTATCATATATGTGCAACTTCTGTAATGTACATATCTTCTGCAACTTCAATATTTTCACATATCTTCCTTATGTGCACAATTTTTTTATATATTCATATAAGAAAGTTGCACATATAAAGAAGATATGAAATAAAAAATATGTGCATATATAAAGCCTATGATAATCCTATGTATGTGCAACTTCTGTATAAGCATAGCTTGCGTTTATAATTCTCTCTCATGACTCAACCAATAGAACAAATGCTAAACATGATAGTACATGGCTACAAAAATCATATTCAATCCCACACATCCCAAAAGCTCATATATGGTTTATGAGACTCTAGTCATTCGTTAATATTCATGCCAACCATGAATAATCACTCTAGGACCACTCCACCAATAGCCAAATCATAAAAAAATAATGTTACATTGACTTGTCATGAGAGTACAGGGCCAAAATAAATTCATGCTAAGGTTCATGACTCTCTTCTTCTATTCATGACTAGGAAAATGATATACGATGCAAGTACCTGGATGAATCAATGATACTCTAAGCATGAATGGCACAAAAAATTTTCAACAAATTTTTTGATGGTAAACATATTAATTTGGTAAATAATTTACAAATAACTTACTTTATCCTCTTTTTTCGTTGTGATATCATTGTGTCAATCAATATATTTTTTTATTTGACATCTTCTGAGATATTTTTTATTAATGTTCAACTCGTATCATTCAATAAAAAATCCATAAAATATATTTTATAAATAAATCAAATATTTTTCATCCTTTTTTTTATTTGAGATTTTATATATTACCTAATGTTATGTAATTAATCATAATGAAAATTATGGTTCACGGGTGTCCAATCCTCATCCCTGATGGCACGAACACATTTACATTTTCCATTTAAGTATGAAGACTGAGTTAGAAAAAATGCTATGGAGACCTAGACAACTTGAGTATAGACTGATCTGGTGATGGTTGCTGATGTTTGACCGTGAAGTGGAATTATTGGTTAGGGTTGAAGTGGTTTGGCCTTTGTAATCCCTTGTTTGGATTTTATTGGTTTATCCCATGAGATCCCATATTCATGGAAGAAATCAGGAACAAATTCTTCCTCTTCATATTCTGAGAAGAGGATCTAACCCCACTACAGTCCATTGATATATGTATATTCATACAATGTTGTAGAAGAGCTATGAGAAGCGTGCATGGTCTCAGGGGGAGCATATTGTAGCAGTATAGAAATACTTGAGTACATGTTTCAACATGTTTTATAGATATATCATGAACATACGGGTCAAGTGGATCAAACTTCTCATTAGAGGTATAATTATATCAAGGGGATTTATGCATGGTATACATATTTCATGGATTACTTGTGATATTGTATTTCCTTCACTAAATTGCTTGTAGTAGCATCACATATGTTGAACTATATGTAAGTTTAAATAATATGTATTAGTTATTGTGTGTCATCTAGAGCCAAAACAGGAAGAAGGTCGATGAGAATATTTCTGATATAAGTGTGGAAGAGCATTAAAGCCTAATAGAAAACTTGTACAAATTTTAATCAGGTGAACGAAAAAATACTATTCAATGTGAGTTTATTTTTTTGAATTTTCATTAAGAACATACTTAAGAATATTAGATAACATGTTTCCAACAATATATTAATTATGGAGAAATAATGAAGGAAAATATCGATGTCGTTATAAGAAAAGAGAAACTGTAGAAGATGTAAATTATGATGAAATGATCCTTAGCTCATCTCGAGTGGTGTTGGAGTTTAATGAAAAGAGGGAGTTTTTTTTACAAAAATATGAGGGATATAGTGGAATGAACATATAGAAGCAATTTCCACTTATAATACAAAAATCAATCCAATTATGGTGAGAACCAAATTATATCTAAACTACATGAAGGATTTCCAAAGAAATGGTCAATGGAACATCTCACACTTGCAATAGAAAAAATATACAACAACAAAAACAATCATTCCAAAGGTAATATTCTTAATTAAAATGAATTTTTAGAATTATATGTATATATTACTACAAAATGTTCATTTATTAGTATCAATTTTGTTACATTTAGTTTTCATATATCAATATAAAAGTAGTTTAGTATTTTTTTTGGAAGATTATGAAAATTCCGAATGATCAATGAGATGATATGTGGAACATGCCAGTATGAATGTGCAAAAAAGTATACAAGGATATGGTGGAAGAAATGGACATAATTTCATCATAGGAGGAGTCACCTCAACAAAAAAAATCTTCAAATTTATGTAATCATGATTGAATTTGTGTGGTGAAGAAATTTTGAGGCATCCAAGCTTGTGCTCGTTTGGTGATTATTTTGTGTTGATCTTAACATTACTAACACTTTGCTATTATTTTATGAAAAATTTTATGTATATATTGATTTGTATTGAGGTTGATGTTATTTTTGTTTTTAATATTGTTTTACTTATTTATTTATATATTTTTATTTCTTTTACAATTTACATTAAAGAATAATATATTTTTTAATAAATAATTTTTATTTATTTAAAATTTAAATCCTTTATTAAAATTAATAAAAATTAAAAAAAAAATTAATTAATTATTTTAGATACTTATAAAAATATATAACTAAATTACAATCATGAAATAAGTTTTCCTTGAAAAAATATTTTGCAACCAAAAATACAAAAAGAACTCTCTAAAGGGTGGATCCTCACATGTTTTGTTTTTGTCTTCGTACATTTTTTTCAGAAATGTGTCTCGAAATATCATGTAAATCTAAATGGTAGACCATGACATCTTATTTTTGTTTTCATCCCTTATTTATCTGAACGTTGCCTCGAAAGTATATGTAAATCCATTTGAGTAGATAGACAAATGACGTAAAAATGGTACTCGGTCAGAGACACTTTCTTGAAAAATAAATATCAAGTGTGATTAAGTAAACTCCCAAGCGACAATATTAAACATAGATCAATCCATATGATCTAAACATGAAAAAACTAAAAGATATTGTTAAATTTTTATTTCCTTATAATTTTTCTCTACCTTCAATTCCTTTCTATACAATTTAAATTTGAAATTTAATGAAGACTAAATATCATATAAACTAATTAATTTATGATATATAAATATGTTATCCTACATATACACATTTGTTTTTTCTTTTTCATTTCTTCCACGAATACTTATTACTAATTTTTCCATGTAATTTACTAAATTTCTTATTAATTAATTTGATTTTATTTCATTTTTCTAGGAAATCAGTATAAATATGTCATTTATTTTATATATTTATTACATAAAGCTCTAAAATTAGTGTTTGGAATTTTGTTTTTTAACATCTTTTACAAAATAATTTACCAACCCTAAAGGATTATCACACACTTTTTCTATGGTTTTTGAACTAACTATGGATATTTTCCACGAAGTATCTAAATTCCTGACACTTTACTTAACCATTAACATTATGGATGTCACATTATATTTCTATGATTGAAATATAAAACCATGTAAATTTTTTCTTTGAAAACCATTTTACGAAATAATTTTCAGTCATTAGTTTTCCACATAAAACATGTACAATTATTGATAGTCTTCAGTTAAATTTGAAATAAAATATAAAAGAATTATTTTATCCATGCTCTTTCTGACAAGTAAAATTATAATCCAAACATTTTATGGTTCCATTTTCTTCATAATCTGGCACAACACACGACTGAGAACAAGGTCAAGATGATATAGGAGGCTTTAGCTAAAATCACCCAACTTTTACCAGTTATCAGGATTAAGGGTAGAGGGTAGAGATTAAGGGTTACTCCAATTCAACATCCATCCCTCTTCCACTGGAACTATTTCCTCTCTTCATCTTCTACACGATATGACCTATGAACAACACGTTATTTGCATTTGAAGCGACAGGAGGAGGAAGTTTAGTAGAGCCCTATCTCCACGGAGTCTGTATGAAGCACAATCAGATGCAATAACGACCTCTTCACTTCCATTGAAAGTGCATAGCCAAACTCAAGAACCATTATTGAAGAGATATTTGATTTTGGCTATGAATTTTCCCCATGCCTGCCCCCTCACTACTTTTTAGTGCATATAACTAATCTTATTCACCTTTCTATTTTCCTACTTGTATGTTTGTGGCTTTATCTTAAATATCTCTTCTCTTATTATAAGTAAGCATAAAGAAGGATAATAATATTTTTGTAGTTTAAATTGGTTCTCATTGTCTTCTGATACTGTTATATTTTCCCTATTTTGGCATGAGCCACTAGTTGTAATGGTATTGAATTGAATATCATCCTCATCATCAATATTAATATAAACTCTTTCGACATTGGCCATGGCAGAGAACGAGAATGGTGAGCTTCCTTCATTATCAATATAGTCCTCGACCTCCAGGAAATGGTGGTAGATAAAATCCAACATATTCATATTGATGCTCATGCTAGTGCTTGCCCATCCTTCAACATCCATCAACGTCTTTGGTGAGTAATAATGGAACCTTACTTCATATCGATTTATTTTTATATCCTAGCATATGGGGATATAAAGCACACATTTTCATTTTCATTTTCATTTGTGGCCACTAGTAATAATAAGTTTAATGATTTTTTCCCAATTGCATCGTGGTACTTTCCTGACATTTTCGTTGATAGATTCCTCTATATGTTCTCATTTGGTGAGGATTTTTCATTGAATTAGTGCTGAAAATTGGGCATTTAAATTCAAATTCAAATGGGTTGATGATTTGAATAATATTAATTTTGTGAGAATGGATTATTGTTAGTACAGATGGATATGCATAGAATGGATTATTGTCAGTAAAAATAGGTACGTTGTTAATGTTTTATGGATCTTGTGCATCATATCGTATTGAGTGTATGTAAGACATATGCATAATACCATATCATTATGCATATTTAAGTCATTGTATAATTTGAAGAAGAGGAGCAATCTCTACAAAAACATACTTCAAATTTATTTAATCATGATTGAATTTGTATGGTGAAGGAATTCTGAGGCATCCAAACTTATGCTGGTTTGGTGATTTCTGGACCGAATTAGGTGAAATCACTTTGGCTAAGGGTTGAGGTGGTTTAGGCTCTAGATGCCTTGGTTGGTTTTGTTTTAGTTTGTCCCATGAGGTCCCACATTCATGCTTGGATATGGCACAAGGGTTATTCACTAAAAGAGATATTCGGTTCAACCCAATTTATGATTGGTGGTATGTGGAAGTCCCTGACCTAGTTGTCTTTATGAATATTTTATTATATGTTATTTCTTAGTGAGATCAATGTGCACATGTATTGGTTATTATGTTGATTTTATGGCTAGTTCTTGATTGCTTAATTTTGGTTAAATGTGGGTTACACGCATGGTTAAATGATGTTCTCTTTTTATGGATATTTTTCATGATTCAATAAGTTAGGTAATAGTTATATGAACGTATGAGCTAACAAGATTTTGATGCAAGTAGATTCAGAGGGCAGTGAGTCTTCTTAATGATTCTTAGGCGAAACTATGCGACAATGAACATAGATGTGTTCATGACCTGTAGCTACTATATTTCCCGTATTTTTGTATAATTTTTTCTCATGTCTTTGGCATGTTTGGGGAAGATCTGAGCTTGAGTGTAGGTTATGCATACTTGTGATTATATTACACTTGATTGTAAAAATATCTAGGTAATTCTATGTAGTAGCATGTAGGCTACTCTTGAATTTATAGCACTGAATGCATGACCACAAGCATTGATATGAGTATTTTCGGTTGTATTCGCACAAAGGAAGGCTCGTATGTGTGGATGGAGCCTAATGGTCGCATGGAAGGCTTGGAATGCATGCAACTGCGTTGTGAAGTGATTAAAAAAGGTAGTTATAGTCCATAAAAAGAGGATCAATGGATGTTTTCTGAAATATAGGTGCTCAAGCATTCCTACAGTTTGCAGTAAATTTAAAGATATTAGGCCTCACTTCGATAACTGGAACTTGTTTTCTAGGTCATTCATAGTAACTCTAAACTCATGTTTACCCTCGAGAGCTAGTCAAAATGAGTAAATGTGGGGTGGGGTGTTACAACCGATGTGCCTACCACATCATCCAAATATCCTATTGAGGGGAATGCACATGCCACATACTTGGTACATTAGTTGATTTGTCTCTAATTATCACATGTTGCATGGGCACACACCCAAGGTTAGTGTTGGGGGTCTTACAATTGGATTCTCCCTTCTTCAAATCTGAAAGAGGTATTTGATGGGGAGATCGAGTCTATTCCTTGATTATTTTCCTAGTAGAAAAAATGCTAAGAAGGTATCTCCAAGCTACATTAGTGAATATTCTTTCAATTGTATCTTAATTAGGAATTCTTGTTATGTTTTTCATTTCCTATTTATAGATGAAATTTTTTTATTTTTTTTGTATGATGAGTCAAAGCACATGGTGGAAAAAGTAATGGAAATACTATATCTTCTTCGCATGGACCCAAGTATGATAATCAGTTACACCAAGTCTCTATTAATTTGTTTAGGACTCTCCGAGCCTAAGAATATTTATAGTAATTATACTTTAATTTTATCCACCTTCAAGGTTGAGTTTAATTAGATGGATTTCAACTGTAAGGAAAAAATGTGCCACAATGAGGACTAGAAATGGCTTCTACTGAAGATTGAAAAACGACCGAAAACCTAGAACAGTCGATGGATTTCATGTAGTGGTCATTTAGTTCTAGTAAAATTACTCATGGAGGTCATCCTAGTGTATTAAATGCCCCTTGATTGGATTTTGAAATGGATATTTAATAAAATATAGCAATTGTTATATAATTTTATTTGGATGGGAGACTGGAAGAAGTATGATTTGGATTCATTATCTTAGTGAAAAATAGCAATAAAAAAAGGGCAAGGGGAATAGGATCTAAAATATATTTTCATTTCGTTGAAGAAATAGAAGCCAAAATGTATGGAGGTTCATCGAGGGCCAAGGACTCCATCAAAATAAGATAGAAAAATGCATAGGAGTCATGATCAATAATTATACCTAGAAACGATAACCAAATTACACATATTTATAAGTGTGACAGTTGAATCATAATATTACAACACTTAGAAAAAAAGTTGCAACAGAAGTGTCGACTGCGACCACAAAGTGCGCTATGTTGTAGGAATGTGTTTATCACATATTATTATTATATATAGTACCTAATATATAATATTTCATTTGAGTTGCCTCTAGTGATGCACAAAGGTGTGAAACATACAAGAGTTGAAAAGTTAAAAGAAACTCTTGCAATAGTAATAAAAGTTGAAAAAGACACTTCTAAAATGTCAAGAAACTTAAAGTGACACATGCCAAATTGAATATAAAGTGAAAAAAAGCACTCTTTAAAGAAAATAAAAAATAAAAAATGGAAGTTGTGAAAGTGAAAACGACACTTGAAAAAACAAAGGTGCACAAAAGTGACAATTGAGAAAATTCACTAGAATAGTAGTACAATTGGAACCAAAGTGAGAGGTACTGTCAAATGATATTTCACACTAAATTTCGACATAGGTTGTGCAGTTTAATGTATTTAAAGTTGCGTATTAAATGTTCCTAGAGATTTCACAGGTATAACTTTCAAGAGTTTCACAATGCCCATCTAAGCTTGCATAGAAATAAGTTCATGTATGAGTTTATCAAGGAATGAGCATGTGTGAGAAAGTGACTTTGACAATTAGAATCTAAGAAGAATACTTGAGCACTTTTCAAAAAATTAACTGACCATGAATGGGCCATGGAACAACAGATCGTAGGATCCTCAGTAGGCTTAAAAATTGAAGTGTAGGAAAAAAATTGGAGGTTTTTTGACGCAGTGTCAACACACCTCCATTACCTCTTCCACCTCCAGGATGCGGTCTCCTTTCACTTGAAAAAATCAGAATTCATGATATGGATGGAAATGTGATTCTTACTGCATCACACGATCTAGTGGATGTTGTAGGTGATTGAAGGTTTTTTTGAAGTGTGTCCTATAATGAATTACCTCTAGAATTCATTGTGAAAATAATGAAATCAAAATTTTATGCATCTAATAATGAATGCATATAATAATGAATGCAACTAAAAATGAGATGAAATTCAACATATATGGTTAGGAAGAACCCCACAATCATGATATGTAGGTTGTTACCTCTCCTCCAACCAGTATTCCTAGCCATAGTTGTGTAAATAAAAATAAATTTTAATTTTAAATATAATGTATATATATACTTCCCTATTAATGGAGCCAAAAATATTGGGTAATTAAATTTTGTTCATTAAAATATCAATCTTGGTTTGTATTCTTGTGAATTACACTTGCACATTATATGATAGGAGATTAAGTTTCAATATCAAGTCTAAATGAGCTTCTATACAATCAAATGATTCAATGTTTATCCCAAAAGATGCAATGGTATTCTAAAGAATCAGAGATGGAATTAAAAGCAATGAAAATGAAGTGCTTATGAGATAAATTTTAAAGGAATACATAGACACATACAAACACACACACACACACACACACACACATGAGAGAATTAAATATCCATGAAAGAGATTAAGACTCTTATTATATGAAAGAAAAACTTTTGAAACAACTTAACTTGTTATATAGAAAGAAATGGACTAAAACATGAATTCTATGAAATTAAGCAATTTTAAAAATTATGAAATAAATCTCCTTATATTATATGAAAAATGAAAATAAAATTATATCTATGCTATGGAAAAGGAATGAAAATTTATATTTTTTATCTATGTTTATGAACAGTTAAAAAACAATTTTATAGTAGGAAGAAGGTAAGGAAACCATGTGCTATGGAAATATATTCAAAATTGACTTCGAAATGAGAATACACATTCCTAAGATATAATTATTCTATGAAGTGTGAATAAAAGAATAATTCAATATCAACATAATTAACCTCAAAATCCATTCATGTTTTATAATGATGGTGCAAAAATTTATAATCTCTTTCAGAAATCAGAGGCAAAAAAAATTACAAGAGGTGAAAAATTAAAATTAAAAGTATTAACGATGTTTTTAATTTTTTTTACAAACACTTGGTTACTCCAGGAAATGACCAATAAACCATTTGATATGAGATATTAAAATACAGTAAGAAAAATAGAGTATTGAAAGATAAATTCTAAAGAAAAAAATGAAAGAAAGTAAGGTAACAGTTGCACTAATCAAGGGACCCTCATGAAGTGCACGAGCTATGAAAAGCTCAAAAAACTCTACTATAGCTGATGTCAATAACTCATATATGAACGATATAAGTCAAAGGATAAATTATAATAGATCAAATAAAACAGAGCATACATAAATTTTATAGCTTATTGTTATATTATTTGTTTATTGATGTATCTACCCCTTCTTCCATCAAAATAAACTATAATATTGATATATTTTTAAGGAAATAACAAATACAGAGTTCAATTTTTTTAATTTATAGCATGAAATCCTTGAATATGATATCAAAGTGAATCTTGGATCAAAATATAGTCTAAGTTCTAAATATATTTACCATCAATTTACTACAAAATGGTTGGTTCCAATCTTTTTGGTCACTGGGCATTGAATGACATATTAGCAAACCATTTTTCCACATAATATTGAAATTAAGGGTTCTAATAATAAATAGAATATCTCAAAACATAATGAATTTTTGAATTGTACTCAATTGTCACGTAAATGGTCTTGTTCTGCAAAAAACCCATGTTTTCATTTTACAAGATTTGTTTTCATTTTTTCATAAAATGCATCTGATTTGACTCATCATAAATATTGCATGTTTCCTTTGATATCATGTTATAGGTTCACACATAAGAGTTGGGTGATATTTTTCCAACAAAAATCCATTTTGGAGATTTTAGAAACAAAATGCATGTGAGTTATTTCTTTCTAAAATGGTGTTAATGGCTCGATCACAAATATGGCTACTGAAACTTAGAATGAGCTACATAAACTTGAATCGTCAAACTTCCATTAGTAAAACCAAGGAAAACCCTAATTAATTCATTAAAATCTAAGAAAATGTATGAAAATAAACCACTTTGACCATTGGAAATATTTGTGATGTTTTTGACGAAAATTGTGGAAAATAGGGTAATCAATAGAAGAAAGAATGACATAAGGTTTAAAAGGATGATTGTAAATAATATTAAAATGATGAAAAATATTTGGCCCTACAAATTTTATAACAAAGGATTCATCCTTAAAATTATATAGGAATCAAAAGGAATAACATAATGACTCATGTCATCAATAATATGAAGAGGAAGCTAAGTTCACGAGGAAGCTCAAGAGATGCTTAGGAAAGTAAAAAGTTAAGATACCTTTTAATTTACTTAACTATGGTAAATTAAGTCACTATTCTTCTAAATTTCCATAAAAGAAGAAGAGTGAATATAACCTAGAGTGAATTTTAGAAAAAAGAAGAAGGACAAAAATAAGTCTAAGAAGAAAAGCGTCTACATCCAATGCTCCATCTCCTCTGAAAGTGATGGTAGCCAATCATCAGACCAGGAAAGAACTTGTGAAATCTAAATGGATTGTATGCTCACATAAATATAAAATTTTGAAATAGAATTTGTTGAATCTAATGGAAAAGAGTCCAAAATTGATATATAAGAAGAGTTGATCAGTGCTCTTCAGGAAATTCAAAGGTTGAGAAAGAAAAACAAAGATCCAAGGGAATTGTTCGTCAAGGATAAAGCTAAATAAATATAACCCTAGACCCTACAAATTGCAGAAGGCGATAAATTGAAGAAAGCTTAAATTAACAACTCAATGAGAAAATCTAGGCATGTGAAAGGCTTGAATTTGAAATTATTTCTCTGAGGAAAGAACTTGAAAAGGAAAAAACATAGTTGAGTTTTAATGAAAATTTTGGAAAAGAGAGAGAAATCTTAAATTAACTTCTTGAAGCTCATATAGTCTTTAATGGAAAAACCATTCTTGGATTTGAGCCCAAGTCAAGCTGAGAAATTGGTAAGCTGAGGTTATTAACTTTGTTTAAGTTGTGAAAAAAACAACCAACACCAGTGAATCTCAGGAAAATTAGTCATTCCGGGATAAAAGGATCAAGTTGGATTTAAGTCAACAAAACACTAACAAGGGAATAAAAATAAATAAAGAATATCAATCCTCGGATAAGAAAAATTTCCTCAAGAAGTAGTATAAACAAGCTTCATAAATCAACATTTTACCAAGTAGGAGGATGTGCTTATAAGATATTGTTTTAATTGCACTAATTATTGGAATAAGGATATGTATTGCAGGGATAACCTAATTTTCAGGAAAACGTTTCCACAAATAAGAAAATATTAGCCTAATAATCGGTTTTCCAGACATACGAGAAGAAAATCTAGTCACAGAAATTCATTGTCTCCTTTGAATAATTTGATTCAATGTTATATCTCTCGGAATGTTTACCACATAGAAGTTTTTTGTAGACTTAAAAATAAAAAGCCTACTCCTACATTTAAATGATTAAGAAATCAACACAAGCTATCGAAGAAAAAGGAAAATGAAGAGAAATGTAATTTGGTTTGATATGCTCAGAATGGAGGGAGTTAGTTGTATGTGGACAGTGGTTGTTGTAAGCGCTTATCAACATATAAAAGTGAATTAATGTCATTAAAACCTATCCGCAAAGGTAATTCTACCATTGAAAATAATGCACCAACAAATATTATGGGTAAAGGAATAGTTATTTTTGAAACTGGTGAATGTAAGGCTAAGCATGTTCTGTTGTTGATGGTCTAAGGAACAATTTACTTAGTGTTTATGTGAAACCAAGGCTATGATTTTTTCTTTAGATCAAATAATTTTCAATTAAACTTTGCAATCATAGGACAGGAAGTAGTTGAAGTTGTTAAGACATATAGTAATGTCTATTTTCTAAAACAAAATACTGAAAAGTTTTTCTAGAGAAAGTTTGATGAAAGTCAGTTGTGGGATTGAAGGTTAGTGTTACAGACTAAGACAATACTGAGAGAGGGGGGCTAGGTGGGGGGCTAGGTGGGGGGTGAATGGATATTGTAGGAATTTTAATTTTTTCTTTCACTAGTAAAGATTACTAGAACACCAATAACACTTCACCAAAAATTTATATCAGTATGACAAGAGTCAACCATTGGAAGCACAAATATAACACATAAATTCGTCAAATTTCTCTTCGATTATTTCCACAAAGGAAATATTCAACTTTATATTACAAAGTTATATGGGTACAAGAAGAAGTAAGTTACTACTCCCTAATTTATTAGCTACAATTGAAAGAAGCTACAAACTCTAGTTTATGTACTGCTGAAATGAGCTACAACTCTCAATTTTTTCCCAACCACTACCGGAAGCAGCTACAACAACTGATATACATGTTGCTACTTTCTTTACCTCCTTGATTAACATTTTATTCCATTTTCGAAATCAAAGCATGAAATACACTTCATTTCATAAAACAATTAATTACTGACCTTGATTACTCACCCAAAACACCATAAAATCCCCTTAAAAATTTTATAATCATTGATCAATCCAACAACATTTTTCTCTAAATAATAAATTGGACAATCAACACACCATACAACCAACCACAACTATATCTTATAAATTCAATTATGCTTATGTAGAAATTAGGATTTATATTTTTAGTTTATCAACCTTAGTTAACTTCAACTTTATATCATGCATAAAACTTTATTTTTTATTATATACCACTTTTATTAGCTCTTCTAAATGTGCTCCTTAATTATTATAACTCTTATCCCTTGTTTCTATAAGAAAAATTGAGTTAAACTACTCAATTATGAAATTCTGGAAATTTTACACGTTTTATCTTTGGATTTCTAAATTTGGCTACTACTAAATTTGTCTTCAAATCTATCTATTCCACCATATTCTAGAGAGCTTTTCCTTTGCACCTTCACCATATAAGTTGGAGTTTTACTTTTCACTTTCACCATATAAGTTGGAGCTCTATCCATTTTTTCTTTCTCTATTGACTACTTGAATTTCGAACGGAGCTTTCCAATTTTTACTTTTGTGAAAATTTTAGTGTAAGTTGCGAGGTCATAGATCAACTTGTACTCGTTGTTATGTGTAGGTAATTACCTTAGATTTCATGGAGACCTTACTGGTCCAGTTTCTCTTAATTTTACAAAAAACAATTACAAAGAAATGTGTCACAGAACATGATTGCTTGCAGGACTGCCACATTGTCGTGCTGACATAATCCTTGTGCCATTTGCGCCACATGGTGGCTTCTGATTGTTGGAATGTGACACTCAATTTTGGCCCATTTAACCACCCAAGAATGAAAAATAAAGATGCCATGTGTCACTCCCTCATAGGTTCCACATCACTATTGACATCATGCTAATGTCATCATTCACATGTGTCTCCAACTATGCGTCAACTTGTCCAACATTTTCTTGTACCGTTCATTTATCTGTCCTCTTTGACTCAACTTAGTGTTTGGTCACCTCTGTCGACAAATTCCTCTTCACACACTTTGTTCATTAGTTTATCTCACCTGCCTATGCCACATGTCTCAACCACACTTCCCTACGCCAGATACCATTTATCGCATTTGGTTTTCATGAACCTCACCTGACTAGGTTCGTGGTAATAGGGGGAGGGGGTCCACTATTTATCTAGGCCATCAATATATTGATTAGAATATGGCCAATAGTGAACCCCGACTATCGTTAACCCTTATGTGCACTTGGGTCTACACAATTTTATTGTTCACCTAGATAGGATACGTGGCACACATCCACCTTTGTACATGCTGAGGAAATGGTCACTCCTCTACCAAGAGCTTCACCAAGATTTTCCTAAATGCAAAAAATAACTCCAGCTATGACCATCCCCATACCTTTAGTTGCAAGTTTTTACTTTAGGGATTTATATCTTTAACTAGAAATTAATTAATCTAGGAGTTTTTACTTTAGGGATTAATTAATTGTGGAGTCCTTTTTAAGTGGAGAACTAAAAGAAGAAGTCTACATTGAGCATCCTAATGGTTTTCAATTATCAGGTAAACTTGAAAATGTTTGCAGGTTGAAAATGCCTTATATTGTCTTAGGCAACCCCAAAGGTCTTGGTACTCCAATTGGATAGTTTTTTTCTTAAGTGTATTTTAGGATAGGTGTAGATGACAACAATTTGTATGTGGAATACAATGATAGAAAATTGTTAGTGGTGGTTGTCTATGTTAACGATATTATTTTTTCTAGTGATTCAGATCATATACCTTGTCAGTTTGCAGCTGATATTAAGGTTTAATTGAGATGTCTATGCTTGGATAGCATTATTATTTCTTTGGTTTTCATATTGAACAATTTTAAAAGTATTTTTTGTCTCGCAAAGAAAGTATGTCAAGGATTTTTTGAAGAAATTCGATATGGAGGAATGTTTTTTGGTAAGCACTCGAATGGTTATAGGTTACAAACTCAGCAAGCCTGATGACTCACCATAGGTAGATAAAATATTATATAGATCTATTATTGGAAAAATATTGTATTTGATAGCCTCTAGGCCAAACACTATTGATGAATTAGCTATTGTTTAAATATTTCCTACAATCTATAGACAAATTCATCTCTTGGTAGCCAAGAGGATTCTCAAATATATAAGAGCTACAATGGACTATGGGCTTTGGTACCGAAGAGATAAATATTTTTCATTAATTTATTTTATTGATGGTAATTGAGTAGGTGATGCATGTGAGTGAAAAACACTAGTGGCAGTACTTTCTTTCTTTGTGAATGTGTCGCTTCATGGTTGAGCAAGAAGCAAGCTTCTATTTTTCTCTTTTCAACTAAAGAATAATATATAACAAAAATTTCTTGTTTCACTCAACCATTATATATGAAGAAAACTTTACAATATGTGAGAGTAATATATGACTAGTCAATACCAATCATCTACGATAATACAAGTGCAATCAACATGTTCAAGAACCCTATTTTTCACTCCAAGACAGACTACATTCCAATAAAGTACCATTTCCTACTAGTACAAGTTAAAAATTAGATCATAAAGTTAGAGTATGTGCCTACAAAAGAGAAATTAGCTAATATATTTACCAAAACTCTCCGAGAGATCAATTTTAGTACTTAAGGTAAATATTGGGAGTAGTTTCTCTTACCCCCCTCCACTAAATATTCTCCAAAAGTAAGAAAGGAAATTACCAAGTACCTTGGATATGAAAATGGAGTTTCCAAGTCCTTGATATCAACAAGAGAGGGGGAGATTGGCCGCAAGGGGAACATATTAATTTTTTCTCCATTGTTGTCAAAGGGGGATAAGTGAAAAAAGGGGAAGAAGTACGAAAAACATTCGTTAATTATGAGTAAAAGTAAAGTACAAAAATTTGCATGTATAATTTAGGTAATTGGCTCATGAAAAAGTGTTGAAATATATGTTGAAAGAAGATTATGCTTGTACTTATATATACTTTCCTTTTTTGACATGTTTGACGTAACCTATGACATTATGATTTTTTCCAATGTTTTTTTGGTGTTGCCATCAATGCAAAAGGGGGATAATGTTAGAAATCCATTCACATTGATGTCAAAGGATGTCAAATCTAGTCATGGACTATTCAAGATCATTTGTGCATAGAAACATTAGTGAAACAATTTTTTTATGAGTAGAAACTTAATATTAGTTTTTTCCTTAGGATATTAGCTTAGATTCTCATACAAATGGTGTAATTTCATATTGCTCAGAAAAATATTTCCAACAGTATTCTAAAGTAGAAAAAAAGGCTTCCTGGATCAAAAGTTACTACAAGTCAAAGATCTAAGCTCAAAATTCAAATTTTGTTGGTTTGGCTGTGGGTCACGCAACATAGTGAGCATATAGTTGGAAAGAGGAATACATGTGGGAATGAAGGATTAGATAAAGAGGGAAATCACATGGTCCCATAAGGGACACGTAACCTGGGTAGGTCTCTCCCTGAATGTTTCCAAAGGAATTCAAAGTTCAAGCTTTAGGGGTGATAGAGAAGTAGGAGGACATGGCCAAAGGAAGCAGGTGATTGGCATAAGTCATTAAAGAGGGGGAACCCATGTACATATAACCCTAACAATTCAACACCGACTCTTTCTTTGCAACTCAATTTTTATTTCAGGGGTAACGAGACCAAGTGAATGGGAAATTTACCATCTATTGTACCTAGAATTCTTATTTACGCCTAAAATAGTTATAACAAAAATTCATGAAAAAACCAAATTCTAGAACCACCTATTTTTTTGTACCCTTGATAGCATGAACCTATTAGAAGGGTTCATGTCATAGTCCAAGGTGATGACATGTGGCATCCATATTTGGAATTTTTATGTGGCTAAGTGGGCCAAAAATAGGTGACATGTGGAAGCTATTAATGAGTGACACGTGGAAATTGTTTGTAGGTGGTGAACATGGTGGCCCCGACATAACCCCTAAAATATTAGGTGGAGTAGTGGGATACATTAGTAGACACATGTAATCCCAAAATTTCTTTTCATTGCCTTATGACTTTTGTGGATGGTCCCCCAAGGATGCATTACCTCAACGATTATTTCTCATAATTTTCCTTTGGAGCTTATGTTAGGTCCCTATAATACTAGTTTATTTCCCTTATTGTTATTGCTAGTGTAGTCCCATATTTTTCTTTTTGTGCTCATGTACCCCCCATGTTTTTAATTTTTTGGCCCATATTATCCCACTATTGTAATTGTTGTGTCCTTCCATTATTATTTGTATGTAGGATTTGATTATATTATGACCCCTTATACTCATATATATATGAAGGAGGTCTTATCAATTGCATCATCCAAGAATTTGTTCATTTATTTAATGGAAATGAGGTTTTTCCCCTTGAAGAGGAAAATTTTTATGTCGTTGATCTATATTTTATTCTATTTTGTGAGATGGTTTCATAACATTTGGTACCAAAGCTTTGGATTCTAGAGTTTCGCTTCTTCAAACAAGACATCTTGTTTTCACTATAATTTTTTTTCTATGAAATCTTAGAAGATGAAATTATAATCATGTGGAGAAAAAATATTGGCGAACCTTGTATACTAATTTTAAATCTTCGTTTTCTATATTCTCATATATATTATCTGTGGAAGTTAGGATTTTTGCAGGATCAAGAATGCATCTCAAATAGATGACCTAGGGAAACTCATCATACCTTTCTCTCTAAGAATCAGATTTAAATATCATAAAAAATGACTTAAATTGCACACACTTTATTTTTTATTTGTTTTGTTATCAAAGCTAAAGGTTGAAATAGTGACACATAGAATTTCGTACAAGTTCACTCTATAGAACCAGTTTATGATCAAGTCATCATGCGAGACTAGGCATAGCTCTTGCTTGAAAAATCTAATAATAGTATGAAATGTGGGGTTGGAAAGAAACAATGAGAGGGATATCACAGTAATAAATCACACACCTTGAAGATACTAAATTACGAATATAAAACACCCTTAATATCTAGCTCTTAAAAAGGAAGAAAAACGTGTGTAATTTTATTTTAAAAAGTGCATTAGTTTTGTTTGAGAAATTAGTTTGAAGTGATTCAACGGGAATATTAAAGAATAAATATCATTGTTTGATTCCAAAATGACTTGAAGAAAGAAAATAGAAACACCTAGTAGGAAACCATAAAGATCAACTATGATGAATGAATAAGAGGAAGAGATGCAACATGATATATCAAAATTAGGAGACCAAGAAAATGGAAATAAATTTTAAGAAACAAAAAATATCTACTATGACAAATGAAGAAGAGGATGAGATGAAACATTATTCCTCAAAATTATGAGACCGAGTGGAACAAATTTCGTTCTCACGAAGAGTAACCAAAATTGAATTAGAAGCAATGAATGTTAAGATGGATGGTTTAGAAGAAAAACTAAAAGGAAACATGGAAGGATTGAATTATTGTTTAAAAGAAGATATGGGAGATTTTCAAGTATACATGGATGTGAAAAATGTCAAATTGGAATGGTTGAAAAAGGTTTTGCAAGAAAGGCTTCCCAATGGTGACAAGGAAATTTCTGAAAATCATGATTAGGACAAAAGGAATATGAATTATGATTTTAGAGACTTTAATATTAGGTTTAATAAACACGAAATTCCAAAGGGAGATATAAGTAATTTTGATGGAAAGGATCTGATAACATGGATACTACATATGGAAAAATATTTTTATTCATGATGTGCAACACACATAGAAGGTATACATTACAACTTTATATTGAAAACCCAACCAGTTTGTATGGTCTCGATGGATTTTTTCTAGTAAGCCACTTTTCTCTTGGTAAATTTTTATGGAGGAAATGATAGCACATTATGAGGAAAAAAAAAGAAACACCTTCTTTAGAAAATTGATAAATCTCAAGAAAAAGGGTTCAATGGTGGAGCCCAATATTGACTTCCAAAAATTAAATATCAGGGTAATTTATATTCTAGAGCAACATAGGATTGATGTCTTCATAGGGAATTTGAAAGATAACATCAAAAATGATTTTTTCCTTTGGGAACATGATAAATTAGATAATCCATTCAGCGTGGGATGAAATTTTGAAAGAAAAAATATGGAAACAAGGATGTCTACCATTGATCAGCAAGAAATGCCTAAAAAATGAACTTTTTAGGGATGTGTGCTTTAGCTGTCATAAAATGTGTTTAAAAAAACTCATAAACCAATTCCAAGTACTACAACAACCTTTACTCATCTTTTGTTCTAAAAAAGGTGAGGAAAAACAACTTTTCATGCCTTAAAATGACTGTTAGGTCCCTATATTACTAGTATAGTCCCTTATTGTTGTTAGTGTAACCCCCTTATTGTTATTATTTTACCCTTGTAACCCCCATTTTATTATTATCGTGCCCTTAAATTATTATTGTTAGGTCAGCTAGGATTACATTGTGGCCCACTAGGATTACATTATGGCCCCATGGACTCCTATATATAGAAAGGAGGTTTTGTAAATTGGATCATCGAAGAATTGTTCATTTATGTAATGTATTGGAGGTTTCCCCCTCGAAGTGTCTTATTTCTAACGTGTTGATATCTCTTTTCTTCTATTTTTGGAGCTAGTTACACAACATTTGGTATCAGAGGTTTGGATTCTAGGGTTTCGCTGCTCCAAACAGGTCATCGTGGAATTTTCGCTATAACTTCTTTTTTACAAAGTTTCAAAAGCTAAATTTTTTATGGTGCGAAGCTGAAATCGTGAGGAAGATTTTCTAAAAATTTCAGAACTTGGTTCGCAACATTTTCGAAGATATGATCTGTGGAATTTAGGTCTTGTTTCAGGCTCCTAAACAGGTCATTGTGGCATTTGCACTATAAATTATTTTCTACGAAGGTTATGAATCTGAAATTCATATGGTGCGAAGCTAAAATCCTGAGGAAATTCCTCAAAAAATTTTAGAGCTTGGTTCACAATATGTTTGGAGATATGAGCTATGGAAGGTAGTGCTTTTTCAGGCTCCTGAATTTCATCTGAAAGAGGTGATCATGGGAAAATTTCAATAAATCTCTCTCTGGACATCGGATTGGAGTGCCGTAAAAATTGGTTGCAAGTACACATACTTTCGTTTCTTGGATATCAATTTTAGAGACAAAGGACGAAACAGTGATACGTGGCAAGTCGTACAATTTCGCTCTACTGAACCAGTCCATAATTTGGTCATTGTGGGAGATTGGACACAACGTTGTCTTGGAAAATCCAAATCAGGTCAGACCTATGGAATTAGAAAGATAATTTGGAGGGCTACGTCGGTACCGAAATTCATATATTTAAGTGCTGCAATCAAAGAGATAATCCTTTTTCAATATCGAGCTCCTCAAAAGCAAGAAAAAGGTGTGTATTTTTTTTTCCGAATTGCATAAGTCTTGAGGAATCAATTTGAATTGATTCCAAGGGAATATTGTGGAATAGATATCAGTATTGAGTTCTAAAATATGCCGCGTAAAAATAATTCAACACCCATTAAGCCTTCAGAAGGGTCTACTATGACTGATGAAGATGAAGAATTGCAACATGATCTATCTAAATTACAAGAGCAAGTGCAACAAATTTCACTCTCGCAAAGAGCAACAAAAAATGAAACAGAAGTTTTGAAGAAAGGCATGGAAGAGAAGATGGATGGTTTGAAGAAAGGCGTGGAATCTAAGATGGATGGCATGGAAGCTGGCATGGAATCTAAGATGGATGACATGAAAGACAACATGGAAAACAACATGAAAAACATGAAGAATGATCTAAAAGCAGACATCGAAGGTTTGACCAAGTTGATACAAGAAATGTTTCCTAATGGTGAAAAGATAGTAGAAGAACCTTATGATGAGAACAAAATAAATGTTAATCACAATTTCATAAACTCTAATGTTGGCGGGAAGAACCACCATATTCCAAAACTGGATATGAGGAAGTTTGATGGGAAGGATCCTGTAACATGGATACTATAGATGGAGCAATATTTTGATCTCCATAATCTGCAAAACACACGAAAGGTATGCATTGCAACTTTACATTTAGAACAAAATACATTTGTATGGTATCGATGGCTTTGGCCCGTAAAAAAATTGTCACTTGGTAAATTTTTATGGAAGAAATGATAGCACATTATGAGGATACAAAGAGCAACACCTTATTTAGCCAATTGATAAATCTCAAACAAAAGGATTTAGTGGGGCAGCACATTGAGGACTTCCAAAAATTGAATATAAGGGTAACTCATATTCCAGAGGAACACAGGATTGATCTCTTCATAGGCACTTTAAAGGATAACATCCAACATGAAGTTCATGTTCTAGAACCTGATTCATTGGAGAAGGCATTTAGGTTGGCAAGAAAATTTGAATGTAAAATTATGGCGACAAGGAAGCCTACCACTCAATTCTATAAAGAAGGAAGTGTTGCTATGTCTAGATTTCCACAACCTACAAGGTTGACAGCACAATAATTGGAAGAAAAAAGAGAAAAAGGGCTTTTTTATAGTTGTGATAGAAAATACACTAAAGGTCATAAGTATGCCGAGAAGAAATTATTTTACATAGATTGTAAAGAGGAAGAAGAAAATGAAAAAGAAGAGGATATACACTAGGAACCAACCCTAGAAGAGGAAGAAATGAATCCGACCATATCGTGTAATGCACTGGCAGGAATTACCACTCCTTAAACTCTCAAGATAGGACGACAAATCAAGAAGAAAAAGGTAATAGTGTTGATTGATTTAGGTAGCACCCATAATTTTATTCATTGTAAGGTAGCCAAGGAATTAAATTGTTTCCTATACCCAGCACCAGCATGTCAAGTGATTGTTGCAAATGGAGGGACTATAAATTGCTCTGGTGAATGCCATAATATCAAGGTAACCATGGGGGAATATGTATTGACTATTCCAATTCTTTCCATTCCTATGGGAGGTGCTGATGTTGTACTAGGAGTAAAATGGTTACAATCTTTGGGGATGGTAGCTTTTAATTTTCAATAAATTTTCTTGAAATTTTTTTCAGAAGGAAAGGAAGTCGAATTACAGGGTATTGAAGGGAAGTCAGGAAGGATAATAAGCTCTAATGTCATGAAAAATCTTGTAAAGAAAGAACAACAAGGCGTAATTGCACAATTATGCTCACTAGAAGTTCTGACATCAAAATCATCTATTTTTGCAGATTTCCAACAAGTCTTGGACAATCATTCCAAGGTGTTTGAAACTCCCAAAGGACTCCCACCTATTCGTGATCATGATCATGCTATTCATTTGATTCCAGGAAGTGTTCCTCCAAACATCAGGCCTTATAGATATCCTTACTTCCAAAAGAGCGAAATTGAACGTATGATTGCAGAAATGTTAGAGGCGGTATAATTCAACCTAGTCAAAGTTCTTTCTCTGCTCCTGTAGTATTGGTACACAAGAAGGATGGATCATGGCGAATGTGTCCGGATTATAGGGAGCTCAATAAGCTCACCATTAAAGACAAATTTCCCATTCCTGTGATTGATGAATTATTGAATGAATTACATGGAGAAATTTATTTTACCAAGTTGGATCTTCGTTCAGGATATCATCAAATTAGAATGAAGATTGAAGATATTCCAAAAACAACATTTCGAACTCATGCGGGTCATTATGAATTTTTGGTCATGCCTTTTGGCCTTACCAATGCACCTTCTACATTTCAAGGGTTGATGAACTCCATTTTCAAACCCTTCCTTACAAAATTTGTGCTAGTGTTTTTTGATGATATACTAATCTACAGGCAGGTCTTGGAAGGATCATGTTGAACATGTTGACAGGGTGCTCAAACTATTGCAGGAGAAACAAATATATGAAAAAAATTCCAAATGTTTCTTTGGAGTACAAGAGGTGGAATATCTCTGGTCTACGAAACCAGAGATTCTGGGTTCGATCCCGAGCGGAGTCGCCAGTTCTGTTTCGGGGAAATCTCACCCTAGAGGTTGGTTGGGGTACAACCTCCACAGAGTAGGGGCATGCTACTTAACAGAGACTCACACAACCATGCACGTTCATAAAAACTAGATAGAGCAAAATGAGAAAGTTACCCGTAGGTCCTACAGGTGAAGTAGATCCACGTGGGGTCCAAACCCCCTGCAACCGTCCTTCCTTCTTAACCTGAAATACAAGAAGAAACCAGCACAAAGGACATGTTGTACAACATATATCTACTCTAAATGTTAGTGAGATTCATATAAAACATTAAATAAATCATAATGAATGCTTGTATAACAAATATTCTCATACATATAAGCATACACTAACACGTTTATTTCGGGAACAGCATGGTACTTATGTATTATAAATAGCATGTACAAAAGTAACGAGTGGAGAGATCACCTGATCCTTCCAAGGCCTTCGCAGACCGTCGTCCGGATCCGTCCAACCCTTGCCTCGCTAAGACTCCTTCCAAACTGGTGCATACGAGATAACATATAAAGGGATGTGTATCTAAAGGAAACAAGGGTTTCCTATAATGAACTGGGAAAGTGCAGGAGGCACGGGGAATCAGACTTGGATAGGGAATACCAACAGAGTATAATATCAATAAATCTATCTCTCCCTCAGGCCATACACATGAGGGCTTTTTATAGTCCCTCCAAGTAGTTTCAGCAGTTGGAAACAGTTGGCCACGGGCTGGGGTGGTTGAACTACCTGAGCAACCATCAACCCAGCGCGAAATTAGGGATTTTTTATATATATTTTAATCATTTTAATGGCATACGCGGAAAAGTCTAGCTGTACTCGCGTATACACGCGGAAAAACACGGGCATAGTCGCGTATGGGGGATTTTACACTGTTTTTAAGTGAATTTGTCCAAGTCTGTAGGAATGGGTGCCCAAAAGCCATGAAGCAATCATGAATCATGTCAAGGTGAGAAATGATGCTATAACAAAGAGGTGGAATATCTGGGTCATATTGTATCTCATGAGGGTGTTAGAGTAGACCCTAACAAAGTTAAAGCCATTAAGGAATGGAAATTCCCCACAACCATAAAGCAGTTGCGAGGATTTCTCGGGTTAATAGGATATTATTGCAAGTTTGTTAAGAATTATGGGAGAATAGAAGCACCTCTAACAACATTATGGAAGAAAGATGCATTTTCATGGACTCTTGAAGAAACTAAGGCCTTTAAATGTCTTAAAGAGGCAATGTGCCTAGCACCGGTCTTAGCTACGCCAGACTTCACAAAAACCTTTATTATGGAATGTGATGCCTCAGGAAATGGAATTGGTGCGGTTTTAATGCAGGAAGGAAGACCCATTGCTTTTGAAAGTTGTCCAATCAAAGGAAAGTATTTATAGAAACCTATTTATGAGAAGGAAGCATTAGCAATACTGCATGCACTAAAGAAATGGCGAACTTACCTAATGGGAAGACACTTCAAGGTAAAAAATGATCATGATAGTCTTAAACACTTTTTGGAACAAAGACTATCTTCAGAAGAGCAGCAAAAATGGGTCACAAAGATGTTGGTTTATGACTTTGAAATAATCTACAAAAAATGAAAGCTTAATGTTGTTGCAGATGCACTCTCAAGAAAGAATGAAGAGGTGGAAGCATTGCTTTGTGCCATTTCTATTATCCAACCAGATTTGATAACCGAAGCAAGAGATGAATGGAAGAAGGACAAAGATGTATGGACACTCATTCAAAAGTTGCAGCAAGATCCTAGTACATCTGATACATTTAGTTGGAAAAATGATTCCTTATGGTACAAAGATCGCTTATATCTTTGTAAGAATTCCCAACTAAAACAAAATATTTTTTTGGAATTGCACACTTCTCCTTTAGGAGGACACTCAGGATTTTTAAAAACTTACCACAGGGTGAAGAAAGATTTTTTTTGGGATGGCCTTAAATCTAATATTCAAAAGTCTGTGGTGGAATGTTTGGTTTGCTAGCAGAATAAAGTGGAAACAATTAAGACCCTGGGACTTCTACAACCTTTATCCATTCCAAGTCAACGTTGGGAGGAGATTTCAATGGATTTTATCACAGGTTTACCTAAGTCCGAAGGAAAGAGTGTCATCATGGTGGTAGTTGATAGAATTACCAAGTATGCACACTTTTGTGCATTATCTCATCCATTTAAAGCAAGTACAGTTGCTACTACATTTATGGACAGAATTCAAAAGCTACATGGAAGCCCAAGGGTTATTGTGAGCGATAGAGATCCCATTTTTACTGGAAAGTTTTGGACGGAGTTATTTTCTTGTTTGGGTACTCAATTAGCTAATAACTCATCTTATCATCCTCAATCTGATGGTCAAACTGAGATAGTAAATAAATTTTTGGAAGGATATCTTCGTTGTTTTGTATCTGATAAAAAAACACAATGGGTCAAGTGGTTACCTCTTGCTGAATGGTGGTATAACACTTCCTTCCATACTGGAGAAAAAATGACCCCATTTATGGCACTTTATGGATATCATCAACCATCCATCACATCATCTTTAAGGGAAAATTCGAAGGTTCAAGTAGTGGAAGATCACATCGAGCATCAACAAGAAGTTCTCCAACTCTTAAAGGATAACTTGAATTTGGCACAAAATTGAATGAAACAATAGGCAGATCAACATCACAACGAGAGACGTTTTGATGTAGGAGATTGTGTATTTTTACGACTACAACCATACAAACAAATGTCCCTCAAGCAAGCAAATAAGGATAATAAATTATCGCCAAAGTACTATGGTCCTTACAAGGTGTTGCAAAAGATTGGTACTATGGCATACAAATTGGAGCTTCCTGCTTCTTCACGAGTACATCCAATTTTCCATGTTTCATGCTTAAAGAAGATTATCGGTGAAAATCTTCCAGTTCAAACAATATTACCAGAACTTGATGAGGAAGGAAAAATCATATTGGAACCTGAAGCGGTCACAGAAACAAGAACTCGACAACGACGAAATCGATCAATTTCAGAGTATCTCATCAAGTGGAAGAACTTACCCACTGAAGATTCTACATGGGAGGATGATAATTTTATACAGAAGCACCCAGAGCTACTCAAATGTTGAGGACAACACTTTTTTGAAGAAGAGGGGCATGTTAGGTCCCTATATTACTAGTATAGTCCCTTATTGTTGTTAGTGTAACCCCCTTATTGTTATTATTGTACCCTTGTAACCCTCATTTTATTATTATTGTGCCCTTAAATTATTATTGTTAGGTAAGCTAGGATTACATTGTGGCCCAATAGGATTACATTATGGCCCCATGGACTCCTATATATAGAAAGGAGGTTTTGTAAATTGGATCATCGAAGAATTGTTCATTTATGTAATGTATTGGAGGTTTCCCCCTCGAAGTGGCTTATTTCTAAGGCATTGATATCTCTTTTCTTCTATTTTTGGAGTTGGTTACACAACAATGACTGTATTCAGAAATATGCATTAAAATAAGGTTCATGGCTCTGGGATATGTTAGATTAGGTCAAGAGGGATTCACATGCAGAATTTAAGAAAATAACAAATGCATTTTTCTATGTTAAACAGATCCTCCATTCCTGACTAGGCTTAAAATTGTTGATTTCCCATGACTTGGAGTATGCATAAATTTACTGAAGAATAGGGGGCGTATTTTATGAAGGGTTTAGTAGAAATAAGGCTGGAACATCAGTATACAAGAGAAATAACATGGTTTAAGTTATTCTCATAAGAAAAAAAGAGTTTTACAAGAAGAATCCCTCAATTTAAAGGTACTACAGCAAGAGATTAAGCCATAAGAGCTAGACATCATGATTTTTAGAAGACTGAAGCACCCTTTTATTATATTTCAGATCCAAATCATATGTGTACATGAAATAAAAAATCTATATCAGATCTGTGTACAATAATATCTTATCTTTACATTCCCCTTGGGGTTTTGATGAAAACATTAAAGCATAAGAGTAGATCTCAGATCTGCAGAATTATTCAGGAATTTTTATAGTAATACAATGATAAAAAAATAATATCTAAAGGGAACATGGATTGGTTGGCCAATCCATGGATCACCACAGTGAAGGGAAGATCCCTTACACTAGAGATCTCTCCTCCAATAGAATGTCAAGACCCCTGGAGCTCTGCCTCTGAAAATGACGTAGTTTCTGAAGTGCACTGCGTAGTTGATGTTGGAAGGTCCTTTGGCCTGATGCCAAGATATTAATATGAATCTGAAGGCTTCCTCACTAATATTCCAAAGAAAGGAATGCTCCCTTTTCTGCAAAATTAGATCTAGAAGTGGTGTTTAAAACCCCTCACTGCAACCCCCTGCAATACAGCAATTCTTGCCCAACAGAAAATGTTGTAGCTGGAGGAGGAAGCTTGGCCTCAAGCTTGGATGTGAGGCATTTCAGAACATACTCCTTCAAGATCTCCTCAATGAAGGAAGAGGAATACCTAGACAGGAAATTCCTCTCTCTCTAGCTAAACAACAAAGAGAGTTTGAGTTGCATAAGCAATCTCAAAATAAAATTATCTTCAACAAAATTTCCTTGTCACCTTCCTCTTCATTTTATAACATTAGGGCTTAGAAAACCCTAAACCACCTCTAATGAGTTAACCCTTTTCACATGAAGAGTCTCTATCTAAAACTGCGCTGATCAATAAGGAGGTTCAGTGCATCTAGACACTGCTAATATTTGGTCCTATTGACTAAGTCAATATTCTTAATTCCTCTTCACACCTAAGTGTATTTTATTGAAATGGCCCAGATTTGTCCATGTTCACACTGGGCATTGATTTATTTTGTTGATTAGGAGTTTTAGAGTTCCTCCTTTACACTTTTGTTCATGAGTTAAGAAAACTGAAAATAAAATATTATATTCCCATTAACTGCAAAAATTGGGAATATTACAGATAACTATAAACATGGAAGTTTTTTGCTCCTAGCCTTCCAAAACCTACATGTTTTGTGCCTAAAAAAGTTGAGTGAAAAAGAGAAAAGGGGCTTTGTTATAGTTGTGATAGAAGATAAATTAAAGGTCATAAGTGTGCTGAGAATAAATTATTCTACATATATTGTGAAGAGGAGGAATTAAAGGAACAAGAAACATGAAAAGATAAGGATATACATGAGGAGCCAACCCCTGAGAAATAATAAATGAATCCAACCATATATTGCAATTAATTGGAAATAATTACCACTCTTCAAATGCTCAATATAGAAGGATATATTAAGAATAAAAAGGTAATACTGTTGATTGATTCAGGTAGTACTTGATGGCTCTCTAAGATGTCTATTTAAAAAAAATCCTAATTCCTACATTAATCATCAACCCAAGGTAAGTCTTTTTATTTCAAGAGTGTTCAACACAGTCTATTCAAGTGAAACTAGAGGTTATTAAATCGAAATCGTTGCAGAAGTAAAATCTAATTCTTGAAGTTCAATGAAAGAAATAAAAGAATTCATTAAATAACTTCAACCAATTAACTCAACTTAATTATAATCTGTTCTATGAAAGAAAATGGAAATGCAAACTAAAGGAATTCACAATGAACTAGAAGTAGAGACTAGCATATACATCAATCTATTAATGTCTAAAACAATATATTAATCACGCAGGGAATACTCCAGTAATTGAACAACAAGTAACAAAATCACGTTATGCAATTGAAATTCTCAATGGCTGATCAACCAAGAAGCTCACCCATAATGATCAACAATTTGATTATTCAAATAACTTGGGAGAAATAACATTCATGAAGAAAATTAAATCAGTTAATACTTTAAATAAATAAGATGAAAATGACTCGATACTGATGAAATTAAAATCAATTATGAATTCTATAAAACATAGAAATGATTATTTATAAGAAAGGGAAATAAGAATAAAAGTATAACTCTTAGTGACTGGGCCTGGAGTCTCTAGAAGTCTCTACTAGGTGATCTTCAGAATATGATTATAGAAAAACCAATATCTCTTTCATTGAATTTAACATTTAGGGTACAACATCATTGAGCACGAAAGCTTATATTTTGAGGAAATCCTCCATTCTATTCCATCTATTGATATTTTATATATTTACATAGAAGCATAACAGATAATGGAGAATCCTTAGGATCAGGAGATCCTGAGGATTTCGTAGTTGTCTAACAGTTTGTGCTATAGAATGAGCGAGGCCCTCCTTGATTGTCACTGGCCTATATCAACAGAAATGAGATTGTTTTCCTTTTCCTGTCTAGTGTTTTTCAATAGTTTGAAAAATGGTTAATCGGTTTGGATTCTCTGCACCTAAAAACAACAGAAGTTAGCCTCTTTCCCTCATAATTACATAATTTATTGATAATTAGTTTTACCCTTTGTTTAAAATGAATTCTCCCATATTTACTCCGAAAATGAAGGTAAACACATGAAATTTAATGATACATTAGGTTAATCATGAGGGTAAAACATACCTTTTTCATGACCCAACATACTCCCCAACTTACCTTGTTGCATGTCCTCATGCAATGAGATGATTGAGGTGAAAAATTTCAAATAATAGGCATGGTAGACTTCCTCTTTATATAGTCTAAAACCATGTTTCTATCTAACTCGTGCAAAAGCCTAATTTTCATGACCCCCTAGAAGATCATAATTATGGTGCTAGCCTTCAGGAGTGTACCATATGATAGGAGAACTGTAGTGGCACCCTATCCATGTAGGAACCATGCATAAAATGATGTTACTGTATGTGAAAAAATTAACAACATTTGCTTTAAAGTTTCTATAATTAAAAGGTTCTCGATTCTTAACACTGTTGGTGGATGCCTGCCATCTTTGCTTAGCTGATAACAAGGCATATTGTCTGATCTCCTGAAAGTATTCTCCCCTAGCTTGTACAATATCCTTATGGATTGGTCCCAATTTGGCTATAACCCCTTCCTGTTTCATAAATATTTTTTTTTGAGTGAAGAGATGTAGAAGTTTAGTGGGTTCCCATCTCACCCAAAGATCTAGACCATGTTCTCTTTTCTGAAAAAAGTTATAAGCTTTATCCCACTTGATTTTATTACCAACAAAAGAAATGAATGCTTGAAGCTAGATGTATCCTATAAAGCGACTTGGATTATTGTCTCTTTCACCCTCCAAAAAAAAGTTGTGAAGATATAGTTCACACAAGAGCCACTGAACTTTCTCATTCTATTCCCCACAACATTGAACAAATTCTACAGTAGTGTTAAACTGGGTGGGTTTCCCTCCTCTAATGGTCTTTACTTTCAATAACATATATCTTTCTAATAAGAACATAGCATAATTAGTAGCAGGTGATATACAAGATAGGACATCTGAGTAAATTGAGCAAATAGTTTTTTTTTTCTTTGTGGCTTCTTCAAGTTGAGCTTGTGCTTTCTTTACCTTCTCCTGTTCACTTCTAAAGTTGGAAAAAGTCTCATCTTCAATTGTAGTAAGTTTCTTGAGTTTTTCTAGTAGCTCTTGATGTACTTGTAGTGGTACCACTTCCTTCTTATAGTTAGCCAATTCATGTTGAGTCTATGTCAATGTGTCTTGAAGTCTTGAAATAACGATTTATTTTACTAAAGGAGTATAAAAAGGTGTTTCATTTATCTGAGTTTCCTGTATTCGCATCTCCAATTCTATCTGAGTTCCCACTGTCTGCGTCTCCAATTTTTTCTGAGTTCCCACTGTCCAGGTTTATAATTCTATTTGGGTTTCAGTAGTGTGTTTCTCTACTTCTATCTAATTCTCAGCAATGTCTATTTCTTTCCTAGGCTTCCAAGCCACATCTGCCTCTTTTAACCATTTCCTTAATTGCCTGACTGATTTTTTAAACTTTTTGTACTTCTTGCGCAATTTTCTCAACTTGTCCCTTGCTGACTTAATTTTCTTTGTAGCGATTGCAATAGAAGAGGGCATAGTACCCTTTTCAGGCATAGGGGCAGATCTACCAATTTCTAAGCCATAATCTGGTAAAATAATATTTTCTTCAGGCACTGAAGGAGCTGTGCCTATATCAGTATTTTGATCCTATGGAATGAAATTTTGTTCAGGAACCATGGGAATTTTTCCCATATCAGTACTCTAGTCAAATAAGATGGTGTTTTCTTTAGGCACCATGGGAATTGTGCCTATATAAATACTCTGTTCTAATGGGACGATGTCACCTGACTAGTTTTTAGACTTAGGGGTTCTTTTTGCAAAGTTTCCTTCCTCCACATATTCACCACCACATGGTGTTAAATCCCCCAAATTTTTCATTTCCTCCTCAGATGGTAAATCTTAGTGTGACCAGAACTACCATCAGAAGCATTCTGGTCTAGAGGATCACTCAGTCCCTCAGAATTCCTTGAGGGGTTTCTTTCTTCATGAAATTCTCTCATATTTTCGAGCACTTTGGCCATTTCGCCCTCATACCCCTATAGAATTCCCTCTTCCGTGTTTAGAGCCGGTGAATGAGATGGTCGTGCCTCATCAGCCAAGGTTGATGTGTTTTTTCATGAACTTAATCACTCAGAGTCTCTTCGTTTCACCGAACCCGATGTCAAGGGATGGTTCCTTTTTCATCTAGATTTTCTAGGAATTAATATTTCCCTTCTTGGCTGGTCAGTTTCTCTATTGTCTAGGTTTTCTTCTAATGGGGTTAGGCCAAGGTTTTAAAAAGTTTCCCAAGTTAACTGATGCTCATTTAATCCATGAGTGATGATCAACTTTATCAGGACATGATGGTTGATAGTTGTGTGTGGATTTTTAGCTATCCTAACCTAACTAGATATGTCATGCAATAAAGAATTGAAGAAAAATGGAAAATTAAGTAAAATTTTCTGCTTGAGTATGGCTAGAAGTTTGAGTTACCAGGGTTTTACCACATCTTGATGACCGTTGCATGTAATATACTTCTGAATGATGAATTCCAGTTCTTACCATGGTTCCTTCTGAACGATGAATGCCCTTTCCTTTGCGTACCAAATTCTGATTTGGATCTTGAATACTGCAACTGATTCATGTAGTAGAACGTGCTTGCCAGTCCACTTTGTTCCTTCTGCTGGAAGTCCAAAAACCTTATCTATTACAGTTTCTGATACTCTTATGTCTCTTCCTTTCACAGCTACATGTCCATTCTGCAGGTTCTACAACAATTCTAATGCTACTTTAGTGTGGAATCCTTGCAATTTTTCCAAATATGAGAGCCAACGATAATAATGCAGCATAGCACGATCTTGTTCTGTAATATTGCATATTGTGGGTTCGTTGCAGACAGATCTTCCACCCATGACTATTGTTTCTCAGAGGCTTAATTCTACCTCTGCATGCACTACTCATGACTGCATACGTTTAGAACAACACAAATACTACATGAAAATACGTTGAAATTGTTAAAAAGGGTGTAAATGCAATTATATTTGTTTGTCAAATTGGTAGATTTCGATAGATTTTGATTATTAGTTCACATGCTTGGTCATCATGTATACCTTTTCCCCCTCCAATTAGAGAAGGACGTCCCACCCTTACAACACAGAAAAAGAGAAATACATTGAGGATCATTTAATTCATTTAGATTAATAATCAAAGCGACATACAATGCAGTAGAAATCGATCAAATTGGCTGAAATCATGAGGATCCTGGGGAAATGATTAAAAAAGGAAAAACAGAGAAATAATTATTATGAAAAGGGTTTTTTCTTTGATGGAAAATTGTGACAGAACATGATATGTAAAGAGTAGTAACAACTGCTCGAATTAAGCTATCATGCATAATTAAGTTAATTCATATGTATTTTTACCATGCATATTGGTTTTATAAAGATAACACTATTCTCATGATAAATTCTCCTTTGGGAATGGGCTAGTAACATTGAGTGAATATAAAATGATTGGTTGTTCAACATGAAACTCAAATGCCACAAGAAAAGCCGATGCTGCCAACAAGCATCCATAGCCTTGACATGGTTGTTTTTTAGCCCAAAAATGAGCCATAATCCACTATTTAGTGTCTAGATAATTTAATTATTCTCATAAAGAGACTAGTGTGTTGGCATGGTAAGTAGATAATCACAGTTCCATTCACTAGTTTTTAACAAAGCAATCAGGTCGGCTCGTGATGAGATGTCCTGTCCTTCAGGATTTTTCTGGCTAGAATGTCATTATGGCTTCGTACGGTGGTGATAATGGGAATGTTACTTGTTATCTCCTTATGATCATGGTAGGCTAGTTGATGATGAGACCCCCTATCCTCTCTAGAAGATTTGCGTATTATTTTCATATTTGTATATATTTGAATCATAAATAGAGGGAGGCTCATTAACTCCTGAAGAGTTATGGATGGTGTGAGGAGTGAAAAGAAATGACAATGAAAGTTATACACTTATTCCTAAGTCACCCTACCCTAGAAGATCAACCATCGATAGTGTAAAAATATAAACCAACATGGTATTAAGATAATGAATTATTTTCATAATATCTCTGAAGAAAACATATCCAACAAGCCATTACATAGTTTGGATCATATCAATGTCTCGAAATACCCATCAAAGGTAAAAAAAATCATAATTGTTATTGATATTACTTTTTTTCTCCTTCTTAGATGCATATTCCTTATCCACAAGATGATTTCGATGACAAAATGTATGAGAAAAAGACAAGAAATTAATTCAGACAGCTACTTATTAAAAAACACAGTTGTTCATTTGACTGAATAGCGGATGCTCAGTCGATTGAACAACAAAAACAAACAAAAAAGAAATCTGATGTTATTTTGATCGAACAATGGTTGTTTAGTTGATTGAACATCAATTTTTCAATCGGTTGAACAAAAAAAACACAAAAAAAAATCCCCTATTCATTTGATTGAATAACGGTTGTTCAATCGATTGAACAACAATTTTTCAATCATTTGAAAAAAAAAAACACAGAAAAATGAAATCCGATGTTATTTTGATTGAACATCGGTTGTTCAGTCAAATGAATAACAACTGTTCAATCGATCGAACAACCAAAAAACACAAAAGAAAAATTTGTTGTTTGTTTGATTGAACAACGAATGTTCAGTGGATTGAAAAGCAATTGTTCAATTGTTTGAACAACAAAAACACACAAAAACGAAATCTTTTGTTCATTTGAAGGAACAATGGATGTTTAGTCGAATGAATAGCAGTTGTTCAATCAATTGAACAACAAAAAAACACTCAAAGGAAACTCGTTGTTCATTTTATCGAACAACGACTGTTTAGTCGATTGAATAGTAGTTGTGCAATCATTTGAACAAAAAAAACACATAAAAAGGAAATCCGCGGCTTATTTGATAGAGAAATGGTTGTTTACTCCACTGAACAACATATTCTCAATCGTTTGAACAACAAAAAACACCCAAAATGAAATCCGTTGTTCATTTGACCGAACAACGGTTGTTCATTCAGTTGAACAACAACTGTTCAATCATTAGAGCAACAAAAACACACAAAATGAGATGTGTTTTTCTTTTGATTGAACAAAAAAACACGCAAAAATAAAATACATTGTTCTTTTGACCGAAAAATGGTTGTTCAATTGATTAAAAAATAGTTTTTCAATCGTTTGAACAACGAAAACACAAAAAAAGGAAATTCGTTGTTCATTTTATTGAACAATGGTTGTTTAGTTGATTGAACAACAAATTTTCAATCATTCAAACAGAAAAAACACTCAAAATGGAAATTCGTTGTTCTTTTGACCAAACAACAGTTGTTCAGTCGATTGAACAACAGTTTTCCAATCGTTTGAACAGCAAAAACACACAAAAATAAAATCGGCTATTAAATCAACTGAACAACAGTTTTTCAGTCAATTTTACAAAGAACTAGAATTTTTCATATTTGTATAGTGATGGAATCACAATCCAACATAATTTAATATGTACATTATTTACAGATTAAAAAAAAAACATATTTTTATGAAGGTAAAGTTGTTGGGTCATTACTCCTTGCAGCTAAAATTTGCATGGAGGGGTCGTCATGTACCCGTTGGCAGAAAGACTCCTTTGTAAGTGGTTTATGATAAATATGTACCAGCAATCCATTTACTCTGAAGGAAGAGATAGACCCATCTATGGTGGTCAAAGTGAGAGTGCCATTGTTATGCACTTCTTGAATTTTATATAGGTCGAGTCACCTTGTCTGCAGTTTACCTATGAATTTTTGAAATCTGGATTCATAGAGGAGTGCCCAATATCCTTCTTGAAATTTATTCTTCCTGATAAGACTATCATGCCACATAGCCCATTGCTGTTGAATTATCATGGTGCGTTGTAAAGCAAGTAACCGGTCTTCATCTAATCTGTTCATCTGTTGAAGTCTTTTAATTTGAGGATCTGTTAAGTCCAACCCTACTTTTTGTGTTTTTCTAAGAGTCTTTATTTCACATTCGATTGGAAAAGTTGGCTCTTTGGTGAATACAATTGGTATAGAGAATATCCAGTATTATTACACCAAGTTGTGCAGTAAGCCCACAACGCCTCTTGCAGTCTGGTAGCCTAGTCCCGTCGATGTGTCAAGATTGTTTTAGTCAGAATTTCTTCAATGAATTTATTGGTACTTTCAACCTCCCCATTCACCTACGGGTGATATGGAGAAGTGATTCTATGCGTGATGTAGTGGTTCCATAGAGTGGTTGTAATCTTATGTCCTATGAATTGCACACCCCCGTCTGTTATCACCTTCGTGGGTAAACCATATTGCACAATGATCTTGAAAAGAAAATTAATAATCATTTCCTTTGTAGCTCTCAACAATGCTACTATTTCGACCCATTATATTACATAATTTGTGGCAACAAGTATGTAAAATTTTTGGTTTGAGGGTGGATTGAACAGACCAAAAAATTCCAGTGCCCACCTTTCAAAAGGTTCTATCACCAATTGTGGTTGTAGGCGCATTTCATCAGATTGACTGGAGCAACCCATTATTTGGTAGCTATTGCATGCTTGCACATATTTCTTATCATCCTTAAAAATAGTGGGCCAATAATAGCCCATTTGTAATACTTTGTGCCCGGTTCTATGGTCTGTGAAGTGTCTACCACAAGGTTCATTATGGAAGGCCCTTAGGATGTCAAAAATATCATCTTCTCAGATGCATTTGTGTATATTAATGTCAGCTCTTGTGTGGAAGAGATACCCACCAATCTAGGAAAAGTGGGCGTTGCGTTGGACAGCCAACTTCCTTTCTTTTGTTGTTAAATGTTTTTGCAGTTTTCCTATGACAAGATAATTTTCCACATCCACATACCACATCAATTTCACTACCACAACAAACAGGTGCTCATCAGGAAACTGGTCCTCCACTGCTAGCTGATCATTTACCTTAGGGACCCAAGACAGAAAGTTTGCAACTGGGTTCTCCTTCCCTGGACAGTATTTTATAGTGATATCGAATTCCTGCAAAAGTAACAGCCACCAAGCCACTCTCCCATTGATAATTGATTTATTAACTAAGTAGCTAATGGAAAAATGATTAGTAAACAGAAATACTTGATAGCCAGTTATGTAATGTCTAAATTTATTTATGTAATATATGACTGCTAGGAATTCCTTTTTAGTTACTCTATAATTTAATTTAGCAGGGGTGAGATTTTTAGTGACATAATAAATAGCGTAGGGCTTTTTATCTTCTTCTTGACCAAGAATATCTCCTATCATTTTGTCTGATGCTTATGATGAAATATGAAATGGTATTTCCCAATTGGGACCACACAATACTGGTGCAGTCGAGACTAATATCTTTAAATTTGTAAAAGCATTGTCACACTTATCAAACCATTTAAATTCAACGTTTCTAGTTAAAGCATACAAAGGCGCAACAATTTGTGAAAAATTATTTATGAATCTATGTACCTTCATCTAAGTACAGGGTGTGGATAGTAAGAAAATAACCTTTATCTTTGTCGGCTCTACCTGTATTCCAACCATGGAGATATAGTTTCCTAGAATTACGCCTTCCATCATCATCATGTGACACATTTCGTTACTAAACATAACCTGGTGGTGGTACATTGTTCCAATGTTTTTTCCAATTTCTGTAGGGCTTGTTCAAAATTATCCCCATATGGGGTGAAATCATCCATATAAACCTAAAGTCCTTCATTGATAAGATTGATGGAAATGTTGAGTATGGCCATATGAAATGTAGCTAGAACATTACATAAGTTGAAGGATAACACTCTGTAAGAAAACATACCCCATGGGAAGGTGAACGTGGTTTTGTCCCAATCTTTAGGGACGATTTGAATCTGATTGTAGCCACTAAAGCCATTAAGGAAAAGAATCTTTTGCCTACCAATGTATCAAGGACTTAATCGATAAATGGAAGAGGGAAGTGGTCCTTCTGCATGGCTTTGTTCAACACCCTGTAATCCACACAGATCTGCCACTTACCATTTTTCTTAGGGACAACTACCAGCGGAGATTCCCATTTACTCTCTAAAATAGGATAAATAATGTTTACATATATCAACTTCTGTAATTCCTCCTTCACGATATCTTTACAGTGTGGGTTTAATATTCGTTGAGGTTTCCTGATGGGGCACGCATGTTCTTCAGTATAAATGTGATGAGTACACAGTTAAGGATCTATACCCTTCATGTTTGAATAATACCAAGCAAAATCCCCCTTGTATTTTTGTAAAACTTTAATGAGCTTCTACCATTGGTCGTCATTCATATTGTCATTGATGTTCAAAATTCTGTTCGATTCAATTTTAATAGGTTTGTTATTATGAACGACAGTTATGTGTATGTGTTGGTCATTCTTATCCTTTAAAGGATTTTCATGTGCCTTGTTATCAAGATTTTATTTAACATTTGGCACCTCACATTTCTTGCAGCAGCTGGTTGATTAATGAAATCATTAATTATGTCATTCTCAGTTTGATTTTTGAATTCAAGTGCTTCTGCTACTATGAGTGGTGAATGGATCTTTTCTTCCAGGTATGCAGGTTGGTCTTTGTGAATTTTTACAATGGGAAGAGTTGGTTTGGCAGGGGGATAGAGAAAAATATTTTTTACAGCATCCGCCTTAGCAATGGTCATACTGCTTGTAAAAAAACCTATGTAAGCATTGGTTGTGGCCAACCAAGGTCGACCCAGAATCATAGGATGTCTGTCCAGTCGGATTTTTGGATTGATGACTAGAAAACCTACAGAGTAATCCCATGACTCAACAAAAACAATGATGTCTTGTAAATTTCCTTCTGATTTGAAAACCGATCGATAAACGAGTTCCAGCAAGGTGTAGGTTGGTTCTAATGAAGTAATACCAAGATTTTCAGAAGTTTCTGCAGTCAAAATATTAAAGGTTGTGGCTAAGTCGACTAGCATGTTTGGGAAAGAGCGGCCATATATTTGCACTATAGCTATAGGAATCACTAGATATTCATACTTTATAGGTGTCTCCTGACCCAATAATACATTAGACAAGGTTCTTATGAAATAGACAATTGGCGAAGTTTTTGTTTTTCTCACAGTTTTTTTTTACATAGTTCTTTGATCGTCTTAGCATAGATAGGGATGTCTTGAATGGCATGGATGACAAGAATTATTATATAGATATTTTTGAGATCCCCCAAAATATCAAAATCTTGATAAAAAATTGGTTTAGGTATGAATAATCTTTCGGGGAACGGGGAGAAGCATTAACAAGCTTCTTAGAGTCTTCTTGTTCACTTGTGCCTTCTTTCTGTCTTATTTATGTATTGGTTATTTTTGATGGATTAGTTTCAGTTTGGTTTTTTGATTTGTGTTGTTTCAGATTCATGACTTCCCCCAGGTTAATAATGCACCCATATCTCATCCTAAGTTCACTGCATTCTTTTTGCTTGATTTCAAGGTCTGGATTTTCAAAATTTTTATCAACTACATTGGTCTATTGTTGGAATTTGGGTTCAGTTGAGCTGGAAGTTGAGGGAATATTAGAGGCTTAGAATTCAATGGTAGCATATATGGAGCTAGTAATGTGGGTTGAGGCTGAGGACCCACTCCCATAGTTGAATTGATTATTCCCAGGGCTCGCTACTAGTTTTGAGACCAGTTAGGATTTTGTGAGGTAGATGCTGACTGGAGTGTAAAAACTTTGGTAAACTTGAATAAGTATATGTTATTATTGATAAATATGAGATATGAGAGATTATTACAATGGGGAATCACCGAGGCTTTAAATATAGCCTCATGGTGTCCCTTGGTGAAGAGGCATGATCTTTGATCATGCCCTTTCACTTTATAAAACCTAAGATAACTATATCTAACTAATAATTAATAAAATATACATAACACTGACCATTGGGATGAATATATATTGTTCTACCAAAACTGAGGAGAAAAATAATAATTTGGCCAACCACTTCCTGGAAAGGATAGGGTTGACCATGGGGGCATGGAGAATGGTTGGGATGGCCAGGTAGAAAAAGGTGATTTATTTTGCGATGTTATAAGAGGGGTTTTTTGATTAAATTGTGAATGTGAAATGAACTGAGATGGATCTTGTGACATATCTATACTTCAGGCTTGCCACTGTTGACGTTGATTCATTACATATACTGGTTCAACTTCCTCCTATGCTTCTTTGAAGACTACTTTCAACCTTGGTAGTGGCGGGAATTGTTCACTGGCATGGTCTTTGGTACATATGGTGCATGTTTGGACCATGTCCAATGGGAATTATCATTGGTTGTGCTTCTTTCAACATCATGGGCAAAAGACAACCAAGTTTTTTTCTACAAATGACTCTTTCTGCTTGGAGTGTAGGACGTCTAATTTTTTCGTAAGGGTACCCAAGATTCCATTCTTGAAATCTTCCAAGTGATTGTTGATTTATGTTTGTCTTATGCTCCAACCTGAATTTCTGTTATTTATGACAATTGATCTTGTCCTACTGGTCTGATGTGCTGCCTCTAGAGCACCTAACACATAGTGAAATAATATCATCATAACTTTCCTAATAGATGTCTCCTTTCTCCATTATATTTAGTGTTTCTATCCATTCATCTTTCATTCCTTTTATCATTGTTACTTTTAGGACATCTTTAGAAAATACAGTATAAGGGGACCTTTGCAAATTGTATTGGAATCATTCAACATATTCTTCTAATGTATCGTTATCTTTTGCAGTCACGTTGATGATTTCATCTTTTAATTCTATAGTCCGGCAGTAATATTGGTATTTAGCAAGAAAAGAGTTTTTCATTTGATCCCAATTATTAATGGTTCCTCCACCAAGCCCCATAAACTGGCGTAAAGCTTCCCCTTCCAATGTAGAGGGGGGAAATTTCAATATTTTAGGGTCAGTGGTGTAATCGTATCCCCTACACAAAACATCAAATTCAAATAATAACACATCCGAATCTTCCAAATTCGGTCCATGGAAAGTACAAATGTTCTGTAGTGTAATATCTTTCATACAGGCATTGGCAACCGGGTCAAAAATGGGGTAATCCAATGTTTATCTTTGTCCCTGGGGTTGATTGTGCACCATCTGATCAAAGATGTGCCAATAACCTTCAGGTATTTCCTGGTCTGAGAGATTAATTCGGGCTGGACAAGAAGTCAGTTTTGGAAAATGTCTTACAGTACTACCATGGTCTCAGATGTTGGGCATTTTTCTTCAACCAAGATTTTAGGAGATCTGGGCTCTAGGGATTTTAGATTTGTTTCCACAACACCACTGGTTTCCCGCTCTCCTTCTTTCAAGTTGCAAGAATTTCCCTCTTACAAAGTCCCAGGACTTAGATTTTTTGTTATTTGAAAATTGTGTTCTGACTCTTTCGTTTCTCTATGGATCTCGGCATAAGCTGCAGATGGTGAGCCTACTGCCTGAGGAATTATAGTAGGACTCTTTTCAAAAATGATTTTGGGTCCTACAAATGTCTAAGATTCAGATTTTCTTATAATTTCGTCTATAAATGTTGTTATTTCAAGGGTCACCGGTCCCTTGGGTTTTATGGATTTGGATGGAGGGTTCTAATTGGTTCCATAAAAAAACTACATATATTCAACCTCTATATTTTTTTTCTTTTGAAAAGCGGGACAATGGGCAAGTATTTTTCTTGCTGGTACACAGGGTTCTTACCTTCTATTTTTAATACTCAATTCTTCTTCGAAAAAGGAAAAATAAAAACATCACTTGTAAACACTCTCCCCATCCATGACACCAAAATGTTGGCTCACTAAGGTGTCTAATTAAAAACAATCCTAATGCCTATATTAATCATGAACCCAAGGTAAGTATTTTTTTTTTCAAGAGTGTTCAGCACAGTCTATGCAAGTGAAACTAGAGGTTATTAAATCAAAATTGTTGTAGAAGTAAAATATAATTCTTGAATTTCGATCAAAGAAATAAAATAAATCATTAAATAACTTCAACCAATTAACTCAACTTAATTCTAATCTATTCTATGAAAACAGATTGAAATGAAAACTAAAGGAATTCATAATGAACCATATTTACTGGCTAACATATACATCAATCTATTAACATCTACATCAATCTATTAATCAGGTAGGGAATACTGCAGTAACTTAAAAAAAAGTAACACAACCACGTTCTGCAATTGAAATTCTCAATGGTTGATTAAACAAAAAGCTCACTCAGAATGAACAACAATATAATTATTCAAATAACTTGCAAGAGATAACATTCATGAATAAAATGAAAGAAATTAAAAATTTAAATCAATAAGATGCAAACCACTTGATGCTGATGAAATTCGAATCAATTATAAATTCTATAAAACACAAAAATGATTAATTATAAAAAAGGGAAATGAGAATATAACACAACATAGTAGTAGAACTCCCAGCAACTGGGCCCAGAGTCTCCAGAAGTCTCTGCCAGGTGAACTTCAAAATACGATTATAGAAAAGAAAATATCTCTTTCATTAAATTTAACAGTCAGGGTACAACATCGTTGAGTGTGAAAGCTTTTGTTCTGAGGAAATGTAAATAAAATATAATTACAACGTACAGATTATCAACCTCTGTTTTATTCCATCTATTGATATTTTATATCTTTACATAGAAATAGAACGGATAATTGTGAATCCTTAAGATCAGGAGATCCTCAGGATTTTGTAGCTGTCTAAAATTTTGTGCTATAGAATGAGCGAGGCCCTCCTTGATTGTCCTTGTCTTGTATAAAAAAAAATGAGATCATTTTCCTTTTCCAAGATGGTGTTGCTAAATATTTTTAACAACGATTAATCAGTTTTGATTCCCTACACATAAAAAAATTGGAAGTTAGCCTTTTCCCCTCACAATTACATAATTTATTTATAATTAGTTTTACCCTTTGTTTATAATGAATTTTTCCAGATTTACTCCCAAAATGAAGGTAAACACATGAAAGTTAATAATAAATTAGTTAATCATGAGGGTAAAATGTACCTTTTTGATGACCCAATAGTACTTGTAATTTTATTGATTGTAAGATAAACAAGGAATTTAATTCCTTCCTAGATCGAGCACCATAGTGTCAAGTGATGGAAAAGGAGGAACTATAAATTTCTATAGAAAATTCCATAATATCAGGCTAACCATGGGGGAATATGTATTGAATAGTCCAATTCTTTCGATGCCAATCTTTGGTGTTGATGTTGTAATAGGATTCCAATGGTTACAATATTTAGGGATGATATATTTTAATTTTCAAGAACTTTTCTTGATTTTTTTTTGGGAAGGAAAGGAATTTTAATTGAGGGGTATAGAAGGGAAGCTAGGAAAGATAATTATCTCTAATGGAATGAAAAAACTTCTGAAGAATGAAAAACACGGTGTAATTTCATAATGATGCTCATGAGAGGTTCAAACTTCAATATCATTTATTTCTCCATATCTACAAAGATCATGATCATGTTATTCATTTAATTCCAGCAATTTTTCCTGCAAACATTATGCCTTACAATATCTCTATGCCTAAAAGAGTGAAATTGAAGGTATGGTTGGAGAAATGCTAGACACTAATATAATTCAACCTCATCAAAGTTATCTCTCTACTCTAGTAATATTAGTGCAAAATAAATATGGATTATGGCATATCTGTTAGGCTTATAGGGAGATCAACAAGATCACTATTAAAGATAAATTTCACGTTCTTTTCATTCATGAATTGTTCGATGAATTACATGGAGAAATTTACTACACCAAGTTGGATATTTGTTCAGGATATCATCAAATTAGAATGAATACTAAATACAATCTAAAAATGACATTAAAAATTCACGAGGGTCGTTATGAATTATTGGCCATGCCTTTTGGCCTTGTTAATGCACCTTTGACATTTCAATGTTTAATGAATTCTATCCTCAAACCATTCCTTAGAAAATTTGTGTGAGTATTTTTTGATGATATACAAATCTAAAACAAGTATTGGTATGATCATGTTCAACATGTTGATAGGGTGCTCAAACTATAGGAGGACAAATAACTATATGCAAAAACCTCCAAATGTTTCTTTGGAGTATAGGAGGTGGAATATTTGGGTCATATTGTATTTCATGGTGCTCTTAAGATAGACCCTAACAAAATTAAATCCATTAAGGAATGTAAAATCCCCACAACCATAAAGCATATTTGAGGATTTATTAGGTTGATGCGATATTATTGCAAGTTTTTTAAGAATTATGGGATAATATAAGTTCCTCTAACAACATTATTGAAGAAAGATCCATTTTCTTGGACTCTAGAAGCAACTAAGGCCTTTGAACATCGTAAAGAGGAAATGTTACAAGCACAAGTATTAGCTACACCTTACTTCACAAAAACCTTTATTGTGGAATGTGATGCCTTAGAAAATGGAATTGCTATTGTTTTAATGCAAGAAGGAATACCCATTACTTTTGAAAGTCATATAATCAAAGGAAAGTATTTACATAAACCTAATTATGAGAATGAAATGTTGGAAATAATATATGCACTCAATAAATGGAGACCTTACCTAATGGGAAGACACTTCAAGGTCAAAACATAAAATGATAGTCTTAAATACTTTTTGGAACAAATATTATCTTTATAAGAAAAGAAAAAATGAGTCACAACTATGTTTGGGTTATGACTTTGAAATCATCTACAAAAAAGGGAAGATAAATTTTTTTGTAGATGGACTCGCACGAAAGGATGAGGATGTGGAAGCATTTCTTTGTGTCATTTATATTATCCAAGTTTATTAAATAACTAAAGCAAGGGTTGAATGGAAGAATGGCGAATAGGTGCAGACACTCATTCAAAATGTGCAGCAAGATCCCATTATATATGATATATTTAGCTGGAAAAATGATTCATTATGCTAAAAATATCACTGATATTTTTGTAAGAATTTGTAACTCAAGAAAAATATTCTTTTGGAAATGGACACCTCCCCCTTAGGGGGGGGCACTTCATATTTTTAAAAAATTTCCATAGGTTCAAGAAGGAATTTTTTTTGGGATGTCCTTAAATATAATATTCAGAATTTCATGGCAGAATATTTGGTTTTCCAAAAAAATAAAGTTGAGGCTATTAAGACCATGGGTCTGTTATAAACTTTAGCAATTCCAAGTCATGGTTGGGAGAAGGTCTTAATGTATTTTATCTCATGTTTACCCAAATCTGAAGGAAAGAGTGTCACTCAAGGTGGCATTTTATCAAATTACCAAGTATGCTCAATTTTATGCTTTATCACATCCTTTTAAAGACAATACAATTTATAATGCATTTATTGAAACAATTCAAAAGCTACATGTAAACCCAAAAATTACTGAAAGTAACAGAGATCCCATTTTCACTAGAAATTTTTGGACAAAATTGTTTTCTTGTCTTGGTACTCAATTATCTCATAGCTCATCTTATCATCCCCATTCTAATGGGAAGAATGATATAGTGAAAAAATGTGTGGAAGGATATATTTATTTCTTTGTATATGATAGACAAAAATAATGGGTTAAGTGGTTACCTCTAGTGGAATGATTGTATAACACTTCCTCTCTATTGGTGACAAAAATTGCACCTTCACTCGTAGTCTAGGAACAATGAGAATAGGGCCCAGATCTTTATAGCTGTAACAAATAGAATGTGGGGGATTTGAATACTTAATAAATTGAAATACATAAAAAAAAACAATTGTAATCTATGGATGACATGAGATATGTGTTACATAACAATTATACTGCACAACATGTAACAAAAGAAAACATATGCCTAAAAAAAAAATTTATTTACAACACATTTTTATGATAGAAATTCATTAACAACATAAACATTATATACAAGACAAATGGAGTTGTCATAGTAAAAGTAAGAAAGACAAATATCAGAAATAATAGGCAAGATGGAAAGATCATGAAAATATATTTCATTGAATTTTCTTTAAAAATGTTCATAAATGTTGGAAATAAGCTTGAAATACAATCAAAGTTCTGTAATCAAGACCATTTACAGATGACAATGTTTTTGTAACCACTTAATAAAACACAAGTAATAAGAAATATAACACAAGTTGAAGCTGCTACTCCGAATAAAAATTTAAACTCTTAGACATTGGTGCAGTGCATAAATATGAGACTCATCATTGTTGGAAAATAAGAAGTAGTTTTAATAAACTATCAATCATAAAACTGTGATTACCTGATCAAACAAAACCTAAACTTAACTAACCCCTATTGCTGCTGATTTTTAAAAGGTGACCTACAACAGAAGTTTATCATTCTTCTAACACTCTTAATCAAGTTCAAAGAAACCCAAAATTGAAGTGAAATTATCAATAAATCATACCAAAATGCAGAAGGGAGGATCCTTTACTCTTCATATCCCTTTTCATTTTAAGCGGGTGATCATAATTGTCACGTGGTTATATGTTGGTTTGTTTAACCACTCATTTATCAAAACTGAAGAAAGGTGGAGGGGGAATAGGAAAATTTACTAGAATAAGAATTGACCAAAATTAAACAAGGAGGGATTAATACTTAAGAGGGAGGGAGGCCCAATGTCCACGTAGAAAAATTGAAACATTGAAACTAATATTATTAATAATGCATTATTTCCTTCTTGTATCTTGCTTTTAATGCATACTATGAGAATATAATGTGATAATATCATTATAATCAAACTAATCCATCATATTCCCCATTCATCAATGTTATGCCAACTGTCAAATATATGGGTCATGAAAATAGTCAAAATAAAGTGTACATAACCAGAATACACACTTTAAATCAAAAGGGAATGAAGTTTGTATCATCATATAATATCCCAAATAATGTTAGCAGATAAATTTTGTCATAACCATTAAATAAAATGATAATTAAAATTTGTAACCATTTTCCATCCCATTGCCACTTTCCTTAAAGAACTGCTAAACATCACCAAAATGCCTGGATGTTTCTTCTACAATAGAAGAATTGATCTAAAATAGTTCTTTTTCTCGTTCAATGTTATCCAAGCTCTTTTGGAGTGTTGATATCGCTACCTGAGGGGCTATTTTATTTTGTGGGAACATAGCAGCAATTACATCATCTAAATGAGACATGGACTGGGCTATAACTTCAAGTTATTTATCTCGATTGGAAGATCGACGAAGAATAGTAATATGCATGACATAAGGTTACTTAACATAATGAGAAGATGAATTGAAATTGTCATGAATATTTGAAGACTCAGGCTGTATGGTGGGAATTTGATTGAAGTTTTTCCAACCTTGATATCCTTGTGAAGAGTTATCAGAAGAAGGATGATCCAAGCCATCATTATTTTGGCAGGGTATTTCCTAAAAAAATTTATGTGGATGTAAAGCATATTGGTGAGGTTCATTAGACATAGGTGGTTGGCTAATTTTAGGTGGAGGACCTAAGTAAATATGCCCTGAATTCATCAGAATCTACATTAAAGTGTATTCAAAACCAAATCCTTCTATTTATTCCTTGTTTCCAAAATCCTAATGGCTTGTTACATCTTCCCTCACTTCGTCTAGTAGAACCTCTAGAGAAGAAAATCATAGCTACCAAGAATAATTATTAACCAATGGATTATACCAAATATGGCACAAAAATGATCACATTCTCTTTATAATTTCGTGATACCATTTGTCAAAAAAATTATAAAACATGTGCAAGGCCAAAAACAACATGAGCAAGTATAGGTAAGGCGATGATACGACATTGCATGATGGACGATTTTGACTTTAGAATTGCAAGCAGAATAATGTACATGTCTCTTATGATATAAAATCGAATCAGAAACCCAACGATATTTTCAAGCTGTAATTCATTCATATGTATGAGGAATGTAGCTTTTAAACAAAACGATAACCCTTTTATGGATTTGAAATCTTAGGTGCCTAGAGATTTTGAGTAATAATAAGTGTTAGAAATTTAACATATGAATATCGTATTAAGCTTGGGCTCATTCAAATTGAATTTAATTATTCATTATAATAAGAAAGATTTTGTTTGGTTGTGATAATTTCCACAGGGAATGGGGTTTCTCCTTATAATAATAATTGCATCGATCCATAACCAAAACAACTTCAGACGATGGCATAATTGCTCCAAAGGGAAAACCATGAAGAATGGTTTGCTTTAAGCCATTGAGTAACAACATGTTATTTATTTTACAAAGGTAATTGAGACAAAGTCTATAAGGAAAAATTATGACTATATACAGAGTGAGATGAATGAAATTGACATAGGGCATGGTGGCCATGTCTTTTGAGTCGAAGGAACACAGACTCATTGTTAAAATTGGTAACTAGGTCCAAAATCCATGTTGTGATGCTCAGATGAAGATACCAATATTTTTATTGGGTTCCTCTTTCGTAGAGGTGTAAGATCGATATAAGATTGATCTTAATCTAATGAGAGGAACATTTATTTTGAATTTATTTTTAATAATTTCAAATATGTGCAGGTCGGCCTTAAGGTTTTACACCCCCAGCAGATGTGTCACACACCTCAATGATGGATATATATATAGTCAATGTTGGAGAGCATTTCACTCACTCTCATCCTTAGACATATCCTCCTCTAATTGGATACAAGCATCTGAGAAGCATTTCTCACGTGGGAAAAAGGAAAAAGTTGTTGAAATCGGAAAAAGGACGAAATTTCTGTAGTTAGGGTTTCTGGGCAAGTTTGACCAGCGTTGACTTTGGTCAATGCATGGTCCAAATTGGCTGATTTTTGGTGGAGAGTTTGATCTTTGAAGTTCGTATGCTTTAGCACAAAAATCAAAGTCAAAAGGTTGACCGAAGTTGGAGCTACGTTGACTTTTCTGTACTGTGTTGACTTTTCTGGGGTTGACTTTGAGTTGACTGGGTGACTGATTTGAGGACTGTTGTGACACATTCTGGGTTGGTCGACCAGGAAGAATTTGCTGGTTGAATCATCCTGTTGATTGCCGTAATGCACCAACACATTCTTGTGTTTCTGGTTTGTCTTCTATAGATCCACTGGTATGTTCTATCAGCATTTTACTTAACTTTTTATGTGATTGTTGTAATAAAAGTAAAGTTGCATCAAGCATAGAACGTCTACATAAAATTACATGGTATCAGAGTTGAGGTGAAGACAAGCCCTATTTGTAGCAATCACCGGAGAGGATAATGGGTTCCACAAGCTATATCTTCAAGGAAGAAGACAAATTGACTAGGAAAGATGACTTCCATGCTTGGAAAATGATATTAGATCTCAAATTAGAAGACCAAGATGTTATGGACTATGTGTAGGGTAAAATCCAAGAACCTCCATCCACTGCTATTGCTGCTACCAAAACAAAGTACAAAAAGGGGGAGATCAAAGAAAAGCTGATGATCAGGGAATCCATTCATAAAAGCTTGGTGGCCTACATCTCTGAGTTGGGAAAAACCAAAGAGATGTATAATAAATTGATACTCACTTTCAAGGTCAACAATGCGAATCAAGTACTATTCTTCAAGAATCAATTGAAGAATCTGAAGAAAGGCAGGGATGAGTCTATCCAATCATACTTTCTGAAGCTGACTGAAATCAGGAACAATATGCTAGGTATTGGGGAGACAATAGCTGATCGAGAGATGGTACTCACCGCACTTAGAGGGATATCATCTGAATGGCAAGTGTTCAAAACTACCATTCTAAATAATAATGTGATACCTGACTTTGACGAAGTACTTTCAAGATGTGTTCAAGAAGAATCAAGAATGAAGGATTATGGAAATGGAGGAAATGTTGCATACGCTGCTCATTCTAGAAAGAAGAACTCCGGTGCTCCAAAGAATAAGGGAAAAGTATGGACCCAAGGAAAGAAGGGAAAATGTTTCACTCATCATAGGCCTGGTCACTATGCTAGAGAATGTCCTTTCAAGAAGGATTCTCCCGATAGTGATGACAACAAAAACAACTGAAGGAATGGAAATCAAAGGAACATCAGGTTCAAAGGAAAAAGGAAGGCTTCCTCTGGTGGAAATGATCAACCTTTAAAAAGGTCAAGAAACTTGAGGTATGAGGAATCACATGTTGTTGATAAAAGAAATGAATACATTCTTGTATCTTCCCTCTCTGTTACATCCCCACCCGACACTATGGATGTCTGGTCGATAGATAGTGGTGCCTCAAGGCATATCACTGGGTTCAAGGAATCACTTTCTGATATGATTGGGAAGGATACTAATCTGGAAATTATCCTTGGATATAATGCCACATATCCCGTGAAAGGTACAGGGACTGTGACCCTCCACTTGTCTCAAGGACAAGTCCTTCACTTGCAGGATGTACTCTATGTACCAAATTTGAAGAAGAACCTTGTGTCTATATCGGCCATGGAAGACAAAGATTTCAATGTGGCATTCACTGATGGAAAGGTGCTCATGTGGAATAAGAGCTTCAAGGAAGCTATATCGATTGGGATTAGAGTTGATACACTCTACCATGTTGGAGGAAGTCCACTGGGAGCAATGACATGTGATACTATTTGACAAACTAAACAATGGCACCGAAGGTTTGGACACCTTCACTACAAATCCCTTCCTGAAGCAAGGAAGGTGGTGACAGGGATGCCCAAGTTTCCAAATAATCATGAAGGTGTATGTAAGGGTTGTGCCGAAGGAAAGCATACAAGGGGACCTTTCCCCTCTAGTGTCACAAAGACATCTGATATCTTGGAATTGATCCATTCTGATCTATCTAGTATGCTGCCTGTGACATCCTTGGGAGGATGTTCATATTATATGAATTTCAAAGATGAATTCTATCGCAAAACCTGGATATAATTCTTAAAGAAGAAGGATAAGGCTTTCATGTGGTTCCGTACATTCAAAGCCTTGGTGGAAAATATGACAGGGAAAAAGATCAAGATTTTGAGAACTGATAATGGCACTGAATATGAGTCAAATGAGTTCAAGGATTTTTGCATAGAAGCTAGCATTAAGAGGGAGACCACAAATTTCTATACTCCCGAGAAAAATGGTGTTGCAGAACAAAATAACTAGACCATTGTGGAAGCTTCCCATGCCATGCTATGTGACCAAGGTCTGCGGAAGTTTCTATGGAGAGAAGTTGCGAACACTGCCGTGTACATAGAAAACCAATGCTCGCATTCCACTCTAGAATCCAAAAATCCCGAAGAGGTTTTCTCTAGTAAGAAACCTGATGCCTCACATTTTAGAGTTTTTGGATGTACCGTCTACTTTCATGTGCCGAAAAGAAAAGAGGAGCAAGTTGGATTCTTCTAGGAAGAAAGGAATGTTTGTGGAATATAGTGAAACTTCAAAGGAAAATAGAGTCTATGTGCCTGGTCAGAAGGAAGTGGAGATATGCCACGATGTCAGATTTGATGAAGATACTTCCCTGAGGAAAGTATTCAATCTTCCGATATCTGAGGAAGATACTGAAGCAAGGCCTGGAAATCTAGAGGAACCGAAGGATGAAACAATGCCTGATGTTGAAGGACTGATGGACCCGATTGATCCACCTCCTTCACTAGGAAAGAGACCATCATGGCTCAGGGACACTCACGAGGATGTTGAGGGACATGCTGCCCCAATGGGGGACATTCCGTGAAAGCATGAAGCCGAATAGATACCAAGAGTATCTAGCAGCCATGAGTACTATTGTACAATCTCAGCCTGGATCCTTTGAGGAATCCGTAAAGCATCAAGTCTGGAAGGATGCTATGCACGAAGAGTATGAGTCCAGTATGAAGAATGATGTCTGGGATGTGGTTCAAATACCAAAGGAAAAAGTAGTTGTCACCTCGAAATGTCTCTACAAGATCAAGCATGGATCTGATGGAAGTGCTGAAAAGGTCAAGGCAAGATTTTTTGCCCGTGGCTTCTCTCAAAAGGAAGGCATGGATTATGATGACATATTTGAACTTGTGGCCCAATATACCACCATTATATCTATTATAGCCCTTGCTACTATGCAAGGATGGATTCTTCATCAAATGGATGTGAAGACCACATTTCTGCATGGTGTGATAAAGGAAGAGGTATATGTGGAGCAACCTCTGGGGTTCAAAGTCTAGGATTAAGACACCCATCTCTGCAAGTTGAAGAAGGCCCTCTATGGTTTGAATCAAGCACCCAGAGCTTGGTATAAGAGCATAGATAGCTACTTGATTAAGCTTGGCTTCACTCGAAGTAATGTTGATCCGAACCTTTACTTCAAGGTTGTCAAGGGAAAGCCTCTCATCCTGGTGCTGTATGTGGATGAACTCTTCCTAACAGGTGTTGACCCTCTCATTCATTAGTGTAAGAGGGAGCTCACTACTGAGTTTGAGATGAAGGACCTAGGACTGATGCACTACTTCCTAAGCCTGGAGGCCTGGCAGAGACTTGGTGAGATTTTCCTTTCTCAAGGAAAATACATTTTGAAGCTCCTGGAAAGATTTGGTATGGTGAATTGCAAGTATGTGTCAACACCAATGGAAATCAACTTCAATAATTTGAGTGGCAGCACTGCTGGGCCCATATTTTCAAATCCTACTAAGTATCATCAACTCGTAGGGGCCCTGATGTTCTTAGTGAACACCCATCCAGATATATGTTTTGCAGTGAACACTTTGAGTCAATAGATGGTTGAACCTCATCACTTTCACTGAATTGGTGCCAGGAATCTTCTGAGATACCTTTGAGGCACGATAAGACATGGGCTGAGATACACTGCTAGGAGCGTGACACTCCTTGGATATACAGATGTCGATTGGGCTGGCATTGTGGTGGATCGTAAGAGCGCATCGGGATGTTGCTTCAATCTTGGTTCTGCTTTGATCTCATGGATGAGAAGGAAGCAGAAATCAGTGGCTTTGAGCACCATCGAGGCTGAATACATTGCAACAAGTATGGCCTGTTGTGAAGCAGTTTTCTTGCGAAAGCTCTTTAGTGAGTTTTTTGGACATGTGCTAGATACCACCGTCATACTCTGTGATAACCAAAGTGGGATTCACTTGTCCGATAATCTAGTGTTCCATGATTGATCCAAGCATATTGATATTAGGTACCACTATATCTGGGATATGGTACAGCAAGGCGCTGTAAGGCTTGATCATATAGGAATTGATGAGCAGGTCATGGATATTCTCACAAATCCCCTGGGGAAGGTCAAGTTCCTAACCTTCTGTGAGGGTCTTGGTATCGTGGAACGACACTATGATGTGGGTCCTATTGGACGATGAGCTCTGGGAGCTCTAGGGGGCTTTGGGGATAGCTTCTCGAAGTTATAAGCACTCACGAGGCTAGGCTTGCCAAACCTTGTAGTGCTTTTGCCCCACCATTATGATGTTTGAGTTGGTTTACCTCTCATTATCCGTGCCCAGTATGCATCCTACCCATTGAGCTCAGGGCTCATGGGAAGTGCCTCTCATTTGGCCAATGAGGTGGGAAAAGCTAGAGACTAGTAGCGAACACTGATGGATGCATCAAAGATTGTCGTACTCTCTATCTAGGATGGCACGGTCCAACCACTTGATCTGGGATCAATTATAGTGAGTTTTTGGACCTCCAACTAACTTCAGGTCAGGTAAACCAACTTCGGGTTGGTATGAGACTCTTTGTGAGTCTGATAGAGGTTTCACAACCTCTGGGCTGAATCTGTCAGCCGGGGGAGGATGTCTTTGTGACTGACCCACTTTTGTTCTGAAATAAAGAGGCTAGCAAAGCAATTTACGGTGGGATGACGCACGATGTTTGTTTGGATAGGTGGATGGATTTCTCCCTAGTTGAGAGGGAGTGTTAAAATTGGACAACTAGGTCCAAACTCCATGTTGTGATGCTCAGATGAATATACCGATATTTTTATTGCGTTTCTCTTTCAGAGAGGTGTAAGATCGATATAAAATTGATCTTAATCTGATGAGCAGAAAATTTGTTTTGAATTTATTTTTAATAATTTCAAATATGTGCAGGTCGGCCTTAAGGTTTTACACCCCCAGCAGATGTGTCACACACCTCAATGATGGATATATATACAATCAATGTTGGAGAGCATTTCACTCGCTCTCATCCTCACAAATCTCCTCCTCTAATTGGATACGAGCATCTGAGAAGAAGTTCTCACGTGGGAAAAATGATGATGTTGCTGAAACTAGAAAAAGGACGAAATTTATGTAGTTAGGGTTTTTGGGCAAGTTTGACCATCGTTGACTTTGGTCAATGCATGGTCTGAATTGGCTAATTTTTGGTGGAGAGTTTGATCTTGGAAGGCCGTACAATTTGGCACAAAAATTGAAATCAAAAGGTTGACCAAAGTTGGAGCTGCGTTGACTTTATTGCTGCTGCCATGCGTTGACTTTTATGGACTACTTTTACTTTTATGGGGTTGACTTTGAGTTGACTGGGTGACTGATTTGAGGACTGTTGTGACACATTCTGGGTTGGCCGACCAAGAAGACTTTGCTGGTTGAAGCATCCTGCTAACCACCGTAACGCACCAACACATTCTTCTGTTTCTGGTTTGTCTTCTATAGAACCACTGGTATGTTCTATTAGCATTTACTTAACTATTTATGTGATTGTTGTAATAAAAGTAAAGTTTCATCAAGCATAGAACATCTACATAAAATTACACTCGTCAAATTAGCTTGTTGTGCATGAAAATTTTGAAGGTAAAATAATGAATCAGTGTGGAAATAGATGTAAATAGCCATTTAACAAATATCCATATGAAATTAACCATAAGTTATGAATATACTAACCTGTTACAATGCCTTGTAGTTTCCAAGATGCTAAATGTTCACGAATTATGCATTACATTCACAATCGTTTCATGCTTAGCATGCCATGATGGTTTGGGTTGCTAACTTGACCTAGTGACTATTAGATGCAGTGAAATTTCCAAATGAATGTGCAAAATGATGAGATTTTTCTAAAATAATAAATATATATTCACATATGTCGTTGATCATCAAAACTTATCACAATGGTCGTAGATCGACTGACAAGGAGAGACATTTATTCTCCCATCATTTCATTTCCAGAAATATCGGTGCATTTACACTACCTTAACCTATATTTCCAACTATTAACACAATGCGAACTCATCAAAGTGTGTGGAGTAACATAAACAATTAAACATTATCCCATATTCATGAGTGATCCACAATGATATAACATATCACAATACCAATCAGTAATTGCAGTCAACAGATATGAAAATATGCCTTGTACATTTCACATTACGCTATGTAATTTCACTTATAATGTAACAATATAGGTTTCCCACACTTTGATAATGATCGAAATATATATATATATATATATATAGAAGCAATTATATGGATGCAATAAACCTTTAAAAATATCACCCTTTCTAATATTCCATAACTCATAACTTGTACTATTATGCTTCCTTCGCCAACACTTTACCAAATTTATACTTGCATATATAGGAAAAAACAACGATCACTGCTTCATCATTTTCTAGGTGGAATAATAACATATGTAGAACATATAGTAGTCGTCAAACAATTATTCTTAATATTAAACACAATAGTGGACAATTTTATGGCTGAACATCACCACTTGAGCAACAATGTTTTTAAGTGGTGAATTCCCTCCATCTTAGTTTGAGGTCAACATATGGTAAATTGGTCAGTTAAATAGAGTTTTATTAGTCGTCTAAGAGGCAGGGGTGTTCATATTTTGTAGTTATATTGTAAAATATGAAAGTGATTAATAATAGTGTAAAAACTTGACAAGTCCAAGGGGAATGCGGATGATTGTATGAACCCAAAAATTTTGGTTTACAAAAAATGGAAAAACCATATATTAAACACACACCCAACCTCCTCACATACGAAATAAAGAAAAGGAAACTCACATTACTTCCAGGAGCTAATAGAGAAAGTATATGTGGCTAAGCCTTTTTCCAAGAGCAACTCAAGGGTGAGAAAATCTAGTTCAACAGAGGGAAACATAAGTCATTGCAAAAAATGTGTCCTTTTCCAAACATAGAAAATGATGCTTACCAGTAACTGTATTCCTCATTTTTCATTACATTTGCAACATGAAAACTTATGTTAGCTTGTTGTGCATGTCTGATATCTTATCCAACTAATTCAAGAAGGATCACATAATCAATCCAAAACTAAAAACAACAAATAAAAGATGCAGCAAAATAAAGAAAGATTGTAACAAACACAAAAAAGGAGTAAAAGAACTCAATTTTAGATTTCGACTGATCTTGTAGCAGGATCATCAAAAGGTTTTAGGTGAGCTCCATTTATAGGGTATGACAACAACCATCCAGCAGTATCCTTCAAACTATATGAGTTACTGCCTACTACAACAAGTATTTTATATTGACCAATCCAATTTTTTTGAAACTTGGCATTTTTTCCTTTTTCTGCATGAGTTGCATTCCATAGTAAAACCATGTTCCCTTGTTCAAAGTAGCGACCTTAGATCTTTTATCAAAATACTTTTTGACAAATTTCTATTTTTTCAATTTTCTCTAAAGATTAATTTAATTGTTCATCTAGATCCAGAAGGTAAGAAATCTATTAGTTAGATCATATTTCTTAAATTATTAATTTTGAAAAGCCAATATAAAGGATGCTAGTTGTAGTTCAATTGGCATCACAACCACTGTTAACACTGGAAAATCATATAGGAAGAAGACATTAGAAAATTTCAGGCAAAAGGTATAGATAAAGATTTACAGAGAAGAAATGCATTACATGAACTAAAAATTAAAATTTTCCTAAGGTTAGCACGCAAACCTTTTGGACAGTGCATAGGAAGAACTGGCTTTGAGTGCGCATTGTGGCTTTTCCTTCAATAGCCACGAAGAGCGTGTCTATTCCTCCAATAGCTACACAATCTTGGAAATGTGAAATGTCATTATCCAAGACCACTTGGCACACTTGGAGAAAAGGATTCTCACTCACCACATATAGTCTCCTTTGAGCCACCTCGAGGCTTTATTGGAGCACACAAAGGAATGATACCCACACTCTTGTGTCACGATACATCTTGGACCAAGAGAGGGAGGGAAAATTTCAAATTGGTCTATAAAATTTAGCCATGGGAAGAGAAATGGGAGACAAATTGTTATTCTTGCCAAATTTATCATCAACAAAGTAGCTTGTGTTGTCTAGTAGTAAGAAGATTCGAAGGATTCAATTGTTGGCCATCCAACACCTCAATACAAGAGAGAAGATTTCATTGCATATCCATTTATCTACCATCGTTTTAAAGGGAAAAGAGGCTTGCTTAAAAATTGGGGGAAGAGACCCCCTTGTCTTGCAAATGGGGGGTTCGTAGCTTGAAGGATCCAATACAAGAGATTTAGCATTCTATCCTCTACTACCACCAACACCTAATAAAGGGATAAAGCTCTCTATTGTTGAGTTATTATTGTGTTTTTCTCTTGAGTATGCTTTGTGTCCATGTTGCTTTTTTTTGTTTCATTGTTTATGTAGCATGCTATGTTTCCATTTAACTTAGCTTATTACATGCTGAACTTGTTCCACTAACGTTTGAAAAACCACCTTGACCTGTGACTTGCATGTAGGTAAGCATTCCCCCTACTAAGCAAAGTGTGTGCAATTCACCTATGCACCAAATACATTACCCCATCAATGGCGAGTCCACTAGATTCTTTCTTTTGAGTTAATGGTTGTTGATGCAAGTACTTCTTCCTACTTAGCTTGTTGCAAAATCACTTCAGCATCCTTTCAACACCTTGAATCAACCTCACTTCAGAAGTTTTTCCCAGAGGAGGAATGTTTTGCTTTTTCCCGACTGAACACATTCTGTTTAGAAATAAGCGCACTTCACGCATGTGGGTGGATAAGCTGCACGTTAGGTAGCAAGCCAATTTTCACTTTTTTTTTCTCATTTTTTTTAGTTGTAAAGTGTTTCAAACCATTAAGAAATTTGTAATCACTGTGCTATGCTATTTCATGACTGTTTAGGATGATTATTTGCTAGAATTTATCTTAGCAACTAACTAGTTTTAATTTTAGTTTTTTATTTTTGCAAATCATACATAGTTTAAGTACTGAAAAGTAAGTGGCCTTCAATCCACTTATGTTCTTCAAACAAACGATTTGTTGATAAAAGATACATAACACATAGAGTAATTAACATGAACTTCAGTGGTCGATATATCTAGATATATTTTGCTAATTCACATTTTTTTAATTTTTTGCATTAGATTAGTTGAAATTTTGCATTAGGAATCGGGACTAGGACCAAAATGTCGAAAAGAAAGGAAGTAATATTTTCCACCCTTGCATCTCATGGTGAGCCCTGGTATGCCTATGAATTCTTTACTAAGACAATTTACCATCTCCCTATAGTGCAAACATAGTATAAATAGGCAAGGTGTAAGCAACCCATAATCCACACATCGTTTATTTTTTCAAGGAACAATCATACATAACATAATTAGAAAAGGATTGCAAAGGATCAGTGCATATCCAAATCGCATAACACTTGTGATTTTAAACTCCAAATCGCACATGAAGCATGGGTAAGCATTGGACGAAAAGGAACCCAGTGTGCTGGGACCTTTATCCTATTCTTACAGTTACTTCACCAAGGCACACCCTAAGAAAATTGAGACTCTCTAAAAATAATCACTAATCAAAATCACTAAATTATTCCCACAAGGGCCACAAAATAAATTATAGTTTAGGTTAGGGCCATCAATGATCTGCATTCAATTAGCCACCTTTTTCATTCTACATTTTGAAACATAGATGTTAAATTCTTAGGGAGCTTCAAATATGTCTATCTGCCCACGGAAAAAATACCCAAGCATTACCAGATATCCGTTTCCGAGGGGGTTAAACTTAGGCCCAGTTCGTGGGGTACTCTATAGGGATACTTGACCCATCCAGTGCTTTCTACTGATAACTGAATACGAAGAAGCTCAAGAATTGAATGCTCACGTGTGGCAACAGTACTTTAGTGGCGATAATTATGGAATCCTTCCCTATAGGTGACAGTGTAGGCAACATTAGATCCTCTTACCATTACCTTGGTCGATTCTTTGACTTCTAGAAGGTTTCACCAGTTCTTTCATGATGTTAGCCCCAACGCCCATAAGAATACATATTCACAAGGCTTAGTTACATTGAGAATGTATTAGGTATTTTTATGCTTTATCATACAAAAAACAACCAAACCATATTTTTTACTTTCTTGGTCACATAGCTTTAAATTAAATGAAAATTTACCTCTTATTTTTTCTCTTTCCTTTATGCATGTGATCATATATGCATTGATAAAAATATTTATTCCCTAAAAAAACCAAATGTATCACCAATATTAATCTAGTCTACACCATAATGGACCCAATGGGACCTCATTGTTCTAGGAGTTTTCAGGACCTCCCCCCATTAGAGGGAAAGTGCCAAGTCTTTCACCATTTAGGTTTCAAATACAACACACCACCATCATTATTGGTTCATCCTTTATAGGGGAATCTATGATTGGAAAACCCCAAGGGTCACCCAAAACCACACCAATGGAAACCCCAGCAGGGTCACCAAAATAAAATCCTCCCGCAACCCCTAGAGAGCAGAGGAGAACTACCCATTCAAGTAGTTAGTAGAACATTAATCAAGGGACTCCAGACGGTAATATTCCAGAGGCACCCCCCATAAACTGTCACACTAAGACACCTGTGTTTCCATAATACACAATGGGAGTCGATAATCAGTTACCCTTCTTAGCATCTCTGAATATTCTAATTCTAACAACTAATGACCCCATTACACATAGCCTTAATTTTCCTCCCATGCCCACGAAGCTCCCTTCGGATATACTAAAGTTCAAAGGGGAGAAAGCGGAATACCCAGGAAATCATATTACGATTTTCCACCTGTGGTGTTCATCCAATAGTATCATTGATGATATTATTCGACTCAGAATTTTTCAACACACCCTTACTGGGCCTTCAGCGAAATGGTATGTCAAGCAGTCTTCTACTTTGCATGGAACCTTTAGCGCCCTCTTTTCCATGTTCCTCGCCTATTTTCAGCTACCCATTAACCATGATTCATGGATGGAACTACTGACTCATTTTAGGAAAACACCAACTATCAATATTTCAGACCATATCCACGAATGGCGGCAACATTGTAGTTTGTGTAAACATAAACTTGATGATAGAGTGTTGTTGGAATTATTTTTTAAAACTCTCATAACAGATATATCAAAAGACATTGCGACATAGAAAAATAACTCTCAGTAAGATGCCATTAGAAAATCCCAGTAGCTTGAACTCATCTCCATCTAGTTAGGATATGCTTACAATGTCCAGTGAAATGCCATGCGCCTTCAAACTTATAGAGAGTTACCAGGTGCATTGAATATTGGTGACAATTTGATCTCGTCTTTGGCCCAAAGTCACCTAGGCAACAGTAATCAATACCTAGGATACTCAGGGAGTTACCAGGTATGTCGAATACTACAAAAGGTTTGATTCGGTCTTTGACTAAGGTCACGTAGGCAAGAGTAATGAGTACCGAGGATAATCAAGAGGTTATCAGGAATGTCAAATATTATAAATGGTTTGATTAAGTCTTTGGCCCAAGATTACCTAGGCAGGAGTAATCAGTACCCAGGATACTTAGGGAGTTACTAGGTGTTAGGGTCCTATAATAATAGGGTTCATAAATTTTAAATTGACTTTGATAGTCTTGTAAATATGTATATACCTTTCTTTCTTCAAGTTATTTTCCCATATTTTGAAAAGAAATGAAAAATAATAAAAATCCAAAAAGAGGGTAAAAAGTCCTAAAATAAAGATCAAAGGACTTAGAAAAATATAGACCCCAAAGGAAAAAAGAGAAATAAGACCTGAAAGTGAGAAAATCCAAATGCCAATACTTTTACTTTTACTGGAAGAATAATGATTATGTGTAGAGTGTCAATAAATTCCATAATCCATGATCAGTTAAAAAGTTTAATCTTAACTTTTCATGCTTTCAATTTCATGTTTTAGATAGAGAATAAAGATTTGTCAGACAGTTTAAATTTGAAAAATTAGTATATAGGTAGAAAATAATGAGGAGCTCAACAGTTTAATATGAGCCCTCGGAAGAAATAAGGTAGACTTAGATAGTTTTATGCTTTGAAAGAAAAATGTTTTAAGGTTGCAAGCCTAAATGCACCTATAAAGATGAAGAAAAAATGTTAGAAATAAAGATGGGTAGGTAGAAATTAGTTGAGAAATCATGTAATAAATCATCATCGGGAAAAAATCACTAATTTACCCTCACCTACAAGTATTCAGTGTTCTAAACTATCAGTCAAAAATGCTCTGAGCATTTCTCTGACTTTTGTTAGGACCGGACCCAAGGCTCAATGACTAGTTAGCTAAAAATATTGAATTCCCACACTAGACCCATATTCATCAACATTTACCCTTCATTCATAAATCATGATCCCTTTTTCCTAAGCAAAAACCCATTTTTACTTAGTAAAAGATAAACCCTAAATAGCTAATCTCATTCCCTTTCAAAAAATAATTCATAAATCCTCAAAATGCATTTATCCTAAGTATAAGTGAAATAATATTAAAAAGACAAAAATTCTTTACTTTTTCTATGATTTACACTTTACTTACATATTAACATGTGTTTTGTTTCCATTTCACTACCCTTTTTCATATTAACTTCTAACTAAAACTATTAAACCCATAAACTACACCTTCTGGTATATATTAATACCCATATTTTAAATAAACTCACAAAACCCTTTATTTTAAGTTTAGACCAATGTTAAATATCCCCATGTGTGCAAAAATAAAAAAACCCTGCCTAACTATCCCATTGGTCTAAACCTATCCATAAACAAATATCTTACCCCTATAGTTTTCAAACAAATGCCAAAAACGTTTGAAAATACTATATAATATAACTGGCACCCACATATATATTTATTGAAACATTTCATAAATGTTTTTATTTAAAGATACATTATTTTTTCCCCCCGCCATTATATAACCAAAGTATAAACCTACCCCTCCGCTATATCATATAAACTAAGGTTGAAATGTATTTAATGTGTATTTCTAAAAATTTATGACCCATGCTCACATTAATAAACCGCCAGTCCCACTCCTCCATCCCGATGCAACTCCCCAAAAAATCTGGACCATTCTCATTCAAAGCTCAGATCCGATGGCTAAAACAAAATATCGCATAGAAAAGTTGCGCGATCACCCAAGCGCCAAAACTGCGCGAAATGGGTTGTTTTGTAATTTTATCTCTCCCCCATGTGGACGATTCCTATTCGATCGTGTGGGTTCAAGCCAAAACCACTTACTGCCAAATTTCCGCATGATAACCACTATGGTTTTTGATCCCTTGAAGCCTGAAACCACCCTTCCCACTGATGTGACAATCATTCAATGCCGAAGTAATATAACCAAAATGCATATTAAACCTTTGAAACATAATTCATTCCTTTATATTCTGCGTTAATATTTTTCTCGCACCTCTCTCATTGTAATAACATCCTTTTTTTCACCATTTTATGCTCGAAAAACCTGCAAAACTCGACCAGCAACCATTGAATACTGCTGAGGAGCTATACATTGCTCCAGAAAATATACAGATGTTACCAACTCATTCAAAAAACCTCCGAAGCTATTCTGAAACCCAAATTCCTACATACAATAGGTATTTTTCTAAAATTTGAACCAACAATCAAGTTCAAAGACATTTCAAAGAACAAAAACATGCTTAGAGTTTAAGAAATAATTTAAGGAATTTGCGAAAAAGCCCCAAAAACAGGCTAAACCCTGTCAATTTTTTTCGAGAAACCTTGTTTTACTGTTGTGCGCTATTTTGAGGGAAAATTGTGAGTTTTTTCAAACTGATGGTCTATTTCAACACCTTAAATAAAACCAGAAAAACTATTAAGATATCCTAAGCCTATGTGACCTAACTCAAGAGATTTTCAACCCTATTTCTCAGTGAGAGACTCAAGAAACCCTTGTTTCTTGTTTTAAACCAATAAAAAGCCTCTAAACCTCTTTCACAGACCTAATTGGAAAGAAATCCCAAAGAAAAAGCTATACTTTTCCAAATTTATCAAAGAAATTCTCTGCTAAAGTAAAATACTCCTTCAAACTATTTGAACTTGCAGAAAGTATCCAAAATGCCTAAGCAAATCACAAGCAAGCCTGAAGGATTCAAAGTACCTAAACCTACCCCTACTATAACTTCTAAGACTTCCATAGTGGTAAATCCTCTTCAATCACCTGTTGTTGATGTTGAACACATCCCAGTAGCTGATATTGATTATAAGACAATAGATCCCATTGTTGAATTTAACTTGCTGGATATTCATAATTGGAGTTATGAAAAATCATTAGATAATGATGGAGAAGTCCAGATTTTGGAATCTCATTTACCCAAATATGTTGTCCCACTAACTCACCCATGTCAGGAGGTCATTAGATTGTGTTATTAGTATTATATGCCTGATCAAAGAGCCATAGTCAATGCAAATAAATAATTGATTTTCACCATTAATGATCAATCTATCAATCAAATGTTACAGATTTAGCCTGACCCACAATAAGTCCCGTTATCTATAGAAGCTTTAACCCAGCTGTACAATGGCCTAGATTTCCCCAAGAGATTCATGATTTTCTAGACTTTCATGCCCTCTCATGTAGAAATTCCAAAAATGAATCCCTCATATTCTACTGCTAAATTCCCAGAAGGTTCAAGGTAGGTGATTTCCATGCTTTCGTTCATCCTGGGGTACTTTATTGATGAATACACTGATGAATCCATCCTTGGTTTCTTATCCACTTTCACTCTAGTTCAACCCCCATCTATAATCTTTGATAATGATGGTTATATTGCAGATAGTACCCATGATCAATTGATCAAATTTTCAACTGAAGGAGTGTTCAACTACACTTCTTTCCTCTTCCATATGTTTTTATATTTCCAATCAGATAAATTTCCAGTTACTCTCCAAAAAATGGACATAGAGGGTGTTAGTATGATTCTTTCGTCGTAAAAGATCACTTTAGCTATGCATATCAAGTAGCCCTAACATCAAGTATGGCTGCAAAATATCCTTAAGTTTGCTGCATAAAATTAGATCTAAGCATAAAAGATATTAAGCAGATAAGATATAAAATAGCTCCATGCATCCAATGAACAAGACAAGAACAATGTATAAAAAGAATCTTATATTATATTAAAGAATGGGGCACCTGAGAGGAAAACAAGAAATATGTTTTCCAGTTCTCCTCAGTGGGAAGGGTTCTTGGATGTCCTCAGTGTTTCAGATCTAAAATTCCTCTCTTTGGTTAATGTGGAAAACCCTAACAAACATGGAACTCAATGAGAGTTCAAAATGCAAATAAATGGAAATGGTGACCAAGAGTAGATCTAGTGTGATCTAATACAATGGAGGTGACTAATGAATGGGGAAAACCCTCCTATTTATAACAAAATATTGGGGTGTTCTAGAACTCGGTGCATGAATAAAATATTATTAATCAAATTCTAGAATCACCCTTTAGGAATATTTTATTATATTTGTTGGAGGGAAAAGGGCTTTTGACATGGGTCAATTCCTTTATTTAAAAATAACAAATAAATAAATGATTTATTTATTATTTTAAGCGAGATGAGGGGAATATAATTAAATAAATAATGGTTTATTTAATTATTTATATGTGATTGAGTCAAAAGAATATTATGTAAATAATGATTTAAATAACTTATTCTTAGGAAATAATTAAATAAATAATGATTTATTTAATTGATTACCTTGTTTTGGGTTAAATATGACCAAGAAAAGTAAACAAATGTGGTGAAAGAAATTTTACTTGGGGTAAAATTGGTCTTACATGGTGTACTTGGGTTCATCTAACGATAATGGGTTAGATGACCAAAAAATGGTGTAACAGATTTCCCCCCAACGTACGAGTGTTAGGAGAAAATTGTATGACCAAAGTACTTTGTAAGAACTTAAGCATTAGATAGTAAGATAAAAATGAAAGAGAGGAATGTAAGGTGATCTAAAGTGGTGGAGGACTAGACCCAGAGGAGACGAGACTTACAGGTGCAACAATTCTCAAGTGTATGATGTGGTACCAATGTGAAAGGCGGCAGGGAAGGCATACCTATGCCCGCCGAGACAATAGTACAAAGGATAAGGCACCTGGAAAACCATGGAACACAATAGTAAAGCTAGTGCTGGCCTAAAAATGAGCCAGAAAACAAGGATGAATCCCACATACATTCTATGCCTGGAATAATCGTCAAGACTTATACAATATTTTTGTAGTACATGAGATATAAATACACCCAAATGCCCCCTACACACGGGGAAGGGTTCGCGAAATCGGACTGACACGTGCAAATCGAAGAGGTGCCCCAAGCGACTGAGGTTGATATCATCAAAGGAGAGGAGCTGCATCAAGGGCTGGAATGAAGAAGTCATCTGGGTGTGTGGGGGGCTACCTGCAGGGCCACCCCCTCATGAGGGCTGAGACATCTCACACACACCCGGGTATCACCAATAGCTGTTGTTGCATCACTGAACCATCAAGTGTGTAGATTGCGAGCGAGTGGAAAAGGGCTCGAACCAAGGTACACTACCCCCCTAGACCTGACTTTTGGAGTAAATGGGTTGATGTCGACAGAATTAGGTCCGCCATTTGTGAGGTAGTAAGGGAATCTCAATTAAGGCACGGGAGAAAATAGTGGAGCGATGCACAGATGTAACTAAGGATGATGATGAACTGAGGGCTGGTGCTAATGGGGACCATAAAAATCATGAGTACAAACTGGTAACTCATGACGGAAATTATCACGAATGGAGATGAGTGTGTGGGAAAAGTGGTGCCCCCCACTGAACTGTGGTGTATGTGAGAAAATCTAATTTTAAGGGGATGTGAGGGAAGACTTCATGGACAGCGGGTGTCCTAGTGAAGTAGCAAAATGTGAAAACAAATATATGCTAGTTATCTACAAGAAAAATAAAATGTGCATTTCGAGTGGGAAATGCTAGGGGTAATATTTCTTGAGATAGAGTGCATTGCGCGGATTAGGAAGGGGGTGGCCTTCAAAGTCCTCTAAAAGATAGGCCCCCTTCCCATGGTCTTTACTGATAATGTAAGGACCGAGCCATAGTGAGTCGAACTTCCAATGACCAAGGGTATCATGGGCCTGGTCATAGACTAGAACAAGGTCACCTTCGTGAAATTGGCGAGGGTGTAATTTTCTGTCATACTGAGCTTTGGTGCACTTTGTGGCCGCTTCAAGAGTTTGCAATGCAACACGACGGTCTTCAGAGGCGTGCTCGAGCATGATAAGTCATTTTTCTAGAGGTTGGGTATCAGGGAGGAGTTTGACGGCCAGGTGAAGGGAAGGGATTTCACACTTGATTGGTAGGACTGCCTCCTCATCGAAGACGAGGTGGAAAGGAGTGAAACTAGTGGCGGTTTTAACTGAAGTCTGATAAGCCCACAAAGCAAGGAAGAGCATAAGGTGCCAATTTTTTTTGTGCTTATTCACCGTTCTTTGAAGCATGGTCTTAAGAATTTTGTTGACTGCTTCAACTTGGCCATTACCTTGGGGGTAATAGGAAGATGAATATTGGTGCTCAAAACCCAAGAGTGCGGATAGCTCATGCCAGATCTCATCTTCGAAATGTTGGCCATGGTCAGAGACTAACTGTTTTGGAACTTCGAATCGAGTGATGACATGGTTAAAGAAAAAGAGGGCTGTGGTGGCTGTCGTATTGTTGAATGTTGGCATAGCTTCAACCCATTTGGTGAAATAGTCAACTGCCATGATGATGTATTTGTGGTTACCAACGGAGGGAGGTCGACATTCTATAATGTCAATTGCCCATTTACAAAAAGGGCCAGCTATGATGACAGGATGGAGGGGAGTGGGAGGAGCTCGCGCCTTGGGGGCGAAATGTTGGCAATTGGAACAGTGTTTGACTGCTTCAATGCAATCACTGAAGAGAGAAGGCCAAAAATACCCGGCACGCATGATTTTTTGGGCAGTGGCAAGGCTGGACAGATGGACCCCACAAGCACTGCTATGGCAGGCGTTAAGGACTTGTTCAGCTTCAGCGTGTGTGAGGCAACGATGAAGGACAGTATCTACTCCACGACAATAAAGGTTTTCGCCGATTAGAAGGTAGGGAGAGGCTTGGTGTCGGATACATCGTCGGGCAACGCGATCAAGATGAAGGGAGAAATTTTGGGTTCGCAGGTAATTAAGGATATCACCGTACCAAGGATCATTAGTGGTGATGGCAAATAAATGTTCATCGGGAAGAGCATCATTAATAGGAGTGTCTTGCGTCCCGATAGGCAAATCGGAAATGAGTTCAGCGAGGGCTAAACCTTTCTTAATTTTTGGGGTGACAAATTCAAGGTCAAATTATTGGAGAATAACGACCCAATGAGCGTAATTCCCACTGAGGATGTGTCGACTCAACATGAAAGCCATGGGATTGGAATCAGTCACAACCTTGGTGGAACGCAGGAGGATATAATGACGCAGTTTTTGGACTGAGAACACAACAGCTAGTGCTAACTTTTCTAAATGAAAACAAATGGAAATGGTGACCAAGAGTAGATCTAGTGTGATCTAATACAATGGAGGTGACTAATGAATGGGGAAAACCATCCTATTTATAACAAAATATTGAAGTGTTCTAGAACTCGGTGCATGAATAAAATATTATTAATCAAATTCTAGAATCACCCTTTAGGAATATTTTATTATATTTGTTGGAGGGAAAAGGGATTTTGACTTGGGTCAATTCCTTTATTTATAAATAACAAATAAATAAATGATTTATTTATTATTTTAAGGGAGATGAGGGGAATATAATTAAATAAATAATGGTTTATTTAATTATTTATATGTGATTTAGTCAAATTTAACTAAGAATATTATTTAAATAATGATTTAATTAACTTATTCTTAGGAAATAATTAAATAAATAATGATTTATTTAATTGATTACCTTGTTTTGGGTTAAATATGACCAAGAAACGTAAAAAAATGTGGTGAAAGAAATTTTACTTGGGGTAAAATTGGTCTTACATGGTGTACTTGGGTTCATCTAACGATAATGGGTTAGATGACCAAAAATGGTGTAACAGAGGGAAATCCTCTTTCTGTCATTTTTTGGACATCTTTGCTCAGAAAAGAATGTGCAGATTTCACATATTCAGAATTTTTAGAGTTATTTTTACATCCAGTGATCACAATGTTAACCAAACCAGAGCGGGCAAGAATAAATGAAGAAATGAAAAAGATATTGCAGTTGTCATAACAGAGTAAGGTTGGTGACTGGTATTTATATGAAAAATATACTGAGATCAGAGTCTTTGGGTCAAAATTGTTACCGTACAAGTTAACCGAACATCCTTCAATGAGGATCTTTTCCTTGGAGTATATTAGGCAGATCCTAAATTCTCATTCTATAAATTTCATGGTAGCAATGAAGAAAACACAATTCAAATTAAAAAATTAGATAGTGCCATTCATATGCAATCATAGGGATGCAGAGAATGAAGCAACAAATCAGTTATTTGAATTCAAATTTGAAAAAAGTTTTCCTTTGAATTATGATCCACAAGGGATCCTGATCAAGATAAGGGTTAAATCTAGGTTAACACCCTTCATCGATGAAGAAAAACTAGAAATAGAAAAGTTTGCAAATCAGATTCAATAGACTGAAAACACTTTAAGAGATGCAGTGAATAAAGGTAACACTAGTCATACCTTAGAGACTGCAAATCAACCAGAGAACTCCACTAAAAGGGTAAGGGAAGAAAGAGCCTATGTGGCAGAAACTACAATTGAAACTAAGTTCAAGCTCATATATAAAAAAAGGCCCAAGTTAGATTCAGTAAGTAAAGGAAAAGTAACAATTGAGGTGGAAGAAACAGAATTTATGGAGACCAAACAGATTTGGAAAAGACAAATGTTGCTATTGTGATTATAAATGAGCCAACCACCAACAATCAGAATCAAGAACAGGTTAATACTGAGGATAAAAAAATGATAGAGAGACAACAAAGCATGGAAGCTTCCTCATCCCAAACAGCTGAGGAAAAAGATTTGGATATCGGGGAAATATACAAACAAATTAAATCTAAGAATGAAGAGATCAAAAATGAAATATATTCTGAGTTTTTTAAACAAAAACCAGATAACCAAAACAGATTCCTGTCAGCATTTGATTATTCTAGTAAAAAACTGATCATGTTAGTATTGCAACCCACAGTACCAGTTCCAAAGACAGTGGCTGACTATAAGAAATTTGATCTAGAAGTAGCAAAAGACAGTATTTATGAATTAGATCAAATAGAGTTTCACAGGCAGAGTTCAGAAATGTTGTACTCCACTGTTACAACAAAGGCCATGAGTGTTCAAAAACTTGAGAACACTATCACTAACATGTAAGATCAGATGAAACTAGACAAAGTCTCATTATATGCTAAGGATCTGAGAATTAAAGCCTTAGAAGAATTCATAATTAAAGTTGGATATAACCCTGCTAATGTTAATGTGGCAGATTTATTATTGAAAAAGAAGAATGAAGACATTGCAGCCTTGAGGAAACAACCTAAGCTTCCTCCAAGTGAACATCCACAAGCTAAAAAAATCACATAAGAGGATAATGAAAAAGATGATATGATGAACATCATCTTACAACTTACAATACAGATTAAGGAGATGGAGATTCAGATGGAAAATCTTGTCCAAGAGAAGGAAACAGTGAAAGCACCATAGATTCCTACAATTATTCCAGTAATCACTGCAACAGTGCCTTCAACTTTAGCTGAAAAGTTGGCACCCAAAGAACCACTGGCTACTACAGTGCTAGTGTCTTCTTCCACAACCTCAGCTAATGAATCATCTATAATAGCAATTCAACATACAGATGAAGCTAGAAAAATAGTGAAAGAAATGGAAGAAATGTATTTAAAGACAAATGAGATTAACAGGTTGAAAAAGACGGTAGAAAATCTTGAGAATTCAAATAAATTGGCTCAGACAAATGCCAAGACACATGAACAAAATGCCATCAGACTAAATGAAGAGTTGAGGAAATTGCAGAAGGAATTGACATTAAAGGAGAAAATATCATACATCAACAATCACCTTTGGAACAATGTCATTGAAGCCATCCATGATGTGTGGCCTTCAATACAGGTAATTTTTGAGCAAAGAGAGTTATTACTAAAAGCACAAGAAGAAATTCAAAAGAGTCAAACTGAACTGGCTGACAAACCAGAGCAAGCTTTAAGGCTAATCACCTTCCTTAACAACAAAAATAGACAGGAGTTAGAAGAACTCAAGGTTACAAACAGAAATGAAACTATCCTAGAAATTAGGAAAGTTACTACAAAGAAAAATTTGATGAGGCGACTTGAAGAAAAGTGTGAAAGTATGAATACCGCCATAACCAATTTTATGATTAAATTTACAAATTTGAGGCAAAAAGGACTGCTTGAAATTATGGTCATTAATGATAAATTCATGCCTTAGAATGACTATGATAAGAATATTAGAGATTTTGCAAAAGAACAGGTAAATAAACCATCAGGTCAATGCATTCCAACTGGAAAAGTGTTACTCAAGAGTTTTGAAGACTTATTCTACTTGCAACAGGAGATAAAACACTTGTTTGTCATCAAGCCAAACTTTGCTAGAAATACTAAAGTAGATGAAAACTTTAGGAAATTAAAGAAAATACAAATTCCTAAAGATGAGGATTGGCAAACACTCACAGATATATTATGAAGGATAAAATACAAAAAGATGAAAGAAGGAAGAAAACTGTTTTTTGATTTACAATCAAAACATATTTTTATAGCAGTAAACAATTTTTTATTATGGTTAAAGAGTATCAGAGTTTAGAGAGTATCAATGAATAAAGAGAATTCGAGAAAAAGTATCAGACAAGGCAGATCAGATTTCAAAAAATATCTAAGAGGCAGCAAGGAGGACACCAAGGCAGCCAGCTGCATCTTATCCTCTAAATAGTTTCTATTTCTTTTGAATAAATAGGACAACTTGCTGATTTGTTAAGCAGTTGTCTCTATTACTTTTGTAAATATATTTTATTTTCCTAAGATAATTCCTAGAAGTTTTCAAGGATTTCTTGTAAATAAATATGTATAAATACTTCATCTTTGGAAGTATTTTAGGTGGAATAAAATTGCTGAATATTGTTATAGTCATTTCTTGTTGCACTTCAAAGCTTTTGTGTGTCAAATTTCGAGTTAGCAGGCTGGATCAAACCAATTGGCATCATACTTCAGGATTCCTGTGATGATCTATTTGGAGTGAAGTATTTCCTTACTTGTCATTGTTATCTTTCTTTGTTACATGCATCCATCTATGTTTTCTCTAAATCTGAATGAATAACTAGGAGCATTTCTACAGGATTTGTTAAAAGCACCCTATTTTTAACTAGTTATCATTTATATGTTTTCCTTTGATTTTCAATGTAGGGAACCCTTAATTTCTCCCTCTCTCGTTTGACCTCTTCCTACTACTTCTTTTTTCAGATCAAAGGATTCTTAAGTTCCCTTTATAGCGATCATACAACCTCATAAAAATAATTTTCCAATATCTTCAAGGGTTATATATCTTTCTCTGAAAAAATTTGACCTTTTGTCCTTGATCCCAGTCCCGTTTGCTTGATTTTGACTCCTTATCCCAATGGAAAAATATATTTCCCACTATCCCTCCTTTCAAGTGATTTTTCCCACAAAAGCAAAACCAAAGCTGCACATTCATAACTAGCCTAATATTTACAAATTGAAACAAAGTTGAATTTTAACGAGAGAGCCCTCTCTGAACCTTAGGAAGGCTAGATCCTAGAGTTTGAAGTTGGTTTGTGGTTACCTTTAGTATTCTTTGACTAAAAACCAAAATCTCACAACTTTAGAATTACTACAGTGCTAACACCAGGTATGTCGAATACTACAGATGGTTTGATCTGGTATTTTTCCCAAGGTTACATATGCACCAATAATCACTACCCAGGATACTCAGGGAGTTACCAAGTGCATCAAATACTACAAAGGGTTTGATCCAGTCTTTGGCCCAAGGTCACCTAGGCATTAGTAATCATTACCTAGGATACTCATACGATTCTACTCAGAACATATCACAACTTGGCTATCGTGAAATTCACCCCAACACTCATATACCAACTAGGGACAAGGGAAACTATATCCTCCATTCCCCAAATAGAATGGACCATCGCCACAACATAATGTGTCATTCAATCTAGTGCAACCTTCCCAGGCTCATTAGAAACCATACAACCAAGATAATTATGAGAATCCTCCAAATGTTGCAGAAAATAAGTCAAGGAACAAATAAAAGGGAGATCCTCGACTGGGGAAATAATCAGAAAATCCCCCCAAGGTCTCGAACTGGGGGTAACCCCAACCATTGTCAAAACTAGGAGAAAAGTAATAAATCCAAAGGGGAAAATGGAGCTCAGAGTATCCGATCATGGAACTGGAAGAAACACAGTGATCAACACATCATCATGGTCAATCTAGACCTCATAAATCCCGATTTTAGAAAAATTCATTTTTAGGCCCCATGCCCACCCCCTCCATAACACTATTCAGGTGTTCCATCTCTTTTTTCTTTGAATTCAAGTTATTTCAAATATATTTGTATGAAAAATATGCTTTTAATTGGGGTGTTTTCTGCAGGTAATGCAACCACGCCAAATCACTATATGCCCCAAACAATAAAGGTATAAGAGAAGGTATCATTCTATCCTTAGCATGATAGGATTCCCTCTAACGTTTTGTATATCTTGACATCATTTCTTCAAAATAAACAAACCATAGGTTTCATTCACCCGACCATGTCTATCATCACCCCATCTTTCACATGATAAAAACCCTTCTAGGTCGGTAGAGCCTCACCTTCCATCGTATCCATCACTCATGTAGACCATACACCAAAAGTCTGGAGCCATGGCCATAAAACCCGAGGCCAAGGAACCACTTCATGTTTCTTCATCCATCATCAATCATCAAGTTAAGTTTTACCCATTTTATTTTAAAACCCCATTCCTTGGTTTCCATCCTCATAAGTGAATCAGAAAAAAATGCACCATCGTGTTTCACATTTAGCCTATCACAACCCCATCAGCATAGCCCATTTGCAACGTTTTCATTTCCCTCATCAACCCCACACTGAGAACAACCAATGGGGCCCCCACCATCAACAAAACACATTCCTCACTCTATAGTGAATGATCATTCACATTTATAGGGGCACCTGTCTCCATGCTTGTACATCCAAACCCATTTTATATTATTTTGGCAAGTGCACAATTTTTTTTTAGAGAGCACTCCCATTGATCCACTCAAATTTATCACCTAGAAGTGGTACCTAATCACCCTTGGTTATAGCTACGCATTTCTTACCACACCCCACCATAACACTCATAAAAAAAATACGCCCACCCTAGATGTCCTACTGACTCTAGGGATTTCCTCACTAGAAATTATTGTTACTACCACCACTCACATTTATAGCTCCGACGTCAAGCCACCTAACTACCATCATCAATTATAGCCATTTATCATCATCATGCCTAGTTAACCCATCACACCACACCCTACTATATAATATAAATTGGTCCCTTGCATTAGTAATCATCGTGATCAGTTTATGCTTCCTTATTGTTGAGTACAACAAACATTTTTGAAGAAGGAGGTAGTACCATGGATGACTCCTCACGTTAATAGGGGCAAAAATGAATGACACTATGCAAATTAAAATCTCCCATTGATGTCATCGATCCTCTTGAAATTTGACTTCAATATAATATTTCAAGTCAAGATTTTATTGTACTTCATAATTTTTGCACTCTGTCAAAATTCGTCAAAGACCAATGACTTGATAAGCACCTCTTTCAACAATGCTTACACGGGAAGGTCCCCAACAGTCAAAGACCCATGCATACAATAAGCACTTGTTCTCAACAAACGTGACATACCAAGATTATGCATGTGGGCACCACATTCAACCTTCTTTCAAATAAAAAACGACCCCAATGGCATCAGTAACCGTCGTCGTCAACTAGCAACAAATCACTACCAAAAGTGACATAAACAGAACCAATATCTGTCATATTGTCTTAACTACTCAAAACATCACAAGCATGGGACATTCTAGTCTCGTATAAATATTCTATTCATTCTATCTCTTGTAGGTTTCCAACAAAGCACAATTTCCTTTTTTACTCACGGCAAGGGGTGTCTTAACTCAGGTCTAAAGCAAGCTACTCTACTCTCAAAAGGACTACACAGAAAAAGAAACTATAATGTATTTTGACTATATATTTCTTCGTAGACCTCATACATTAGAGGTCAACTACTAACACTAGAAAATTGTACAGGCAGAAGACATTAGAAAATTTCAAACATAATGTAGAGATAAAGGTTTAAGGGGAAAAAATACATTACAGGAGCTAGAAATTCAATTTTTCCTAAGCTTAGCACAAAATTTTTTTGGACCGCACACAAGAAGCACTTGCTCTGAGAACGCATTACGACTTTTCATTTGATAGTCATGAAGAGCGCAACTATCCCTCCAATAGTCACACAGTCCTAGAGATGCAGAATGTCACTATCCAGTACCACATGACACACTTGGAGAAAAATATTCTCACTCACCAAGTACAATCACCATTGAGCCACATTGAGTCTTTAGTGTAGCACACAATGGAATCATACCCCCACTCTTGTGTCACCATCCATGTTGGAAAAATAGAGGGAGGGAAAATTTTAAATTGGTCTATAAAAGCCAGCCATGTGAAGAAAAATGGGAGACACATTGTTATCCTAGCCAAATTCCCAATCAGCAAACTAGCCTATGTTGTCCAACAGTAAGAGGATTGGAAGTATTCAGTTTTTAGCCATCCAACACCTCAGTCCAAGAGAGAATATTTCACCACATATCCGTCAATATACCATAATTTTAGAGGGAAGAGAGGCTTGCTGAAAACTTGAGGGGTAGAGACCCTCTCATCTTGGATATTGGAGCTTTGTAGCTCAAAGCACCCACTACAATATTTTTAGCATTCTATATTCTACTACCACCAACACCTACTAAAGGGAAAAAGCTATCCATTATTGAGTTATTAGTGTGTTTTCTCTATTGATTGTGTTTCTTGTGCATGTTTTTTTTGTTTTTTGTTTCATTGTTTATGTAGCATTGTATTTTTCCATTTAACTTAGATTATTACATGTTGAACTTGTTCCACCAATGTTTTAAAAACCACCTTGAGCTGTGAATTTCATGTAGGTAAGAAGCCTCCCTACTAAGCAAAGTGTATTTCATCCACCCATGTGCCAAATACACTACCGCAATTACCTTATCGTATACTAGCTGCAAGAGTGTCATTCTAGTAATAAATTTTATGGTTGTACTATCTCCCTAAAGGGCATATGACAACAAGGTGTTCCACTTTCTTCGCTTATCATGAATGATATTTTTCAAAATCCTGATTAATTTCTTATTCATAGACTATGTGAGTCCATTCTCTTGTGGATAATAAGAAGATGAGAAATAATGTTTAATATTAATTTTTTTTCAAAAAAGAGGGAAGTCATTTGAAATGAAGGTAGGTCCATTATTAGTAATAATGTGTAAAGAAACTCCAAATCTGGGTAAAAGGGTCTCCTCAAAAAATGTTATAACTACCTTTTCAATGGTATGCTTTAGTGGCACAACCTCAGACAATTTAGAAAAATAATCTGTTGTGGTTAAGATCAAGGTATGCCAAACAACAAAAGGCATTTAATAGGTCCAATGAAATCTAGACTCCACATAATGAAAGGACATCTGACAATAATAGGCTAGAGGGGCATAGCATGATACTGCACCTTCCCTATTGTTTGTTGACAATCATTGCACTCTCTAACAAACTTAAAAGTATCATTAAAGATGGTTGGATAGTAATACCCAGTTCTAAATATCTTTTGAAAAGTGGTCTTTGCAGAAAAATTTCCACCTACATGGTTTGATTTTTCAACTGAACCATGTAGAGAGTTTAAAATTTTATTAGATGATTTTTCATTGATAATTTCTAATAAGAGTATATTTGATCACATTTAATCTTAATTTTATTTTTCCTATTTTATCTAAATTTTCGGGATATTTTTTATAAAGAAGAAAATCAATTAAATATGAATACCATGGGTGATATTTTAAATCTATAATTTGATCATGACTAATGAATATTTCAGAAATGTATTCAACATCAAGGTTTTTTCTTTGTTATTTCTTTGATTTTTCTAAACCTTGAGTGAGATGTAATGCCAAATCACACCCTTTAATATTTTTTAAAGTATTTATGGTTATATCATGTTCCTATTTCTTCATTAAAAAATGTATGAGCTTTCCAGTTAGCAGGTTTTGAGATAACAAGAATTTTACAGCTGGTAAGGGTGCTCTAGCTTTTGTGTGTTTTCCAAGGATAAGATGCCTGAATTTTTCTATAGCCTTTACCAATGAAAAATCATCCTTTTCAATAAAAGGGAATTTGAAGGATGTATCAGAGAAATTTTGACTCATAAAATATATATGTTGCTCTACATTTTCAGAAATTTTCTGAAGAAGGATAGTTAAAACAACATCCTTTGTTGTGTTAGTATATATAGTAAAATATTTTGTAAAATCTAGAGTAGCTAAAGTAGGGGCTGAAGAGGCTGAGTCTCTAATTCGCTGAAATGCACTAGAGGGAATGACATTCTACTGATAATTTTGATCATTTTTAAGCATGGAATGAATGAGATTAAAAATTTGAGGAAACTTAGGAATGAAACTTCGTACGACGTTTGTTTTACCCATGAATGCTTGAATATCCTTCTTATTTCTAGGAGGGAGAAGGTTTTGAATGGAATTGACCCTTTTAGGGTCGATGCTAATTCTAGAACTTGAGAGAATGTGTCCCAATAAAGTTACCTGATTCGACCCAAAATGAAGATTTGGAAGGATTTAATGAAATTCCATATTTACTATAACGAATAAAAATTATTCTTAAATGATCGAAGTGGTCACTTATTTTCTTCGAAAGTATAGTCATATCATCTAAATAAATAAGGATGATAATTCCTACAAGTCTGCTGAAAGAAATTTTCATGGTCCTTTGAAAATTAACTCCGAAATTTGTTAATCCAAAGGGCATGCAATTAAAAGAAATGGTTCACCATTTTGTAGTAAAGGTAGTCTTATGTTTCTCGGTTCTCTTGACATGAATATGACTATAACTTGAAAAACCATCAAGTAATGATCACCTTTGTGAGCTTGAATCTTGCTGCAATGACAACTCCATATTAGGAAAGGGATAATTGTCTTGAACACTTGTTTTATTGAGAGATTTTAAATCTACAAGTAAACGAATCTGGCCATTTTTCTTTCTAACCAAAACTAAATTGGAAACCTAGTCTGCATCTAGGATAACAAAGATAATGTGAGCTACTATAAATTTATTTAATTCTTCTCTAATACTAGCTCCTAGGGCTAGGTTTAAATATCTATGTCTTTTCTTAACAGGATTGACTTGTCTTTTAAGAGGTATAGCATGGCTAACACCAGCAGGGTCAAAACCCTTGAGAAATCTATAGGACCATGCGAATACATCTGCAAACTCATGAAGGAGAGAAAGGAATTTATTGTTTTCTTGTGAGAGAAATTTTTTATATATTTCAAATTTTAGGTTCTTCATTACTTCTGATATTTACCTGCTCTATTTCATCTATTGTTTTCATGAATTTTATTTCTTTATAGTTAACTTTAGATGCATCACTAGATGAAAATTTTTATTCCATGGGCACCAACCCTTTTGGAAATCAATTCTATTCCATATGAATGTTTCATATAGTTTAGGACTTTATTTATGAGTAAATCTATTAAGTTATCATTATCCTCAAAAAATTTCCAAGACTCGTCATTGTCTGGCAAGTGCGGTATATACAAGGTGTTTATAGGATTGTCTGATTTGTTTTCTATTTCATGCATATTCAGTATTGCAGAAAATGGTGCAATATTATCAACGATTAAATTCATTCCTCTATTTACATGAGAGAGAGTAAATTCAAGAAATTGAAAATTAATTCAAGGGCTAGATGGATGTACCTATGCATAAGTTTCTTATAAGGTTTGTAGGCCTTTTTTACTAGAGTGACAATCAAATTTTAATATCTAGACAAATGTTTATTCCATCAATCAAATTTTAATGAATTTTGTATACCAAGAATTAAAGCTTCAAATTCGGTGGTATTGTTTGTATACGTGAAATTTAAATGATAAGTGAAAATGTGTTTTTGCACAAAATTATTTTGCAACAAGATTCATGCACCACTACCATGGTCAAAAGTAGTCCCATTAGAAAAAAACTACCATATATACTGGTTAGTAAGAGGAGTATCCTTATGAATATTTTTGGTTACCTCTTCATAAAAAAACGTAGTATAAATTCCTTGATCTTCCTCAATAATGTTAACAGAGGATTGTGATATATTTTCAACATAGGGGAAAATCCTTCCCTCTCTATAAAAAATTATGTTCTTAGAACCTCTTTGTATAATAAGATGGGTGCCATCCATAGAGTAGTGGCTACCTATAAGATATTGCCACTCTCTCCCTAAAATAATTTAATAATTACTCACACCCATGTCTAGAACTTGGATATTACATGTTTTCCTAATCTTAGGATGTGCACAAATTACTAAAGTGGCATCCTTAATTTCACCTATAATAGATTTTTTCTTCTTAATAAAACTCAAAATAGGGTTTTAAATTTCATTAGTGCATGAAAAACCTAACTTTTCCATGATAATTTTAGACATAACATTAGTACTTGATCCTCCTCCAATAAGACAAAATGCACAATTCTACCCATTATTTTCATTATGACATAAAAGGAAGGATTTTTAGGCTTTTTACAACCAAGAATGGTATAGACACCATTTAAAGAGAGTTTTTCATATTATTCTTCAATTTCAGTAATAGTACTTTTGAACTTATTGATTTCGATTTATTCTTACATCCTAATTTTTTTTTTAAAATTTTAGCTTCTTCAAAAGTCTTAGCTAAATCTAGAAAGTTTGCATCAGACCTAATTTTTTCCAAATCATCTAAAATGTTATATTTTTCTGTTATAGAAATAGTAGAATTATTCACATGTGATCGATTTCCATTGCTTGAATCTGAATTTTCTACTCTTCTATTATATTTTTCAATTGAAGATCCCTTTGAATTCAGATTAATAGTATTTTTATTGTAGTTATTAATTTTATTTTTCTTGTTATAATTTTGGGATCGAGTATTTACTGCTAGAAACTATGATTCATTTAACTATTCAAGAGTATTTATAGAACAAAAATGATTTATAGTTAGATTTTTCTTTCGAAAGACTTTATGTATGGAGATATTCATGGTTTCATAATCTTTTCATCATGATGATTTTCACAAAAGTTACACCATGGTTTCTTTTGGAGAAAAATATCTAGAGATGGTGAGGTAAATTCAGTTTTCAAGTTTGAAGACAATCTAACATCTGTAGGAGAAACCTTTCTTTCAAAAGAAATCATAGGATTGTTCATATATTGTATAAGATGCAGGATAACATTAATTTCAGGACTTTTTTTTGACTTTGCAACTGGGAAACCAATTCAATTAATTTTATCTTCATAGTAAAAACAACTCTGTAGGGCATCTGCGACATTTGCGAAAAAAAATTCCTCAGGGATTTTCTTATAGATAGATGGTATTGTGTTTTAATAATGTATTAAGGTTGCTTGAACATGAGGTCTAATTAATTTAGGTATTTTATTGTAAATCTTTGTAAACATTAAGTTTAATTCCATAATAGTTTCACAATTTTGAAATACCATGCCATTATATTATTTAAGGTGATCTGTAGGGCTTTGCTGCTTTCCAAAAGTAGAATTAAACCAATAACGAATTTCATCCCAATTAGAAGAGGTTGTAGGAGGAAAATTATAAAAATCACAAGAATATTTCCCTACAAGGGTATTTACAAACAGCCTCATGTAGATGGCATTAGCATTTTCCCCAATGTCTTTGTATCCATTCAAAAAGGTAGGCAAATGGTCATCCAATGTGCATGTTCCATCTCTCACAAAATTTTGAAGATTATCCTTAAATTTAGGAAGGGGTTGGGCAGTAGGTGCCATTCTTAAATGTGACGATACATGCAATGTAGTCACATTGTGATCCTCAGAAAATTTGAAAATATGAATTTTTTAATAACTTTGTTAGGATCATTGGGGTCAGCTTGCAGGGTATAACCCCTAAAGGCACTTCAAAAAATATAATTTAGTTCCATTTGAGCGGTTAAAGGTTGAATTTTTTCCTATTTCCTTTTGTAAATAAGGGCTGTAATTGAAAGATAAGAATTAGTTGAGTATCATACACATAATGCTTAAGATTTTTTTCAATAGATTTAAGAGTTTGTTTTCGTTGTTTGACTTCAATTAGTGAATCAAACTATGGTGAAAACCCCATAATCCTACATGATTTTCTAGAAGGATGCTTAGGTACATGATATCTAGGACTTGGCCGATGTGTAGATGATTTCATTTATCAAAATATTTTATTCGTGTTATGGTGGGAAAGTATTGTTCTTTCATGAGCATCATCTAGTTATGTGTCAGTAGATATAGTGGCCCAAGTTCTATCAAGTTCCTCCCTATTCCTATCATTATATCTAACATAATATTGAACAACCCATTAAATATACTAAATTGATTTGAAAATCCTAATAGAATATCAGGTTGAACAGGTCTAAGAGAAGGCATTCATTTCAACATAATCAACATTCTGTAAAGGAATATTTTCGTAATAATACCTCGCAAGTAAAGAAAATAAGGTAAGTAACTTGTATTAATATTTTCTTTTTCATATTTTTTAGCAAGAAGTAATAGTGAAGCAACAATATCTTCTCACTTATCAAATGAGCTGAAATCGGTAGCTCTTGTAGTAACCCTTAGGAGATGAAAATTATAAAGAAAAATAAAAAGGAACAAGGAAAAACTAAAATGAAATAGCCAATGAAACATAAATTAATTAAAAAAAAATCAATTTGAACTCCCCACTATTGTCGCCAGAAAGGATGTTGATGACAGAAATTTCACCATAAGTCATCCAACACCTTGGAAAATTCCTAAATGGCTAGTCTAGGAACAATGAGAACATGGCCTAGATATTTATATATGTAACAAATATAATGCAGGGGAGTTGAATACTTAAGAAATTAATAATAAAAAAAAATGATTGTAATCCATGGATCACACCATATATGTATTACACAATGATTATACTGCAAAGCATGTAACAAAATAAAATATATCCCTAAAAATATATATTTGCAACACATTTTAATGATAGAAATTAATGACAACATAAACATTATATACAAGACAAAGGAAGTTGTCGTAATAAATGTAATAAAGAAAAATATCAAAATTAATACGCAAGATTGAAATATCATGAAAACATCTTTCATTGAATCTGTTTAAAAAGGTTTGGAAATGCTGGAAATAAACTTAATGGCTATCAAAGTTTTGTAATCAAGACCATATACAATTCACAGTGGTTCTATAACCATGTAATAAAATTCAAGTAATTGGCAATCTAACACAAGTTCAAGCTACTGCAACTGTTATAGATCCAAACTCTTAGACATTGGTGTTCTAGACAAATACTAGACTCATTAGTGTTGGAAAATAAATAGTAGTTTTAATAAACCATCAATGACCAAATTATGATTACCTAATCTAGAAAAACATAATATTAGCTAACACTTTTTGCTTCTACATTTTAAAAGGTGACCTACAACACAATCTTATCAGTCTCCTATCAGTCTCAAGAAAGTTCAAAGCAACCCAAAACTGAAGTGAACTTATCAATAAATCATACTAGAATGCAGAAGTGAGGATCCTTCACTCTTCATATCCCCTTTCCTTTTAATTAGGTGCTCATAAGTATGAGGTGGCTATATGTTGTTTTTGTTAGCCACCTATTTATCAAAACTAAAGGAAAGGGGTTGTGGGGGGGGGGGGAGAATGGGAAATGTTACTAAAATAATAATTTACCAAAAATAAATGAGGAGGGAATAAGACATAAGAGGGAGGGAGGTCCATTGTCCACGTAGCAACATAAAAACATTGAAACTAGTATTATTAACAAAGAATTATTTCCTCGTTGTATCCCCCTTTTAATGCATACTATGAAAATATAATGCAATAATATCATAATCTTCAAAATCATCCATCATATTCCCCATTCATCAAAATTATGATCACTGTAAAATATATGGTTCATGCCAATAGTCAAAATAAAATGTACATAACCATCATCCACATTGTACATCAAAAGGACATGAAGTTTGTATCACCATTTGTTGCCCAAAAATAATGTTAGCAGAGAAATTGCATCATAACCATGAAATAAATTGATAATTAAAATTTGTAAGTGATTTCCAACCCATTTCCACTTTCCTTAAATAAGTGCTAAAAATAATGAGAATGCTTGGATATTTGTTCTATAGTAGAAGAATTGATATGAACCACTTATTTTTTTGGTTCATTTCTATCCAAGCTCTTTTGGAGTGCTGATTTGGCTACTTCACGGGATATTTTCTTTGGTGGGAACCTAACAACAATTATATCATCTAAATGAGACATGGATTGGGCTAGAACTTGAGGATCTTTATCACGATTGGAAGATGGATGGACACTAGCACTATGCATGAAAAAAAATAACTTAATGGAATGAGAATATGAATTGAAATTAGCATGAATATTTGAAGGCTTGGGCCGTTTATAGGGGATTTCATTGAATTTTTCCCAACCTTTATATCATGGTGAAGAGTTATCATAAGGATTATGATCCCAACCATCATTATTTTGGCAGGGTATTTGATGAACATTTGGATGTGGATGCAAAGATGATTGTTGAGGTTTATTAGACAATGGTGGTTGGATAATTGCATGTGGTGGAACTAGGTAAAGATGCCCTGTAGTAGCTAGACGTGAAAATCCATAAAAATATGCATTAAAATGTATTGAGAACTAAATCCTTCTATTTTTTCCTTATTGCAAAATTCCTAAAGGATCATTTCCTCTTCCCCTGCTTCGTCTTACAGAACCTATAGAGAAGAAACTCATAGCTAACAAGAATAATTATTAGTCAATGTATAATACCAAATATTTCACAACAATGGTTTCATTCTCTTTACAATTTCGTGATAGAATTTATCAAAAAAATTATAAAACATAAGAAAACGAACAACAACGACATGAGCATGTACACATAAGGTGTCTATACAACAGTGCACGATGCAGGGTTTTGACATCACAATTGCAAGCAGAATAATGTACCAGTGGATTATGCTATAAAATCAAATCATAAACCCAACGCTATTTGCAGGATGGAATTCATTCATATGTACCAAGAACAAAACGTTCAAATAGAACGATAACCCTTTTAGGGCTTCAAAATCATTAGGTGCATGGAGATTTTGCGTAATTTTAATTGCCATAACTTTAACAGATGCATATTAAATTTAGCTTGCAATCATTCAAATTGAATTTATTCATTAAGTATAATATTATATATTTTTGTGGGTTGCGAAAATCACCAAAGGAAATGGGTTTATCCTTATAACAATAATTTCATGGAGCCATAACCAAAATTTTTTTTGACTTGACCATGGCATAACTATTCCAAAGGGAGAAAGATGAAGAATGGTTTTCCTGAAGCCATTGAATAACAACATGTTATTTATTTTACAGAGGTAGTTGAGACAAAGTATACAAGGTAAAATTATAACTATATACAAATTCAGATGAGTGAAACTCACAAAGGGGATGGTGGCGATGTCGTTTGAGTCAAACCAACATAGGCACATCAAATTAACTTGCTGTGCATGACATTTTTGAAGGGAAATGAATGAAACAGAGGGGAAATGCATGCAAATAACCATATGAAATTAATTTTAAGTGCCGAATATCCTAACCTATTACAACCCCTTCCAATTTCCAATATGCCAAATGTTCACCAACTATGCATTGCAGCCACACTCATTTCTTTCTTAGCATGCAATGATAGTTAGTGTTGATAACTTGACTTAGTGAGAGTCATACACAGAGAAATTTCCAAATGAATGAGGAAAATGCTGATATTTTTCTAAAATCCTTTCAAAAATAAATATAGATTCACACATCATTGAACCCTAGCACAATGGCAATTGATGGACTAATAGGGAGAGCCATTTCTTCTCTAGTTGCTTCATTTCCAGAACTATTGACGCATTTACACCACCTTAACATGTACTTCCAACTATTAGCGTAATGAAAACTCATTATAGTGTGTGGATTCAGATAACCAATTAAACATTATCCCATATTCATGACACGATCCACAATAATATAACATACCATAAGCCCAATCAATAATTTCAATCAAACAAATTAAATATCAAACTATGCCTTGTGCATTAAACATTGCACTATGTAATGTGACTTATAAAGTAAAAATACATGTTTCCCAAACTTTGATAACCATCGAAATATATATTGACACAATCATATGGATGTAATAAACCTCTAAAAATATTATCCCTTCTAATCATGATGCAATTAACCTTTAAAAATATTACCCCTCTAATATTTAATGAGCCATAACCTGTACCATTATGCTTCCTTCAACAAGGCTTTAACTATATCAAACTTGTGTATATAGGAAGAAACTATGATCGCCACTTCATCATTTTCTATGTGAAATAATAAAATATGTGCAAAAAATAGTAGCAATCAAACATTTATTCTTAATATTAAACATAGTAGTGGAAAATTTTATGGCTGAACTTTAGCACTTGAGCATCAATTTTTTTAGGTGGTGGACTTCCTCCCTCTTAGTCTTAGTTCAACAGATGGTCAATTGGTCAGTTCAACATAACTTTATTGGTATTCTAATATGCATAGGTGTTCATATTTTTCATTTATATTGCAAAATATGAAGGTTATGAATAATAGTGTCAGCACCTTCCATACTGCAACAAAAATTACCTCATTTATTCCATTTTATGGATATCATCCACCATCCATCACATTATCTTTAAGATAAAATTATAAAATTCAAGCAGTGCAAAATCACATCGAGCATCAAAAAAAATTTATGCAAATATTAAATAAAAACCTCACTTTGGCGTACAATCCATTGAAATAATAGGAAAATTAATGTCACAATGAAAGAAGTTCTGATGTAGGAAATTGGGTATTTTTATAGCTACAAACATACAAACAAATCTCCATCAAGAAATGTAAGAAGGATAATAAACTATCACCTAGTTACAATGTTCCTTACAAGGCCTTTCAAAACATTAGTATTTTGGCATACAAATTAGAGTTTCCTATGTCTTCCTGAGTACACCAAGATTTCCATGTTTCATGTATAAAGAAGGTTATTGGTGACAAGATACTAGCTGAAATAGTGTTTCAAGAACTTGATGAAGAAGGACAAATAATATTTTATCCTCAATAATTCACAGAAAAAAGAACCAAAAAACTACTTAATCTATTAATTTCAGAGTATCTCATTAAGTGGAAGAACTTACCTGTTGAACACTACACATGGGAGGATGAGAATTTTATGCAAAAGCATTCAAAAATAATGAAGCGTTTAAGAAAATAATTTTTTGAAGGAGAGGGGCATGTTAGGTCCCTATAATACTAATGAATTCTCCTTATTTTTATTGTTAGTGTAGCCCCCTATTGTTAATTTTGTGCCCATGCATCCCCCATGTTGTTATTGTTGTGCCCCATAGAAGCCCACTATTGTTATTGTTGTGCCCTTGCATTATGATTGTTATGTAGGATCTCATTATGTTGTGACCGCTTATAATGCTATATATACCAAGGATGTCTTATCATTAGTATCATCCAATAATTTGTTCATTTACGTAATGTAAATAAGGTTTCCCCCTCGAAGAGGATAATTTTTAGGTGGCCGATCTATCTTTTCTTCTCTTTTGTGAGTTGGTTGCATAATAGCTTGAGCTTGAAACCTGGGGGTGATGGGGCACCTAGATGAGGTGGAATACACATTGATGGAGAAGTGGAGTGATAAACCAATTAGAGGGTAGTACCACTGGGGACACATCATCGTGACAATTACATCCCAATAGTTAGGAGAGGTTTTCCATTATAAAGGGTCAGTGGCTAAAGGTTTCTCTAGGACTTGGTTACATGTGAAGGATTTTTATATGTAAAGTGGATAAAATACCATGGATATTTTGATATAAAATCTTGATTAAAAGGCTTCTGAGCTTAACCTATCAGCTAGAACGAGTCGACAACATATGACAACTTTGAAACTTTTGTGCCATATTTGGTGTTGTGGCACTAAACTAGCTGTGCAATAAAATAATGGATGACATGCATGAACGATTCGGTAGAAAATTTAGAGGAATGGATAAATTTAATGGAATATTAGGTAATTTTAGTCAAATCTAGCAGTTTTCTAGATTTGGAGTTGCAAATAAAACATATGTTAAATCCTTTAATATACTAGAATTGAAGAAATCAAAAGTTTGACTTAGTTTTCCATATAAAAGCAATATAAAAAATATTTAATACTAAATGAACATATTGAGAAGGACTTACAGAAGTGGAATAAAACTGGAAATTAAAAATTCTTGCATAATTAAGAGCTCAAATTAACTAAAGCTTTAAATCTAAAAATATCATTTATTATTCTTTATAAGTAGAAATTGAATTCACAAGAAGGTTGTTGTTGGTGGTGGTGAATTGATGAGAGGATCAAAGATGATAGAAAATATTAAAGGTGTTTTAATGGTTATATTGGTGATTCTAGGTGGTTGAGATATGTGAGAAGCAAGATGTTTAATAGAGATAAATATTTAATCTATGCAAGGAAGGAATTGAGTTGTGATAGAGATGAAATAGTATTATTAAACGCCAAAGTTATGTGGACATGAGTTTGAAAATTGTATTGAAGATAGATGAATATGGTCAAAAAGTTGGAAATTTCATTTGAGGGTTTGGAGCTCATTCATGTAGTGGTTGGTAAACCGTTGAGGGTTTCGATCTCCTTTTCGTAGGAACTAATAAAACAAGGGTTGGTTCTCCTTTCAGTGGTAGCTACTAAATTAGGGAGTAGTAGTTTCCTTCTGGTGGGTGGTAGAGAATGTTGTAAAATAAAGTTGATGATTTCCTTTGTAAAAATAAATTGAAGAAAAGTTTGAGGTATTTATTTCTTGCATATATGCTTCTTTTGTTGATGCTTAATTAAATTTTCGCAATACTAAATCACAATTTTCATAATACTAATTCACTAATTATTGTGTTGTATTATTTAATTTATGAAATAACATTTTAAGATTAGCACAATACTAATTAACCTCCACCTCAGTATTGTCTTGGTTTCTAACACTTGTACAATTCTAACATTTTTTTGACAAATTTTGCATGATGGAATCCCAAACCCACGAACAGGGGGGGATTTTAAACCCTTGTTTTTACAAACATTTCAAACAAGGAAAGCGTATGTAATTATAAAAAAAGAAGTCTTTCAAAACCTATTTTAGAACTTTCTCCTGCACCAGATAGTTGAATTATCCATGCAATATATTGTAATTTATGTCTCCTCATAGGTAGGAAATGTTTTCTTCGTCCTTCCCCTTTGTTTAGTTTTACTGTTTGACATAAATGGAAAAGGTAATAATATTATGCCCACCCATCTATTCTCCCCCTCTCATGCTGGTTCTGTGGAAATGGAAGCTCACTTAAAAAATATGTTGAGTTCTTGTTGGTTTCCATTGTTCCTTTGGCGAAATATTTAGTGAGGGATGTAGGGGAACTACCTCCATTTTTTTTCTTAAGTACTCAAATTTGTCCCTTGGGAGAGGTTTATTGAATATATCAACTACTTGTTATTTTATAGGTACATAAACAAACTTTATAATCTAATTTTTAAATTTTTATAATAGGAAATGTTACTTGATAGGAATTTTCTTTATCTTCAAATGGAAAACAATGGCCTTGTACATGTTGATTGCAATTGTGTTGTCATAATTGATTATTATTTTTTGGTAATGTATTACTTGCACATCTCGTAAATTTTGCTTCATCTATAATAACTAAGTGCAATAAAAATATATTGCTATATATTCAACTTCAACAGTAAAGAGATAAATTGAGCTTGTTTCTTTCTCAAACATGAAACAATACATTTACCAAAAAGCAAAGCACCATGACTAGTGCTTTTTTAGTCATCTGCATCACCTTAGTAAAAAACATCAGTAAAAAACAGTTAGTTAAGAATATTTATCTATGGGGTACCGAATTCCATATTCTATTTTAGCTCTTAGATATCTGAGAATGCTCTTAGCTGCTAGGAGATGATTATGTCATGGGGTTTCTTGAATTGTTCCAACAATACCATCTACATAATTTTTTTTCTAGAGGTTTTCAAGTAAAAGAGGTTGTAAATAATATATCTATATAGACTCTAGTGCATATATAATGATTCATCAGTATTGCTATGTTTGGAACCTGTAACCATTGGAGTGCTTGCCAAAGAACATTCCTCCATATTTAAATTCTTCAAAACTTCCTTAAGATACTTGCTTTGTGAGATAAAAAATTTGAAGATTTTAAAATGCGCAAAACCAACGAATTAAAAAAGTTATCCAAGCATATATATCTCATTTCTAGCCTTCATATTAGTGGAAAACCAACATGTTAGATGACTTGAATCAATGGAAAAATTAATATCATCAACATAGAAAAAACAACTAATATTTTATTATCATTAAATTTTAGATACAAATTACTCTCGATTGCACCTATTTTAAAACGAAGCTTAAGAAAATAACTATCTAACTTGGAGTACCAAGCTATTGGGGTTTCAGAAGAACATATAAGTCCTCTTTCATCTGATAAACATAATCACGTTTATATAATAATTGAAAGCCATTAAGATTTTCAATGTAGACTTATTATTGCAATTCTCGATTTAAAAATAAACATTTGACATTCATATGATATATCTTATATTTCTTGAAACTAGAAAAATCCAAAAATATGTGAATTTCTTCTAATCGTGCAATGAGAGAAAAAATATCATCCAAATCAAAACCTTCAATTTATGCATAACCTTTAAAAACTAACCTAGACTTGTTTCTTACAAATTCACCATTTTCAATCAATTTTTTTTCAATACCCACTTTGTGCTAATAATGTTATTATTTTTTGGTCTTAGAACAAGCTGCAATGTCTAGTTTTTCTCAATTTTATCAAGATATTAATTCATGATCTTTAACCAATTTACATATTGGTTGGCCTGAGAAAATTACTTTGGTTAGATATCATAGATAAAAAAGCTACACGCACTTCAATAGTGGGGTTTATTATCCTTATTCTTTCCATAGCACCTATATTAAAGTCACCAACAATTTGGTCAGTTGGGTGGTGTTTTTTCGCATACCTTCTAGGATATTGGGATTTTGGGATGATTTTGTGTTCAATATTTTTAGTTGTGAATGGCTCATAAACCCTCTCATCATTAATTAATTCATAATTGGGGTTGATATTCACTAGCTTTATGTCCTCAAAATCAACATGCTCATGAAATTTAACATCAATGCAATGAATTATTTTTCTTATATTCTTATTTTAGCATATATATCCGATGTTGTTCTCAGATTACCCAAGAAAAATAACTTCATTAGCTCTTGCATCAAACTTACCAAGCTTGTCATCGTTCCTCCTGATATAACACTTTCTTCAAAACACTCTAAAATTATTTATTGTAGTAGGTCTTCCATACCATAGCTCATATGGAGTTTGATCATTGTTTGGGCTGAAGTGTTACATGATTAAAATTACTGTTGTTTTGTGAATTCCTTAAGCCCAAAATATTTGTGGTATACTTCTTTCCCGCATCATGGGTCTAGCTAGTTGCTGGAAAGATATGTTGGCTCTCTTTTCTACTCAATTCTGTTGTCGATTCTCTTTTATGGAAAATTATATTTTGATGGCTTTCTCTTTGCAAAAATCATCAAAATATTTGTAGGTAAACTCATCATCATTTTCATACCTTATGCACTTTATTTTACATTGGGTCTCATTCTCATTCACAGCCTTAAAGTTCTTGAATTTTTCAAAGGCCTCTAATTTTTATTTCAAAAATACTACCCACATAATTCTACTAAAACCATCAATGATAAGCATGGAATAATTTTTTTCTAAGGGCTTCTGAGTTCTTGAAGTACCATAAAAGACCATATGTACCAATTTCGGTGGCCTGGTCATGGGGTTCTTCTTGGAGTTGAATGGTAATCACACTTGTGTTTTAATATAACAAGACTTACAATTAGTGTTCCCTGAGTTAGATAGGTATGGCATAGCTCTAGAAAAATTCTTCTTTCCCAATTTGACAATCAGATCAAATTTTTTATGTCGTAACCTTCAATGCCATAACTAGATTTCATCACACTTGCTGAAGAAACACTTTTCATTCTTTTATATTAGGACTTATACCTTACTATTTGTCCTAAAAGATTCATATACTACCTCTCCTATCATTACAAACTTGATTTGACAATTATTTTATCTAAACAACACAACATATCCTTGGATACACATCTCAGAAACAATGAGTAAATTATTCTTCATACCCTCTACAAATAGAGAATCCTTACATATTTGATTTGACAATTATTTTATCTAAAAAACACATCATATCCTTGGATACACATTTGGGAAACATTGAGTAATTTTTTCTTCATACCATCTACAAATATAGAATCCTTAGCATTATCTCTGTCATTTTCCAAAATAGCTATTCATTTACCCACAATATTGCTGGGTTCATTATTTCGAAAGGTAACATTACCTCTATTGACAGGTTTTAATGAAATAAAGCTACTTTTTTCTCCTGTGCTTGGAACATCCACTATCCACATATCATTGGATCCAACCATTTTGAGCATATAAAACTAAATTGTAGATTTCTTCATTTTCCTTTTTCTTCCATACTTTAGTTTGTTGGCTTAATTATTTAAATTTAGGAGTAGGCATCTTATTTTGAGTCTTCAAGCAACTACTCTTTGGCCAAAATTCTAATAGATATAACATTGAATCATATAATTTAAAGGAGAAAATGAATTGTTGAGACTAGTTTTACTTTTCCTCTATCTCCTAAACATATTATCCAACTGATAATCTCTTATGTCAGAAATAATTTACCTAAACACTACATTAAACCTGCAATATGTAGCCTTATGCCAATAATTACTGCATTTAAAATAGTATCCTGGAAATACATCCAAGTACCTAGTAAAACAATAATTTATGAAGCTTGTTTTTGTTACTACTTGAGCTAATCAAGCTTGTCTAAGGGATAACTTTCATTGCTTATTTTTCTTCTCTGTATCATTAATATTTAGTTGAGTGGAATTCAACCTGATCCTTTTATCTTGGAATGGACAATTTTCTTTTGAATTTCTTGCATTGGTTGTTTTTCTTTACAACTTTAACAAAGGTAATAACCTTCTTAATTTTAACATTAGCTATTGAGATTGACATAACCTCAAATCCAAGACTTGTTCTATGCTTAGAGACACTTTTTGCTTCAGTAAATTCATTTAAAGTTATATTCCCTTCTCCAAATATTTCATTAAATCTTAGTTGGGTTTCTTCCTTTTCAAGTTCTTTCCTCATAGAAAAAAATTGTCTTTCAAGCCTTTTATATGCTTGGTTTTTTTCATTGAGCTACTAATTCAAAGTTTATTGGCTCTTCTTTACTTCTTCAATTTGTAAGATTAGGGGTTCTATTCCTACATATTTTTCCTTCATAAACAATTCCTATTGTTATTTATTTTTCTTTCTTAGCCTTTTAATTTCATCAAGAGAATCGATGAGTTATTCTTCTAAGTCGGCTTCGACCTCTTCTCAATTAGAGTCAACAAAATCTACTTGCATTTTATCTATGGGCATGAGCATTAATTCCTTTGATATTTCATGATTTTTATCCCCTTCTCATGATTGGCTACCTTCATTCTCAGCAGAGCTAGAGTCTTGGATGTAGAAAATTTTATTCTTAGACTTCTTTTTTTACTTTTAAATTTCTATAAACTTCTCTTTAGGATCATATTCATTCTTCTTCTTTCTTGCTAATTTACAAGAATAGTGACCTACTTTATCATATTTAAAGAACTTATAGGGTATCTTACCTTTGTACTTTCATGTTCCTCTCTTGATATTTATCATGAAATTAACTTCCTCTTCATCTGATTCACAACGAGTCATTATGTTCTTGCTTGGGCTTATTGTATCCTTTGAAGGCTGAATCCTTTGTTGTAGACTTTCCATTAGAAATCCTTATCTCACAGGAATTAAGAGAGCAAAGTAATCAATCCAATGTGAGACACTTGAGATCTATCATCTTCTTGTTGAAATATAACAATAATCGTCGAGGTATGTAATTTTTTTATGTATCATATAAGTAATGTTTTGATTTTTTTTTTATTAATGAAATTATTTTACGGTATTTGATAATTATTGTTTTGATATTTTCTATGCTTCATTAATCTTGTGAAGGTATTAATAACTGGCTTCCATGAATAATGAAAATTTATCCTACTCAATTTATGAATTTTCCTTACTATGAGGACCTAAAAATAGCTCATTTATTTGATACTATGGATATTGGGAAGAATATGATAGAAATTTTATGGGGATTCATAGACTGTAGGAGAGATAAAGAAAATATTGTCAAAATTTGTAATGACATTTAGGAAGCCAATCATGCAATGTGAAGTAGGATCCGATCAAATAATGAAGGAGAATGAAATATCCTTCAATGTTTTTTTATAGAGAAGCAATGTGATAATGTAAAAGAGGTCATTTGAATAACTCATTTCCCAGGGGTCTTTCTTCAAACATAAAGGATATCTTAACAAATAAATGTGAAGTTGTTGGGGAAAAACCAAATGATTGACAAAACGTCATTAAAGTAATTAATTTGGTATATATATTTTTGTATAAATATAATTTTTCATAGCTTTTTTTTCTACTTTGGATTAAAAAATTGATCCATTTTCATTGTTACTCATGGATTAAACAACGTCATAAAATGTACATATGATCTTGGAAAACAGGTAAAGTAAGTATTGATTTATATGCAAATTGTTTTCCCAATTTGTTTTTCAACTTAATGAGATAATCTGCCATTTTACATGTAATAAAATATATCATGTTTTGTTAAAACATGTTATCTGCTTGCATCACATGTAGATGGTTTTCATTTAGAGAAATCCCTAAATAACATATAAAGTATTGGAAGATAAAAAATCTTTGACTAATGTGTGACACGAAAAAATAGATACCTCTAGCATTTTCAAAGCATAATAAAAGAACCTCATATGCAAAGTTGAGGATATTTAATTGTGTGGACCTATACACACAAGGTCAACTTGGATGGTGGAGAGATACTTCAAATCATTGAAGGCTTTGGTTAGAAAAAGAGCATGTCGTAAGGGTTCTATGGTGGAGGGATATATGAGATAGCAATACATCATGTATATTAGTCAACATGTTTCTAAATTAGTCGATAATATGCTTGTGGATATCATTTGGGATGTGAACTCCATAAAATTTAAAGGGAAGCACCTGTTGGGGAAAGGAAAAATGAGCAAAGTGAGAGGTAATGAAATAATTGTGTATATTTTTAATAAATATAACTTTTTTTTTTATCAGACTTATTTATGTTAATTTAATACTAACCATGGTAACTAATATTATTGGTGAATTATGATGTTTAAAAAGGTAACCCTCAAGAAAATGTTTTGAGAAAGACTCAGTTGATCAAGGAGTAGAGCGCAAATCATGGAGCTATGTTTGAGTCTTAGGGGCTTTGGGGTGTGTCAAAGTCCGTTATTTTGTAAAGGGATGGGAATATTTTTGTATACCTTAATCTCTGCCCATGGTTTTCGGACCATGGTATTGAAAATGTAAATGACTATATAAGAAGTCTAGGATATATCTTACGGATATAATTGATCGATTGATCATAGAATGCACTTGGATGTAACACTATTTTGAGTAATTTTTATGTGGTTTGGATTAGACAAAAGGGTCATGGAGCTCAGTGCATGGAGAACTTAGGAAGTCTACAAATGAGTGCGCAGGGTGGAACTAATTGTATTGGAAAGATTAGAGCATTAATGAAATTACTTGAAGACATATCTGTGTTTTGAGTTTATGTATTATCTTTACTTATATTATATTCTTTGTGCTAAGTAAGGGCTCTAATCTAAAAATTTCATCGCGAAGTTCCGTTGATAGTTATTTGTGTTGTTTTATGATTGTTAAAATATAATCACATAGTCCGCAAGTTAGTTCAATAGAAGTGTTGAATGATGGTTGTATAATTCATGTATCTACTCTGTGAAGCTTTGTCAACTATAGAATAAAGAGATGCCCTAAAGCCACACTCCATTATCCCTTTGGATGCAGAAACATGGTTCTATCATCCCCCTATATTGCCTCGGTGAGACTTTGGTTTGCACAATAGATTGTTGCCAAAAGGACTGGTAATAGTGGATTTTGTTTGTTCACTCAACCATATTTAAACCTAGGTCTAGGTCCAATCAATCCAACAAATGGTTTTTTGCCGGGACCAGAATTTGTCTATTGGATATGTGGATGTGGAATCCATCTAAGAAAGGGATTCAAGACTGGGTATATCTGAAATAACGTTAATTTTTGGTACAAGAAAATAGAATTCTGTGCATATCTACTCAACAGTGGTTACAAAAGTATATCTTTACGGATTATCACGAGATATTTTTCTCACTGTTTTTGACTGAGTTGCACGAGTGGTTATCAAGACTAGATGAGGAAACAACACATTTCAACAATAACCATATTGTGTGGACTCTAGAGTTGATCAAGCAACTGAAGCGGATGGATAGAGAAATAACAAGGGTTCTAGATTACTGGATCGATAGTATCCTTGGAGGTTTTATTACTAAGTTCTCGTTCAATACATACGTATTCTATAGCGAAGAAAAATGAAAATTTTTAAAAGGCCCATGAGGTAAGTACTTAAACTCATCGAAGCTTTGGATTAAGATGTTTTTGTGTGAAAAGGGTGCACTATGGATGCAATCATACTGATGTTCGAAGGACAAGAAACCAAAAATATGTGAGGAGGTAAAATATTTAGGGTAGATCGGGATAATTATTTTGAATATGAGTGTAGTCCATTGTTCGAGTCGCAGAGAGATGAAAGATAAAGCAACCCCACTACCCTTTGCAATGCGTCAATAAGATTTGGAGATCATCAGAGTGTTGTTTGTGTTACCCAACCTGCCACTCCCATCACAACCCATCCCCATACTATACCTCCACCTCCACCTCCCCTGTTTACCATGGCTCAAGCACCAAATATGCATGTTTTCAAAAGATGAGATAATCCTGAGCATTTCTAGTTTGTTGTAGAAGTGATATGGAGATCATAGAACATCACTGATGATAATATGAAGAAAGCATAGTTTTTCACTACGCTGAAGGAAAGAGCATTGTATTGGTATGTGAAATACACCTTGACAAACTTGAATGCCATGTTGGCCCAAACAAAGGATGTGTTGAATGAGAAGTTTAATAAACCAATGTCGTAGTCTCATTGTATTACGAAAATCAAAGAGATTAAGCAGTTAGTTACTAAAATTGTGTTAGAGGTAGATTAAATATTTAAGACACTACTAAGGAAAATCATCTTCGAGATCCCTGATGTGAAACACAAGGAATGGTTTATTGATGTTTTTTTTCCTCATCTCTTATTTCCATTATCTTAGTAGAAAATCACAACCTAACGTGAAGCACTAGAAATTGCGATGAAATGAGAGGTCTCGCCAATAGATGATACCAGCATAGGGGTTTAGCACATCCAAACCTAGATGGAAAGCTTGCATATGGAGCTCCAAGATTTGAAGAAGGAAAAGGAGGTCCAGCCAGATATGTGGTCAAAATTTAGGCACATCTAGTGCAAAGTTGAGGTTCATTATAAGGATCAGTGTCATTTCTATCAAGATTACTTCGGCACTAGGATGTCGAGTCCATTGAAGCCTGGACTGAGTACTAGACCAAGTTTGGGACAAATATATGTTGTAGCATATACAAATTTGTAGGCCATCGCTCCACCGATTACTGTCATCTACTACAAAAGTATATCCAATCACCAAAGAAATTATTCTGTAATCACCACAGTTCAGTGGGAGATGATGAAAATCATTGTCGAATCTATGATGTAATGGTGCAACAGAGTCTAGGTGCATACTTAATGCAAGTATAGGGTCATGAAGATCCGGGCTCACTAAAAGCATGCGAACGTTTTCAAGGCCGAGGGTGTGGCCGAGGAGGAGGCACTAGACGTGGACGAGGCCAGATTATATGTTACAATTGAGGTCAACCTGGGAATTTTCCCAGGGATTGTCAGAATCCTCTTATATTTTCATGCAAGTATTTTTGTGCACTTGATCATGAAATTGAGGATTGTCCCATTTTATTGGCTAAAATACATGAAAATTACAGCCAGCAGCTGCCTCATAACATATAGATGATGAGAGCTCAACCATGCAAGGAGGATCCAAGTGTTAACATAGTAACATGCAACAATATGAATACCATGGAAAACTGCGTCGAAGGAAAGAGAATGATGTAGGGTACATGGGTCCGGAAAGCTAAAGACAAGAAGGTTGAGTTCAATGTACAATGCAAGAAATAAACATTCACGGAAGCAAAAAATAAGTTTATGACTCTTGGAGCTTCGAAATCATCCATGCAGAGATAGTTGATTCTGCTAAAGAATAAACCTAAGGAGATTAATTAAATGGAGGAAGTTGATCCATATATTCTGAAGTCCTTCTTGCATACATGTATGAATTTTACAATGGATTGTAAAGATGTGGAAGGGTTGTAGGAAATGATAGAAAATTGTGCTTGAAAAGAGGAGCCATGACTTGAATTGCACAAAGTAAATAAGGTCTACAGAAATAAGAGGAGTGTTGGCAGATATATGTGGTTAACTGCGTAGATCAGGGATTATGAAGTTGACCAAGTAATCTTGATCTTGGATCTAATGCCAATGTTTTTCCAAAATAACCATGGGAACAAATGGGGTGACCTAAGCTGAAATGGTCATGTATTCTGCTAAGAATGGAAAACCAGTAGAAAATCATTCCTATGGGTTGATTGCATTGCATTAGTGTAGATATTTATGGCACAACTGTATTGTCTGATTTGAAAATTATTGAGAAAATTGATGATAGCAATCAGTATCCTATGTTGCTTCGGTTTAATTGGTATTATGACATGGATGTTATAACCAATCTAAAAAATAGAAAATGGTGTTTGAAAAGAATGGAACAAGGTTTGTTGTGACTTTGGACCCATATGAATGAGTGTGATACAGAGAAACAGTCCATCCTGAATATGGTTATATTGATCAGATCTATAATATTACTAGAGAGGATTAGGACTAGATTAATCCTACCATTTATGGTAGAATAATTTGGGAGCATGATAGCTCATGTATTTCAGAATCCGATGAAGAATTGGAGTATTGGAAGAACTACTTGCATGAATTATCTACTAAGAAGTGTAACTGAGTTAGCAAGTCACTTTGCTACGTCATGTCATAGGTACATGATTTTCCATTTTATAATGGAACTAGAAATGTTGTCTTATTTCTAGAGGAATTTGGGAAGAAGGTGCTTGAGGGAAAATGATATCAAGCTTTGAACTTTTCCTTGAGGTCCAGTCCATCTCGATGGTGGGGTGCGCATAAAGAAAGCTTAGGAGGATGGAAGGAATTGTGTAGGCTGATAAGACTTACGTTTGGTCATGTAGACACTAATATGAAGAAGAAGTAAAATGCTAAAGATGATCCTCGTAAGAATTTATATCTCTATATTGTAACTTGGGGTGAGGAACCTCAACCTGAATGGGTGCATATCTTCTTTCATACCTTGGATATGGTACCTCAACATTCGTACCATGAAACATAGCTTCACCATGGCACCATAGATTGGTATGAGATGACAAAAGGTTTATTATTGACTTATAATTCTGCTGATCGTTGGGATTGTATTAATGATGCTCTAGAAGAATTCAGAATGGGGATATTTAGAATTAATGATAAGCCAAGGGTTTCAGAACATCCTGACTGGGATGCATAGTTGGAAAAAACTTGAGAATGTTACAATCTGATTGTAGCAAAAGGTGAGGAAGATCCACGTAATATTAATATTCTTGAGTCATAAGGGAAACACGAGGTTGTAGGTATTGAAGTAGAGATGTGAGACATATCACAACATGTGAAGACTCAACAAGTAAAAATAGGCTTAGAAGCAAAGCCCAAGTTTGTGAAGATTAGGGAGTATTGGGATGATGACATGGTGAGTAAGTTCACTAAATTGTTGCATGAATACCAGGATATATTCCCAATGAATTTCTCTCATTTGAAAGGCATTATAGGAGATTTATGAGTTATACACATGAATTTTAAGGTTGATGTGAAGCTATTCAAGCAATTCCCATATTTGTTAAACACAAATACAAAGAAAACAGGCAAGAAGAATTAGAAAATATGCTTAGTGCTAGCATCATTGGACCAGTAGAGGAATTTGAGTGGGTTAGCCCTATGGTTTTCCAGGAAAATAAAAATAAGGGAGACATAAGGATTTGTATTGATTTCAGAAAGTTGAAAGATACATGTGTCCATGATCCCTTTCTAATTTGGTTCACTCACGAAGTTTTGGAGAATGTTGGAGGGTAGGAAGCCTACTTATTTAGAGTTGAATTCTCAGGGTACCATCAAATCAGCAAAGTGGTGAAGGATAGGAGCAATACCACCTTTGCTACTAAATGGATATAATTCCAATGCATAGTCATTCCATTTGGATTAAAAAACTTGTGAGCCATATTTTCTAGAGTCATCGTCGTAACATTTAAAGAATATATCCACAAATTTTGGGAGTTGTACTTTGATGACTGGATAATCTTTGAATTTCGAAAGAAACATGTTTCTAGTATGCGTCTAATGATGGATACTAGTAGGCAATACCTAATCTCCTTGAACCTGAAGAAATTTATTTTCTACGTGCCATATGGTATACACTTGGGAGACATTGTCTAAAAACAGGGATTGATGGTATACCCTATGAAGATCATTGTGATAATCAATTTGGAGCATCTGAAAAATGTGAAGCAGCTATGCATGATAGTTGGGCATACAGGTTATTATAGGAAATTCAATAAGGCCTACGCGTAGATCATTGTGTCGACGGAGAAACTATTGAAGAAAGATGTGAAGTCCTATTGGGATGATAATTTTGAGAAGAGCCTCGATATGCTAAAAGAAAATATGGTGAATTCACCAATTGTAGTGTTTCCAAACTGAAAGAAGGAGTTCCATGTACATGTTGATGCATACTACATAGCTTTGGGAGTTTTGTTAGCACAACTTGGAGATGGAGATCTTTATCAGTGTATAGAATTTGAACGAAGGAATTTGTCTCGAGTGAAAAGGAACTACTCCACCACAGAAAGCGATGGACTATAAATGATATTTGTGCTACAAAAACTCATATGCTATGTGTTTGGTGCGCACTTGAAAATGTTCACGGATCACTCTACTTTGAAATACCCAGTAAACAAACCCATGTTGGCGGGGGGGGGGGGGGATATTTATTGGTGGCTAATACTATTCGAAGAGTATGACTTCAAAGTGATAGTGAAGTTGGGTTGGTTGATTGTAGGACCAAATCATTTTTCTAGGATCGAGATAGGTGAAGAGCCAACGAATATTGAGGAAGGATTATATTTTGTGCAGTTGTTCGCTCTTTGGGTTGCAAGCGAGAGTATTTTATATATCATTTAGTTTAAGAGTACAGGAGTCGCACTTGCAGAGTACACTATGTAGCAAAGGAAAGAGAAGGTAGTAAAGGAAGCAGGCTTTATTGTGATCGTAGGACATCTATACAAGGTGGGGGCTGATGAGATCCTACGAAGCTATGTTCCTAAGCATGAAAGACACAATATTTTGTTTGAAGCACATGGAAGTGTTGATCGAGGTAACTACACAGGAAAGGCCACTGCACAAAATATTTTGTGAGGTGGACTTTGGTGGCCCATGGTGCAGAAATATTTGAAGGAGTATTGCAATTCTTGGGATGTTTGTTAGAGGACTGGTAGAACTTTGAGAAGGGATGAAATGGCACTGTAAACTCAAGTTACTTTACATGCATTTGATAAATGAGAGATTGACTTTGTGGAACTGATTAATCCGCCTGGGAAGATGTAATATTCCAAAATGGAAAAGACAGGAATATAGAACAAAATATTGGAAATAGCAGTGAATAGCATTACACCAACATGTGTGAGAAACATGGAGCCATTTTATTATGAAAATAAGTAGCAAATAAGTACAAGAAATATAGGCACAACTCAGATAATCAAGGCAAACAAGCCTTCCATGAATACATATGCCATAACATGAATAATAACTGCTATACAATGTAGGAGAACTAATACAGTGCAGTTTTAATGAGGGTAATTGTGAATAAAATATGTAATAATGTAGATCTCATAATATATGGCTCAAATAGTGTCAGGAATAAATATCTAAGATCCCAAGAATATTTCCAAAACAACCCAGAAAGGGTTTCCGGAAATACCCCAAAGTACAAAATTTCAGAGAACAACCCTAGGGCTGAATAGTTGCTACAAAATGAATACTTGAAGGAGGTGACTGAACTGATAAAGAAATGAATAGATCTCCTCCAATAGAACCTCCAAGTGAAAGGCTTATCCCATCACTACAAACCTCACCCTCCAAATGAAACACTGAATCCTCCTCTAAAAATACACAATAGAATAATGCAATCCTTGAGGGAAACTACGTCGTAGGAGGTGGAAATAGCTGGTCCTGATGAAAAATAATGAAATTAAGCTCCAAGACCTTCCTTGTTAGCCTCCTAATGAAAAGGCTACATCTCCACTGAAAAATAAACACTGAAAGTGGTCCTCAAAATCCTTCACTACTTCTACCTTGCAACACAACACAACTCCACCACGAACTGGGTTATAGCTAAAGGCTGAAGCTTGGCCACAATGCCATAATGTTGGAATGTAGTGCAATACTCTTCCTAGAGGCTCCATGATGATGCATCTACTGTCTCATCATCATTTCCAATATTGAACATATAGTTCTTCATTGGTTTGTTTAGGATAATACTCATCCTATCCTCCAAAAATGTACACTCCAAACCCAAGAGTTTTGTGCAGCTCAACAATGATATAATAGGATGGCTATGTATCTCCTCCTTGAACAAATCAAGGGTCCTCTGCACATTGATAGTCTTCTTCTCCAAATCAGAAACGTTCTTTGACCCCAGGTCATGTATTTTCCCTAATGGAATGTTCTCACAATCCCCCATATGATGTGCTGAAATAATAGGAAGTGGAAATATGTGCATACCTTGGTAAAGCTTGGGAACATCTTGTACTACTACAAGGGTACCTACCTCTAGTGTGATGAATTCCCCAACTATTGATGATGATGGTTTCTCCCCTATAGCAGCACCAATGCCGATATAAGTCTCCTCCTCCTCATGCATCTCCAAAATAGTGCATGGGACTCTAAATGTCAAGAGATCAAGACCACCTTGCAAAGGTGAAAGTGTTCCTTCTCCTAATGTAATTACTCTTGCAAGAAGTGGTGGTGAAGGTGCTTCCTCCTCTAATTTTTTCTTTTCAAAATTCTTGATCAACCTTTGCGTAAAATCTGCATGACTCAAATAGCTGAACCACCAAATGTTTGCTTCTCCCTCAAGGTGCATCACTGCAAACTCAACATCTTCTCTATCTACTACTAGATGTAATAGGAATAATGCATCCAACTTAATTCCCCAAGCCCTTTGTGTGCATGTAGATGACCCGTCAAATGTAGACAATAGGAATCTATTGTTCTTCCTTATTCTATTGATGTCAGGTCTTCTCTCTTCTTTGAGCTGAATGAACTGTGGGAGAGTTAGATCCTCCTTGAAAGCTCTTGATTGACATTTTTATTCTGCAAGATACTCACATATAATCTCATGATCTAAGTGTCCTCCATCTCCATGCCTTTGTGTTCTTCCTCAAAATGAAAGGGCATAGTATATTTCTCTAGAGCTCTATGTAATACCGGTTCTTTCTTCTGCTGATAGGAAGTACAAGGACCTTCCTCATCTCGAAACCCTATTGTGGTTTCATTTCTTTTCTCCACTTTTCTTTTCTTGACCTCCTTGGTAAGTTCCCTCTTAGAACTGAAAAGAGATGAGATAAAACTCATTCCTTCCATCATTCTAATCTCTTTCTCCTTGTTCTTATTCTCCTGAGAGCGTAATGTATGAGATCCATAGGCTGAGCCAAGATTATGCTCTGATACCACTATAATATTCCAAAATGGAAAATACAAGAATATAGAAAAAAATACTAGAAATAGCAGTGAATAGCATTACACCAACATGTGTGACAAAAATGGATCCATTTTATTATGAAAATCAGTAGCAAATAAATACAATAAATATAGGCACATCTCAGATAATCAAGGCAAACAAGCCTCCTATGAATACATATGCCATAACATGAACAATAGATTTTATACTGTTAGGTCCCTATGTTACAAGTATAGTCCCTTATTGTTGTTAGTGTAACCCCCTTATTATTATTATTTTACCCTTGTAACCCCCATATTGTTATTATTGTGCCCTTAAATTATTATTGTTAGGTCGTCTAGGATTACATTGTGGCCCTATGGACTCCTATATATAGAAAGGAAGTTTTATAATTTGTATCATCCAATAATTGTTCATTCATGTAATGTATTGGAGGTTTCCCACTTAAAGTGGCTTATTTCGAAGGTGTTGATATCTCTTTTCTTCTATTTTTGGAGCTAGTTCCGCAACATTTGGTATCAGAGCTTTCGATTCTAGGGTTTCGCTGCTCCAAACATGTCATTGTGGCATTGTTGCTATAAATTTTTTTCTACGAAGGTTCAAAAGCTGAAATTTTCAGAGTATGAAGGTGCAATCATGAGGAAAATCTTCACAAAATTTCAAAGCTTGGTTCGCAATATTTTCGGATATATGATATGTGGAAGTTAGGGCTTTTTTGCAGGCTCCTGAATTTTGCTTAAAAAGGTAATCGCTAAATTTTCACTATAACGTTTTTTCTATGAAGGTTCATAAGCTGAAATTTTGGGAGCATGAAGCCTAAATCTAGAGAAACATCTTTGCAAATTTTTAGAGCTTGGTTCACAATATTCTTGGAGATATAATCTGTGGAAGTTAGGTCGTTTTCAGGCTCCTGAATTTCATCTCAAAGAGGTGATCGTGGGAAAATCTTCATAACTCTCTCTCTGAGCATCAGATTAGAATTCTTAAAAAGTGACTGGAATTACATGGACTGTATTTTCCTATCTATAATTTTTAGAGCCAAAGGAAAAAACAGTGACACGTGTCAAGTCATCCAAGTCCACTCTATTGAACAAATCCATAATTAGGTCATTGTGAGAGATTGGAAATAACTTTGACTTGAAGAATCCAAATCAAGTCATACCTGTGGCATTTGAAATAAGCTTTAGAGGACTACTACAGGGCCAAATTTTAGATATTTATGATCTGCAAGTATAGCAATAAGTCAATTTCAATATCGAGCTCCTCAAAATCAAGTAAAAGGTGTGTATTTTTTTCTTCTGAATTGCATAAGTCGTGTTTGAAGGATCAAGTTGAATTTATTCCTAGGGCATATTGTAGAATAGATATCGGTATTGGATTCTAAAATGGCCCCTAAAAATAATTCAACACCCATTAAGCCTTTAGAAGGCTCTACTATGACTCATGAAGACGAAGAATGGAACCATGACATATCAAAATTACAAGAGAAAGTGCAACAAATTTGGCTCTCGCAAAGAGCAACAAAAAACGACATGGAAGTTTTGAAGAAAGGCATGGAAACTAAGATGGATGGTTTGAAGGAAGGCATGGAATCTAATATGCATGGTTTGAAGAATGGCATGGAAGCTAAGATGGATGGCTTGGAAGATGGCATGGAATCTAAGATGGCTGACATGGAAGATAAGATGGAAAACATGAAGAATGATCTAAAAGTAGACATGGAAGGTTTGACAAAGTTGATAAAAGAAGTGTTTCTTAGTGGTGAAAATATAGTAGAGGAAACCCATGATGAGAACAAAATAAATGTTAATCATGATTTCATAAACTCTAATGTTGGAAGGAAGAACCACCATATTCCAAAAATGGATATGAGGAAGTTTGATGGAAAGGATCCTGTAACATGGATACTACAAATGGAGCAATATTTTGATCTCAATAGTGTAAAAAACACAAAAAAGGTATGCATTGAAACTTTACATTTAGAACAAAATACATTTGTATGGTATCAATGGCTTTGCTTCCGTAAAAAAATTGTCACTTGGTCAATTTTTACGGAGGAAATGATATCACATTATGAGGATACAAAGACGAACACTTTCTTTAGCCAATTAATAAATCTCAAACAAAAGTGTTTAGTGGGGGAGCACATTGAGGACTTCCAAAAATTGAATATAAGGGTAACTGATATTCCAGAGGAACACAATATTGATCTCTTCATAGGTACTTTAAAGGATAACATCCAACATGAAGTTCGCGTTTTGGAACGTGATTCATTGAAGGCATTTAGGTTGGCAAGAAACATTGGATGTAAAATTATGGCGACAAGGAAGCCTACCACTCACTTCTATAAAGATGGAAGTGTTGCTAATCCTAGATTTCCACAACCTACAAGGTTTACACCACAACAATTGGAAGAAAAAAGAGAAAAATGGCTTTGTTATAGTTGTGATAGAAAATACACTAAAGGTCACAAGTGTACTGAGAAGAAATTATTTTACATAGATTGTGAAGAGGAAGAAGAAAATGAACAAGAATATTTAAAAGAAGAGGATATACACAAGGAACTAGCCCTATAAGAGGAAGGAATGAGTTCAAACATATCGTGTAATGCATTGGAAGGAATTACCACTCCTCAAACTCTCAAGATAGAAGGACATATCAAGAAGAAAAAGGTAATAGTGTTGATTGATTCAGGTAGCACCCATAATTTTATTCATTGTAAAGTAGCCAAGGAATTGAATTTCTTCCTATACCCAGCACCAAAATGTCAAGTGATGGTTGCAAATGGAGAAACTATAAATTTCTCTGGAAAATGCCATAATATCAAGCTAACCATGGGGGAATATGTATTGAATAGTCCAATGCTTTCCATTCCTATGGGAGGTGTTGATGTTGTACTAGGAGTACAATGGTTACAATCTTAGGGGATGGTAGCTTTTAATTTTCAAGAAATTTTCTTGAATTTTTTTTAGAAGGAAAGGAAGTCAAATTACGGGGTATTGCAGGGAAGCCGGGAAAGATAATAAGCTCTAATGTCATGATAAATATTCTAAAGAAATAACAGCGAGGCGTAACTGCACAATTATTCTCATTAGAAGTTCCAACATCAAAATCATCTATTTCTGTAGATCTCCAAAAAGTCTTGGAAAATCATTCCAAGGTGTTTGAAACTCCCAAAGGAATCCCACCTATTCGTGATCATGATCATGCTATTCATTTGATTCCAAGAATTGTTCCTCCAAACATCAGGCCTTATAGATATCCTTATGTCCAAAAGAGCGAAATTTAACGTATGATTGCAAAAATGTTAGAGGTGGGTATAATTCAACCTAGTCAAAGTTCTTTCTCTACCCCTGTAGTATTGGTACATAACAAGGATGGATCATGGCACATGTGTTGAGATTATAGGGAGCTCAATAAGGTCACCATTAAAGATAAATTTCCCATTCCTATGATTGATGAATTATTGGATGAATTATATGGAGAAAATTATTTTACCAAGTTGGATCGTCGTTTAGGAAATCATCAAATTAGAATGAAGACTGAAGATATTCCAAAAACAACATTTCAAACTCATGAGGGTCTTTATGAATTTTTGGTCATGCCTTTTGGCCTTACCAATGCACCTTCTACATTTCAAGGGTTGATGAATTCCATTTTCAAACCCTTCCTTAGAAAATTTGTGCTAGTATTTTTTGATGATATACTAATCTATAACAAGTCTTGGAAGGATCATGTTGAACATGTTGACAGGGTGCTCAAACTATTGCAGGAGAAACAATTATATGCAAAAATATCCAAATGTTTCTTTGGAGTACAAGAGGTGGAATATCTGGGTCATATTGTATCTCATGAGGGTGTTAAGGTAGACCATAACAAAATTAAAGCCATTAAGGAATGGAAAGTCCCCACAACCATAAAGCAGTTGCGAGGATTTCTCGGGTTAACAGGGTATTATCGAAAGTTTGTTAAGAATTATGGGAGAATAGCAGCACCTCTAACAACATTATTGAAGAAAGATGCATTTTCATGGACTCCTGAAGCAACTAAGGCCTTTGAACATCTTAAAGAGGCAATATGCCTAGCACCAGTCTTAGCTACGCCAGACTTCACAAAAACCTTTATTGTGGAATGTGATGCCTCAGGAAATGGAATTGGTGCAGTTTTAATGCATGAAGGAAGACCCATTGCTTTTGAAAGTCGTCCAATCAAAGGAAAGTATTTACAGAAACCTATTTATGAGAAGGAAATGTTAGCAATACTGCATGCACTAAAGAAATGGCGAACTTACCTAAAGGGAAGACACTTCAAGGTAAAAACTGATCATGATAGTCTTAAACACTTTTTGGAACAAAGACTATCTTCAGAAGAGCAGCAAAAATGGGTCACAAAGATATTGGGTTATGACTTTGAAATAATCTACAAAAAAGGAAAGCTTAATGTTGTTGCAGATGCACTCTCAAGAAAGAATGAAGAGGTGGAAGCATTGCTTTGTGCCATTTCTATTATCCAACCAGATTGGATAACAGAAGCAAGAGATGAATGGAAGAAGGACAAAGATATATGGACACTCATTCAAAAGTTGCAGCAAGATCCTAGTACATCTGATACATTTAGTTGGAAAAATGATTCCTTATAGTACAAAGATCGCTTATATCTTTGTAAGAATTCCCAACTAAAACAAAATATTCTTCTGGAATTGCACACTTCTCCTTTAGGAGGACACTCAGGATTTTTAAAAACTTACCACAGGGTGAAGAAAGAATTTTTTTGGGATGGCATTAAATCTGATATTCAAAAGTTTGTGGCGGAATGTTTGGTTTGCCAGCAGAATAAAGTGGAGACAATTAAGACCCCGGGACTTCTACAACCTTTATCCATTCCAAGTCAGCGTTGGGAGGAGATTTCAATGGATTTTATCACAGGTTTACCTAAGTCTGAAGGAAAGAATGTCATCATGATGGTAGTTGATAGACTTACCAAGTATGCACACTTTTGTGCATTATCTCATCCATTTAAAGCAAGTACAGTTGCTACTACATTTATGGAGACAATTCAAAAGCTACATGGAAACCCAAGGGTTATTGTGAGTGACATAGATCCCATCTTTACTGGAAACTTTTGGACGGAGATATTTTCTTGTTTGGGTACTCAATTAGCTCATATCTCCTCTTATCATCCTCAATCCGATGGTCAAACTGAGATAGTAAATAAATGTTTGGAAGGATATATTTGTTTTTTTGTATTTGATAAACAAACACAATGGGTCAAGTGGTTACCTCTCACTGAATGGTGGTATAACACTTCCTTCCATACTGCAGCAAAAATGATCCCATTTATGGCACTTCATGGATATCATCCACCATCCATCACATCATCTTTAATAGAAAATTCAAAGGTTCAAGAGGTGGAAGATCAAATCGAGCATCAACAAGAATTTCTCCAACTCTTAAAGGATAACCTGAATTTGGTACAAAATCGAATGAAACAACAGGCAGATCAACATCGCAGTGAGAGAAGTTTTGATGTAGGATACTGGGTATTTTTATGGCTACAACCATACGAACAAATGTCCCTCAAGCAATCTAAGAACGATAATAAATTATTTCCAAAGTACTATGGTCCTTACAAGGTGTTGCAAAAGATTGGTACTATGGCATACAAATTGGAGCTTCCTGCTTCTTCACAAGTGCATCCAGTTGTCCATGTTTCATGCTTAAAGAAGGTTATAGCTGAAAATATTCCAGTTCAAACAATATTTCCAAAACTTGATGAGCAAGGAAAAATCATATTGGAACCTGAAGCGGTCACGAAAACAAGAACTCGATAGCCACGAAATCGATCAATTTCAAAGTATCTCATCAAGTGGAAGAACTTAGCCACTAAATATTCTACATGGGAGGATGAGAATTTTATACAGAAGCACCTAGAGCTACTCAAGCATAGAGGAAAACACTTTTTTCAAGGAGAGGGGCATGTTAGGTCCCTATATTACTAGTATAGTCCCTTATTAAGCTTAGTGTAACCCCTTTATTGTTATTATTGTACCCCTGTAACTCCCATATTTTTATTATTATGCCCTTAAATTATTATTGTTAGGTTGGTTAGGACTACATTGTGGCCCCATGGACTCCTATATATAGAAAGGAGGTTCTGTAATTTGTATCATCCAATAATTGTTCATTCATGTAATGTATTGGAGTTTTCCCCCTCGAAGTGACTTATTTCTAAAGCGTCGATATCTCTTTTATTTTATTTTTGGAGCTGGTTTCACAACATATACAATGTAGAATAACCAATACAATGCAGTTTTAATTAGGTTAACTGTGACTGAAATATGCAATAATGTATATATTCTAATATATGACTCAAATAGTGCTAGCACTAAAGATCTAAGATCCTAAGCGCATTTCCAAGGCAACCTAGAAAGGGTTTCTGGAAATACCCCGAAGTACATAATGCTGAAATATAGCCCTAGGGATGAATAGTAGTTGAAAATTGAATACTGGAAGGAGGTGGTTGAAATGATAAATAAATGAATAGATCTCCTCCAATAGAACCTCCAAGTGAAAGTTTGATCCCCTCACTGAAGACCTCACCCTCCAAATGAAACACTGAATCCTCCTCTAAAAATACACCATAGAATAACACAATCCTTGAGGGAAACTACGCCATAGGAGGTGGAAATAGCTGGGCCTGATGAAAAATAATGAAATTAAGCTCCAGGACCTTCCTTGTTAGCCTCCCAATGAAAAGGCTACATCTCCACTGAAAAATAAACACTGAAAGTGGTCCTCAAAATCCTCCACTGCTTCTACCCCGCAACACAACACAACTCCACCAGAAATAGGGTTATAGCTGAAGGCTAAATCTTGGCCACAATTCCAGAATGTTGGAATGTAGTGCAATACTCTTCCTAGAGGATCCTCTAGGAAAGATTTGGGATTCCCACTCGAGAACACCTTGTGTTAAACAACACAAAAATTTCCGCTAAACAACTGGAGAGTGAAAGAATTCATACAGACCACAAAATCAATAATCAACAACATAACCATCTCTGGCTAGCTTTCCTTCCTTATAAAAAATGTGATCCTTCTCACCTTGGGTCCCACTCATTAAAGTCACTACTATCATGGAGACTTTCTCCCATTCACACTGCTCTGCTTCTCATTGATGATCCACTCCCTTCATAGCAGCGTTGTTGATTTGGTCAAACTTGACCTTGTCCTCATGCATTAGCCCTTATTCACACATGGGGGTGGTTTATCAAGCTTTTAGGATGATGCCTTTTCACATTAGGAGGTGTTTTATTCATACTAAAGACATTTGTGGGTCTGCCTACCCACTTATTCATCTATCTAAATCACAGAAGAAAAAATTAATATTCCAATTAGCTGCATGTAAATTGAGGAATATTATAGAAGAAAATAGGTGCATGGTACAATATTGCTGTGATATATTACCTAACTAGATGGACTAAGGCGCAACTGGTGAAAATTTGTAGTGCACACACAACAGTAAAGTTTATTTTTAAAGATATTTTGTCGAGTTTTGGTTTCCCGAATATCTTAATGAATGACAGGTCTATGCATTTCTTGAACATCACTATTGAGGCATTAACTTTGTATTTCCAAATGCATCACCAAAAGAGTACACCATATCACCGTCAGGTGAATGGGACAGTGGAAGCCCTTAAAAAAATTCTTGAGAATGCTCTGACGAAGGTGTGCAACATCAACATGGATGAATGGGATCTATTCATTTCTATAGTCTTATGGGCCTATAGGAAAACTAGTAAGAATTTTTCGAGTCAAAAAATGTTCATATTAGTGTATGGATAGCAAGAAGTGATTTCGATAGAATAAATTGTGCCTAGTATTCAAATCGCATCAATTATGGATATGGAAGATAGAGAAATTATGGAGAATATATTAGAGAAACTACTTGCACTGGAGGAGGATAGGTTCATCATTGGGTTTCACCAATAGGTGCAAAAGGAGAGGAAAAATTCCTGACAGGACCATCATATAAAGTAGAATATGTTCAAGGACGAGGAGCTAGTTATTTTATATGACAACAAGTTCATGATGTTCTTGGGAAAGTTGAAAATGCACTATTCAGGACCTTACATTATCAGGAATGCCTCAGAGTGGGGAAAATTTCAGCTTGTGAAGCTGGAAGGAGAGTTGTTCCTTGAACATATTAATGGTAGGTGAATGAAGTTATACAGGGACAGCTCTACTGCCAGAGGTTCACAATGACTACATTGTTGAACAACAGTCTGAATGTGCCACACAGTTCAAAGAGAGCATGGGAATATAAACTATTCTACCAAGGAGATACTTCGTTGAAGTAGAAGTATTACACGGTATGTAGGATGCTGGTGTAGCTAGAGGGAACTGCACTGAAGATATGTGTCTAACGAATTTCATCCAAAAAGTAATCGTTGGAACATTAACAGCTGATTTTACAAGGAATTGGTCATTAAAAGGATCAGGAGGGATGTACTTAATGAGTGTATCTGGGTGGATCTTCCTCCACATATCAATTTATGAGGCACATCTTAAGGAGATCATGAATTCTGAATTTTAATTCTACTATAAATCAGGCATCCTACTCCACATTCAAACACTTTGTGCTGTAAGTATTAGAATTGGTATTTTATGCTTTCAAGAGTGTTGAGTGATCCACTAGATGTAAGAATAAAACTTTGAAGTGTTTAAAGAGGAATTGATCAGAGGAGGGCTAGGGTACATAATCCATCGAGGTCTAGCAAACGCAATGAAGGCTACACTCGTAAAAACTGTCACAGGGTCAAGGTTGCCCAAGAAGCAGACTGCTATGAGCGTGACTCCATTTAAGAAGCCAAAGAAGTCAATGCTGAGAAAGTCACCCAATAAGAAAATTTAAAAGGAGTAGAGGACTAAGGAACCCAAGATCGAGAAAAGAAGGTTGTTGAGTTAGAAGATTCAGACGAAGAAGAAATCATGCCAGGAGGGATAATGGAAATTGATGGAGACGAGGTGGAACCTATCTCTAGGTTGCCCCCATATATTCCAGGAATGAATCCCATAGCTGTGAGGCATACAAATTATTTGGATGCCATCAAATACAATATTTTTACACCATTACTATTGGATGAAGTTCCAGTTGAGGGGAATTTGTTAGGAAAAGTGCCCTAGCTATGCATGGCGGATTTGGATTCTGATGACTGCAACAAATACCCATAGTTCAAGCCAAGCCGGTATGTGCACTCCACCTACTATGAATCTACCCGAGTAAAAAAATTAGAACAAATGAAGTGGGTGGCTGGTATCTAGGATGTAGATCTCCTAAACATGTTATATGTTCCATACTTTGGGGTAAGCATTATCAAGAAAAATTTTGTGTGTAAACTGTTGGCCCTGGTTCATGATGTCTGGTTATAATTAGGGAAGAGGATTCATATTGAGATGATGTTCATAAGGAATATCCCGACGCTTCCTTGTCTCGACTTGGACCTTGTAGATGTAAGGATCAGGAAAAGAAGTTGGAAGATCATATGAAGCAAGATTACGTTCTGAGGAAGGGCGGTAGGGGTTTCTCGATTAAATCCATCACGGATAGGTCAGTGTTATTTTCCGTGCATATTTTGGCAAGTAAAATCCTATGGAAATGTTGTGCAGAGGAGGTTTTCGCGTAGGTGGAGTCTTTGGCTGCAGATTTCATGAAAGGCGTTGTATATACTTGGGCGGGATACCTATGGAACAAATTCTTAGATGACTGTCATGAAGATCAAGAGGAGGGAAATCCATTCAACTACGCATGGTTCTTTCTCTTAATAGTGTTGATATCCTAAAAGGAGCTCGATGAGTCGTATTTATCCTCTGGTGACCTAGATCTTTGTGGGGATATAAGGTATACGTCGCTATGTCATTCAAAAGAGCCATCCCAGGTGATGATGAACAAAATATTGTGTGTTGTGTTTGAGATGAGTCTATGCACAGTGATCAGCTAGAAGCCCTGACTATCACTAAGTATTTTGAAAGAATATTGACTGGTTCCAGAATTAAAATTAGATTTCCATCATGTACACATCCTGGTGAAGAAGGACCTTTCTAGGGTCTGATAAGAGTTGTCGTACCTAGTGAGAGAGGAAGATGTGAGAGCCACAGTTAATGAATGTTCGAGTGAATGGCTCACTCCATGGGCCATTGAGGGCATAGAGAAGGAGCAAGCAAGGATGAGTGACGTGAAGTACACAACGCAGACAGGAAATAAGGACACTAGGAAGCTACCAAAAAAATGTCACATTCATGACTGATACAATGACTGAAGCGGTTGTTGAGAAAATATGGAGCTTCTGGAACTAGGAGTTTGCGATGATCACAATGATGAAACAATTATGAATCTCTCCAACCACCCCCCCCCCCGCCACCCACCTTTTATTAATATAAGGTGAGATTCACAGAGTGAAGTTGTGCGGAAGAAAATGAAGTCTAGTAGCTCCGTCGGCCCAAAAGAAATGGTCCTCACTCAAGGGGACCTCGATGAAATAAAGGACACTCTTCAGCATGTCACCAAGCATCTATGGGGTAGCATTGAGGACCATTAAAATAAGGTATTGTCAGAGGTCCATTGGGGCGTCAAGGATTTTCAGGTTCAAATGAGCGTGGTACAAGCTAGCGTAATTCAAGCAAGCGGGGCACAAGAACATGAAAGACTGACACAACATGAACTCAACATTACAACTGATACCCACATGGTGTCGATCCCTATAGGCATATTACATTTTGATAGTATAGTAGCTAAATCAGGAGGTGCATCAGAAGAAAACAAGGTTGAACCTTTCTACACTGCCTCTATAAACATTTCATGATTTCCAATAGGGTGTTATTGAATAATTGGATATCAGAGAGCAGTGCACCCTATTGGTTATCCATGATGTTAAGCAGGAAAGACATCAGATGGCTAAGGAAACATTGTTGGTTGTATAGGAGCATGATGCAGACATTGTGCAAAGACATAAGTTGGAGGAAACCATCTCCAAGGCTTGTAGTGACCTACATGAGCTCTAGATTCAAGTTGTTGTAGCGACAGAGGAAAAAGTGGCCAAGCACGTGACAACAGTTAAGGATTCCAAATCTGAAGTCAACAAAGTGCGACTCAAGATGCAAATCGAGATAATTGAGTTGTAGATGCAATTGTAGTTTGCTACACCACTTGAGGTGTGGGAGAAGCGCACACCAGAGCTCAACGCTACCGGTGAATAGATTGAATCCATCGTCTAGGAGTGAGTGCAAGTATTTGAATATGTCATGGATGTATGGGTTTCATTGCAGGAGGACCCTAAGGTTCTGAATATTGAAGCAAAATTTTAGAATAAGTTATAACATATGGACCACATTAAGGTCACAGAAAATACATTAGCATCGATACAGTAGTATACCCCTCTCCAAGGGGATACATTGTTACGGGGACAAGTTTACCACAGCTAGAACAAATCCATGGGGTGCTCATGCCAGTAAACTCTCATATAACGTGGAGAAGAAGCTGAAAGAGTTGTGCCAGGCACTTAAAGGAATTGCACAAAAGACAGTCAGGCGAGTCACTGAGACATTGCTAAGAGAAGCCCAAGAAGTTGAAAAGCAGTGCACCGAAGCAGTTCCACCTCTGGAGGTTGCCTTGTGCAGCATGAAAGAAAATATCAAGGGTGCAGCGAAAGAGTGACTCCAGACGAGTCACTTTTTTTCATTGGGGAATTAGGGGAATTTTGAGGTCTAAAATGGTCCTCGTAAACAAAATATAAAATAATACTAGAAATAATAAAATAAGATTAGATTACATCATCAAATTTTAGAGGGAAAAAAGAAAAAACTACTTTTTTAACTCGTATTTTCAACTTATATCCCTATGGGTTTACTCAAATTTCAATAAGGAACACTTGTTGGATGAATAATGTGATTCCTCATCCAATGAGTATCCATGTTGTATACCTTAGATGGACCCTGCTACATGAAAAATGAGAAATACATGAAAAACGTAATTGCAATCACGTTTTTTCATGTATTTCTCATGTTTCATGTAGAAAGGTCCATCGAAAGTATGAAACATGGGTATTCCTTGGAGAATTAATTTTTTCATCCAACAAGTAGTCCAGTTGAAATTTGAGTAAAACATTAGGGAGATAAGTTGAAAATACAAGTTGAAAATTAGTTTTATTATTCTATTAGTTTTTAATCTTTTTAATTTCTTACCCAAAAATTGGTGAATCATCCCCCATGGTTTACATCATAATCATGAATAATATTGGTTCTTATAAAGCTTATATTGGTTGTACAATTTTCTTAGGAGGCTCATTTTAGACCTCAAAAGTTCTACAATGTTTTTTGTACAAGGTACCCCTCGAGGAAATATTTTGAGAAAGACTTCGTAGATAGAGGAGCAGAGCATGTAGAGTAGAGCTATCTTTCTGTCTTAGGGGATTTGTTGTGGGTAAAAGCCTCTTATTTTTAAAAGGGATGGGAATATTTTTGTATACCTTATGCTATGCCCATGGTTTTTGGACCATGGTATTGTGAATGTAAAAGACTATATAAGGAGTCTAGGATAGATGTTAAGGATATACTTTATCAATTGATCATAGAATGAATTTGGACATAACATTATTTTGAGCTAGGTTTTTTGTGGTTTGGGTTAGTGAGAAGGCTCCTTTATCTGAGTGCGTGGATACCTTAGGAATTTTGCAACTGAGTGCGCAGACCCTTGCAACTGAGTCCGTAGGGTTGAACTATTTGTACTGGGAAGATATGAGAGTTAATGAAAGACTTTTCAAGACATATATGTGTTTTGAGTTTATGTGTTTTATTTAATTATATTTTCTATTATTTGTTCTAATTAATGGTTCTAATCTATAATTTCATCGTGAAGTCATGCGGATAGTTATTTATGTTTTTTTATGATTGTTAAAGTATAATCACACAATCTGCAAGCTAGCTCAATATAAGTGTTGAACCATGATTGTATAATTCATATCTCTTCTGTGCAAAGCTCTGTCAAGTATAGAAATAAATATAAGCCCTAAACCACACTCCATTGTCCATATGGATGAGTAAACCCGCTTCTAGCATCCCCCTATGTCATCTCAGGTGAGATTTTAGTAAATGCAGCAAATCGTTGCTGAAAGGTCTAGTAATAGTCAGTTTTGTTGGTTTGCACAACCATATATGAACTTGGGTCTAGGCCCCATCAAGCCAACAAATGATTTTTTGATATAATTGGTTAAAAGTGGGATTTACTACATATGTACGTTACAAACAATATGGAATGGATGAAGGTATGGATTGAAGTATGTATACAATGTGATGGTAGGATATCATGCGAAAGGGTGTCTACATTGATTATAGAAGCTCCTCATAATAGAGATAGAAATTAATTAACCATGCATTTTGTATTTGTTTCTCATATTTCATTTGCAATACCATAGGGATATGCAGTACAATGGTTGTTAGTTTAACATCAAAAAGTTTGATGACAAAAGGAAAAGTTATGATTGTGAGATAGTTGTGATATTAAAAATTACTAATGTTTCCTGTACAAGTAATATAAGTTCACCAGTCTTTGAAAATATATACTATGAGTATTTGGATGTTATACTTGAGTGTGAATTTAAATCCTTCAAATTGGATATATTCTACATCAAATGGTATAGAATATGAATGAATGAAAATGATCTTAATATAACTAGAAACAAATCACTATGTTCTTCCAAGCCAATGTCAACATGTATTTTACTCAGGGGTTCCAAGTAGAGGGGGTTGGTCATGTGTTTTTAGATATGATATAGTAGGAGGGCCATACAAGTATAATGTAGTGGAATAAGATGATATTGAATAAGAATATGATGTAGAGGAGAAAATAGTTCATGTGTGAGATGAATATTTCAAAGAAGATCAATGAGATGTTTTAGACAATGTTTTAGATGAATACAATATTAACGATGTATTGTATGATGAAGAAATTGAAAAATATGAACCAAATATAGGAGATAATGGTCATAATCATGATATGACAACATTGATGATGATGTTGATATGACCAATCCTTTCAACATCAATTTTGAACTAGATGATACAAAGGTTGAGTTGGATGAAGAATAATATTAATTATATAAAAACGTTGAAATGTATGAGATATGTTTTTATATGTATTTAGTTTATTTGTCCCCTCGCGTTTACCTACTTCTGTTTTCTTATTTTTTAGCTATGCTTGATTCTTACGATTTTGTTTTCAAATATTTTTCAATAGATAAATACAATATTGGGGAATTGAGAGTGATGTGAGGGTGGGAGGGAACATATGAGCTTCCAACTTCACGTGTTTTTCCTTATTTAGTAGAGTATATTATTCATGAAACCAAGAGAAGGTCACTTAGGTAATTGTCTCCAATTTTTCAAGTACCCATTGTTAAAGCACCTTAATTTTCTATTGAGAGATCATGGGAAGATTTATGTCCATGTTCGTGAAGTCTGGTAAAATTTCAATTCACTAACCATTTACCAATTAGCGAAAATTATTATTTGATTAATTGACCCCTTATAAAATGGACTATGAATGGGGCTAGTGTTTTCTTATATGAAGTGAAATTTTAAATTGTTATAGTAGGTTCATGCATTGAATATATGGGAGTGCTTCGAGACTTAAATTAGAATGAAACAAATCATTTGAATATCAAAAAACAAAATTATAACATAAATGTCAAGGAAATGAATTATTTATTATCTTTTAGTGTCCTTATTATGATGTAGTTAACCTTGAGAATTAGCTCAATTTTTGTAGTACCCATCCTTAAAGCACCTTAATTGCTATTTATATGTCATGGGTTGAATTCTCTCCATGCTCTTGGGGTCAGGTAAATGTTTAATTCATTTAAAATTTACCAATTAGTGGAAATTATGCTTTCATTAATTGATCTCACACATAAAGGGTTCTGAATGGGGACAGTGTTGATTTTTTTTTAGTATGTTCTTGCATGCATTGAAATTTGACATGGTTATAGTAGATGCATGCACTTAAGGTTTGGGATGGTTTTGAGACTCAAAAGTGACTGACACGAAAAATTTGATAATCAAAGGAAAAAATTATAACATAAATGGAATTGAGATGAAATTATTTATTATTTTTAGTGTCCTTCTCATGGTATGTATTTAGTCTCAAGGGGTAGTTCAATTGGTTGAGTACCCATCATTAAAAAACCTTAATTTTCTATCGAGATGACATGGGTTGAATTTTGTGCATGCTATTGGGTTCAAGTAAATTTTCAATTCACTTAATATTTATCAATTAGTGGAAATTATGCTTTCATTAATTGACCTAACACAATGGGGGTTGTGAATGGGTCTAACTTTGAGTTTTTATTTTTATTTTTATTTTTTATTTTTTATATTTTTATATTATATATATATATATATATATATATATATTATTTATTTATTTATTTTCAGTTTATGATTGTATGCTTTGAAATTTAACATGGCTATAGTAAAGGCATATATTGAATATATGGAAGGGTTTCAAGACTCAAGTATGACCACGTGAAGGAGATTAAATTAGAACATAAATTTTAAGGATATGAGATTAATTTAATTATTTTTGTTTCCTTATCATGGTATGTATTTAACCCCAAGCTTAAGCTCAATTGATTGAGTAATCATCATTAAAGTACCTTAATTTTCTACTGATAATCCATGGGTTTAGGTAAATGTTCAATTCACTTAACATTTACCAACTAGTTGATTTTTTTTCGTTATTTGACTCTACATATAGGGGGTTGTGAATCAGACCAACACTGAAATTTTTTTAATGTTTGTTTGTAGGCACTAAAATTTGGCATGGTTATAGTGGATGCATTTGCTGATGTTACAGGATGGCTTTGTAAATAAAATATGACACAGATGAAGAATCAACAATCAAACGAAAAAATTATAGTATAAATGTCAAGGAGATGAAATCATTTATTATTTTTTAGTATCCTTGTCATTATATGTATTTAGCCTTGAGGGTTGGCTGAGTTGGTTGAGTAACCATCATTAAAGTACATTAATCTTATATTTAGAGGTCACATGTTCAATTATCTCAATGCTCTTGGGGTTAGGAAAATTTCCAATTCACTTAACATTTACCAATTAATGAAAATTATGCTTCCATTAACTGACCCTACATGGAGGGGGTTGTGAATGGGGCCAACGTTGAATTTTTTTTGAGTTTGTTCTTGTATGCATTGAAATTTGACATGGTTTTAGTAGATTCATGTGTTGTTTGTATGGGATGTTTTCGAGACTCAAATACAACTCACATAAAGAATCCAATAATCAAACGACAAAATTATAATAGAAATGTCAAGAAGAGGAAATTATTTATTATTTTTTAGTCTCCTTAACATGGAATGCATTTATCCCCAAGGGTTGTTTCAATTGGTTGAGTACTCATCATTAAAGCACCGTAATTTTCTATTAAGTGGTCATGGGTTAAATTATCTCCACGTTGTTGGGTTTAGGTAAATATTTAATTCACTTAAGATTTACCAACTAGTTGAAATTGTGCTTTCATTAATTGACCCAATAGAAAGTGTATTGTGAACGAGGCCAATGTTGATTTTTTTTCTTACTTTTCTTGTATGCACTAAAATTTGACATGGTTATAGTAGATGCATGTGTTTATGTTATGAGAGGTTTTAGAGACTCAAATATGACTAACACGAAGAATTCTACAATTAAATGACAAAAATATAACATAAACGCCAAGGAGATGAAATTATTTATGTGTTTTAGTATCCTTCTCATGTCATGTATTTAGGTATGAGGGTTAGCTGAATTGGTTGAGTAACCATAGTTAAAGCACCTTAACTTTCTATTGAGATATCATCAGTTTATTTATCCCCACACTCTTAGAGTCAGTAAATTTTCAATTCACTAAACATATACCAATTAGTGGAAATTGTTCTTGCATTAATTTAACCCCTCATATAATGGGTTGTTAATGGGGCCAACGTTGAAATTGTTCGGTTTGTTCTTGTATGCCCTGGAATTTTGCATGGTTATAGTAGATGCATGCATTGACTATATGGGAGGTTTCAAAACACAAATATCACTAAAAAAAATTATTAGGAAATAAAATAACAAAATTAAAACATGGATGTCCAGCAGATGAATTGTTTATTGTTTTTTAGTTTCCTTATCATGGTATGTATTTATCCCAAAGTGTTAGCTCAATTGGTTGAGTATGCATTGTTAAATAAAATTATTTTTGTATTGAGAGGTCACATGTTAAATTCCCTCTATGCTCTTTTGGTTAGGTGAATCCTAAATTAGTGGAGATTATGCTTTCATTATCTGACCCTGCACAAAGTGGGTTGTGGATGTAGCCAACGGTGAATTTTGTTCAGTTTGTGCTTTTATGCACTGAAATTTGACACGTTTCTAGTAGATTTATGTCTTTTTTGTATGAGATGGTTTTTGGACTTAAATACCATTCACTCAAAAAATTCAACAATAAAAAAAAAATATTATAACATAAATGTCAAGGAGATGAAATTATATATTATTTTTTAGTGTACTTACCATGATATGTATTTATCCCCGAGGGTTAGCTCAATTGATTGATTACCCATTTTTAAAGAACCTTAATTTTCTATTGTGAATTCACGGGTTCAATTCTCTCCATAGTCTCGACCCCTAATCCTTAAAAAACTATGACTAACACATAATCCTTGATGATTTTACCATAACCCCTAGAACATATAACCCATCACCTATGTTACCCATAACCATTATAACTCCAAATAATTACAAGATCTAATTCTCATCGAATAACTTATATAAAAATTAACAATTAACCACGAGCCTTGTGATTGCTAAAATTTATCAGCTATTCACAAACTATTATAAATCCTAACCCAATTTTTTTTAACCAATAAAGTAATTAACCATTATTACTCTTATTCTCCCTCTCATTTAACTCCTAAGACCTATATGATCTGATTTAATTTTTCCAATACCCATTATAACCTATAAACCTTACAACATCTTATACCATTCACAAACCTAGCTAAGTCCCTACAAATTCAAACCCTTATGAATCGATGAACTATAACCATTAAAAAATATCGTTATAAATAATAATACAAGTAAACCCTAAATCCTAAACCTCAAACCTTAACCATTTGATCCCATAATATTAAAAAACCATTATCGATCCTTTATCAATATAAACCCTAACCATAATAAAATAAACACATGGCCTTATCACCACTATTCCCTAAGCCCTAACCAAAATAATCCCTATATTTAAACCCTTATAACCCATCACTCTTATAATATTTGGTTAATTTTAACCTAAATCCACTACCTTGGATAATAACTTAACCACTTGTTTATGGTGTTGGAACCACCAAAATTCAAGGGATATCCCTGATATGAAGTCCCAACTAGACCTCACACCGTTTGGTATAGGAGTTCCATCCGAAATATGACCTAGTTGTCGATGCAGTGGGTTTTAATGACATGCCTTGGCTGCAATAATGCATAGATTGATGTATGGTGACTTTGCTTAGAACAAGTGTGTGATTCTATGAATATTCAAGTGTAATGCATGAAGGTTCTAACTAATGAAGGGAAAATGAGTGAGCCCCTTAGAAGCCTGTAATAGTACACAACTTGAAAGGAACACAAGAGGATAAAAACATCACAAGATAATATGTGAAATAGTTAACGAGTTAATAGTGATGGAATAATATAACATCACAAATTCAACAAGATTTGTACCAATGAAAATGAAATATTTAATAATAATTATTGTAAGTGAAATAACGTACATTGAAAATACAACAAGAATACTCCCACTATATTCAAAGCATATGCATGAAAACGTGCTAGCTCTGATATTTTATTAAACTGAAAGTTCCAACCATATATATACCACTCACATACCACTAGCCCCAGTAGTGGAACATGAAGTCAACATCACCTGCTACTCCTAAGAATATTACTCCCTCAGCCAATGCTCTCACAAAAATCCCAAGCTTCTAATTCTAAGCCTAACCAAAATCTTGTCTCCCAAAATCCCTTTACATGAGTTATGATGATGTATTTATAAAAAAAGGGGTGACTATGAAAATTCCCCTTTGTGACCCTTGGAGTTACCTCATGACTCTTCAACTCTTTACAAATTACTATTCAATTAAATTACATCATGGCTCTTCACATTCCACAATTAACACTTGGAATTTCACTTATAAATTATTTACAAAATAATATTACAATTTACTCATACCCATATAGGAAATAATTGGGAAGAACCAACTAGAAAACCTAATGAGGCAAAAAAATCTCATCCTTGAGTTTTTGGAAACTATAGCTCAACAACTTCCACTTGATGTTTCTTGATCACGTAACGAGGCCAAGCTATGTAATGCACAATGAGTCCCTCAAAGTGTGCAATGATTCCAGGGTAGAAGTAGACTCTAGATTCCATGGCATCCAGGTACATTGAATTGGAATTGATCTATACGTTTATCTTTAGCATGAGTAGCATCGTGTTGATTTGGACAAGTCCATCAATGTACTTATGCATATTTTTCCTGCTCACTTCAAGATATTCTCTAGTGGTGATCTATATGCACTATTCCAAGTATTCATCTATTGGGAAAAATACTGAGAGGGGGGGGGTGAATCAGTATTTAGTGCAGACAATAAAACTTTCATATTTCTTTCTTAAAAACCAATACGCTACTTTCTTGAAGCCAACTCGCGTATATACGCGGATATCCTTTACAGAACTAGCGTATATACAATGATCTAATTATGTATTTAGTTCTTGACTTAGATCATTGCATTACTCATTCATCAGATGTTTAGAAAATAGTAAACAAGGGAAAAAAGAACAGAAAAATCATCACACATAGGCAACACACATGAACACCAGGATTTTTAGGTGGAAACCCAATTCAGGAGAAAACCATCGCTACCATCGTCTCAGCCTTCAATCTTTATTATTAAGAAAACTTCTTACAACATGTACTGGCGCAGACTCATACCAGCATGCAAGCACCCACCTGCAGAAGGCTACAACCTTCTTTCGTTTACCAGCCTCACCTGGAAGGGAGCTACTACCCCCTGATATTAGCACCAGCCTCTACTGGCAGAAAGCTTTTACTTTCATACTGAAGGCTTCAACCCTCAGATCCACTGCAGACCACGTTTCATCAATTTTCAAACTGGATCAAATAGCTTCAACACAATCCTTCACTTATCAACAAACATCCTTTTCCCATTGCATCAAACTGAACAGTGAAACCACTATAACCAGAATATCAAAGATAGCCTAGACTTCAGAATAGATATGCAGAAACTCAATCAGCTTTGAGCAACCATCAATTCAGATACCATACGCGCTTTTCTTTAAACATATCCGTGCATACACGCGCGTTTAATGTAGCGAACCCGCGTATACATCTTTGCACTTTCCAGAAAAACCCTAATAGTCCATACGCGCCTTTGTTTAAATAGATCCGCATATACACACGCTTTCCATGAAACGAACCTGCGTATAGATCTAGAAAAGATAATCTTTGCAGAACAGACCAGATCTATGAACTTACCCAAATTTCTTCAATTTTTTCAATAGATTTGCGCCAGGTCTTCATTACTTCTTTTCAGATCATCCTAGAGACTCATCATTTCCAGATCTAGAGGATTTGATTCTTCATCACATTCATAGGTGCATCATAGATTCAGATCTATCAATTAAGAACAGAGTTCACCCATACAGATTAACTTCAGAGTGAAGTATTCATTGAAACCCAAACATCTTGCCCACACTTGCACAATGAATTTCTTCTCCTTAAATAGATCTAGCCTTTGACAATACCACGAGCCAAAACCACACAACTTCCGATAGTATTCCTGGATGGGATCACATAGACAATCCAGCGCTCAATACAATGGGTTAATACCATGGTAAAGTCCCTTGGTTTTATTAAATTAGAGCGCAATTAAGCATACGCGACTTGGCACGCACTTTCCCGCGTACATATGCGACTTAGCCTCAACAAACCCGCGTATGCCTTGTGACATACCTTGTTTAACATTTCTTTGGCACTTCCCGAAATTCCTTTCTTCTGTTACTTCTGAGCTACTTGTAGAACATCAGATTTACATCATTAATAAACTCATCAAGCATCAAGAACAACTTCATTAAGTAGGTTGCCATCACCTTCATCAAGTGGGTTGCCATCAAGGACAACACTCTACATCATATTGCCAACAATCTCCCCCTTTGGACTTGATGGCAACCACGATGGTGTTTGATTACCACAACAGATAGATACATTAAGCATAATGATATTCTTCCCTATTCAAACACCATGTCACTCTCCCCCTTTGACATCAAGGGAAAAGGGAGGATCAAAACCAACACAAGGTTGTACATATTTCTCCTCATGTAGATAGAAGAGTGCTGTAGATCTGATGTGCACTGAAGTTTCCATGCTCCTCCTGAGTTCATGCTAAATCTTCAAACTTATTTTTTCAATGAAGTACATGACTCTATGACCTTCCTATCACCAAGGACTCATACTTACATCAAATATTCAACCAAATGGATTTACATATGTGACTCAAATACCCAACCAAGTGGGTTTACACATTTGAACAAGTCTTTACATGATTGAATATTACAAATTTACATCATGGGTCTCAACATGACCTTTTCAATCAATTACAAATATGACCTTTTATAACAAATACCAAAAGGACCTCAAAGAAGAGCTCATATTTGTGAATCATCATAATGCCAACAATGCATTATACTCAGCAAGGCTAATGCTCCCCTTGAACCTATACAACAGTTTACTCCTTCATCTCCCCCTTAGCTTGTGGATCCTAAACACTTTCAACAACAAGAACATCAAGGCATCTTCACCCAATAACAGAGAATCAAATAGAAATATAAGAGATGAAACACCACCAGAGACACCAACTAGCATCAAAGAAACCAAACAACACCACAGCTTGTGTTGAAGAAATGCTAACCCTGAAAAAAATGTCAGCAGCCACTCATACGCGGTTTTCTTTGTATGAACTCGCGTATATACGCGACTGTCTTTCAGGAAACCCGCGTATCCAATTTAATCTTCTGAATTTAAGCAGATTTGTTCTTCATACTGGCAGAGACTACTCCCATCTTCTGTCTTAGATATTTGAATGCTTCCCTAGGCAGAGGTTTGGTAAATATAACAGCAACTTGTTCTTTGGAGGGAAGATATTCCAACTTCACCTTTTGTTCAAGCACTTGTTCATGTAAGAAGTGATACTTGATGGGAATGTGCTTGGTCTTCGAATGAATAACAAGATTCTTTGAGATAATGATGGCACTTGTATTATCACACATAATGGAGATAGGAGGTGTACATTTGATTTGAAAGTCTTGTAAGGTTTGCATCATCCAAAGGAGTTGAGTGCAACAAGATGCGGCAGCCACATATTCTGCTTCTGCTGTAGATAAGGCAATAGAATTTTGCTTCTTTCTGAACCAAGATACTAACTGGGGTCCCATATAGAATGTACCACCACTAGTGCTTTTCCGATCATCAACATTTCCAGCCCAATCTGCATCAGTGTAAGCATGAAGAGTAAGATCAGCATTCTTTGGATACCATAGTCCAAAGTCTTGACTTCCTTGTAGATATTTGAATATTCTTTTGACAGCCTAAAGGTGAGACTGTTTTGGATTAGCTTGGAATCGTCCAAAAATCCCAACTGCATGCATAATGTCCAGTCTAGTCTCAGTGAGATAAAGTAGGCTTCCTATCATTGATCTGTATTCTGGTTGATTCACCGTGGGAGAATCATCATGAGAACTGAGATTACATCCAGTTATCATTGGTGCACTTACAGGTTTGCATTCTTCCATGCCATACTTCTTTAGAATTTGCTTAAGATATTTTGCTTGTGATAAGAATATACCATCTGTAGTTTGATGCACTTGCAAGCCAAGAAAGAATGTTAGTTATCCAAGTAAGGACATTTCAAATTCTTGTTGCATGACAGAAGCAAATTTCTGACTCATATATTCTTCATTACTCCCAAAAATGATATCATCAACATATACAACCACAATCAATAGTTTATCATTTTCAACTTTTGTGTATAAGTTGCTATCAGCAGACCCTTTTGAAAATCCTTGTTGATGAAGATATTTGTCAAGACGATAATACCATGCCCTTGGAGCTTGTTTGAGACCATATAGAGCCTTTTTAAGTCTACAAACAAGATTTTCATCATTTCCCAAAACGAATCCTTCCAGTTGTTCTATATAAACTTCTTCTTCTAGATCACCATTGAGAAATGCAGATTTAACATCCATTTGATAAACTTTGATTTGTTGAAAACTTGAAAAAGCAAGAATCATTCTTATGGCTTCAAGTCTAGCAATAGGAGCAAAATTTTCTTCGAAGTCTATACCTTCTTGTTGAGTATACCCCTTACAAACCAATCTAGCTTTGTTTCTTATAACATCCCCATTCTCATTTAACTTGTTCTTGAATATCCATTTAGTTCCAATGACATTTTTATCATGTGGTCTTGGTACCAATTCCCAAGTGTGATTCTTTTCAATTTGATGAAGCTCTTCATTCATGGCTTGAATCCAACATTCATCTTTGCTAGCTTGATTGACATTGTGTGGTTCAATCATGGATAGAAATGCTAGATAGCTGGAATATCCCACAAGAGTCCTCCTTGTTTGTACACCTAATTGCTTGTCTCCCAAAATTTGAGATTCAGGATGATTCTTTTGAACATATCTAGATGGAGCCTTTTCAGATAAATCATCTTCAGGTTCTTCAATGGATCCACTGTCTATATCATTTCTATTTGATGTAGAAGGAAAAAAGTCACCATCATCTTCTTCTATTGTTTGTTTTTCTTCTTTAGGGGCTGCAGAAGACTCATCAATAACAACATCAATACATTCAACAATCTTTCAAAGCCTTTTATTGTAACATTTGTATGCTCTGCTTGTAGATGAGTAACCAAGAAGTATTCCTTCATTTGATCTAGGTTCAAACTTGCCAAGCTTTTCATCATTATTTTTGATAAAGCATTTACTTCCAAAAACTCTAAAATGCTTCACAGAGGGATAATTACCATACCATAGTTCATATGGAGTTTTGTCACTATTTACCCGAACATGTGCCTTGTTGAGAATGTTTGCTGCTGTATGTGCTGCTTCTCCCTAGATAGTGTCAGGTGTTCCAGAATCATCAAGCATAGCTCTATCCATTTGTTGAATTGTTCTATTCATTCTTTCTGCTACGCCATTTTGTTGTGGAGTGCCAGCTACAGAGCACTATCTTTTTATGCCATGTTGTTCACAAATTTCAAGGAATTCATTTGATGTATATTCTCCTCCTCGATCAGATCTAAGACACTTGATTTTTAGATCTAATTCATTTTCCACCAGTGCTTTGAAGATCTGAAATTTTTCAAATGCTTCATATTTGTGTTTAATGAACCCAATCCAACACATTCTAGAGAAATCATCAATAAATAAGATATAGTATTCTTCACCACGTGGTGACTTTTTCCTCATAGGTCTGCATATGTCAGTATGAACGAGTTCAAGAGCCCTACTTGATGAACCTTCCTTGGCATTAAATTGTACTCTGGCCTATTTACCGAATTGGCAAGATTTGCATATGATACTCTCTGGTAGAGTAATATTGGGAAGACCACGAACAGCTTTAAGTCTTCTTGATTTGTTGATTTGAGAGAAGCTCAAATGCCCCAGCCTTCTATGCCATAGCCAATTTTCTGAAGATTTGCTCAAATAACATTGATCTTTCCAGTTCTTTAATACATACAGGTTGCTTGGAGTTCTTTTTCCTTTTATAATTGTTTTACCTGTATCAAGATCACGTACCACACATTCTTTTGAACTATAGACAACCTCAGTTCCTTGATCACACATTCGACTCACACTTAATAGGTTATGTCTTAATCCATCCACATACATGACATTATTAGCTTTCACCTTTTCTTTTAGAAAAACAGACCCTTTTCCCTTAATGACAGTAGGTGTATCATTTCCAAATGTAAAATTCTTTTCTTTTTCTAGGGAATTATATGCATGAAGTTTGTTTTTGTCACCTGTCATATGTTTTGAGCATCTGCTATCAATATACCATTGATTTTCTTCACCTTCTGCAAATAAAGCTATGCCACAATTTTCAACCTGTTTTTCCTTCTTTTTCCACACTTTGGAGCTTGAAGGAACACGTTCTTTTGGTTGGACTTTTCTCCTGCATTCAGATTCTTCATGGCCAAAGTTATTGCAAAAAGCACATTCAACTTCATTTTGAAGAGGAGAAAAGTTGTTATAGGTGTTCTTCTTTGGTTCAATATCCATCCTTTTCTTTCTTGCTTCTCTTGTCATGATGGTTTTATATGCAACACATTGAACAGCTTTATGACCAAAATTGTTACATGAGAAACATTGTCCATTGAAGTAGAAATTTCTGCGATCATGAAATCTTCTATTTGTATTTACCTGTTGGTTGTAGCTTCTTTGAAAGATATCCATGTTAGTGTTCCTTGAATTGAGATGATCATGCTTTACCTGTAAAGATTCTTTATTCCCTTGCTGAGTGGCAGAATGTAGTAAACCAGCTGTAGCTTCTTTTAGATAATTTGGTGCTAAAGCTTGAGAAGATTCTCCAGTATATCCAAGACCTATCTTTATGAGAGGAGAATGTTGTACCTTGATAATCTCATCTAAGGTTACAGATCCTTTAGCAAATCTAAGATTCAGAGTCTTTTCTTTCTCAAAATATTTTCTTACACTTACCACTTCACATTCTAATTCCTCAATGTGTTTCTTTGCTTCTTCAAACTACTTTTCTAGAGTCTCTATGGTTATTTTCCTTTCCTCTAAGAGTATTTTACATTATTCTAAGCATATTTTGAGTTGATTGTTTTCTTCAAGAAAATCATTTTCCTCTAGAGCATCCACAAACGTATCCTTTTCTTCTATAGATTCAAATGCCATGAGAAGTCTAAGATCTTGTTCACATTCTTCCTCACTATCAGATAATCCATCACTGTCTTCATTAGTATAGTAACTTTTCTTAGTGCTAGATCGGTTCTTATTCCTTCTTGCTACTTCTTTCCCTTTAGCAGATGCTTCTTTATAAGGACACTTTGCAGCATAATGACCAACTCTTCCACAATCAAAACATTTGAAAGGAAGCTTACCTTTGAATCTTCTGATTCCTAGTTGGAGTCTTCTCACAAAATTTTCCTCATCTTCTTCTGAGATATATCCTGATGCTTCTGCTTTTTTAACTTCTTTCCCCTTTGTAGAAGCTTTAAAAATAGATTCTTTGACTTCAGATGGTCCTCCTATCCTCATTTCATATGCATTCAGTATGCCATGAAGTTGTACCACTGTAAGAGTTTGAAAATCCTGTTTTTCTTCAAGAGCAGAGACTTTTGTTTCAAATTTTGCCATTAGTGATCTTAAGATTTTCTCAACCAAAGTAGATTTCGTGATTGTTTCTCCCAGATTTATCATACGATTTAAAACATCATCAAGACGTAGAAAGAAACTGGCAATACTTTCATCACTATGCATTTTCAAATTTTCATATTCAATTCTGAGAGTTTGAAGTTTTTCACTTTTTACCTTTTTATCACCTTCATAACTTTGAATGATTTTGTCCCATATTTCCTTTGCTGTATTCAGTTGCATGACTTTGACAAATTTAGATTCAGTTAGACTTCCGGTTAGAGCATTGACCGCCTTTGCATTTGATTCATAGTCCTTCCTTTCAGTTGGATCTGTTGGTATAGCAGCTGGATATTAATATCCTTGTTCAAAAATGGCCCATATATCTGCTCCCATAGAATGAAGATAGGATCTCATCCTTATTTTCCAGAAGATTAAATTACTTCCATTGAAGAGTGGAGGCTTGATAGATGTTGTTCCCTCTTGATTGCTCATCTTGCTTGATCTTCCTTCTAGCGGTTAAGCCTTTTCAGAAGGACCTGCTCTGATACCAATTGTTGGGAAAAATGTTGAGCGGGGCGGGGGGGGGCGGGGGGGGTGAATTAGTATTTAGTGCAGACAATAAAACTTTGATATTTCTTTCTTAAAAACCCATACGCTACTTTCCTGAAGCCAACTCGCGTATATACGCGGATATCCTTTACAGAACTAGCGTATATACAGTGATCTAATTATGTATTTAGTTCTTGACTTAGATCATTGCATTACTTATTCATCAGATGTTTAGAAAACAGTAAACAAGTGTAGAAAGAATAGAACAATCATCACACATAGGCAACACACATGAACACTAGGATTTTTAGGTGGAAACCCAAATCGGGAGAAAACCACCACTGTCGTCGTCTCAGTCTTCAATCTTTATTATTAAGAAAACTTCTTACAACATGTACTGGTGCAGATTCATACCAGCACGCAGGCACCCACCTGCAGAAGGCTACAACCTTCTCTCGTTTACCAGCCTTTCATGGAAGGGAGAAACAACCCCTTGCTCTCGTTTACCAGCCTCAACTAGAAGGGAGCTACTACCCCCTGATATTAGCACTAGCCTCTACTGGCAGAAAGCTTTTACTTTCAGACTGAAGGCTTCAACCCTCAGATCCACTGCAGACCACGGTTCATCAATTTTCAAACTAGATCAAAGAGCTTCAACACAATCCTTCACTTATCAACAAACATCCTTTTCCCATTGCATCAAACTAAACAGTGAAACCACTGTAACCAGAATATTAGAGATAGCCCAGACTTTAGAATAGATATGCAGAAACTCAATCAACTTTGAGCAACCATCAATTCAGATACCATACGCGCTTTTCTTTAAACAGATCTGCATATACACACGCGTTTAATGTAGTGAACCCGCGTATACATTTGTGCACTTTCCAGAAAAACCCTAACAGTCCATACGCGCCTTTGTTTAAATAGATCCGCATATACACGCGCTTTCCATGAAACGAACCTGTGTATAGATCTAGAAAAGATAATCTTTGCAGAACAGACCAGATCTATGAACTTACCCATATTTCTTCAATTTTTTCAATAGATTTGTGCCAGGTCTTCATTACTTCTTTTCAGATCATCCTAGAGACTCATCATTTCCAGATCTAGAGGATTTGATTCTTCATCACATTCATAGGTGCATCATAGATTCAAATCTATCGATTAAGAACAGAGTTCACCCATACAGATTAACTTTAGAGTGAAGTATTCATTAAAATATAGAAATCTTGCCCACACTTACACAATGAATTTCTTCTCCTTAAATAGATCTAGCCTTTGACAATACCACGAGCCAAAACCACACAAATTCTGATAGTATTCTTGGATGGGATCACATAGACAATCTAGCGCTCAATACAATGGGTCAATACCATGGTAGATTCCCTTGGTTTTATTAAATTAGAGCGCAATTAAGCATACGTGACTTTGCACGTACTTTCCCACGTACATACGCGACTTAGCCTCAGCAAACCCGTGTATGCCTTGTGACATACCTTGTTTAACATTTCTTTGGCACTTCCTGAAATTCCTTTCTTCTGTTACTTCTGAGCTACTTGTAGAACATCAGATTTACATCATTAATAAACTCATCAAGCATCAAGAAAAACTTCATTAAGTAGGTTTCCATCAACTTCATCAAGTGGGTTGCCATCAAGGACAACACTCTGCATCATATTGCCAACAACATCTATGTTCTGCCTAGCCTAGTTCTTGCATTTGGCTTCAGTCAGCGAGTCAACTGATGGGATGCTATGACACTTCACTAAGTAATCCACAATGTTATACAATTGTTCATAGGAGGCATAAATCCTAGAAATGAATGAGTTGAGTTGTTTTTTATTCTATATGACTATCCAAAATGTTGTTTTCTACAGCTCCACCTCATGCTTTGTTTGATTTCCTAGTTCAAGAAGTGCCCTTTTGTATCTTATTAACCATTCATGCACAACAACAATGGTTTCTTGTATAACCTTAATATTTTTTACATAATCTTTACACTTCTTCTCCAAGTCATGGAAGTGGAAAAATGCGTCATACATGGTGACAAGCTCCTTATAAACATTATTCCTGTTTCTCGGAATTGTTCAACCTCTTACCTAACAAAATGAAATTTATTTTCCAATTTTTTGTTCTCGGCCATCATATGTTTAGTGTATGACTTTGCTTCACTTTTTATGGGGAAGTTGGCTATGAAAATTGCATTGGGATTCATCCCAGTGTCTGCCACAATCACCCTTTCTCTAATAAATGCAAAAGATGCAAGGTAATCTCGAAAATGTTTCTTCCACGCTTGTACAATATTTTTCTGAAGCTCTTCATAAGAAAAATCGTATATGTCCATAACTAGATCATCCTAAAGAAGAAAAACTTCTTCTTCCTGACTTGGAGCTAGCTATGATGCTGGAGGAGGTGGAGACTGAATGGTGACCTCTTGTAGGTTTGGGATCATGTCAACATCTTGATTCTACAACTCTGATTCTGCATCGATGTCTTTGATCTTAGTGAACTCTTCAATCTATAGAGAAAGCTCTGTGTCCTGCATTTTTCTACTTTCCTCCCCTACTTTTTGGTTTTCTTCTTTCTCCTCAACTTGTTTCTACACTATTTATTCTACTATTTCTCTTCGTATCTCTTTTTATTCATGCTTATACTTTTCTTCTTTGTCTTTATTCTACTTTTCTTCCTCTAATCTCCTTTGTTTCTCCTTATTCCTCCATTCTGCTCCCTGCATCCTTTGTTTCCTCCTTACCTTTGCCACTACATTCACTTTCATAATAGTTGTATCCACTTTCATCTAGCATCTTCGTTCTCCCCCTAGGATATATGCCACCTTCCTTTTTCCCTTTTCATGCAAGGGTTTTTTTCCTTTTACTGTTACTACTACCATAGTAGTTTCCTTCTGTGGAGTCACCTGTGAAGTTCTACAAAGCTAACTATCTTGAAAGACTTGGAAGCATTATAAAAATTCCTCCATGGCTCCACCTATGGCCAATAGAATGTCTTGCTTAGCAACTGAAAATGAATTTTTGCACTGTGATCTCTACAAATACTGTGACAATCGTACGAATTAAATTCTGTAGTATTAAATTCAAACTTTTCTATCTCCTTTCCTTTGATATCTATGACTTTGAGGTTCTTAATCTCGTGCAATATAATTTTCATAGGAAGAGTTTACCAAGTGTATTTCTTCTTCCTATGAAAATATACTTACAACCCTATTGAGAGATGATATGTGTAACACCCTCTTCCCCCATGTACTCGAGTAACCAGCTAACCAGGGTAAACATTTGACGAGAGGCTACTAATATGAGATTCAACCTCCCAGATGACATTAAGGAAGTGGAACTGATGGAAAAACCAAAAACACACCTTACACTACAACATTGAAACCCTAGGAGGTAACCCAACCTCCCAGTGCCTTGTTCCTTGAGGGGGGACTGATTTTCAGCCCCCTTCAGGCTAATCCATGGGAATATAAGGACAAGGTATCGAATTTAGGCTCTAGAAATGCTGTCTAACCTTGTCATCGTAGTGGCTTAGGTTCAAACAAGAGATATTTATGCTCGAATCCAGGATTTGTACCACATTTTCAGCCCCTAAGCCTAGGTCACTGCTTAGAAATTCCTGTAAGTTTAGGAGAGGGGATATCATAAATAAAAAAATGGAAGAAATTATACCAACCGGAATTCATCCTACCTCACCTAGCCATGACAAGAATTTTGTCAAACATGTCACAAAAATTTCATCTATAGGTGTAAACAACTGAAATAGAAATAGGAGTCTAGTACTTATCTGAGAATAGCTAATATTCATTGCTCCATTACATCTTATGTTGAAATAAATATATTTGAAAATATATAATTTGTACATTAATTTATAGGAAAATACACAGATAGATCCATACATCATTACTGATAAAATACGAGCTTATAAGCAACAAAATAACAACAAAAATATCATGGATATAGCATCAATGAGATCTAAGTAATAATAGTACATATTCATACCAAATACCAAAGGAATGAGCTCTTCATTACTCAATTTAAAACCAACCAGAGATGGGACTTCCATGTTCCACTCAATTATCCCCTTGCTCGATGGGAATTAGATTTGGCTTGGAATATGAGCCAAATCTACTTCAGCCAATCACACCCTTGCCATATTCCAAGCATCAATGCGGGGCTTAGAACCAACCAAACAATCGTGAATGCTATATGAGCTCTCCACCTACACCGTGAGGAATTTCAATGTCTCCTACTCTCTCAGGATTTACCATAAGCCACAGTTTGATCTAGGGGTCACTAGGCCCTACACCGAGACCACATACCCAAGATTTACCATACATCCCATCTCAAAACTATTAGGCCCAATAAAGAGAAATCCACTTCTTCGCTTTACCTTATATCCTGCCATTCACTGGCAAGGATTCCTAGACCCACCGAGGCACATAATTTGTTTTTACCACAAAACATATTTTGGCTCAGGGGTTACTAGGCCAATGGCTTTATTGTGATCCATAGTCCAATTCAAGGACCTCTAAGCCATGTTTTTATGATTTCAGAGATCCACCCGAGTCAGCTTCTAATCCAATCGGGCAATCCAACTCAGCCAAAATATGAGAACCCATCTCATCAAATCTATATGGAAATGGCAAGGCTAGCTGGAAAACACTATCACACCTGGAAAAACCCATGCCAATGTAGCAAATAACCACATGAAATACCATGCTTTCCAAATATAGCAAGTAAAATATGCATGAAAATTGATACGCGCCAAGAATCCTATTGTAGCTACTTTATTACTGCTCCTCCTTCCTTTCTTCCTCCTTTTTCTTGCTTTCCTTCCTTTCTTGATCAAATTCCAAAGCACTCCAAAAACTCTAAGTGTCCAATATTGAGAGAGATAGGGAGAGAATAATGAGATAGCTCCAAACCTGAATTTAAAAAAGGGTTACCCAATGATCCTCAAAAGTATTTTTATAGATGAGGCCTCTATTTTCTTCATTTTCCATAATTTTCCTTCATTTTCCTCCTCACTTGAAACCTATGACCTTTCACCTTCCTTTTCTCCTATTTTCATAATTAAAGTTCCAATTAATTCCTCATGCCTTTGCAAATGCATTTTCCTTTTCCTTTTCCAATTTCCTTACCCATAATAAAATGAAGTGAGCACCCACTAAGATGTTTTTCTTACCATTCATCTTGGAATATGTGTCCCACCAACCGTCCTCTTATATATTTTTACATTTATTTTTACCAGGGATGTTATATAACCCTCCCATTTTGGGGAATACTATCCTTGGTGTTCAATGACACCTACAAACTAGAAAAATACTAAAAATAAACATACTGCCTATGGACCTTTATAACACAACTCATTGCAGTATTTACAATGAATAACCTTCTGAATATAAAAACCCACCATGACAAGTATACCACGTACTAGAAAGTATAACACATCTCATTACGGTATCTATAATAACAAGCACATTTCCTTCAACCAAAAAATAATCATACTATCTATGGAGATTTATAAATATAGCTCGGTACATTATTTACAGTAATATACACATATACACATATTATAAACCAACAAAGAGATGGATACGATGTCCGTATTAGCAAGAAGGTAATACATAGGCTCACACTCCACCCTCAAAGTAGTACCATGATTCAGCACCTTCCCAGGAAGTCCAGAATCCATAGCCAAAGTCAATGTTGCATCCAATGTCCGTCGCTACAATGTTATGCCACTTGTCCTCTCAGTGAAAAGTTATCAGCTCATTTCTCCAGGGCACACTCCCAATGCGTATATGATTCCATCTGCTAATGCTAATGAAAAAAACAAATCCACCTTTTCCTTACCTTTTCTGCTACATATTCCCTTAAGAAATCCAGTCACCCCTTTCGTGCAGTCACTCACCTTACAAGTTCCACTGGCACCCCCATCCCGGGCAATCCATCCCTTGGCAAGGATTCCTCACATTAGAAGTTCAAATAGCCAAGGCATATACTACCACAAAAAAATATACCTTTCATATAATTCTCATGGAAATTAATGGACACTATTTGGTACCAGTGTCACACAATGTCCCTGCTCCTGAAGAGATTTACCAACACACTACTGCATCTTTCAATTCCTTTTATCTTACTGTTAATGCTTGCAATCAGTTTCAACCATCCAAACCAAGAATTCCATGATTTCATGTACGAAGAACATAACTGCCATTAGATTCAAAATAAATTGAAATAAGTTAAAATAATACCTCATTGGTAGCTCGTCAATAAGGTACACATGCAGTCCTATTCACTTCCTGTCACACAAGTCAAACTAGTTGTTTGATAAAACCATCATGTATAAACATATCATATATGGCTAGCTTAAAATTCAACCATCATATTACCAAAATCATAAATCACATGTAACCATCATAAGTCAGAATCACATATCACATGCATATTAAAATATCGATACTTATTCTTCATTGGTCCTTATTTATGTCTTTGTTATTTCTGTACACACACCAGATCAGTTATGAAACCCAACAAGCACCCAATGCCTTCTCCTCAAGCATGTAGACATACACACATTGTACAACACGTACAACACCACACTATGCACACACCCTCATCTGGCACATAGTGTAACACATACAGCTACATCGACACAACACATACACCTATCCCCTGTGTATAATACAACACAACACATACACCCGTACCTGGTGTACAAAATGACAAAATACATATACATATATCTGTTGTACAACAAATCACAATACATATATGTACACATAGTACAACACAACGAATACACATGTAACGATACCATGACTACACCATGCACATACATAGTACCACATTCCCACAACAAAGCATGCACGACATGCACACAATACGACATTTATACCACTACCATATGAAGAACATGTAGGCCATACCACCTATACACAAGAATACCTGCACAACATGTAAAAAACATCACATGTACACGAAACCACCTACACAACATGTACAAAATGCCAAATGTACATTTCAATACTATAAAATGTGTAGACAATACTACTTTTACACAACACCACATCCATGACATGTACATGAAACCATATGTACACAACACCACATGCCCACAACACCATGTGTACAATCATGAACACAACACCAAATGTACATAGCACCATATGTACATCATATACACAACACCGTATGTACGTAGTACTACATATACAACATGTACATAGCACAATCTATACCTAGCACTGCATATGCAACATTATATATACAATAGGAATACAACATCCTATGTAATTACACATGAAAAATTATACATCGCCATAGGTACAATCCCTGAATACAAAACATGCATGACATATACACGACAAAAGCATTGTACATCCATAGACCACACATTGACCCCACAAGCCACCTTGCTTCTAGTGTCTTTCCACTATGCATGATTATCCTAGCATGTCACAGTACCTCTCAACATTACCTGTCCATAACATAAACATAGGCATAATACATAAATATAAAATTAAATCATATACACATGATATTTACCTCATATATCTGTTAAGGCTACTGTGCCACTTGACTCCTCATATCCAAGAACCTTTTCATGCCATTCACCTGAATAAGAAATCATTCCTCCATAAGATTGATCCTTGAAAACCTTGTCATACAGTGAAATAAATACGTGGATACATGCATATATATACTCATTACCATAAAAAGGCATACATACATACATACATACATATATATATGTATAAACATTAGTATTAAACAATCATGATCCATGATGAACCTGTCAGACATGAAATACATACATGCATATATACATATATAGACATTATCATAATCATGATGAGAACATAATTACCATATATCATAAGGTATAGGTTAAGAAAACTCCCTTTATGCATGCATTGTATGCAGAACATTGAGAAAAACACTTCTCAAGATATCCAATGCATCTATAGCCACACTTCTATTCATTTAACCTTACATTTTCACTTTTCTCATGACTGTTTTCCACCATCCATTTACACCAATGGACTCAATCAATCGAACTAGTTTTCATACTCTTACCTTCCATTGTGATTACTAAGTTACTAAGATCCATTCAGACCTTACATTACATATTGGATTTCATTCATCTCTTCCTGATATCCATTAAATTCCTCTTTCCCCAACCAATTCCCAAGACTCTCAAAACATAAAAAGAAAGAACTATAAAACCAACAAGAATAAAAACATGTAAACCAATAACAATATCACACCACAACCAAAGTGGCATAACTATGAACCATACATCAAAAAACTGAAAATCAAGCTCAATAAGTCACAAAATACAAAAATCAAAAGACTAATAATAGACACCATGACTCAATCCCCATGGTTCCCAATGCCTCCAAGGAAATATTATTCAGAGCCTTCTACAATATTTCATGGAGATATCTTTTTCCATTCAATTCCCTGTATCATACTACCATAAACAAATAATTGTTAGTGCATAATAAATATATCATACTCGTTACATTACCTTGGTGTTCCCAACACACCCACCTGTACCTAAACACACATTCCAACCATATCTACCAAAGATCAAGATGACATATCTATGAATTTGAAATTGAACTTTACCAAATCTAACAAGCATTTCATAATCAGCAACCAACTCACATTCATATGTCATAGTACATAATGGTACAACTATCACCTACTAGAATTAAAGTACATATCAACTATCTCAACACATGTGTTACTGCAACCATCTTAAAAAACATCATTGTTCATGAAATCTTATGGAAACATGCTCATATAATGTTATTAATCAAACATACCCAGCTCTAGGATTTGTGCCACATTTTGAACCCCTAAGCTAAGGTCATTGCCCATAACTTCATGTGAATTTAGGAGAGGGTAAATAAAATCAAAACAAATAAATTGAAGCAATCACATCAAGCATAACTTATCCGACCCCAACTAGCCATAATAGACATTTCGTCAAAAATGTCACAAACATTACATCTGCAGGTGTAAACATAAGAAATAAATATTTGGGTCTAATACTTATCAGACAATCTCTAACATGAAATCCTCCCTTACATATTAATATGAAATACAATATATTTGACTATAGATACATTGTACAATCATTTACAGGTAAAAATATATATAGAGCCATACATCATCACTGATAAAATACAATCTTATAACCAAAAAAATAGAAACAGAAATATCATGCTTATAAGATCAATGAAATATAAATAATAACTAGTACATTTTCATACCAAATACCAAGGGAATGAGCTATTCATTAATGAATGTAAAACTAACTAGAGATGGGACTTCCATATTCCCCCCGAGCATAGATTGGCTGTGAGAATTCTACTTCAACCAATTACCCCCATGCCGTATTCCAAGCATGAATTTGGGATTCATAACCAACCGAAAAAGAACCAAATAATAATGAATGATACCACAGTTATCTACCTACAACATGAGGAATTTGAGTGCCTCTTAGTCTCTCAGCCCTTACTGTAACCAAAAGTTCCATCCAGGGGTCTCTAGACCCTACACCGAGACCATCTCTCTAATATTTACCATACATCCCATTTTGGGACTACTAGGCCCAACAGAGAGAAAAAAACCTCTTGTATTTGTCGTATATCCTTCCATTCACCAGGATGGATTCCTAGGCCCACCAAGGCAGACAAACTAGCTTTATCACAACCCACATTTTGGCTCAGGGGTTACTAGGCCAGTGACCTTACCATGATCCACAGGCCAGTTAAGGGACCACTATGCCATGTGTTTGTCATTTTCGAGATCCACCCCACTTATATTTGAATCCAAACTAGCCATGCAGCTCAACCGAAGTATGAGAACCCATGTCATCAAAGCTTTATAGAAATGGCAAGGCTAGGCTGGAAACATTGTCACACCTTGAAAAACCCATGCCAAGACAATAAACAACCACATGAAATACCATGCCTACAAAATATATCAAGGATAATAAACATGAAAATCAATACTTGCCAAGAATCCTACTGTAGCTTCATGATTCTTTCTCCTCCTTACTTTCTTCCCCCTTTTTCTTTCTTTCCCACCTTTCTTGCTCAAATGCCAAACTTCTAGAGGATATCTAAGTGTCCAAGAGCTAGAGAGAGAGAGAGAATAATGAGAGAGCTCCAAAAATGAACTGAAGAAAGGTTACCCAATGAACTTCAGAAGCTGTTTTATATATGAGGCCTCTATTTTCTTCATTTTCCATTAGTTTCCTTCATTTTCCTCCTCACATGCAACCTGTGACCCTTCACCTTGATTTTTTTCCTATTTTCCATTATTTTCATAAATAAAGTTCCAATTGATGCCTCATACATTTCCAAATTCCTTTTCCGATTTCCTTACCCATAATAAACCGAAGTGAACACCCACTAGGATGTTCTTCCCACCGTTCAACTTGGAATATGTGTCCCATCAATCATGGTCTTATATATGCTTACAAGTATTTTTAGTAGGGTTGTTACAATACACAACCTCTTGGATGACTTATTTATTGGTGGCATACCTTATTAAAATATGTGGTGAATTATATATGCTGAAAACTCTAACGAAGGTGCCATCTAGTGAGGAAAGTGAATATGGTATCTCTGGCACTACTCTCGCTACCCCACGTGACATGCAAGGTTATTCTTCCTCAAAGATAAAGTTGTATAACGAAATGAGGAATTTTTTAGTTAGCTTTTAAGTTACTCCTTGATGTCTTGACTCTGAGAGAAGTTTCTAGTAGATGTGCATGGCGTTATCACTCCACCGGATCTCTAAGGCTGAGAAAGAGTCCAAATAGGGGTAACCACAGACTAATATTTTAGCTTGGTAGCTAGCCCTACCAAATCATAGAGGGATATCTCCACAAAGTCATAGCCAAGAGGGCTGGATGAATTAGGGTTTTAGGCTAGGTATGAGTACAAGGGTTTGTTTGTTTGAATTGGTTTTTCTAGATGCGTGAATTAGGTCAAAGAGGCTAGGTTAGGGAAAATAAGATTAGGGTTGCAGAGATTCAATGAGGAAAGGTAGGTAGGAAGGCTAAAACTTTAGGGTTTTAGGGTGAGATGGATTAGACTGATAAGGAGCTAGAAAGAGAAATGAAAAGCATGTATTCTTTCTAAACTGAAGAAAATGAAGAAAAAAATGAAGATTTTCCAAAAATAGAGCATGAGAGATGTATTCTGCTAATCAACTTGAAAACCAACATATAATAGAGATGAAATGGATTATGAAGAAAAAAAATTCATACATATGTGACATAAGAGGTAACTATGATAAATTTCCATATCACAGGTATCCTTAAGAAGTAGCTACAGTGCTTTCATTAATTTCCCGCCAAATACTGATTACACTAGAGTCTATGATCAATGCAACAACATACATCATGTGAAATGAGTCAAAAAGTAGAAGATATAGACCTAAAAAAAACTTCTCTCAACCTCAGGGGTTGAGTCCCTAAGTGGAGGAGCAACTCCACCAAAAAATAAACTAAAACCTAGAGTGTTGGGAGGTCCAAATGACTCATCCCTCACTTTTTGGAAACTGATTCATTACATATCATCAAGAGTTTTCAGCTAATGTAGTTACCCTTAGGTAAGTGTAAAAATATAAAAATTACATTTACATCATGAATTAAATTGGTAAAAACACCATTTTCCAAGGTGAAAATGAAAAAGCTGAGAAGATTTGGAAATATCATCAAACTCGTAAAATTTGTGAAAAGCACAGCGCCAAGGTCAAAAGCACAACACCAACTTTAGCTCCACTTTTGAGGGGGTTCTGGGTGTCCAAATTGAGCTCAATATAGCTCACTGTAAATCATGTCTTGTCTAATTTTCGAAATGGTGTTGATTTTTCCCTGCAAAAGTTGATTCTCCCAATACTAGTCAAAATCGCAGTGCCAACTTCCTAAACAGGGCATAAATGTGATTTTTTTGGGTGTTTTTTGACTTTTTTACTACTGTGTTGACCCAAAATAAATTGTAAAGTAATTTTCCCGAATATTATTTTCCTTTTGAATCCAATAGTTCTTTCATTTTGGCCATTAGAGGTCCCTCGAAAAATCGCAACACCTAGGGCACTACACTTTTTACAGTGTGACTTTGCAAAACTGCCAAAAATGCAAAAAATTCCAAATTTTTTCAAAATTGCTCAAATTACTTCAAAATTTCTTCTCTGGTAGGCTGATGAGTTATGTTAGGCAATGAGTGATGCCTCAAAAAGGATATCATTCTTCTCCCCTTCATTTTTCTTGGTTAGGGTTTCAAGTCTTGATTTGGCCTTTTGGAGCTTCGTCCTTGCAATACGATTTCTCTTCCAATAGTGTTTGGCCATATTCATTTGTAAATTATCGTCCTTCATTACCTTTTACAGGAGCTTCTCAGGATTCTCATTGGCTCTATCAAGCCAATGCTCCTGGTTCTCATTGACCATGATGGAAAACTTCTCATTTGAAGTGATCTCATTCGCAAGTTCAACCTCCTTTTGCCTCTCTAGCTCTAGAGCTCTTTTTAGCCTTATATTCCTAGGTCTCCTTCTTGGTACCTTTTCTTACTCTTCATTTGCTTCACCATACCTCTCGTAAGCCTCAGAAAGCAAATCCTTTGCCTTGTTTACTTCTCTTTCTTCCTTGAGAAGTTTCATCTCCATGATTTCCTGCTTGGTTTTGAGTTGTTGATTTTCCTTCTCATAGTATGAAATCACAAACTTAGATCTCTCTAAGTTGTTCTAAAGCTCCCTTATTTGGGCATCCTTCTCCTTGACAATCAAATTGGAGGCCTCATAATAATGCTACTCATCCAAGTCAATAAGTTCAGAATCTGTTTCCTCATCATGAGGATTTTCATCGTCTTGCATAACGTCCTCATTCTCATTTTCTCCTGCCATATTTTTTTTACCATTATGTACCTAATTTTCTGATGAAGAAGGCAAGGTACCTCCCATAATCTGTGGGGAAAACACCTACCTATGCCCTCTCTGATATGTCTTTTCCAATATTCCCAATTCAGCTCTCTTAGGCTTGCTAACCATAACTCTGCTTGGTGACCCAATCTCACCATGAAATGGTGATGATGGTGATGAAATAGGTGAAGTGGACTGAGGTGGAGGCATAGATGTAGTAGGATGAGATGAAGAAGGCACATATTCAACATGTGGAGCTTGTGGAGCAGTGAATATGTCATTGGAAACGAAGGTGTCCCATGAGATGTTCCACTAGTCAAGGTGATGGAGTACAATGATATTGATCAATGAGTGGTGGAAGAGGTTGTTCATCTGTTGGTCATAGTCTCTCTTTTGTACACTGAATGCCATTTTTTCTATGCTCCTGAATATATAGTATGGGATATTAATCAATCCTACTCTTGTGAAGTGCATAAGTAGTATAATATGGTATGTGTAGAGCCTATAGAACAAAACTTCACAATACAAGTACTTCATGATGATTTTCATCATGGGGGAGTACCTATCAAGAAGGTAGCTGAAAGGAAAGACCCTCTTCCTCACATTTATGTAACTTGGTTTGATGAATGGTTCATAATACTGATACTCCAAATATTTGGATTTAAACCAATTCTCAGCCATGTTTGGAATCCTCGTGGCAACAAAAACGATAGATGTAGATACAATGAAGGTCACACCTACAAGGGTCACCTAATTGTCTCTGAGGTTTGAAATGAAGAATCTACTCAACATAGGATGATGTTGGACCCTTTGAATGATGTTGCAAAAAGCAAGGAAACCTACATACTCTAAACAACTGATAGTTATAGGAGAGGCCATCAGTTCATTTGTGTTGGTGGGCTCCAGCCTTAGGATTCTTCCTCCTTTGTGAGGCCTTATCTGTTCTCTATCCTCCTCTTATTGTCTACCCTCCTCTTCCATATAGTCTATGTCTTCCTCCATAGTGTTTGGTGGCCAAGAAACCCTAGTGATGTGGTGGATGGGAATGGGGAGTGAAAATAGGTCTAGAGAATAGGGATAAGTCTAGGAAAATTTAGGGAGATGGGGGAAGTGGTTATGGAGTTTTGGGAGGAGATAGGAGGTTGAAATGTCAAGGGAGTTGGAAATGACAATTAAATTACAGGTTTTGAGGAAGTGGCTTCCTAGGAGATTTAGAAGCCTAAGACTTAGGGTTTTAGGGGAAAAGGATTTGGGGACTAGGAAATGGTAGTATAGGGGTAGGGATGGGTTTAATAATGATGTAGGAAGGGACTTGAGGGTTAAAGGGAATAAAATTCAAAATTAGGAATAGATTTATGGTTTCTTCACTAGACCAAATGCCAATTTTACTTAGGTACAAGAACACTATAAAATAAATTCTAGAGGGTGTTAGAAGATTTTTTTGAAGGTTTGGAAGAGTGTGCTTTAGTCTTATTGCTTGGAGAGCTCACTAGGAAAAAGCACAACGCCTTGCCCAGAAGTGCAATGCCCATTGAGGAAAAGTGTTGCGCTACCTACTAAAAGTGCAATGCCTGTTGAGAAAGTGCAACACCACCCTCCAGAAAGTGAAATTCCACAAAAAAATTTGTCTCTAACCATTCAATTCGAATTTCTGAACCAGGGGAGTGTGTGATCGATGAATGCAAGGGAAAATGAGCTTCTTGTTTGTCTTGTGGTGGTATTTATATGTAATATTCCTAAATTAGCTTGCAGCTAATTGGAATATTAATTTTGCTCCAAACACATAGTTAGATGAATAAATGGGTAGGGAGGCCCATAAATATTTTTAGCAGCAATAAAATCCCTCTTAATGGAGAAAGGGATCATATTCATAGCCGCATAAAGCACTTTCATGTGTGAAAAAAGGCTAATGCATGTGGACAAAGTCAAGTTTGACCAAGTCAAGAAAGCTAGTATGGAGGAACTGGAACATTAATGAACATAACCCAGTGGGAATATGGATTATTTTAGATAGTTAGAACAAAGCCACCTTGAGTGTGGAAGAAGACATTGAATGAATATCCAATCAAGGTTGACCAAATCCAACAACGTTGTTATGGAGGAGTGGCATTAATGATGGGACAATGCAGTTTTTGAGGGAGATTCACATTGTTTGTAAGGAAGAGGATGGCAGCCATTTGGGGTTAGCTTATGATTATTATTTTCTGATATGTGGTCTGTTTAGACATATTTCTTTCTCTGGCTGTTTAGCTGAGATAGAGTGATGTTTAGCAGAGGGTGTTCTTGATCGGGAATCCCACCTCTTCCTTTGAGTAGCTTTTGGAGGATCCTTGAACCATATTGTCCACTATTTGGCTGAAGACCAAGCTTCATATTCCTTTGACAACATAGATCCTGTTGAGGGTTTGCCTGTTTCAGTAAGCTGCAACAAGTGGAGACTATATCTCAGATCTAGGCCCTCTCAATACTCATTTTTAGTGGAGAAGGGTTATAATCAATTGAAAGAATAGTATTGAAGGTATTGAGCTATATTTTCATATCTTGGCTACAGGCCAATTATATTTTGATCCCTATAGTGCAGAAGAGATCCAGATCTGTGTAATTTCTGAAGGAGAAGTTGCAAGGTGGTTCAGTGCACCATTTGGAGAGTTTATTTGCTAAGTGTTGGGGATCTACCCTTCACATTGGAGATCTTTTGGAGGAGATCATTTTACTGTTCATATCAGATCAGTTCCACTTTCTAAGGGGGTTCATTAGAGGAGCCTGTATAGTTCATGGATCTGATATAGATGTGACTTTTTATGCACATAGCAACTCTAAATCTCATGTACAAGTTATTTCTATTGCAGGAGTAATAAAATAACACTGTCAGGGTATTTCCAACTTTATTCATGGTTGCAGCCCCTCTTTTTGCATGATTTTTGAGCAATAATTGCTTGGGAGGCTTGTTTAACTAAGCTACCATGATTTGTTTCAAGTATCCTTTTGTATATGGATGTTATAATGCATGAAGGAATGGATCCATGGGCTTCATTTAACTATTATTGAACACATTTCTCAAAAATGAATTTTTACTACATGTATTGCTGAGTTTTCCCATTTGGGAATATTACAGTGGTATCAGAGCATCATCTTGGCTCAACTTGTGAGTTTTTAGCCAATATGCTATAAGAAGAGGAAGAGAAGGAGAATGAGATCAAAATGATGGGAGGAATGAGTTTCATATCATCTCTTTTCAGATCTAAGAAGGACCTCACCAAGGAGTTCAAGCAAAGAAAAATGGGGAAACTAATTGAAACCACATTACGTTTTCAAGATGAGGAAGGTCCATGTACTTCGTATCAGCAAAAATAAGATCCGGTATTGCATAGAGCTCCAAAGAAATATACTATGGCCTTTTATTTTGAAGATAAGAGGCATAGAGATGGAGAACACTTAGATCATGATATTCTAAGTGATTATATTCCATAATATAAGTCTCAACCTAGAGCCTTCAAGGAGAATATAACTCTCCCACAGTTCATTCAGCTCAAAGAAGAAAGGAGACCTTAGAGCAATAGAAGGAATAAGGGCAATAGATTTCTATTGTCTACCTTTGATGGGTCATCCTCATGCACAACAAGGGGTTGGTGAAAGAGATTGGATGCATTTTTCCTACTACATCCAGTAGTAGAAAAAGAATTTGTTGAGATTGTAGCGTTGCACCTTGAGGGTGAAGCAAACATTTTGTGGTTCAGCCATTTGAGTCATGCAAGAGTGAATGCATTTGCAGGTTTTACTGAAAGGTTGATCAAGAAGTTTGATAAGAATAAATCAGAGGAGAAGAAGCCTTCACCACCATTTACTGTAGGAGCACTTGCATCAGGAGAAGGAACACTTGCATCTTTGAAAAGTGGTATTGATCTCTTGACATCTAGAGTCCCATGCACTATTCTAGAGATGCATGAGGAGGAGGATACTTGTACCATCACTGATGAAACCATAGAGGATCAGTCATCATCATCAGTAGTTGGGGAAGCCATCACACCGAAGGAAGGAACCCTTGTAGCAGTACAAGATATTCCCAAGTTTTACCAAGGTATGCACATGTTTCCATCTCTTGTTATTTCATAAAATCATATGGAGGATTGTGGGAATATTTCATTACATGACCAAGGGTAAAAACATATTTCTGATTTGGAACAACATACTTTCACTATGCTGGGAAGCCTTGATTTTTTCAAGGAAGAGATATACAATCATCCTAGTGTATCATTGTTGAGCTGAACACAACTCTTGGCGTTGGAGTGTAGATTTTTGGAGGATGGGATGAGTATTGTCCTAAACCATGCAATGCAGAACTATGTGTTCAACATAGAGTATGATTTGAAGACAACAGATGCACCATCATGGAGATCAATAACATTGTCATTAAGTAGCAATGATGAGTTGGGGGCCCAACCGTTGTTGGAGAATTCCAATGACCTTCCCATATGTATGAAAAAGGATGGGCAGAGAGTTGTTGGGGGACATCTTATGATGGATAAAATCTCTCATGGTTTTGATGGATATTTATTGATGGATCTTTCACATCATGATGGGAGGTTTTTTCCTGCCACCTATTTGGATCCTTATCGGGTAAACTTGGTCATTGATGAGTGGTCTTCATTTCTAGATCTTGAGGAGATTGCATTTCAACATCCCATGAAATTCAAAGACAAAAATATGATTTGGGAGGATGGTATTCTCCATTGGAGGAATGCCACTTTTGGACATGATGATAGACACTCACCATGGGTTGGATGGGTGATGTTGATGAGCAAGGGGTTGGAAATCCACTTGCATATTTATGATACCAGGCAGCAGGAGGCAAGAATGCACTGGTTACTCTTGAAAGAGTTTGTTCATCTTGTGACACATTCTATTTCAAAGAGTTCTTTGGTGGATGGAACTTGGCATGGCACTTACATCATATGGCAGCAAGGAGTTTTGATGTATTGGGATGATTTGATATATTTCATATCAACTATCAGATATTGCTCCATGATTTATATGATGATGGTGTGGGGAGGCAACTAGAGCTGATGTTGCTTTGGTTTTTATTGAGAGAGTATGGGCTGATCTTCTCCTATACTTTTCATGATGTTGTAGGAGTAGGGGGTGGTACTATCATGGTGAAAAGGGGCTACTCCTTAACCTTGGAGGATCAGGAGGTACTTCCACTTTGGAAGGGATCTCCCACATATAGTAGCATTATGATTGATGACTTTGGCATGAGGGATGTCAAAGGAAAATAAAACAACATGTGGGGAGCTTCACATTTCATATCTTCAACGTTGTCTCTTAGGAGGATTGATCCATATTGGAGGTCCCAAATTTTGGTAGAGTACTCCAAGGATCTTGGTGCTTGCATGATCCTTGATGACCCGAAAGGAGATGATAGATACATGGTGGATGATGGGGTCATCTATTCTTATGGCAGAGTCTTCTTGACTAGAGCTTCTAATCTCAAGGAGAAGCTCTTACATGCAACACATGTGGACTTTATTTCTATGCACCTTGATGTATATCATTCCTTGATGGAGGAGTTCACTGGGGAGGGAATCCAACAGAATGTATATCAACATATAGAGAGATGCATAGCCTGGATGATGATGGATAGGTTGTCACAACCACTTCCCTACTCATTGAGAGTGAGGGATAACTTTCAATTGAGCCATTTCAGCTCAACGACCAAGGTACATAGTGGAGGGTATATATTTATGCATTATGATTTGCACTCCTTTACTTTTTGTGAGCATCATATTGTACCAAGGAGGATCAATCCTTCTTGTATATTTTATTGTAATGTACTTGAGGCCATTTGAAGCATTGATGTTGGCCATTCTATTTGTGGTTTGTGGGAAATGCCACCTGATTCTTGGTGTGCACCATTGGCATCAAATTTTACTTTTATGATCCTACCTTGTAGGATGATTGTGGCAGCAAACAAGTGGTTGAAAAGACACTTGTTACAATTTGTTTTTAGGTAGGAAAGGGATGCACTACAATGGCTCCACATATGGAATTATGATCCACCTCCTGATTTTAATATGGAAGCTTGTTTTTATTTTCTTTTGCTTCTATATATTGTTGATATTCTTGTTCTTATGGGAAGCTTTGTTGGGAGGATGGCACAAGAGTTAGAGATGCCCAGTGGGAGTATGATTCTCCATACTTCATATGTTGCATGTTTCAGGAGAAACAATAGGAAAAATGTGATTGCCACACTACACCTCTTGTCTTCATGTGGGAGGAGCCATTTGGAGAACTTGAGTTCTTGGGATAGGCACTTCATGGATGTTTTGATTTGTGGGGTAACTTGGGTCATTCTTGGAGATAGTAATATTTCAGCCCAAGATCAATGGCGGCCCCATACATATCATAAGTTGAGAGAGAGACAATGTGGGATGGACATTTTAATCCCACATATTCAGCTATGTATCCCACCTTCTTTGCAGGAGCCTTAGGTGGAGGAGATTTTTTAGGAGTTACTCTGTTGGAGGGTGACTCACTTTTTGTGGATGATAGCTTGGGGATGGAGGCTTCACATGGGGATGATTATTCCCAATATATTTCTTATTCCATACCTCAAGAAGGCCTCTAGACCACATATATTTGTTTCCATGGATATCCCACTTTTGCATCATGAGAGCCATTTGGATTTTTCACCAAAGGCATGCTTTTACACATGGGAGGAACAACTTGAGAACACATTGATGAGAGAGCTTCTTGTTCTTTGGAGGAACTTATCACTTGAGGATGCTACAGGAGGAGGAGGAGAGGCTCTTCAGTTTTATCCTTGCAGTTTCTTAAGGACAAGCAACATTTGGGAGGGGAGGACTGTAATATTCCTAAATTAGCCTGCAGCTAATTGGAAAATTATTTTTTCTCCAAACACATATTTAGATGAATAAATGGGTAGGGAGACCCATAAACCTTTTTAGCAGCAATAAAATCCCTCTTAATGGGGAAAGGGATAATATTCATAGCTGGATAAAACACCTTCATGTGTGAACAAAGGCTAATGCATGTGGACAAAGTCAAGTTTGACCAAGTCAACAAAGCTAGTATAAAGGAAGTGGAACATTAATGAAGATAACCCAGTGGGAATATGGATTAGTTTAGATAGTTAGAATAAAGCCACTTTCAGTGTGGAAGAAGACATTGCATGAAGATCCAGCCAAGGTTGACCAAATCCAATAGCGTTGTTATGGAGGAGTGACATTGATGATGGGATAGTGTAATTTTGTAGGGAGATTCATTGCATGAAAATGGGAACCCTAATGAGTGGGACCCAAGGTGAGAAGGCTCACATTGTTTATAAGGAAGAGGATGGTAGCCATATGGGGTTAGTTTATGATTATGATTTTATGATATATGGTCTATTTAGACATATTTCTTTCTCCATTTGTTTACCTGAGATAGAATGTTGTTTAGCATAGGGTGTTCCTGATCGAGAATCCCACCTTTCCATTGAGTAGCTCTTGGAGGAGCCTTGCACCATATTGTCCACTATTTGGATGAAGGCAAAGGTTCAAATTCCTTTTACAACAAAGATCTTGTTGAGGGTTTGTCTGTTTCAGTAAGCTGGAGAAAGTGGAGACTAGATCTCAGATCTAGGTCATCTCAATACTCATTTTCAGTGGAGGATGGTTCTAATCCATTGGAAGAACAATATTGAAGGTATTGAGCTATATTTTCATATCTTGGCTGGAGGACAATTATATTTTGATCCCTACAGCATAGAAGAGATCCAGATCTGTGTAATTTTTGAAGGACTATTTACAGGGTGGTTCAATGCACCATTTGGAGAGTTGATTTGCTAAGTGTTGGGTATCTGCCCTTCGCTTTGGAGATATTTTGGAGGAGATAATTTTACTGTTCATATCAGATCAGATCCACTTTCTAGATCTAAATATTTACATAGATCTACAGTGTTAGATCTCAGATCTAGACTTTGTACATGGTGTTTTGCTGAAAACCCCAAGAGGGTTCATTAGAGGAGCCTGATAGTGAATGGATCTAGTATAGATCTGAATTTTTATGCACATCGTAGCTCTAGATCTGATGTGCAACTTACTGGTATTATAGGAGTAATAAAATAACGTTGTTAGGGTATTTCCAACTTTATTCATGGTTGCAAACCATCCTTTTGCATGATTTTTGAGCAATAATGACTTGGGAGGCTTGTTTAACTAAGCTACCATGATTTGTTTTAGACCTCCTTTTGTACATGGCGTTTATAATGTATGAATTAATGGATCCATGGGTTGCATTTAACTATTATTACATACATTTCTGAAAAATGTGTTTTTACTACATGTATTGCTGAGTTTTCCCATTTGGGAATATTACATTATAATTGATAATTTGAATGAATTAGGCCTTGGGACCCACCTTCTATTCTTATCATTCAATTTTCACTTTGAAATTATACCTTTGCATTTGAATTTTTCTTTTAGAAATTGATCATTTAGTGACTTTGAGAACCCTTTGAATTTGACATTTTGATGCTTTGGCATGTTGGAACTCTGAGTTAGCAACTTGGGAATCATGAACTTATTACATTTTGAATGACATAAAATTACATAGTGAAAATTAAAAATTACATCTTAAAACCAAAATTACATGTTGAAACAACAAAATTTTCTTTACAAATCATCTTCATATGGTGAAGACATGATATTTGATCACTCTTTACTTTATGGTCTTATGCAATGGAAATTAATTTTTATTGGACCTTGAAAAACCCTAAAAACCTAATGGTAACCATGGTTGATGCTAAAAGACCTAATGAAATCTAGAAAGAATAGACCTCATGATGACATGACTAATGTGATGAAATGATGACTTAGACCTCATGATTGATGTCCATTGACCGTGGAGGTGAAATGAGTAGTAATGATCTTAATACCCTAATCAGTGACCAAATTTTTGCATGATGACCTAAATGGAATGACAAAAATTTCAAAATGGGACCCCTAACATGATGTGAAAAGAGATATTTTGATCACTGGTGGCAGGGATGAAAAACTGATACTAACACATGATAGGGTTTCATGGTGTTCAAGTTCAATTCATGCTAGGTAATGAATTGTGTGCAAAAATCGCATCCTATAAATGTGCAAACATGTATAATATAGATTTCCCTCCGTTGGGAGGATTCGGGGTGTTATGTACATGGATAATTTACTATCGATACAAGAAGTATGACCAATTGAATGACTTCCCCTAGTTCAATGTCGATCAATTAGAATTCCCTCCCTTCAAGAAAGGTCTTAGTGCTTTGTTGACTATAGATTTTGCAACATAGAGTAATCAAGAGCTTATAAGCCCTCTTGAGAGAATTTTTCTTGTATATATTGGTGGGCATCTGAAGAAAATTTGATGGCTCTTTCACCCTACCCTTAACAATGTCCTTCGTGCTCAAATAACTAGTGGTATCATAAAAGTAGGAATCCATAATCATTCTCGGCTACAAAAAATGATACATAAGATGATAATATGCTACTAGGAAAGAAGAAAACCTTTGTCCATTGCTGTTGTTCAAGGTCATAATCTTCACATCAATATACAAAACTATCAAGCTGACAATGTCTACACATGGGAAACCTAGATATATTCATGCAACCCTTTGTAGTCCCAATATTTGAAAATTGACATAGACTTGTTGGTGTTGTAGATCTACTTTGAAGCTTCTTGCTGAAAAAAATTCATTCACTTTATGCCATGTAATCTATGATTTATTTTCCAGAAACAATTGGGTGCCTAAATAAAATAAAATTTTACTAGCGTGCTCTCATTTGCCTCCCTGGTACAGATCTCTAGGTATCCACTGAAGTAACTCTCTTGGGTTCCATGATAATAGTGACTAACGAATAGAATTTCTCAACAACTATAATACATCTAGGAGGAAAAGGCACTCATGGAAAGAATAAATTGGCTTCAGCAAATAAAATTTCAAAGCAACAACAACATGGACCAATGAAGAAAATTGTGTGATTTCAGGGCTCAAGGGAGGGAGACTGGCCTAAGGAACTGTGCATTGCATAGTCTCAACATCCAATGATGCAGCTCGAGGCTTAAGACTACACAATTCATAGTTTAGCCAGGGTAGAGTGAGGGGGAGACTGTGCATTGTGCAATCTTAGTGGAAAAGGTGGCAGATCTGAGCCCTGGATCTATGCAATGCATATTTGGGTCAATCCATATTGCGCACTACATATTATCAGAGGCCAAGCTTGCATCTTGAGCTTAAGACTTGTGCAATGCCAAAATAGACAAGGTAAGTGTTGGCCAAGTGAAGTGAAAATCTACCCAGTGTGAGTGTGGAAGACTAATAGATCTAAGTGAAAATGAAAGTTAAAGTTTATATTTAACTAATTATTTATAGATCATTAAAAATTAAGTCTATAGAATCAACAAATGAAAGGAAAAACAAATGTGCAAGGAGAGTCACCAAGACAATGATCACTAATATGAAAAACAAGAAAAATAATGTGACACTTATAAAAGGTGAACATACAACTAAAGAAACAATTCTACAAGATAATATAAGGAAAAAATCTAGCCACCATGAAGATAAAAAATCAAAATAGCACTTAGAAAAGTGAAATGACAAAAATAAACATAAAAGAGAAAAAATATCAAAAAAGTAAAACTCACCGAGAAAAGCAACACAAACTACAACAAATACTCACTGCTCTCCTTGGGAATGCAAGATATCTTAGATTGAATGAAAAATTTATCTCTATAGGCTTCTATTAAATAGATTTGGTAGATTAGGGTTTATGATGTGCATGCCTAAAATCAAGGAAAAAGAGACACTTGGCGAAAAGTTCCAAAAATAGCAACTGTGACACCTTTAGGAAAGTAATGATGAATCCCTATTTTCTAGGGATTATTTTTTCTTTTCCTTTTTCTTTTGTCAGAAACTTTCCATGCACACTTTGCATTACACAATTCCCGAGGACTGGGAAACTTCCTGCCTTGGTCCATTGTGTAATTTTTTATATCAAGGAAGGGTTTTCAAAGTTATGGTTTTCAAGATTTTGTGGTTATCGTTTAATGAATAAATCTATGGATTATTGACAATGTGATGAAACAATGGTTTTAAAACTTACTAAGATTAGTGTTGGGCTTCCATCCAATACTGTGTAGTTCTCAAGCTCAAGGTTGGTATTTCATTCTAGATTCCAAAATTTCCATCATCAAGGCTAGTTCACCTTCCAAGGTTTCACAGCTTCTGCAGGCAAGCCCAAAAATACTACAAGGCCAAGTCAAAAGATTATCTTGTGCCCAAAATTATCAAATCCGTATCAAAAAATTCAAACACAAGCACAACATGAAAATATAATTCTTGATATAAGCGTGAAAACTTAACTATGGTAAAATATAATCTCCTATGGATTGAAGGGAAGGCTCCAAAATCAAAGCATAGGCAAAATTTTAGAGGGTGCTTTAGCAACTACAACACTTTGAGACACAGTATTATAACTCCAACTCTCTGTATGGGCTTTGTCTCATGCAAAATAGGTCTAACTCTTTAGGAAGTATTTTTTAGTTCAGTGATTACCATGGCTGTCCGAAGCCAAGTGAAAGTGATTTGTTTCGATTGGGGATGAGGAGTATATAAGTATACAAGAAATAGAGTTGTTAGAGCCCTATTTTCATCTAGGGTGTTACTCCGCTTTGAGCAAGTCTAAACAATACCCTGACAAAGTCGCGTCAGGAACACAAACATTCCTCTGCTACCAATGAGGCTGGATAGTACCTCGACGTAGTTTCTTAATTCACCTCCAAGTGTAGGAATCCTTTTTCTTCTTTTCTATTTATTTACTTATTTTTTTCTCTCATTCTGTTCATACAACTGAGCATAGGCACTTATTGATTTCATAGTGTGGAAGGGGGATCTCGACTTATTGAGAGAAGAAAAGTTTGTTTCTTTAGACAAGAATATTAATATATACCTATGATACAGTTGTTAAGATTTACTCCCCTCCTTTACTTGACTTAGCAAACAAGGAGTAACCAAAAAATATAAAATACCAATTAGAGTAGGTGGTACTAGTTATAGATTCAAGCACTGTGATTCCACTATGACTTTCTTCGAAAAAGAACGTTATTTCCATCAGGGTATCATCGACTAAAATATGCAAGATTCATGAAAATAGAGGGAATAAACATATAACCAAGTGTTGAAAGTAGCATAAATTCCTCTTGAGCTTCACCATGCTTTCTTTGGAAACCAAACACGGTCTCATGCGGAAGCTATCCTACAAATTAAAAAAAAATGAAAAGGAAGGAGTATGGAAGAAATTTAATCATGAAAAAACAGTAATAAATCAACAAACAAACTACTCCTACTCCTAATATAACTGAGAATAGGATAGACTTACATAAAATGAAACTTGTAGTGTAACCGCTATCGCATTGGTTGGCCTATATGGGTGAGGGAATGCATATAAAATAACATATTCAAGCATTACCACAAATTAGAAATATAAGGAAATACATATCGTGACATTTTAAGTTTGAAAATGCATGAGGAAAAATATGAAATAAAATCACATGCAAAGAATTTTACGGATAAATTGTGGTGTTCAAACACACTGCGACTCCAAGATATGCAAGAGGAAACTTTTGAACTTTGAAACTAGGTGAACATAAAGAAAGAATAAAACTTGTGTTTTGCAACAGATATCACCAGGTATGAATACTCCAATGACTGGGCATTAGGATCATGCAAAACATATAGAGGATGTGAAAATTGTGTGTTAGATTGATTTCCAATTTCTGTGGTAGAGTGATGAGGAGCCTTAAAAGATACAACATTGTTCTAATCAGGATTGGAACTGGCCTCAATAATACAAGAGCCTGACATAACCATAAACTTAGGATGAAATTCCTTGAAAACTTGCAAAAGTTCCAAATCGTCAGAAGGTAGATCCTTAGAGAACGATGGATTAGAAAGATCAACAATGGAAAAATCAGATTCATGACTCGATGAATCGGTGAAAATATCACGACAGCCATGATTAGAAAGTTCAAGATAAAAAATAGAGGCATCCTCATGATTTGATGAATTGTAATGAGGGTAATATTGAAAACAATAAAATTCACCCTCAATTTATTCAGAATGACCAGATGATGGGTTGGAGATATCAAGAAGATAATATTTTTCCTCTATGGATTCGGGTGTAAAACTAACATTCCACGATTTATGAGTATGACAGAAAATAATATCATCATAAATTGATTCTTTTCGAGATTCAACAGGAATGATAGAATTGTGAAAATGTTTGGATAATGAGGGAGAGGTACGAAAGGAGAGACATCAACCTTCATCACATATTATTTTTCAGATGTGGACTTCACACATAATCATTGTAGATTATATCACAAGTTTGCTGCTCAGCACCAACACCATCTTGAACTTGATCCTCATGAACACCGAAAGGAACAATTTAATGGGAGAACACAACAAATCACAATCAAGAGGAGAAAAGGAACCAACTGATGGATGGCATGGATATATAACATCCTCACAAACATCAGATTCAAATTCCAAACTTACACTAAAATTCTGAGTCTATGGGGTGGGAGAAGATGGTGGTAAATCAATCGATGAATTCTCAATTCTTTCACCTCAACCTACAGGTATGGAGTTGTTTGATGAGGAGGATACAAAGAGTCACTAAGGACATCAATTTTGTTTGTAGCAGATTTAGAAGCTCTAACTGAGGTATGTTGGGAGACTTTCAAAAGATTCATATTTTTGTGGTTTAATCTAAATGTGGACAAGAAATTTTAACTTCTCTTTCATTAATTTCTAATCAATATCATGATCATAAAATTCAAAACAAAATTGAATATAATGATTGTGAAAATGGTCAATAGATTCATTAGGTGCTTTTCACAATTGCATGATCATCTTGAAAACAAAATTGTAGTCCTACTTGTCAAAGGTGCATTAAATATCTTTGACAAGGTGTTTGAAAGAGTGTATGTAAGCGACCAACAATGCGTAACACCTTTCCTTTATGGTAACTTTGAACATGAGGATGAATAATGTGCACCTAGTATCCTCACATGGAATATTTTTTTTTGTGCAAAATTAAAAAAAATAAGTGGCGTGATTGAGAATGGTTACTCCACCCTCTCCATCAAATTTTATATTTGATATGTCATTAATAATTCCTATGGGAACTTTCATATTTTTGGTTCTAGAAAAACATGTCGGGGTTAAGAGAGAAGAATCCATTAAAGGTGAGTAAAGTTCAAGAAGACTTCATGGGCTTAGCTTGTCCTCTGGCCCTCCTTCTAGTGCCTAAAATTTTGACGATGTTGTACTCATCAAAATTCAGGGGATCTCCCTTATATGAAGTCCCAACAAGACCTTACACCATTTGGTGTAGGAGTCCCATCTAGAATACGACCTCATCTTTGATGCATTGTTTTTTGATGATATGCCTGGCTGCAATAATGCATACAGTGATGTATGGTGATTTTCATGAGAACAAGTGTGTGACTCTACAGAAATTCAACTATAATGTTGCATGAAAGTTCTAACGTAGGAAAGGAAAATGAGTTAGCTCCTTAGAATCATGTAATAGTAACAATATTGAAACGAACACACAAGCATAAATACATCAAAAGCTAATATGAAAAATAGTTGAAAAGTTAATAGTGATGAATAATATAACAAAACACATTCAAGAAGATGTGTACCAATGTTAACTAAATATTTCATAAGCATAAGCATAATTGAAATAACCTCCATTTCAAATACAACAAGAATAGTCCTACTATATTCACAATGTATTCATGAAAACATGTTGGCTCTGAGATTTTATTAAAGTTAAAGTTCCAATCATACATATACCATTGACATACCACATGAATTCAAAATCACCTTCTCCTCCAAATAACGATACTCCCTATATACTACGGATAATTAAAGGCTCTCACAAAACTCCCAAACTCATGTTTTAGCTAAGCCTAATCTTAGCTGAAATATTGGCTCACAAAATCCCTTTAAATAAGATATGATGATGTATTTATAACAAAAGGGGTTACTCTTCACATTCCCCTTTATGGCCCTTGGAAATTCCTCATGATTCTTAAACATATTTACAATTGATGATTCAATTACATTACATCACGACTCTTCACATTCCACAATTGACACTTGGAATTGCACTTAAAAATTATTTAGAATAGAATAATACAATTTACTCATACCCATATAAGAAAAAATTGGGTAAAGCCAACTAGACAACCTAATAAGACAAAATAATATCATGCTTGACTTTGGGAAAACTATAAATAAAAAAATTTAACTTTATGTTTCTCGTTCATGTAACACTACCAAGCTTTGTATTTCACAATGAGTCCCTCAAACTGTGAAATGATGTTAGGATAGACGCATACTCTAGAATTTTCGGTATTCAGATACACTAACTTGAAACCAATCTGTAATTTTGTCTTTAACATGAGAATCATCATTTTTATTTGGATAGGGCCACCAATGTACCTCTACATATTTTTCTTATTCACCTCAAGATATTATCTAGTGGCGAATTGTTAGCATTTCTCCATGTATTCTTCTATCTCCTGCATAACCTGGTTCCTATGTTTGGATTCTGTGAGTGAGTCAACTAATGGGATTTTGTGGGAGTTCACTAATAAATACAAAATATTATATAATCGTGTGTACAAGGCCTGAATGCTAGCAATGAATGAGGTGAGTTTTTTGTTATTATAGATAAGTATTTGATGCTTTTATTTCTCAAGCTTTGCCTCCTAATTTATTTTATTTACCAGTTCAAGTGGTCCCCCTTTGTACCAAATTGACCATTCATGCACGAAAACAACTCGTTACAATTCTATTGCAAGTCGTGCAAGTGGATAAATTCCTTATGCATGATAACAATCTCCTCAGAAATATTCTACATTGTCTCTCCTAGTGTCGATATTTCATTGAGTATCGCTGCCTTTAGTTCTTCCAAATGGACTTGTGTGGAAGTTGCATTCTGCATTACTTCTCAAAGCTATTCAACCTATTGCAAGAAAAATTGTAAGTTCCTTTCCTATTTTTTTTCTTGGTCATCTGATACTCAGTGTTTTATGTTGCTACACCTGTGAAGGGCATGTTGGATGTCGGAAAGGAATTGGGATTATTCATTAGGGGAATTTTGAGGTCTAAAATGGGCCTCATAAGAAAAATTTACAACAAAAATAAACTTTATAACAACCAATAGGATTCAAGATGATGATGTCATCCATAATGGATGATTCACCATTTTTGGAGTAAAAAAGTAAAAATATTAAAAAATAATAAAATAATAAAACTACTTTTTCAACTCGTATGTTAAACTTATCTCCCAAAAATTTTACTCAAATTTCGAGCGGGAGTACTCGTTGGATGCGGAATTTAATTCCTCATCCAAGGAGTACCCATGTTGCATACTTTCGATGAACTCTTCTACACGAAAAATGATAAATACATAAAAAATGTGATTGTAATCACGTTTTTTTATGTATTTCTCATTTTTCGTGTAGTAGGACCCATCGAAAGTATGCAACATGGGTACTCCTTGGATGGGGAATTAAATTCCGCATCCAACGAGTACTCCCGCTCGAAATTTGAGTAAAAAATGTGGGAGATAAGTTGAAAATATGAATTGAAAAAGTAGTTTTTTCATTTTTCCCTCTAAAATTTGATGATGTCATCAAATCTTATTAGATTTTTTCCACTATTATTTTATAATTTCCTTAGGAGGCCCATTTTAGACCTCAAAATTCCCCTAATTCTTGGTGTCCACCATAATCACCCTTTATCTAATAAACGCGGAAGATGTGAGGAAATCTAGAAAATGTTTCTTCCATTCTTGAACAATACTTTTATGAAGCTCCTCATAAGACATATTGTACGTTTCCATAACTAGATCATCATGAAGATGAAGAAATTTCTCTTCCTCGCTTAAAGATAACTCTGTTCTTGGAGGGTGTGGATACTGAATGGTGACCTATTGTATGCTTGGAATCAGGTCGAAACCTTGATTTTGGGGCTTCAGTTCCACCCTATGTCTTCAATCATAATCAACTATTTAATTTGATGAGCAAGCTCAACGTCCTTAATTTATTTTCTCTCCTCCTCTAATTTTCGGTTAAGTTCTTGCTCGTCAACTTGTTTCTACATTGTTTCTTCCATTACTTCTCTTCACCTCTCTTCTTCTTCCCTTTTCATGTTTTCTTTTTCTTCTTTCTTCTGATTTCCTTCCTCCAATATCCTCTCTTCTTCCCTCTTTCTTTTTTCATATCCCTGTATCCTTTGTTTCCTCCTTGCCTCTACTACTAAAGATGCTTTCTAAATAGTTTGATTCATGTTCATCTCGCAGCTTTGTTATCCCCTTGGGCTATATGCAACCATCCTCTTTCCATTTTCATGCATAGGGTTGTTGCCTTTTTTTGGTATTTCTTCCACAATAGCTTCCTTCTGCAGAGTCACCTATGAAGTCCCTGAAAAATTTACCAGCTCAAGGGACTTGGAGGAATTATAACAACTCTTCCATCGTTCCTTCTCTGCTAGTGGAATGTCCCGCTTAGCCACTAAAAAGGAATTAATGCACAGTGGTCTCTATAAACACTACCAGGATCATACAGATTAAAGTCCAGAGTACCCATTGTAAATTTTTCTATCACCTTTCATTTGGTATCCACCATTTTTAGGTCCTTAATATTGTATAATCCAATTTTTATAGGATGCATTGGCCAAGGTGATTTCTTCTTCATGTGTAAGGCTTTTGAAAACCCTGTGGATAGATGATATTCAACCTATTCCATGAATAATTTATCAATGGAATACATTGGGAAAATATGTGATGAATTTTTCTGTCGAACACTCTAAGGAAGGTGCCATCGGTGGAGCAAAAGAAATTTGTTATCTCTAAAATTTCTTCCATTTCACCACATGACATGTAATATGATTCTTCATCAAATTTAATCTTGTATAAAAAAAATAGGAACTCTTTTGTTATATTTTCCATTACTCCCCTATGGATACACTCCAAGAGAAGTTTGCAGTGGATGTGCATGGTAGTGTCTCGTGGTTTCCAAGTCCAATTCAGGCTAGGGAATAAATTGTGGACAAATATTGCTTCCACTGGATATGTAAACATGTAGAATATATATTTCCTAACCTTGGGAGGATTCAAGGCATTAGCTACATAGATACTTAACTGTTGAGCCAACAAGCCTGACGATTTGAATGGCTTCCCATTATTCACAACCTGGTTCAATAAGAATTCCCACCCTTCAGGAAAGGTTTGAGTGCTTTGCTAACCATAGATTCTGCAACAAAGAATAATCGAGAGCTTATAGGACCTCCTAAGAGACTTTGAATTTTATGTGTTTAGCGTGTCTGAAAATTTTTTGATGCCTCTTTTACGCAGCAAAAAACAATGTCCTTCATGTTCAAATAGTTAGTAGTATCATAAAATTAGGAATCCATGATCGTTTCTGACTCTGAAAAATGATACATAAGATGATAATATGCTTCCATAAAAGAAGGAAGAATATCTCCACTAGCGTTGTTCAAAATCACATCAATATGAAAAATTAGCTAGCTAACAACGTATGCAGATGGGAAATTTGGATATCTACATGCAACCCTTTGTAGTCCCAACTATTGAGCATTGACATATATCTACCGGTCCTCTAGATTTTCTTTATAGATTCTTGCTGAAAAATCTTCATTAACTTTATGCCATGTAATATATGATTCCTTTTCCACAAATAGTTGTGCCTAAATAAAATAGAAGGTTTACTAGTGTGCTCTCAACTACCTCCCTGTTACTTATTCCTATGGTATCCTTTAAATAATCTCTCTTAGGTGCCATGATAACAATGACTAATGAGGAGAAATGATAACAACTATAATACATGTGGGAGGAAAAAAAACTCATGGGAGGAATAAATTAGCTTCAAGAAATCAAATTTCAAAGAAATATCAAGCAAAAACCACATTGAATGATAACGAAAATTACACAATTTATGTGGTCAAGGGAGGGAGACTACATGGAGGAACTGCACATTGCGCGGTCTTAGAAGCTAGTGTTGTAGCCTGAGGATTTATATTCTTCAATGTGTAGTTCAACCTGAGTAGAGTGACAGAGCTATTGCCCATTGCATAGTATTAGTGGCCAAGGTGGCAGGCCTCAGCCTTGGAACTATGCAATGCATAGTTGGGTTAGCCTATACTGCACATTGCATAGTATTATAGGCCAATCTTGTAGCTTGAGATTTAGACTTTTGTAATGCCAAGTTGGACAAGGAAAGTGCTTGCCATGTGAAGTGAAAATCTTCTGAGTGAGGGTGTGGGAAACTATTAGATCTAAGTGATAATTCATGTTAAAGTTCATATCTGACTAGTTATGGATATACTAGTGCAAATCAAGTGTAAAGAATCAACAAAAGGAAGGAAAAAAATATGCAAGGAGAGTTTCCGAAATGATGAACACTACTGTGCAAAAAAAATAAAATTAATGTGACGCTTGTAAAATGTGAACCACAAAATAAGATACACTTGTACAAGATAATATAATTTAAAATTCCAACCATTAAGATAAGAAATCAAAACAATACTCACATAAGCGAAACGATAAAAAGCAATAGAAAAGTGGCAAAAGACATAAAAAGAAAAACTCACCCAGAAAAGCGGTATAAAGTCCACTGAAGGCTCCTTGATCTCCTTGGGAATGTGGGAGCTCCAATATAGATCAAGTGATACGTAGAGGCATTTATTAAATATATTTAGGAAAATTAGGGTTTATGACATACATTCCTAAAATCAAGAAAAAATGACATTTGGGAAAAAGTTCCAAAAGTAGTAATTTTTTCACCTTCGAGAAACTAATGATGACTCTGTATTTTATAGGGATGTTTTTTTATTTTTTTATTTTTTCCTTTTTTACATTTTCGGGGAAATTTCTATCGACAATTCCGATAATGATTGCATAATTCTCAAGGAATGGGAAATTTCTTGACTTAGTTCATTGCGTAGTTTTATAGCTCAAGGAAGGGTTTGCATAGTTTTTGAGCTTAGTGATGGGCTTCCATCTAGGACTATGAAATTCTCAAGCTCAAGGCTAAGCTTCCATTTTGTATTGCGTAATTTCCATCATCAATATTGGCTTGCCTTCTAATGTTGGGAATTTTGTGGAGGCAAGCCCACAATAGTTGCAAGGTCAAGTCAAGAGGTTAGCTTCTGACTTAAAATATTAGATCAGTATCAAAAAAACCAAACACGAGCACAACATGGTAATATATGTCTTGATCTAATCATGAATACTTAACGACAGTAAAATATAAGCTCCTGTGGATATAAGGTAAAGCTCCAATCAAAGCATAGGAAAAGATTTGGAAGGTGTTGTAGCAACTACACCACCACTATAACCCATAAAACATATAATAATTAACCCTTATAAAAAGCACCAAATCCATGGTGTCATTATCCCAATCCTTATACCTTCAACCATTTTAAGCCTTACCAACTATAAGCTCTAAAGGTTACTGTTAACCATTATAACCCCAAAACCCAAGGGTAACCACTCCATTATCCTATGAATATATATCCTCACCACCTAATCACTAAGCATATATCATAATGAAATATTAATATTTAATATATATTATATATTATATAGTATATAATAATTATTTCAAGGGAATTTCTCCATTCCAACATTTGAGAAGGATTCTTTTGAGCAAGTGAAGCACGAGGGCATTCAAGAAGTAGTATGTTGAAAAAGGTGTTTATATATTCACAAAAACAAGGAGATGGTGGTAAAAAATAATTCCCCTTCCTTTTTTGTTCTTTCCATAGAGAATAATCCATTAATCAAAGCCATTTCAACCCTGAAGCAATAAATCATGAATTTTTTAAGCATTGCATGTACATGTAAATAAAAATGTTTTTTCACATTATGTGGGGTGTGTGTGTATTCCACATAATGTCAAAGAACATGTTTATTTACATGTACAAGCAATTATTAAACAATTATTAACGAATAATTAAGTGATATACATAAATCAATAAATCCACCTAAGGGTCATGTATTATAATAATGAAAGTTTGGTTAGTGTTATTAATGTGATTTCTCCTTCAAAATGATGTTTAATTTTTATTTAAGTCATTATATGACACTGATAAACACATTAATAATAATTTTCTATGAAATTTTAGAAATTGGTTGTTTGTGTGTGTGCGCATGTCTATATATATATATATATATATATATATATATATATATATATTAGCCAATAAATGTGAACTAAAAATGTCAGTAACACCTCCCATAACCCATATAAATTCATGGGGTATGGAAGGCTTTGTTACCAAGTGGTATCAGTGCTCACGTTCAACACATGGACTGAACTGGCCCTAAGAATTATATTTTCATTGATTTAATTTAAATGTTTTGTAGAAAATTAACTCGTTATTTTTTTAATGAATACTCTATTGGCATGTTGACATGTTATGTCACATTTTACTAACAACTATGTGTGTGTTACAACATGAAGCAAGCAACACACATCCCATCGATAGTGAAATATGAGTAGCAAAAGAGTGAAATGCATTACAGACAAAGCCCCATATGATAAAGAGGATGAAAACATGGCAAAGAGGTTGGGGGAAAACTCTCTTGACTATATGGAATACAACCAAATGATCTTTAGGACTTAGGAGAAACAAGCAATACTGAACATGATGACCTTGCAAACATTTAAAAAATTACAAAGACAAAAACAATATGAGCTTGGTGCCAACTACCTCGACAAAAGAAAACCTTCGAAAATACCCAATGAAAGGGATAGGCATTTATTTTAAGCTAAGATAATAATAGGCAATATATCAGAAAAACATCGACAAGTAAGTAAATATATTGTGAGAGGAGAAAATCCATGGAACACCCAAGAGATAAGAGTATACAACCTTGATCAATCATGTAACACTGTCCTCCAACATTTTCCCAAGCCACCCAGTTCACTGGCGTAAACATGTGATGAGAGGATACTATGATGTGATTCAACTCCCCATCTATAACTAAGGAAGTCGAACTAAAAAAAGAAAGCCAAACTAACCTTCCACACCTGCTAGAGAACCTCCAGGAGCCAACCAACCTTTCTAGGTGACCAAACCTTGAATAAACTTAAATTTTCAGAAATATAACACCCCAGTAACTCCCTTAACAAGTTATGCATGTGACGTTAGTCCTCTATTCTCTCCCACAACAAGGGAACACTAGCGCCTCGGGAATGTTTCAACTAGTTTTGTGCCAGCGAACCGGATTTTGTGCCACTTTTTCAGGGCCTGGACTCTGGCCACTGCCCAGAAATTCATGCATAAAACTGAGACAAAGGTACTAATGAAATTTTTTTATCAATTAATTTACTGTACCCCTATAAGCCATGACATAAATTTTGTCAAAAAAGTCATAAATGTGCATTCTACTAGTCATAACAACAGATCTGAGCATAGAAGTCTAATACTTGTTTCAAAATAGGTAAGAAACGTCGATTCCTTATTGCATTAGCTGCATTATCATATAATAGGTCATATATTCATTGTTAATTCATTTATCAACAAAAAGAACATGAGATTCATACATTATCATTGTCATAAAACATACTCATAACGAACATATAAATAACATAAATAACAAGGATATAATAGCCATAAATTCCAAACATGAACCGAGAAATTTACACATAAAATACTAAGGGAAGGAACTATTATTAATGAATGAAAAAAACAACAACGTTTTGAAGTTCGACATACCACCCAACCATATATAGGCTTAACCAAATCATTCTTTCAGTAAAATACCCCCATGCCATATTCCAAGCATGAATGTGGCAGTCATAATTAGAGATGAACCAGGGCTTCTTGAGGATAAATCACCTCACCCTCATCAATATAACTACGATTTACCACAATCCCCACAGGATCACTGGGCCCTAAAAAATCATGGACTCCATCGGATTACTCCACCTACACTATACGTAATTTTCATGTCTCCTAGTCTCTAGCCTTTATCGTATATCCTACCATTCACCAGTTAGGATTCCTAGCCCTAATTAAGACTCCGCCATCCAAAATTTACCTTATATATTGCAATTCATAGGCCAAGAATTTGTAGGCCTTGTCGAGGGTACCCACCTCTATTATTGACCTTATATCTTTTCATTTGGCTGTAAATGATTCCTAGGCCTACTGAGGTAAAAAAAAAGTATGGCTTTACCCCAAGCCACAATCCAGTTCAGGGGTAAGTATGACAAATATTTACCACAATCCATAGTCTTATTTAGGTATCACCAAACCATGTGTTATTTCTTTGAGAGACCACCTACCTTAGTTTTAAATCTATCTGGAAATATAGATCAATAAAAACATTATTCCCCCATGATACCATGGATAACTGGAAATGGAAATGCTACTCTAAAAAACACCGTGACACCTGGAAAACCCCATTTGAATGAAAATAAGATAACCAATAACACACATGCATAACCATGCATGCTAAAGCTCGAAATGAAACCATAGATGAAACTCAATTCCTGTAAATAATCTTGGTGTAGTCTCTTGATCCTACTCTTCTGTGCATGATCTTTTCTTCCTCTTTGTCTTCCTTTCCTTTCTTGATCCAATGTTGAAGTGCTCCAATAAAACTCTAAGTTTCCAAGAGTAAGAGAGAGAGAATAGAGGGAGAGCTCCAAAACTAAACTAACAAAAGGTTACACTGAAAAAAGATACCAATTTATCCTCATAAGCCTTTTTATCAGTGAGGCCTATGTTTCCTTCATTTTCTTCCGCACATGCACCCTGTGATATTTCACCTTCTGTTTCTCCTATTTTACATTATTTTCATAAATAAACTGCCAAAAATTATATTTTTCCTTTCCAAATCCTTTCCCATTTCCTTTTCCAAAATAAATCAAATGGACACTCGCACTAGGATGTTTTTCCGAACATTCAACTTCGAATAAATGTCCCATAACTGTGGTTATTATTTTTCATTTATTAAATTTTATTGCATTTAATTTTCACCAGGGTTTATACAAAACCCTCCACCTTGTGGGGAACACCTTCATCAGTGTCCAATTACACCTACAACCAATAAGACCGATGAAAGAGAAACATTATGCTCATGGAGCTTTATAAAATTACTTATTGCAGTATTTACAATGATCAACCTGCTAAGAAGAAAACCAACATGAAAACATAATAACGTGACAACCATAATGACATGACACCCATACCACTCATTGGATATTTACAACTTAGCTCATGGGGGTATTTACATCCATATGCATACGTACATATACCAAATCATACACTAAAAAATATATCAAGGAAATTTTCTCAAGCAGTGAATCGAGAAGGATACATAGCCCACATCTGGTCTGTCATATTCCATGTAGCTTTATCTGGAGCAAAGTTCTTCCACTCCACTTTAACCTGATCAATTTCTTGGTTTTGCAGCATGAGCATCTATCTCAGAAAAATAAACTATGGTTTAGGCTAGAATTATCCTTTAGGATCCACCTAAAATACAGCTCATTCAATCAGGTGATGAATATACTTAACATACTTCTTAAGAAATGACACATGGAAAATATCATGGACATTCACTCTCAAAGGCAATACAGTTTGATAGGCTACTAGTCTAATCATTTCCAGAATATTTAAAGGTCCACAATACCGAGGTGCCATCTTGGTACATGATCCAATCCTCAAGGACTTGTTCTTGGGAATCAAGTGCAAGTACACATATTCCCGAACCTGAAACTCCTTAAACATCTTGTTTTGATCTGAATAGCTTTCTTCCCTATCATGTGCTACCTTTAGATTCTTCTTAACTACCTAAATTTCTTGTTCCATTTATACAAACATGTTTGGTCCAATCAATACCACGTTCACCATATCACTCCAACTAATGTGAGTATTGAAACTTTGTCCACACAATGCCTAAAACAGACTCATCCTTGGTAACTCATTGTAACCATTGTTTCAATAAATAAAAACCAATGGAAGTTACTCGTCCCATATACTTTATTGATGCATCACATACATCCTCAACATGTATTCCAATATCCTCTTGATCCTCTCTATCTTTCCATCTGCCTACGAATGATAACTTGTTCTAAAGGAAAAATTTTACCCAATCATGTAAGCAGCTCCTTCCAAAACATGGAAGTGAACTTAGCATCCCTGTTTGAGACAATATTCCTTGGAAAAACATGAAATATGACCAATTTTCTAATGAGTACCTGTGTTACATCACTAGTTGAATAAGTAGGCATCATCAGAATGAAGTGAAATACCTTTTTCAACCTGTCTACCACAACCATGATGGAATCATGATGTCTAGATTTCCCCAATGAAACTATTATTAAATCCATGGAAATGAACTCCCATTTCCATTATGGAATCATAATCGGCTGTAAAAATCCACCTAGATGTTTAATTCCACCTTTACTTCATGATAGTCCAAACACCTAGCCACGAATTATGTCACATCCTTTTTTAGATTCAACCAATAATAAAAATTCATAACCATTGTCAATGAGTTTTGATATCCTAGGTGATTTGAATACTATTTCACATGAAACTCTCTCAGGATAGTCTTCTTGAGCTCACTACTATCTCAGACACATATCATATCTATAAATCTGATCAATCCATCTGCTAAGAGACAATAGTCCACATCTTATGCACTTGTACCTGCACCGGTACCTAAACCACTACTTCTACATGTAATCTATTTTAACCTATTCCTAAGCTCGATGTACCTATTATCCTAATGTCCTACCTATGAGATCTAATCTTGTAATTTTGTCCCATAAGAATTTGTAGATGCTATATGATTCACTTTTACTCTCCTACTAAGAGCATATGCAACCATTTTCTCTTTAATCTTCATGTACCTAATCTCAAAGTCTAACTCATTAATTTTGTCCAACCATCTACCCTACATGGCATTCAGATTCCGATGGTAAAACAAGTATCTGAACCCACAATGATCACTCATCAATACAAGCCTCTTGCCAAGAAGACAATGCCTCCACATCTCAATGAATGTATGATCACTACTGATTCAAGACCATGTGTCAGATAATATTGCTCATTCTGATACATTTTCTGTGATTTATAGCATACTACATGTCCTTCGTGCAGAAGGACTCCACCAAGTCCTCCCTTGCAAGCATATTTACATACCACACATTCTTTGTTGGGATTTACAATCCTTAACACCAGAGCAATTTTCAACATTGTTTCAAATATTCAAAACTTGTTTCTCATTCCTTTGTGCATTCAAAACTCTTAACTTTCCTCTAAAATTATGTAATTCGATATGCAATCTGAGATAATTTCATGTTGAACCTCTTATAATAACTTTCTAGTCCCATGAATGATCTTACCTTATACACATTTCTAGGAGCTGCCCACCCCATGACCACCCTTATATTTTCTGGATCCTGTGTCATACCTTCCTTGGAAATAACATGTCCCAAGTAATGTACCTTTGTCTAAAATAAACTTCAATTGATAAGCTTAGCATACATCTAATGCTCTCTTACCAATCTTGATATTGCTGCTAAGTTCTTGGCATGTTCATCCTCATTCTTATAATATATCTAGATGTCGTCAATGAATACAATAACAAACTTATCAAGATCAAGACATAACACACTATTCATCAAATAAATAAAAGTTGCTGGAGAATTAGTCAAACCAAATGGAACTATAAAAAACTTGTAGTGTTCGTACCTGGTCCATAAATTTATCTTGTAAATGTCCTCCTTTTTTATTTGTACTTGATGATATCCTGATCTCATACCAATGCTTGAGAACATTATTGCTTCCTTCAACTAATTAAATTAGTAATCAATCCTCAGCAACGAATATTTGTTCATAATGTTCACTTTGTTCAACTTTCGGTAATTGATGCATAACCTAAGATTACAGTTTGGTAAATTAATTGTATTTAATTTACTTTATTAAATGTCAAATAGAATTTGTGTACTTCTGAAATATATGTGTACTATATATACTAGTATGTATTCTATAAATTAAGTGAATTCTGAAAGAAAACCAATTGGAAAAATGAATAATTTTTTTAATACAATTTGGAAACTAACAACACACATGGTCTTTCAATCTAGAGTCCTAATTAATTAAAATAATATTTTGAAGTACAATATCTATTTAAATTGAAGAAATCCACGCTTAATTCTAAATATCAGAATGACTTCTCTTTCTTTCTTTTCAGTGAATGATTTTTTATTCTTGTGCAAGTACATGCAAGCTAGTACTATTTTTCTTCTTTTTAATGGTAAACATGATCCTTGGTTTCTTTCTTAAAATATTTCCTTGTAATCCCTTGAACTTATTTTTAAGAAACCTATTTTAAAATTTAAGCTTCTTATTTTTTTGTAGCAATCATAGAGGTGTAGCATGATGTTGCCACTCTGAGTCCTTAGTATCTCATTTTGAACTTTAACCTATTCTCTCTCCTCAATCAAATGTTTTTTAAGAATTACTAATTCATAAATATCTTGCTTCATATTCTCTTCACGATGTTGTGTCATTGTTTTGTACTTGTTTTTTTTTGTTTCTCTTTTCTAATGCCCCATCTAATTTAGATTGAGATGACTTTGCTTTATGTTGTGCCTTTTGATCTATATATTCTACATAACCGTAGATATTTTGTTGAAATAGATCGATTTCTACATTCTTTCTTGTTCGAATGCCTATTGGACTGCTTGTTGGACTGACTATACAAGGATGTGTATTAAACCATTTTGTTTTCAAGATTCATCATCTCTAGTGATTGGGTATTTGTTGATAATTTTGAAATTATTCTACTCAACCTTACATTCACTCCTGAACTTTTGATGTTTTGTTTCTCTATTTTGTTGCTTTTTGTTTTCTTCTTTAGTTCAAATATGGCCTGAATTTGGCTATATTTCTTCCTTCTAAGGTCTTTCTTCTCAATTTTATGTTTGAATTTTTCAATAAAATGGGATAGTGGAGTATTTTCCCCAAATGTCTATTCTTGAATTTTAGTCACATTTTCCTCCAGAATTTCTTCTCTGATTCTACCTTTTTCAGGGCTAGGGTTTTACTTTCTTCTACTTATTTTGACCCTACTACTTGGTTCTTTCTCTAGAGCTTCTACAAATTTATTTATTACCAAGAAATCCTTTCAATTATACCATTTTGATTGCGAATGTGCTTGTAACAAAACCTTAATGAGTCCATGATGGTACAAAGAGTTATCTATGGACCTAGATTCTCTTTGAATATTACATGACATTTTCATCAAACTTTTCAATAAAAATTGTGGCAAATTGATTTCAAACCCATCAAGAAAGTGCATCATAAGCCTACCATGCTAACCAAACATTTTTCCAAATCTCCCTTCTCATGTTATGAATTTTTGAATTACTAATAAGAGATTTTAGCATTTTCCTTTTAATGTTGTAACTAAAATATCTTTCGTGAAAATGGAAAAGTACATACCTGGTGATTTTAAGAAGTGTACCCACTCATTCTCTTTAATTTTCCTCTTTTTAAACCATATTTCTCCATTCCTTGGTAGTCTTGTTGATGATTCTATCACTGACTCTATGAGAATGAGTCTAGTGTTCCAAGTTTCAACCTATACTCATCAAATGTCCCGAAGAATGATTTAGTAAACTTTTGTTAATATTCACTGAAATTTTCAAATATATGGATCCAACCCACTTTTTGAAGCTTCTCGTTAACCCTAGAATAATCCTAGAGGAATTTATCACCGTTTGGTTCATATGAAACAATCATACCCATAACGCGAAGAAGTTTTCGTCCTAGAATGTCCTTTTTAATTGAGAAATGGAAGAAAATGAAGAGAATTACGGGATTTAGAATGAGAAAAATGAATATGGAGAAGATTTAAAATGATGGCAAGGTAATATATTGATTGAGGAATTTGTGTTGCGTCTCACATGTACTTACACAACTTCCTAGATCTCATTGTAAACGACTGGTGCTATATGCTTAATTTTTTGTTCGGAACTTGATGCGACAAGTAATGTATAGGGGTTAAGTTTATAATGGTTAATGTATTTATAAGGCCCTTGATATTTTGATATCACATCCATAATTTGAAATCTAAGTTCTTAAAAGAAATATAAATCAAGTATTCTTACATACCATAATGTTTCTTTTGATATCCTTCTTGTTGTTGAATTTGATTTTGGTTGTAGGACTGTGAATTGGATACAAAATGATAAGAATTATGTTTTTCATATTTTGGAGCTTTTGGAGAATACTTCCTTATTTCTTTCACTGTTTTTTATAGTTGACCACCTAAAATTTTTAAGAAAAGAAGGATAAATGAAACATGGGCAAGAGAGAAAGGATTTCTAAAAATCTTAATTGCCAAGAAATATTGGTTTTCAATTAAGATTTGCTATATAAACATGCCAATTTTTTTTTTCCATGTTTATATATTTTATTATTACTATTGTTATTATTTACTTTATTTTATTTTTTCATTGAAAAAAAATTACAATGATGTTGAAAAGCAAGGAGAAAAATCCCCTTTCTTAATCAATTGGAACTCAAAATTTTCTTGCAGATACTTAACAAATTATTCCTCTTTAAATGGTTTATGATATATTCTCAATTATGGCCATTAAAAAAGAAATAAATGTGTTCATCATCCATAGTATTCATTATAATTTCTCCATTGTAAAAAATAGTACCAATATCATAAGTACCAAGCAAATGAGTTTGAAACTTTCCTTGAAAATATTTAAACTTGGAATAAAAAAGAAGTGCCCAAACACCTTGTTTGAACTTTTTATCTCTCGTCAACTTATCATGCCATTTTGATATTTGTTGCTTCACTATGATAGTCCTTTGAACAACACCTCGTTGAATTTCATCTAGCTCATTCAATTGTGTTAGTATTTTCTTTTGAGCTTATAATAGCTCATGGCCCAAATTAGCAATTGCTCTATAGGTCTCCACTTGAAACTCAATTAGAAACAAAAATTTACTCCCATAGAAAATATCATAAGGAGTATGTATAGTTTTTTTTCTCCATGTGGTTCGATATGCCTATAGTGGTTATGGAAGTTTTTCCACCCAATCCTTTCCATACCAATGGACAGTTTTGCTAAGAATTTCATCAAGAAATTTGTTAGTAGATTCCGCCATCCAATTAGCTTGTCGATGATATGGAGTAGACATTCTATGATTCATTTTATACCACCCCATAATCTTATGTACCAACTTGGATGTGAATTGGGTACCTTTATTCACTACAATTTCTCTTGGAACACCAAAAAAAGTAAAAATACCGTAAAAAATGAATGTAACTATACCAATTTTAGTTAAATAAAAGAGTCTTAGCATGTACCAATTTTGTGACATAATGTGTGCAAAAAAGTATGTACCTTTTATGTTTTGATGGAGGATTTATTGGTCCAACAAAATCTAGATATCATTTTTCAAAAGGATTCACAAGTACCTGAGGTTGTAGAGGCATTTCATTTGAAGGTACTAGATTTCCCATTCTCTGACAAATATCACATATTTTGACATATTATTTGGCATCTCTAAAAATAGATGGCCAATAATATCCCAAAAGAAGGATTTTGAATGCAGTTTTTTTATTAGAAAAATTCCCTCCACATGGTTCATAGTGGCACGGTTTTAGAATTTATGTTACTTCATCTTCTCGAACAGACCTTTGAATGATCAAATCAGGTCTAGTTTTCTGTAATTCTCCATCTATCCAAGAATAGGATGCATTGATGTTGATAACATTTTTCTTTTCTCTTCCTGATAGTTGTGGTGGAATTTTTTTGTATCTAAATAATTCATACTATGCTCAAACCAAGGAAATTTAGTAGATACTACAAAAAAATATCCATAACGACAATTGTGTTTTACAATAACATCTACATTATTATTTTGTATTCTTGAAAGGAAATCAAAAAATGTATTTTATTTTACCGGACTATCAAGAATAGTAATGTTGAACTATTTTAATAGTAAACACCATCTTGTAATTATTCCATTGGTAATTAGTTTGTTCATTAAGCATCTAATTATAGAATTATTTGTATGAATACAATTTTCATAACCATTAATATAGTGACGAAATTTATTAATGGCATGCACAATAGCTAAAAACTCATTTTCAGTTACAGTATAATTTAACTCTGTTGGAGTCAAATTTTTACTTGTGTAATAAATATCATAAGGAGATAAATATTTTTGTCCCAATAAAACTCCTAAAGATATATATGAAGATTCAGTAGATAGGTGAAAAGGGACATACCAATTGGCTTCTCTTAAAATTGGTGCATCAATGTGTTGGGGTCCCGTGATTTGGCAGATTCGTAGACCAAATGACAGGGAAACATGAAACCAGTCTTTGGAGTCCTAGGACCTAGCCTTCCTAGACTCAGAGAGGGTCTCTCTCTCTATTAGATGCAAGGGATGTGTTCTTGTTTGCTTTAGATGTTTGGTTTTAGGCTAGGTGTTAAGTGTAGGGTTTGTTGATTGTTTTGGTTGGGTAGTATGGTGAAGTAGAATAGGTGGAGTGAGAGGTATTCAAATAATTGGGCTATGGAGTCAATGAAATTCTTGAGTATCTCAATAATGAACTAGAGTGAATTACATGGCCAATCTAGCAAGTGTTGGGTCGTTAATATGCCATTATTATTATCACTTTTGAACACTTATTCCACCCATTTCTACCATTCTTCATCACGTCATTTATTATAATTTATTATTTAAATCCATTTTATGATGATTTATGCTTCTATGAATGAATGTTATTTATTCTCCTTTATTTCTAATAAATTGATGATTATGAATTATTTTATCAATGATAGTTTTAATAAGTTGGTTATAACATTATCCACCATTTTTAGCCTCCAAGGTAATTTTCAGATTGAAGATTTGATCATTAAAAGTGCCAACTCAGAAATACGCTGGAATAAGGAGTGACAGTTTTGCGGTTGAGATTCTGAGCAAATGAAGACGAATCTGGAAAATCCGGAACATGGGTTTTGTCCAGAACGGACCCAATTAACTTTAAGAGAGAACGGTTTGCCCAAATTCGGCCTGTGTTGAGATATTCACAGAGTTCTTTAAGTACGATTTTCTCCGTTCTGTTGTTGCGGCCGTCCTCCAAATCTCAGCTGCAAAGCCAAATTCGCCTTCTTCTTGTTGATCAATTGGTTGGAAACAATCTAATTTTGTAATAGAATCATGTTGTAATTATCTCCATTGTAACCACTCTCTGCTCTCTTTGTATTTAAATCAGAACAGAGATCAGAGAGAGGGAGGACTTCAGGGATGGATTCGAATGAAGGATTGAGAGGATGAATTAGAAATTCAGAATTGAGGATGGCAGCGAGAATGGATAATGGCTGAGAGTTAGAAATATTTCTCGTTGTAATCCACTGTACCTATGCTTCGATATTTTAATATAAATCTGGTTGTTGTTCATTCTGTTCATCTGAAGTAACCCAGCAGCATCCGCTGGCGGCTAAGGGCCCAGCCTCTGGTGGATTGTGCTGCTGCTGTATATTATATTCTTTTGTTTTATGCGTGGTTTGCTTATTAGTTTTATTTGGTAATCTGGTATGTTCTATTATTTTACATCACAGCTCTGTCACGTAATCTCATTTTCTGAGACAGAAATATCATATCGATTTTGCAACACATTGCTGTTTCTTTAAGTGCTGATATAAATGGTTTTTACAGGATACCGTTGCTATTCAATTATGGAATGTCTGTGTTGTAACATTTGACCATTGGTATTATTGAATTCATCTTAGAAATTATATTTCCTTGCGATTGTTGAATTTATGAACGTTGCTGCTCCATTCTAAAAGACAGTCGTATTATTTATAACTAAGACTGACAAGTGGATTACCAAGATCAGATTTCTATTGAGGTGTGCCGTGTGTTAAGTTATTATGTATTTATATTTGACTTTCCAACGTTTTTTCATATTCTATCATTAATCAATGCTGTTCTATTTCCGTGTGCTGTCTGATTTATTCTTAGAGTAAAGATTGCTATTAATTTGGCTTTGCTGTTGTTCATTTCCATTAATTACAGTTTGCTGCCCATTTACTTTGTTGTTCCATTCCTTATCTGCTGTTCCATTTCCTGTTATTCACATTATCCTTGTTTTGGTGTGAGAGACGATCTAAGGCTGTAGTGAGCTTCGGTATTCACTGTCTAGCTCCCAGACCCGTGGTCTATGCTCTAATTTCCTTTCCATCAGTTTCCAAAGGGATGGGTTATCGCTGCCGAACCCTTGACTGATACATTGTTTATTTTTCCGAATGAATGATTTAGTTTAGAACATTTCAGTTTCTTGTTGTTCCAACTAGATTTTATTTCCAGCTTTCATTTACTTTTGGATTTTGAGCACTATACTGCAAAACATTACTCTTGAGTAAATAGCCGCCTCAGACTGAGTACACTCTTGAAATAAAAGGTCGTCCCTGGGTTGATAATTAATGTGAAGGTAATTAGGAGTTAAAAAGACCCTTTTTATCTCTCCACAACAAGGTTAATGGATCCTTAAGGTTATGTGTGAAGTGGGGTAGACATCAAGTTGGGGAAAAACAAGGTAGGGTAAATGGCAGTGAATTATCCTTTGTCATTTACTGTTGTGTAACCAACTCCAAAAAGAGAAGAAAAGAGATATCAACGCCTTAGAAATAAGCCACTTCGAGGGGGCAACCTCCAATACATTACATGAATGAACAATTCTTGGATGATACAATTCACAAAACCTCCTTTCTATATATAGGAGTCCATGAGGCCATAACGTAATCCTAGTGGGCCACAATGTAATCCTAGCCAACCTAACAATAATAATTTAAGGGCACAATAATAACAAAATGGGGGTTACAAGGGTACAATAATAACAATAAGGGGTTTACACTAATAATAATAAGGGGCTATACTAGTGATATAGGGACCTAACATGCCCCTCTCCTTCAAAAAAAGTGTTGTCCTCAACACTTGAGTAGCTCTGGGTGCTTCTGTATAAAATTCTCATCCTCCCATGCAGAATCTTCAGTGGGTAAGTTCTTCCACTTGATGAGATACTCTGAAATTGATCGATTCCGTAGTTGTCGAGTTCTTTTTTCTATGACTGCTTCAGGTTCCAATATGATCTTCCCTTCCCCATCAAGTTCGGGCAATACTGTTTGAACTGGAAGATTTTCACCTATAACCTTCTTTAAGCATGAAACATGGAAAACTGGATGTACTCGCGAAGAAGCAGGAAGCTCCAATTTGTACGCCATAGTACCAATCTTTTGCAACACCTTGTAAGGACCATAGTACTTTGGCGATAATTTATTATCCTTCTTAGCTTGCTTGAGGGACATTTGTTTATATGGTTGTAGCCGTAAAATACCCAATCTCCTATATCAAAACTTCTCTCGCTGCGATGTTGATCTGCCTGTTGTTTCATTCGATTTTGTGCCAAATTCAGGTTATCCTTTAAGAGTTGGAGAACTTCTTGCTGATGCTCGACGTGATCTTCCACTGCTTGAACCTTCGAATTTTCCCTTAAAGATGATGTGATCGATGGTGGATGATATCCATAAGTGCCATAAATGGGGTCATTTTTGCTGCAGTATGGAAGGAAGTGTTATACCACCATTCAGCGAGAGGTAACCACTTGACCCATTGTGTTTGTTTATCAGATACAAAACAACGAAGATATCCTTCCAAACATTTATTTACTATCTCAGTTTGACCATCCGATTGAGGATGATAAGATGAGCTATGAGCTAATTGAGTACCCAAACAAGAAAATAACTCCGTCCAAAAATTTCCAGTAAAAATGGGATCTCTGTCGCTCACAATAACCCTTGGGCTTCCATGTAGATTTTGAATTATGTCCATAAATGTAGTAGCAACCGTACTTGCTTTAAATGGATGAGATAATGCACAAAAGTGTGCATACTTGGTAAGTCTATCAACTACCACCATGATGACACTCTTTCCTTCAGACTTAGGTAAACCTGTGATAAAATCCATTGAAATCTCCTCCCAACGTTGACTTGGAATGGATAAAGGTTGTAGAAGTCCTGGGTCTTAATTGTTTCCACTTTATTCTGCTGGCAAACCAAACATTCCACCACAAAATTTTGAATATCAGATTTAAGGCCATCCCAAAAAATTTCTTTCTTCACCCTGTGTAAGTTTTTAAAAATCCTGAGTGTCCTCCTAAAGGAGAAGTGTGCAATTCCAGAAGAATCTTTTGTTTTAGTTGGGAATTATTACAAATATATAAGCGATCTTTGTACCATAAGGAGTCATTTTTCCAACTAAATGTATCAGATGTACTAGGATCTTGCTGCAACTTTTGAATGAGTGTCCATACATCTTTTTCCTTCTTCCATTCATCTCTTGCTTCGGTTATCCAATCTGGTTGGATAATAGAAATGGCACAAAGCAATGCTTCCACCTCTTCATTCTTTTTTGAGAGTGCATCTGCAACAACATTAAGCTTTCCTTTTTTGTAGATTATTTCAAATTCATAACCCAACATCTTTGTGACCCATTTTTGCTGCTCTTCTGAAGATAGTCTTTGTTCTAAAAAGTGTTTAAGACTATCATGATCAGTTTTTACCTTGAAGTGTCTTCCCATTAGGTAAGTTCGCCATTTCTTTAGTGCATGCAGTATTGCTAACATTTCCTTCTCATAAATAGGTTTCTGTGAATACTTTCCTTTGATTGGACGACTTTCAAAAGCAATGGGTCTTCCTTCTTGCATTAAAAATGCACCAATTCCATTTCCTGAGGCATCACATTCCACAATAAAGGTTTTTGTGAAGTCTTGTGTAGCTAAGACCGGTGCTAGGCACATTGCCTCTTTAAGATGTTCAAAGGCCTTAGTTGCTTCAGGAGTCCATGAAAATGCATCTTTCTTCAATAATGTTGTTAGAGGTGCCGCTATTCTCCCATAATTCTTAACAAACTTGCGATAATACCCTGTTAACCCGAGAAATCCTCGCAACTGCTTTATGGTTGTGGGAACTTTCCATTCCTTAATGGCTTTAATTTTGTTAGGGTCCACTTTAACACCCTCGTGAGATACAATATGACCCAGATATTCCACCTCTTGTACTCCAAAGAAACATTTGGAATTTTTTGCATATAATTGTTTCTCCTACAATAGTTTGAGCACCCTGTCAACATGCTCAACATGATCCTTCCAAGACCTGCTGTAGATTAGTATATCATCAAAAAATACTAGCACAAATTTTCTAAGGAAGGGTTTGAAAATGGAATTCATCAACCCTTGAAATGTAGAAGGTGCATTGGTAGGGCCAAAAGGCATGACCAAAAATTCATAATGACCCTCATGAGTTCGAAATGTTGTTTTTGGAATATCTTCAGTCTTCATTCTAATTTGATGATATCCCGAACGAAGATCCAACTTGGTAAAATAAATTGCTCCATGTAATTCATCCAATAATTCATCAATCACAGGAATGGGAAATTTGTCTTTAATGGTGAGCTTATTGAGCTCCCTATAATCTGGACACATTCGCCACGATCCATCCTTCTTGTGTACCAATACTACAGGAGCAGAGAAAGAACTTTGACTAGGTTGAATTATACCCGCCTCTAACATTTCTGCAATCATACGTTCAATTTCGCTCTTTTGGACGTAAGGATATCTATAAGGCCCGATGTTTGGAGGAACACTTCCTGGAATCAAATGAATAGCATGATCATGATCACGAATAGGTGGGAGTCCTTCGGGAGTTTCAAACACCTTGGAATGATTGTCCAAGACTTGTTGGAGATCTGCAGAAATAGATGATTTTGATGTTGGAACTTCTAGTGAGCATAATTGTGCAATTACGCTTCGCTGTTCTTTCTTTAGAAGCTTTGTCATGACATTAGAGCTTATTATCCTTCCTGGCTTCCCCGCAATACCCCGTAATTCGACTTCCTTTCCTTCTGAAAAAAATTTCAAGAAAAGTTCTTGAAAATTAAAAGCTACCGTCCTCAAAGATTGTAACCATTGTACTCCTAGTACAACATCAGCACCCCCCATAGGAATGGCAAGCATTGGACTAGTCAATACATATTCCCCCATGGTTAGCTTGATATTATGGCATTTTCCAGAGCAATTTATAGTTCCTCCATTTGCAACCATCACTTGACATTCTGGTGCTGGGTATAGGAAACAATTTAATTCCTTCGTTACCTTATAATGAATAAAATTATGGGTGCTACCTGAATCAATCAACACTATTACCCTTTTCTTCTTTATATGTCCTTCTATCTTGAGAGTTTGAGGAGTGGTAATTCCTGCCAGTGCATTATACGATATGGTCGGATTCATTTCTTCCTCTTCTAGGGGTGGTTCCTGGTGTATATCCTCTTCTTGTTCATTTTCTTCTTCTTCTTCACAATCTATGTAAAATAACTTCTTCTCAGCACACTTATGACCTTTAGTGTATTTGCTATCACAACTGTAGCAAAGCCCTTTTGCTCTTTTTTCTTCCAATTGCTGTGGTGTCAACCTTGTAGGTTGTGGAAATCTAGGCGTAGCAACACTTCCTTCTTTATAGAATTGAGTGGTAGGCTTCCTTGTCGCTATAATTTTACATTCAACTTTTCTTGCCAACCTGAATGCCTTCTCCAATGAATCAGGTTCCAGAACGTGAACTTTATGCTGTATGTTATCCCTTAAAGTGCCTATGAAGAGATCAATCCTGTTTTCCTCTGGAATATCAGTTACCCTTATATTCAATTTTTGGAATTCCTCAATGTGCTGCCCCACTAAACCCTTTTGTTTGAGATTTATCAATTGGCTAAAGAAGGTGTTGCTCTTTGTATCCTCATAATGTGCTATCATTTCCTCCGTAAAATTTGACCAAGTGACAATTTTTTTACAGGAGCAAAGCCATCGATACCATACAAATGTATTTGTTCTAAATGTAAAGTTGCAATGCGTACCTTTTGTGTGTTTTGCACGTTATGGAGATCAAAATATTGCTCCATCTGTAGTATCCATGTTACAGGATCCTTTCCATCAAACTTCCTCATATCCATCTTTGGAATATGGTGGTTCTTTCCGCCAACATTAGAGTTTATGAAATCACAATTAACATTTATTTTGTTCTCATCATGAGGTTCTTCTACTATCTTTTCACCATTAGGAAACCTTTCTTGTGTAAACTTTGTCAAACCTTCCATGTCTGCTTTTAGAAAATTCTTCATGTTTTCCATTTTCTCATCGATCTTAGCTTCCATGTCATCAATCTTAGCTTCCATGCCCACTTCCATGCCATCCATCTTAGCTTCCAAATCATTCATCTTAGCTTCCACGCCTTTCTTCAAACCATCCATCTTAGTTTCCATGCCTTTCTTCAAAACTTCCATTTCATTTTTTGTTGTTCTTTGCGAGAGCGAAATTTGTTGCACTTGCTCTTGTAATTTTGATATGTCATGTTGCCATTTTTCGTCTTCATGAGTCATAGTAGAGCCTTCTAAAGGCTTAATGGGTGTTGAATTCTTTTTAGGGGCCATTTTAGACTCCAATATTGATATCTATTCTACAATAGGCCCTTGCAATCAATTCAACTTGATTCTTCAAACAAGACTTATGCAATTCGGAAAAATACACACCTTTTACTAGCTTTGAGGAGCTCGATATTGAAATTGTATTATCTCTGTGCTTGAAAATCTTCGATATCTGAAATTCAGCCCTGTAGTATCCCTCTGAAGCTTCTTTCAAATGCCACAGGTCTGACCTGATTTTGATGCTCCAAGACAAAGTTGTGTCCAATCTCCCACAATGACGTAATTCTGGACTGGTTCAGTAGAGCGAACTTGTACGACTTGCCACGTGTCACTGTTTTGTCCTTTGTCTCTGAAATTGATAGCGAAGAAACTAAAGGCTGTGTACTTGTGACCACTTTTGACGGCACTCCAATCCAATATTCAGAGAGAGAGTTATTGAACTTTTCCCATGATCACCTCTTTGAGATGAAATTCAGGAGCCTGAAAAAGCACTACCTTCCACAGATCATATCTCCAAAAATATTGCGAACCAAGCTCTGAAATTTTTTGACGAATTTCCTCAGGATTTCAGCTTCGCACCATACAAATTTCAGATTCTGAACCTTCGTAGAAAAATTTTTATAGCGAAAATGCCACGATGACCTGTTTAGGAGCTTGAAAACAGGCCTAACTTCCACAGATGATATCTCCGAAAATATTGCGAACCAAGCTCTGAAATTTTTAGAAAATCTTCCTCAGGATTTCAGCTTCGCACCCTAAAAATTTCAGCTTCTGAAACTTCGTAGAAAAAAGTTATAGCGAAAATGCCACGATGACCTGTTTGGAGCAGCGAAACCCTAGAATCCAAAGCTCTGATACCAAATGTTGTGTAACCAGCTCCAAAAATAGAAGAAAAGAGATATCAACGCCTTAGAAATAAGCCACTTCGAGGGGGAAACCTCCAATACATTACATGAATGAACAATTCTTTGATGATACAATTTACAAAACCTCCTTTCTATATATAGGAGTCCATGGGGCCATAATGTAATCCTAGTGGGCCACAATGTAGTCCTAGCCGACCTAACAATAATAATTTAAGGGCACAATAATAACAAAATGGGGGTTACAAGGGTACAATAATAACAATAAGGGGTTTACACTAACAATAATAAGGGGCTATACTAGTGATATAGGGACCTAACATTTACTTATAAACAAGAAGGTCTTAAATATGATAAAAATAAGATACTAATCATGAGATATAGAAAACCATTTACTCAATGACAATACTTAAACAAGATAAAAATTTCAATGAAACAAAGAAAGCAAGAAAAGCTCATCTTACTTTAGTAATTTCACCTTCAGAATTGGAAAACATATAAGATGACACAATAACTTTAATCAATCAAAGAGGGAACTCCTAAACATTGTTGGTCAAGCTACCAAGAACTCTAAGGCAGACTGATAGGCATGGACAAATGTTGTGAAAATAGCTCCAAAAATAGAAGAAAAGAGATATCAATGCCTTAGAAATAAGCCACTTCGAGGGGGAAACCTCCAATACATTACATTAATGAACAATTATTGGATGATACAAATTACAAAACCTCCTTTCTATATATAGGAGTGTATGGGGCCATAATGTAATCCTAGTGGGGCCACAATGTAGTCCTAGCCGACCTAACAATAATAATTTAATGGCACAATAATAACAATATGGGGGTTACAGGGGTACAATAATAACAATAAGGGGTTTACAATAACAACAATAAGGGACTATACTAGTAATATAGGGACCTAACATGCCCCTCTTCTTCGAAAAAGTGTTTTCCTCAATGCTTGAGTAGCTCTGGGTGCTTCTATATAAAATTCATATCCTCCCATGTAGAATCTTCAGCGGGTAAGTTCTTCCACTTGATGAGATACTCTGAAATTGATCGATTCGGTAGCTATCGAGTTCTTGTTTCCGTGACCGCTTTAGGTTCCAATATGATTTTTCCTTCCTCATCAAGTTCTAGAAATATTGTTTGAACTGGAAGATTTTCATGTATAACCTTCTTTAAGCATGAAACATGGAAAACTGGATGCACTCGTGAAGAAGCAGGAAGCTCCAATTTGTATACAATAGTACCAATATTTTGCAACACCTTGTAAGGAACATAGTACTTTGGTGATAATTTATTATCCTTCTTAGCTTTCTTGAGGGACATTTGTTTGTATGGTTGTAGCCGTAAAAATACACAGTCTCCTACATCAAAAATTCTCTCACTGTGATGTTGATCTGCCTATTTTTTCATTCGATTTTGTGCCAAATTCAGGCTATCCTTTAAGAGTTGGATAACTTCTTGTTGATGATCGATGTGATCTTCCACTGCTTTAACTTTTGAATTTTCTCTTAAATATGATGTGATGGATGGTGGATGATATCCATAAAGTGCCATAAATGGGGTCATTTTTGCTGCAGTATGGAAGGAAGTGTTATACCACCATTTAGCGAGAGGTAACCACTTGACCCATTATGTTATTTTATCAGATACAAAACAACGAAGATATCCTTCCAAACATTTATTTACTATTTCAGTTTGACCATCATATTTAGGATAATAAGATGAGCTATGAGCTAATTGAGTACCCAAACAAGAAAATAACTTCGTCCAAAAATTTCAAGTAAAAATAGGATCTCTGTCACTCACAATAACCCTTGGGTTTCCATGTAGCTTTTGAATTGTGTCCATAAACGTAGTAGCAACTGTACTTTCTTTAAATGGATGAGATAATGCACAAAAGTGTGCATACTTAGTAAGTCTATCAACTACCACCATGATGACACTCTTTCCTTCAGACTTAGGTAAACCTGTGATAAAATCCATTGAAATCTCCTCCCAACGTTGACTTGGAATGGATAAAGGTTGTAGAAGTCCCGGGGTCTTAATTGTCTCAACTTTATTCTGTTGGCAAACCAAAAATTCTGCCACAAAATTTTGAATATCAGATTTAAGGCCATCCCAAAAAAATTCTTTCTTCACCCTGTGGTAAGTTATTAAAAAACCTTAGTGTCCTCCCAAAGGAGAAGTGTGCAATTCCAAAAGAATCTTTTGTTTTAGTTGGTAATTATTACAAAGATATAAGTGATCTTTGTACCATAAAGAATCATTTTTCCAACTAAATGTATCAGATGTACTAGGATCTTGCTTCAACTTTTGAATGAGTGTCCATACTTCTTTGTCCTTCTTCCATTCATCTCTTGCTTCAGTTATCCAATATGGTTGGATAACAGAAATAGCATAAAGCAATGCTTCCACCTCTTCATTATTTCTTGAGAGTGCATCTACAACAACATTAAGCTTCCATTTTTTGTAGATTATTTCAAAGTCATAACCCAACATCTTTGTGACCCATTATTACTTCTCTTTTGAAGATAGTCTTTGTTCCAAAAATTGTTTAAGACTATCATGATTAGTTTGTACCTTGAAGTTTCTTCCCATTAGGTAAGTTTTCCATTTCTTTTGTGCATGTAGTATTGCTAACATTTCCTTCTCATAAATAGGTTTCTGTAAATAATTTCCTTTGATTGGAAAACTTTCAAAAGCAATGGGTCTTCCTTCCTGCATTAAAATAGCACTAATTCCATTTCCTGAGGCATCACACTCCCCAATAAAGGTTTTTGTGAATTCTGGCGTAGCTAAGACCGGTGCTAGGCACATTGCCTCTTTAAGATGTTCAAAGGCCTTAGTTGCTTCAGGATTCCATGAAAATGCATCTTTCTTCAATAATGTTGTTATAGGTGCTGCTATTCTCCGATAATTCTTAACAAACTTACGATAATACCCTATTAACCTGAGAAATCCTCGCAACTGGTTTAGGGTTGTGGGGACTTTCCATTCCTTAATGGCTTTAATTTTGTTAGGGTCTACCTTAACACCCTTGTGAGATACAATATGACCGAGATATTCCACCTCTTGTACTCCAAAGAAACATTTGGATGTTTTTGCATATAATTTTTTCTTCGACAATAGTTTGAGCACCCTGTCAACATGTTCAACATGATCCTTCCAAGACCTGTTGTAGATTAGTATATCATCAAAAAATACTAGCACAAATTTTCTAAGAAAGGGTTTGAAAATGGAATTCATCAACCCTTGAAATTTATAAGGTGCATTGGTAAGGCCAAAAGGCATGACCAAAAATTCATAATGACTCTCATGAGTTCGAAATGCTATTTTTGGAATATCTTCAGTCTTCATTCTAATTTGATGATATCCTGAACGAAGATCCAACTTGGTAAAATAAATTGCTCCATGTAATTCATCCAATAATTCATCAATCACAAGAATGGGAAATTTATATTTAATGGTGAGCTTATTGAGCTCCCTATAATCCGGACACATTCGCCATGATCCATCCTTCTTGTGTACCAATACTACAGGAGCAGAGAAAGAACTTTGACTAGGTTGAATTATACCGCCTCTAACATTTCTGCAATCATACGTTCAATTTCGCTCTTTTGGAAGTAAGGATATCTATAAGGCTTGATGTTTGGAGGAACACTTCCTGGAATCAAATGAATAGCATGATCATGATCACGAATAGGTGGGAGTCCTTTGGAAGTTTCAAACACCTTGGAATGATTGTCCAAGACTTGTTGGAGATCTGCAGAAATAGATGATTTTGATGTCGGAACTTCTAGTGAGCATAATTGTGCAATTACGCCTCGTTGTTCTTTCTTTAGAATCTTTTTCATGACATTAGAGCTTATTATCCTTCCTGGCTTCCCTTCAATACCCCGTAATTCGACTTCCTTTCCTTCTGAAAAAAATTTCAAGAAAAGTTCTTGAAAATTAAAAGCTACCGTCCCCAAAGATTGTAACTATTGTACTCCTAGTACAACATCAACACCTCCCATAGGAATGGAAAGCATTGGACTAGTCAATACATATTCCCCCATGGTTAGCTTCATATTATGGCATTTTCCAGAGCAATTTATAGTTCCTCCATTTGCAACCATCACTTGACATTCTGGTGCTGGGTATAGGAAACAATTTAATTCCTTGGCTACCTTACAATCAATAAAATTATGGGTGCTACCTGAATCAATCAACACTATTACCTTTTTCTTCTTGATCTGTCCTTCTATCTTGAGAGTTTGAGGAGTGGTAATTCCTGCCAGTGCATTACATGATATGGTCAGATTCATTTCTTCCTCTTCTAGGGCCGGTTCCTAGTGTATATCCTCTTCTTGTTCATTTTCTTCTTCTTCTTCACAATCTATGTAAAATAATTTCTTTTCAGCACACTTATGACCTTTAGTGTATTTGCTATCACAACTGTAGCAAAGCCCTTTAGCTCTTTTTTCTTCCAATTGTTGTGGTGTCAACCTTGTAGGTTGTGGAAATCTAGGCGTAGCAACACTTCCTTCTTTATAGAATTGAGTGGTAGGCTTCCTTGTCGCCATAATTTTACATTCAACTTTTCTTGCCAACCCGAATGCCTTCTCCAATGAATCAGGTTCCAAAACACGAACTTCATGTTGGATGTTATCCTTTAGAGTACCTAAGAAGAGATCAATCCTATGTTCCTCTGGAATATTAGTTACCCTTATATTGAATTTTTGGAAGTCCTCAATGTGCTGCCCCACTAAACCCTTTTGTTTGAGATTTATCAATTGGCTAAAGAAGGTGTTGCTCTTTGTATCCTCATAATGTGCTATCATTTCCTCCGTAAAAATTGACCAAGTGACAATTTTTTTACAGGAGCAAAGCCATCGATACCATACAAATTTATTTTTTTCTAAATGTAAAGTTGCAATGCGTACCTTTTGTGTGTTTTGCACATTATGGAGATCAAAATATTGCTCCATCTGTAGTATCCATGTTATAGGATCCTTTCCATCAAAATTCCTCATATCCATTTTTGGAATATGGTGGCTCGTCCCACAAAAATTATAGTTTATGAAGTCATGATTAACATTTATTTTGTTCTCATCATGAGTTTCCTCTACTATCTTTTCACCATTGGAAACATTTCTTCTATCAACTTTGTCAAACCTTCCATGTCTGCTTTTAGATCATTCTTCATGTTTTCCATGTTGTATTTAATTTTATCATCAATCTTAGCTTCCATGTCATCCATCTTAGATTCCATGCCATCTATCTTATATTCCACGCCTTTCCTCAAAACATCCATTTAATTTTTTGTTTCTCTTTGCGAGAGCAAAATTTGGTGCACTTGCTCTTGTAATTTTGATAGATCATGTTGAAATTCTTCATCTTCATGAGTCATAGTAGTGCCTTCTGAAGGCTTGATGGGTGTTGAATTATTTTTATGGGGCATTTTTTTATAACCCAATACTGATATATATTCTACAATATGCCCTTGGAATCAATTCAAATTGATTCTTCAAACAAGACTTATGCAATTCGTAAAAAAATTACACACCTTTTTCTTGCTTTTGAGGAGCTCGATATTGAAATTGGATTATCTTTGTGATTGCGGCTCTTCAATATCTGCAATTTGGCACTGAGGTAGCCTTATGAATTATCTTTTGAATGCCATAGGTCAGACTTGATTTGGATTCTCCAAGGAAAATTTATGTCCAATCTCTCACAATGACCTAATTATGGACTAGTTCAGTAGAGAAAACTTGTATGACTTGCCACATGTCCCTGTTTCATATTTTAGCTCTAAAATTGATAGAAAAGAAACTACATTTCGTGTAATTGTGACCAATTTTTACAAAACTCCAATCCGATGCTTAGAGAGAGAGTTATGAATATTTTCCCATGATCACCTCTTTGAGATGAAATTCAGGAGCCTGAAAAAGCACTGCCTTCCATAGATCATATCTTCGAAAATTTTGCGAACAAAGCTCTGAAATTTTTTGAAGATGTTCCTCAGGATTTCAGCTTAGCACCCTAAATATTTCAGCTTCTGAAACTTTTTAGAAACAAAGTTATAGCAGAAATTCCATGATGACCTATTTGGAGCAGAGAAACCCTAGAATCCAAAGCTCTGATACCAAATGTTGTGAAAGCAGCTCAAAAAATAGAAGAAAAGAGATATCAACGCCTTAGAAATAAGCCACTTCGAGGGGGCGACCTCCAATACATTACATTAATGAACAATTCTTGGATGATACAAATTACAAAACCTCCTTTCTATATATAGGAGTCCATGGGGCCATAATGTAATCCTAGTGGGGCCACAATGTAATCCTAACCAACCTAACAATAATAATTTAAGGGAAAAATAATAACAATATGGGGGTTACAGGGGTACAATAATAACAATAAGGGGTTTACACTAACAAAAATAAGGGACTATAATAGTAATATAGGGACCTAACAACAAATGGAAAGATTAGAAGAAGACCTCTTTGACGTAACCTAACAAGTAATACTTCAAAGAAAGGTTCCAAGACAGAGTTTAGATAGCTTCAAATAAGCATGGATTACCATGAATCATATTTTAAACTATCATATTAATCCATATATGAAACAAAGAAGCATAAGGAGGCTTAAAGAGCAGCTAAGAATTCTTTAAACACACCCAACAGAGGAAAACATCAAGGCCATAGAAAACAAGAGGACTAAGGTGCTTCAAGGAGAATTTCTCAAGTTATACATTTATGTTCTATAGCAATGAAGAAGGATGAAACATAATGATAACAAGAAAACACGAACAAATTAAAAATACATCACCATTAATCAAGCTAAGAAATCCTGCAAACAAGCTTCTCCATCATCAATCCAAACAAGCCATTCATAAACTTCACAACACCAATTTCTTCTCCAAGCTCATAAAAACCATGTATTGCTCTCAAATATCATCAAATGCCAAATTTTACATTGAATCCCTCATGCTATATTTAACTCAGAAAAGGAGGGGAAAAACCCTAGATAGGGTTGGAAAATGCCAAAATCACCCATAAATGTCATTTATGCCTAAGAGACCATGCAAGGCCCAAGGCACAAAATATCTCATGAAATAAATTCTCAAATAACTTCTTGCACCTAATTCTAGAGTGATTTTCTACAAAAAACACTAAAAAATGATTTTGCAATAAATGAGTGTGTTTTGTTGACTTTTGGTCCAAAACACACTAAACAGTCCATTTTCCCAACACCATTTTCAGCGAAAAATAGGGTCTTTTGCAACCAAGATTTGGACCCCTTCCTGATGTCGGATTTCCCTCTGTGATGGCGCGTTGGAAAGCCTGATGAGTATAATTTTAAAAATTATTGTAGCTTCCTAATCCAACTCTTGTAGCCTAGCAAAAATGTGAAAAATCCCAAGACTCTCATTAGCTCAGTGCCAGGTCTAAAACAGTGGCAGAAAGGTGAAAAAGAGGGGTTGTTTGACCTTTTAATGGGTCAAACCTGCTCCAAATCATCTGAAACTTGGTGATAAAAGTTTGATAGGTGTGAGAATTCCAAAAATGTTGATTTATCCTCCTGAGGATTCTCTATGTATTAGCGTAGTGCCAGTGGCGCTGCACTAATGTTCCTTAAAAATCACATAAAACAAAAACTGCTCCAAATTCTCTCAAAATTGGTGGAGACCTCCCTTAAGGGGTCTTGGATAGCTCTTGAGAAGCCTCAGCCAAAAATCCAAGGCTATAATTCTCTTTTACCTCCTTTAGGGTTTGGACTTCAAGGAGGGCTTCCTTCATTTTGGCACAAATAAGCTTGTGTTTCATGGCATAGTACTTTGTCATATTTCTTTGCAGCTCTAAGCCTTTGTTTTCCTTCCTCATCATCCCCTCTAGGTGTATGTTTTCCCTCTCAAGCCATTAATCCCGATCATGTTCAATTTCCATGGAAAGGAGTTTAGTGAGGTAAATTTGCTCTGCTAGTGTTGATTCCCCCTCCTTCTATTTTGCCAATGCTTTCCTTAACGCCATGGTTTTTGGCCTCTTCCTAGGTTGTTCCTCTTCACCTTTACTTTATTCATATGGACCCATATATTATTCTAGTTTGACTTGTGATCTATGGGTTTCTTTCTGGGCTTTGAGTGCTCTAGCCTCATAGATGGATTTCTGGCACTCATTTTCTTGTTTTCCATCTGATAGAAGTGAATGACATCCTTTGCACTCTCCAAATCAGCTTCTAGGTCTTTTATTTGTGCATTATTGTCTTGGAGGAGGGAGTTTGAAATTCTTGTTTCATTTTCTTCATCACTATATATATGGATAAGTTCAAAATCCCTTTCTATTTCAGGATCCTCCTCTTCCACCTTTACTTGCTACTTACCCTTTTCCATTTTTTCTTTTCCCTTGTAAATTCTTGGAGTTGATGTAGATGGCAAGGTCCCTTGCCTTTTGGAGGCAATAGACACTTGCCTTAGCCCTCTGTGGTATGTGCATGCAAGAGGAGTGATGGTGGTTTTGGAAGTTTTTTCACCATGGTTGTGACCCTTGGTGTTGTCACCAACTCCTTAATCTTCACTATGATCTCCATCAGTCATCCTATGTTCTGTTTGATCACTTCTTTCTTGAACTTTAACACCATCATCATCATTTCCTTGTTTACTGCCTTCTGCACTATCATATTGGTCTTCAATTTAATCATCAACCTCTACATTTTCTTCACTTTGGTTTTTTTCATCACTAGGGTCCTTTTCTTCATCATCACCTACATTGTTATCATTTTCATGTTCACTAGGAGGTTACTTGGTGTCATGACAGTCATGATAGTTGTCATGACTATCATGACTATCTCCTTGGTTTTCTTGTTTCTCATTGCCTATCCTATTAATTCCATCCTCTTTATCACTATCCTCTTCTTCAAATTTTGTTTCTGCCTCATCATCTTCTTCCATATTTTCATTGTCCTCATCATGACTTTGCTCACTGTCATGATCACTGCTCCTATTTTCATCATTGATTTCTTCATCTATTTCCATGTCTTCTACCTCTTTCTCACTATCTGGTGGCACATCCTTATGTTCATAATTTGTTTCCATGGAGTCTACCTCATCATAATCCTCTTGGTCTCTATCATTATCATCAAACTCATCTTCACTGTTATTTGCCTCCTCTCCCTCTTCCTCATTTCCTCCACCATCCTCTTCCATAGTGGTAGAGTTTTGTTCACTGCCTTTTTGATTGTTAGCCTCCTCATTTTCATCAATATATTCTTCATCATCACTTTGTTCACCTGCATTATCCTTTTCTTCACTTTGGGCTGACTCATTGGTGTCATTACCAACACTACCTTCCTCCAAATGCTCACTGTTTTTGCTTTCATCACTGCTATCTTCATTTCCCTCCTCTTCACCATCATTTCCCTCTTGCTATTCTTCATTAATTTTTGTCTCTGCCTTACTGATTTCATCACCTCCATTTTCATCACCTTGCTCATTATTTCCATTGTCATCCTCTTCATTTGATGCATCAATAGAATGGGAAGAATGGAGATTTTCTTCGGGTGAGGGTACTTGTGCAGATGAGGAAAGAAAATTTGGTTGAGGAGGAGGCTGGGGAGTTGTGAAGACTTCATGTGCTATGAATACCTCCCAAGATATACCCTGCTACTCCAAATGATGTAATACCACCATCTTGATCAAGGAATGGTGGAATAAGCTATGCATTTGTTGTGGGTGATTCCTCCTGACAACAGAAGACATTTTCTCAATGCTCCTATAAATAGAGTAAGGTAAGTTTAGCACCTTAGCCCCTACGAAATGCATGAGGATCTGACATGATAGGAATAGAGGCTAGAGTACCTCACCTCACAGGTGAAGTAATTCATGATAACCAACATCAAGGATGAAGATCTGTGTTTAAGGTGTGAGAAAGGAAAAATTGTCTTGATGCTTTCTCTATACTATATTTTGATAAATGGCTCTAAAAAGTCTTTGTCCAATTTTCCCTTTTTTAAACCACTTTTCATTCACAGCTGGGATACCTATGGCCTCATATATGGCACCTAATGAGATCTAAAAATCCAATCCTGCAAGGCTTGAGTGATTTTTTTGTAAATTGAGAATGAGGAGCCTTGTAAGCTCACGATGTCTCTTCACTTGTTAGATCCTCTCACAAAATTGAAAACATCTTGCATTCTGAAAACATTATAGGATCCTAGGAGAGGAGGTAATGGCCACTATTCTTTGAGGTTCCAATATATTTACTTCCCCTCCTTTATGTTTTGGTCTTAAAGGCCTTTGACCACTTTCACTGCCACTGTTGTTTTCAGATCTTGACATAGTGATGGGAGATGTTGTTTGAAAATATAGGGTTTGGTGAAGCAAGGTGAAAATGGTGATTAAGTCAACTTTGGTGAATGAAGGATGTGGAGGATGGGGTTCTTAGGATTGAGTAGATTTGTAGCTTTAGGAGGCCTTCTAAAAAGTGGATTGCAGTCACCCTAACTCACTCACCCTCACATGACAACAAACTGATTTCAAGCAGGTTTAGAAGCAAAGGCTCATTTTCATGCTATACCTAGGGTTTTCTCATCTAGGGTTTTAAATTTGAAGTCATCAAAGACCAAAAGTAGCTTGAAAATTTTCTTGGGGACAAGGAAAAAAGGCCACTTACCAATGATTGGCTCTTCTACAGATCTTGGAGGTGAATGTAGGCTGAAAATTTGAAATAGGGCAAGAGATTTTTCCTTTTGAAGGTTCTCTATGTTTGCACAGTGCCCTGCCCAAGCTGTTTGGTTGGCCTGTTTGTGCAGCACCGGCAGGCCTGCCTGTGGGTTAGCGTAGCGCTAGGCGCGTGTTGTGTTTTTCGGTCTCTGGGTAGGTCAGGCCCGCATTAGCACAGTGCCCGAGATTTGTGTAGCGCTGAGGTTGATTAAAGCGGCAATATGAAAATTTTAATGGGCCGAGGAACAATTAGCACAACGCTGACCTGTATTTGCATAGTGCCACTAATTTGCGCAGTCCCAAAAACACTTTCCCAAAAAATGACCAGAAAATCCAGTTTTTCTCCCTGAAGACTTTTTCTCTTCACCAACTGCTAAGTGAGTTTAAAATGAAATTAAAACACCTTTATACCCCTTGAGACAGATAAATTGAACTAATAAAACCAATTTTACTATGTTATCTTTGGGTCACTTTATGATTTTCACTAATGTCTCCTTGACCCTTTTTGCAGGTGCCCAAAACTTTTCTCACGTAATTTTCTCTAGGTAATGGTGTAGTGAAGTATGAAGAAGACCCTTTTTTGGCTTTGAAACTTTGGGGACTGTCCAAACTGTCCCGTTTGAAAAACTGAAATCATTTCCTCATTCCTCTTAGGAATTTTTTAGTGCAATAGACTTAAAAAAGGCGTTCCTCACCTTTTACTGATATTTTTGATAGTGAGGTCCTTTTTGGAAAAGATGTGTGCATCAGTTTTACCATGTTTTCCTCTTGGTCACTTTTGATTTCTGCAGGTGCCATGACACAGGGTTTTTGGTCTATTTGTGATTGTTTGGACTTTGACACCTCATTTTCTCAAGAGTGAACTTATTCTCAGCATGATTTTCTTCTTTGGCACTTTATCTTATGTTTTCTTTGTCCTGAACATTTTGAAGACCTTTGACTGTACCTTTGAAAGCTAGGGCTCCCTCATACTGATATTATTTACCATCTCTTCCTTTGGTGCAGTGAAGCAATGTTTTCTTTGAGAAACCCTAAAAACCACCTTGAAAATCCTTTGAAGGCCTTCTGTTGTTTATGAAGGAGGACTTACCATCTTTCTTTGACATGTTCTATCTACCTTTTCAAACTCTTAGGTTTCAAGGTTGTTAGAGAAAAATAAGCAGTGTTGTCTTCTAAGTTCTCTATAACCCTTCCAAGTTCATTTATTATTTCTGAGAATCTTCAGTGTGTCCTTGGTTGTGTTGCTTTTCCTTCTGTCTTGGTAGTCTTTGTGATGGTTCTTTACTTGGCAACACTGTCTTGTCAATCAATCACAAAACCATGATTCTCTTTAAACATAGGCCTGGTGACTTTCTCTTTGCTATGGATGTCTTCTTGTCAGGATTCATCCTATTACCTTACCTCTTTTTAGGTTGATGGCCATCTTGATAATTTTTGCATAAATGTAAACAAGGGAAGCTATCCCTTGCAGAATTTGTGCTTTGGCCAAGGATGCCTTCTTTTAAGCGTTTCTGATCATTTTTGGACCAAGTTACTTGACCTTCTTCTTCTTTGAATGCAACCTCTTTACACAGGAAAAACAGAGTTTTTAGAACACAAAATCAACCCTATGACCTATGAAACCCTAGGTGACTTAGTGGAAGGCTCTTTGGACTTGGCCTTTGCTTTGAAAAACTTTTTTTTGAGGTCATCCAGTGTAAAATAGAGTTTTTGATAAACTGATGTATTGAAGATCCAAAATCCAAAGTTCTTGATTTATCTGGAGAGCCCACAGAGATAGTTCTTAGACCATCAATGCTTGAGGCATTTCTAGAGATATAAGAGATATGGTTGATTGGTGGCCCTAGGTAGTAGTGGAGGGGTTTAGGAAAAACAAAATAGAGGATTGAGGCCAAAGGTGACAAAAAAAAGACAAAATGAGTGACATAAGCCCATGATGGGTCTTCTAGAATTGGTGAGTTGATTTTGACATGATGGGATGATAAGATAGTGAAAAAATTATCCTAAGGATAATGAAGGCAGTGAGATTTCTAGAACTCACAATGTTCATGAACTTTGTTTCTAGAAATCTAGGATAAGGATTTAGTCATCTAGAAAATAAAAAATTACTGATGACTAACACAATGATTTTTTGTTTTAATGTTTCAAATTGTTTTTTACAGTGAAATTTCCATGCAAATTAACAGTATTTTGTTAGAATTTTAAATTGTTTTAATGTTTCATAATTTTTTCTATGAACCTTTTATATTATCCTGTAAATACAAGAAAAATTCCAACATATCTTTGACAAGCATGAATTGATGTTTTAGAAATGACTTCTACCTTAGATGTCTCTACCTTAATTCCATTTCCTGAACTATGGTGACCAAAGACAATACCTTCATTCAACATCATATAACACTTTTCATATATCAATGAAAGGTGTGCTTATTTACATCTAATAAGAATTTTTTTCTAAATTTTCCATAGCTTGTTCAAAGAAATAACCATACCCAGTAAAATCATTCATGTATAGTTCCACACAATCATGAATTAGATCAAAAAATAATACCTAATAATGCTCTTTGAAATGTGGCAGGTGCATTACATAATACAAAAGGAAGTACCCTATAGGCATATATTCCCCAAGGACATGTAAAGGAAATTTTATCTTGATCTTCTTGTGCTAGTTGGATTTGATCGTATCGACTAAAACAATATAAGAATGAAAGATACTTCTTTCCTACCAATTTATATAATACTTGATGTGTGAAGGGTAGTTGAAAATTATCTTTAAAAGTGTCCTTTTTTTTATTCTCCATAACCAATGCATATTCTCCATTTCCCATTATTCTTTGGAACAATCACTAGAGGTGATACCCATTGATTATCTGATATAAGATAAATGAAACTCACATTCAATGGTTTTTGTAGCTCCTCTTTAACAATTTCCCTTATATTTGGATTCATTCTCCTTTGGGGTTGTCTAACTCATTCGACATTTTATTGAATATAAATGTGATGGATATAAGAGGCAAAGGGACTCGGGATAGACTCCATCAATGCGATGATGACACAACTTGGATGCTCTGATCAAGGGTGACTTGATGATGCTACCACACAGAATAGGCTCAGTGGGGACCATAAAAATATGATAAAAAGGTGGTTACTCATGACAAAAATTAACACACGCAGTTAAAAGTATTAAGGTGAAGTGGTGCCCCAGGTACAAGTAGCGCAAGTGTAGAAATTAGATTTTGAGAGGTGCCAAAGTGACACTTCTTTGAAAAAAGGGTTCAGGGTGAAGTATAAAATCACCAAAAAAAAGGATACCCATTTTAGAGCTCGATGAGAGATTTATAACATTGTTGACAGTTCGTCAAACATATCTACGATTTCGTCGCAATTGACGAATGAAAAATTAAGGTTTCTCTTTTAATAGGGTGATTTCCCTCCAATTCGGTTCATTTGGTATTGGAGCTACGTGAACATGGAGAGTAGGAGAAGGCCCTAGATATTGTAGTTTTCATAGTGGAGAAACCGATAGTTGCAATCGAGATCCGTCAGTGGCAGGTAGGTGGCCTAACATTACTCTTCATTTTGAGCGAATTAGAATTTCATATTAGGTCCCCAGAGCCTAGGAACAACACCCTTCTCTTCCTCACGGCTGGCTCAAACTTCTTGGGCCCTGTTTTGCGAGTTGGGTTGTAGTTTTTAGAGAGAAACACTATGACCTTGTGGGTATAGGGTTGGTAAATTTTGAGCTACCAAAAAGTTGGGTTTTGTCCTGTTTTTGGCTGGGAATTGGGGCTTGATGGTTTTGATGCAGTTTTTCTTCCTCTGAATAAAAAATATGCTGCGTTTGTGCAGGTATGGCAGAGTTGAATATAAAATAGAGAGAGATACATTTTGATGCACTTCGTTTCGAGTTCCAGGGGGATCAGGTGGTCCAAGGCACACAAGAGAGGTATGGGATTGTTAAGTTGTTTGAGAACCCATTGATGAGGGAGGGGGAGCCCTTACTATCTAGGATAGTTAGACACTAGGACCCACATCTATAGGTATTTAAATGCAGGGGCACCAGATTGAGTTGACCATTTAGGACATCTATTTCCTATCAGGTCTCCCGCCACTAGGGGTGGTGCAGAATATTGAGCCAATATTACCACGAGGGGTAGAATATATCAGAGTTTTTGGAACAAAATTTCCGAATAGACGTCTGTGTTAAGGGCATGACTATACCAATCAGAGATCTAGAGAGGTTGGAGACTCGGGCTTTCACCACAGTAGTGCTGTGGATCCTAGGAAACCAAGCCTTCCACCACATCACCGAAGGGTAGATGACACTGGTTGAGAGTGTGCTGAGTGGGACCTACTATGGGTGGGCTCAGATGATGTTGGCATTATTGAAACTACAGTTTTTGCTATGAAAGTGACAAGTGAACCATGACTATGCTTTTGGTACAATGTTGTGCTTGTTCTTCTTCAAGAATATCCACACACTTCGACCACATGTAGAAATCTAGGATGGCGGCCGACGGGAGCCCAAGAGGTGCCACTGGGGGTGGCTACCGTGGAGAGGAGTAGGTGAGGGAGTTGGATGAGTGTTCTAAACCTAATTCTTCACACATTGGGACCATATGCCACTATATATAGACAATTATCCATACAGTGGTATGAAATTTCAAGATTACCCTGACTTACCACTTCTGTCGGGTCGAGCATGGGGACCAGATGGTAAGTGAAAGTTGCTATATTTTATGGTGCATTTAATTTTCTTAGAATATGTATGTGGTACTGATTCATTAATTTTGGTATGCATATTTAGCACAGGTGAATATGACAGGGTATATGGGACGACCGGCAACACTAGGGGCTACAAAGTCTAGTAGAGCGAGAGATGATCAAGGACTTAACTCTAGGGTCCTACTCGAGGATATCCACCATAGGTATGAGCTGATGATGGCCGACGTATCTGAGCATGAATGGAATGATATTAAGAAACAATACATTGAGGGATGTATCTGGCTACCCTCTCAGTGGAGAGGGGTAATGCGGTGCATGGCTATGGCCGAGGATGGTATGCGGGACCTCCAGTTTGCAGGAGCCGAGCCATTCGCTCGGGACCCTCTAGATAGTGATTAGATGTAGGGGCATGTGGTGCCCCCAGTTTTGATTTTTGTAACATGTTATGGGCATTTCATATGTATTAGGGTAGAGGACTCCAAATCGTTTATGATTTTGTAGACAAATATGATGGATATGCATTTTTTTATATATGACGAGTATATGGTTCACCATTTATTTATGATTATTGTCTTGTGTTAAATGCATGTGATAAGTGTCAATCTAGAATATTGTTTTCAATGCTCTCTACATAGTGATTGTGGGATCTAGGTACATGACTGAATGTAATGGTTTCAAATTCACACACTAAGAACTTTACTCGTAATTATATTCTAAAAAGGACATGGTTATTCACACGATATATGCCATTGAATTGCATGACAAGCAGCAGGGAATCTAAATGAGCATGAAGATGGAGGATGCGATGTTCAAGGGAATCAACTAACAAACCTATTACCACATCATATTAAGCTTGATTATTGGTTTCATATCCAATGCATATGCCATTGGAGAGGAATAACGAATGCATGGGGGTAAAAATGGCCTAGGCTACTAAGGCTAGATTCCGCGAGAGGGGACTTGCACTATCGGCATAATTGATATACGATGTGGATGATGGATCCATATGAAAGTTACTGCAAGACAACAAAGGAGATGATGGAAAATGCAAGCTACCGAAATGCATGACAAAAATAAAATGCACATCTCAATGGTAGACACTATGGGTAAAATCTCTATGCCCCGCACAAATATTAAGGCTATAGCCAATAAATGGTGTGTGGAAGCTGTCTTTCGGGAAAGCTTTGTTTAGGTCATGAAATTCCATACAGACTTGGATGGCGCATGTTTTCTTGAGTATGGGATAGGTAAAACCAACCTTCTTGAGTTTGTCAATTTAGGTTTTGATAGCCTCTTTTCTAGAAAAATTAAAGCGTCTCAACTATCGATGGATAGGATTGGCATCGGGCCATGTATCGATAGGGTGTTCGATAATGGTGGGATCAATTCCATGCATTTCTGAATAAGACAAAGTGAAAACATTGTGAAATTCCTTGAATAGCTTAGTGTAAGCCTTAATTTATTCCGGGGTGCAATGTTCCCCCAAGGTAATGTTTTCTTCTACGCCTGGTTTATCAGAAATGTTTATATTAATGGTAGGAGAGGGATTGGCCATATTTTCTTCTTCAAGAGCATCAGGTGTAGGAATGGGATTTATAAACCAGTCGACCTCATGAGAGATGAAGTATTTAGACTCAAAAACATATTGGTCATAGGATTGCTACAGAAGGAAGTAAGCACGGTGGTACATATCATCCTAAGGAAAGTCAGATGTGGTCATTTCCTCCATAATTTGTTCATCAGAATGAAATATGGGGGGACTGGTAGAAGATATACGAAATGAAGTGGTGGGGCTACCTGATGCATCATCTTGAGAGATATGTTTCACATATGCATCACTATGGAGGGTAGGATAAGAGCTGGTATATGAAACATCTACCGATGTTGAGCCCAAGGTGATCACCGAAGGAGGTTCAGTCAAAACATACGGCAATTCCCTGGAGGGGTTTTCTGTCATGGATCTCATTGATGATGACAGATAAAGGATAGTGCCCAAAGGTTCTGTCATCTTGACATTGGGGGGGGGTATCACAATGGGTGAAAAAATAGCCTCTGGTTCTGCTAGAGAAAAAATTGCAAGTAGAGGAGTAAAGGATCCACTGTGTTCGGCCTCGATTCAACGAACAACCTCAAGGGTGATGCAGAAATCATCGAGACGGGGACAAACGTGATAATACTGGCCATAAATATCACACAAATCACAAGGGTGATTTATGTGCAATGATTTGAGTTTCTTAGCTGAATTAGGTAAGGTAACATGGACCTCTAGGATATCGGATTCAGGAAATGCCTCGTTGACCATAAGTTTGAGATGAGGAAGCTCCGGACAATTTTGGGTGGCATTCCCAACAACATAACACAAATGGCATGGAGGTGACCATTTTATAGGCTTAAGAGTAGCAAGAGTTGTTTGGGCAGAATTACACTTAGGTTCCATCTTTTTATCTTTCCCCCCCTCACCAAGTGATATCACAATATGAGTAGAGTCTTGTTAAGGTGGCTGAGGCACTAAGTCAATGGGAGGGGTCATATAGACTGGCTGAAGAGGGGTCAAAGTGATCCAGGTGGATATTGGTGGCCACCTGCCTATTCCACTTGGGCCCCCACCATTGTCTCTTTCAGTTTTTCAGTTTTGGCATAACTTACTATTTTTAGCAGTTTTTCCGGTCCTGAACTTCCGGAGCCGTTTTGAGGCCCTAAACGACGTTTTTTGGTATGAAAATTTGTTGCGATTTTGATCATCAAAATCGTCACAAAAGTTGTAGTCCTCGGATAGAGATTTCTAATGATGTATCATGTGCGTCAAACGGAGATAGTATGCCAAAGTTACGTCCCTAGGAAGTTGAAACACCAATTTACCCAAACGGGACCCATAGTTTTGGCGCTTCATCTCCTAGGGTTAGGTTTTTGGGATGTTGAGGGCTCTCCATTGTTTCTCAATAATAAATAGGCCCTCGAGCCTCATTGTAACTCAGTTCAGAGGCCTGTAGCCGCCACATCTCTTCTCAGAGATAGCTACCAGTGCCCTAGCTAGTTTTATTTCCATTCTGTCTGTAAGCAAATTTCAGTTCTTTGACATTAATGAAATGAAGTGTTATTTCCGCTGCATCTCTGTATTTATGGTTATGTGTTTATTCTGTTGCGTTCCTGCATAAATCCGGATCAGTGGTATCAGAGCGGTCTGCTTTTTCTCGATCCTTCTTTGCATGTCCCCAACGAGGTCGGGGTATAAGGAGCTAGGGCTTGATCTGGTGGAACCTTTGCAAGATCAGCCTCGTAAACCCCGACGGACGCCCATGGGGGACGAAAAGAAAGATGAGGGAGCAGGAGATCCTATCAAAATATTGCTCGAGGAGGCCCTCGAAAAACAAAGGAACGCGATGATGGATAGCTTTGCTCAAATCCTTCAACGGCTGCCCACCAGCGGCGCATCTGCATCCAGTAGCCACTCTGGAGTTGCGACTCCCTTTAAGGTACAAGTAAATTTTGACATTCCCATATTTGAGGGTCAAATAGACGCATATGCCGTAGATAGATGGTTGAATCTATTAGAAGGATATTTCTCTGTTCATGACTTTTCAGACCGGGAGAAGATTATTTTTGCACTCCTCAAAGCTACCCCCCATGTTAAGGACTGGTGGGAAACCTACCGTGAGAACAAGGACCAGACAGAACCCTCTCTGTTCTCGGCCGTACCAACTTGGAATTCTTTCCGAGACGCCGTCAAGGAACAGTACTATCCCGTGGGGAGCTATGAGGACAAGTACATACAATGGACCACGCTGCGACAACAAAGGGATCAAGATGTGCACGAGCCGACGAATCTGTTCCATACCCTGCGCACAAAGTTGGGTATCAAAGATTCAGAGAAACATTTGGTGCTAAAGTATCGCAGCTGTCTGCACAGATACATTCAGGAGGAAATGGAGTTCCTCGTCATCTCCTCGCTTGGTACGGCATACCGGTATGCTGCCAAGATTGAGCAGAAATTCAAACAGAAGAAGCGAGACTTTGGATCTGCGAATCAAAAGAAAGGAAAAGGTGCTTCCAAACCGCAGAACAAAGGACAGAGCATGGCGGCTAAGGACAACCCGTCAAAGCCACAAGACAAGAACAACACCGTAAAGCCAAAGAAGGACACGGGAAAGTGGTGTGAGTTCCATAAGAGCTCCACTCACAACACAAGTGAGTGTCGGGCCAAGCACTCGCTAGTGGCCGAGATGAGGGCTTCTGAGTCAGATGCATGCTCCGACTCCGAATCAGAACCTGAAAAGGGGAATGAAAAAGGGAAACAGATTATTGATGCGGAGCCCAACGCCACCGTTGCCACTACAAAGGTCCAGAAGGAGGAACCGGAAGATCCAGAGGAGGAGGAACGTCTCTTCCACTCCCAGATGTGGGTAAAGGGCTCCCCTGTACAGTTCATTGTCGACAATGGGAGCCAAAAGAACCTCATTTCAGCAGATGCCGTGAAGCGGTTGGGCTTGCCGACCACATCTCACCCACATCCATACACCATCGGGTGGCTTCACCAAGGACGAGATCTCCGCGTCAGCCAGCAGTGCCTCCTTCCCTATAGCATCAAGCCCTTCACGGATGAGGTATTATGTGACGTTGCTCCTATTGATGTTTCTGATGTATTATTAGGACAACCATACTTGTGGAAGCGTCATGCTGTGTATGAGTCTCGACCTCGTGCCGTTATTATTACTTTGGGAAATAAGTTGTACAGGATACCAGAGGTACCACCTCCTACGACTATCTCTTTTGTTACTGCAAAACAATGCAGTAAGCTCATTTCCCAAACCAGGAAATTCGTTTTCCTGATGATCCGCCCCTGCAGCAAGAAGAAGATATTGGGGCCACGACCTCCGTACATGGCCCCCTCTCGCACGACAACAACAAATGATAAGGTCGGAGGAGTACTTCTGTGGACATCTTCACCTCACCTACGTGGGTTCCTTCCAGGATCGCTGTGTCAAGCACCCTACTTCATCCAACTTCAAGTGCGCCATCACCCAATGGACCGATCTATCGACGCTTCCGTTCGGAAAATGATGAAATCATGAGGCAGAGTCTGTGGAGTTGTTGCAGAGGGTCACACCGACCAAGTTCATCGCCCGTGGGAGCCTCGACTGCTGGTACAGTAAGAAGGATGGGACATGGAGACTCGTATCGACTATCGCGCCTGCACATCACCGTCCTAATAGGTACCCAATCCCACGGATTGATGACCTTCTGGACCAACTCCAAGGTGAAAATATTTCAGTAAGATCGACCTGAAGTCTGGGTATCACCAGGTACCAATTGAACCCTCTGATGTGTGGAAGACTGCCTTCAAAGCTAAGGAAGGCCTTTTTGAATGGCTGGTCATGCCTTTCGGGTTGACGAATGCTCCCGCAACCTTCACGAGGATGATGGACGACATCTTGCGGCCATTCACCAACTCATTCGTAGTGGTGTACTTGGATGACATTCTGATCTTCAGCAAGACTTGGGAAGAGCACCTTCATCACATCCGACAAGTTCTCCAAACACTGCGGCAACACAAGTTGTGTGCCAATTTGGAGAAGTGCACGTTTGGCATGACCCAGGTTCAATATCTGGGATACATTATTGATGAAAGGGGGGTGCATGTGGATCCAGCCAAGATCCAAGTCATTCGGGATTGGCCACCCCCGACTACTATAACAGAGCTTCGCAGCTTTCTGGGTCTTGCTAATTTCTACCGTAGATTCGTGCTGGGATTCTCTCATATCACTTGGCCCTTGAGTCAAGTCACCAAAGGAGGAGCGAGAGAAAAATTCTTTTGGTCGGAACCTCAACATAAGGCGTTCAAAGAATTGAAAAATCGCCTCTGTTCTGCCCCAGTGCTCACCTTACCAGACTTGCAGCAGCCATTTGAGATCGAGACAGATGCCTCTGACTATGCTATTGGGGCAGTTCTTACTCAACAGGGACATCCAGTGGCATATCACAGTGAGACATTGTCTAAGACAGTTCGCAAGTATCCCACTTATGACAAAGAAATGTATTCCATTGTGCAAGCCTGTCGATAATGGAAGCATTACATTTTGGGGAAGGAAACAATCATCCACACAGACCACCGGCCCCTGCAGTTCATACAGACACAAGGGAAGTTGCAGAATGATCGCCATCAGAAGTGGTCCACATATCTGCAACAGCTTCATTTGAACATCAAGTACAAGAAGGGTAGCACCAATAATGTTGCAGACTGCCTCAGCCGACCACCGATCGTGGCGCTCACCACCGTGCTCAACTCTTGTGGGCACGAGACTTCTGATTGGCCGCTTCTCTAAGAGAGTGACCCAGAATTCGGCCACACTTACAAGGCACTCTTGGGGGGCACACAAGTTCCAAATTTTCACCTCCAAGATGCACTTTTATGTCACCTGGGACACCTTTGTGTTCCTTCAAGCGAGCGTGCCAAGATGATATGGGAAGCACACTCCAGTCGAGTCGCTGGGCATTTCGGGGTCGAGAAAACAGTAGCAATACTACAGAAGTATTTCTATTGGCCGAACCTTCGAAAGGATGTCGAGAAGCACATCAGATCCCGCACTGCTTGTGCCATTGCCAAACCGACCATCAAGAAGCAAGGCCTATATACTCCACTACCTACCCCTAGTCGACCGTGGGAATCCATCTCCATGGATTACATGTCGGGCCTGCCTTCTACTAAGAATGGAAATGACCGTGTTTTCGTGGTCGTTGACAGATTCTCGAAGATGGCCATCATGGCGGCCTGTAAGAAGAATATCACAGCAGAAGCCACTGCTAAACTCTTCTTTGAACGAGTGTGGGTGCACTTTGGGATCCCACAGTCTATCATATCAGATCGAGATAAATAGTTCTGCAAGACATTTTGGTCTGCACATTCCTCGGTCACGTTGGACACAGTTTTCCACCAAGTCCACAGCTTTCCATCCCCAAAAAGATGGCCAGACAGAGGTCGTCAACAGAATGATTGTACACATTCTGCGCATGTACAATTCAAAGCATCCACGCACATGGGACGAGAGCCTCTCTTATGTACAACATAGTTATAACCGGGCTCTCCACAGTTCAATTGGCCATAGCCCCTTTCAGGTGGGCTTGGGATTCCAGCCACTATGTCCCATTGACGTAGCCATGCCATTTGCAACTGCTCAGGCCGATTCAGCTCATGTCCAGTCTGAAGTTGACAAAGCAAGTAGCTTCATCGAGCGCATTCAACACATCCGCCAACAAGTTCATGATATATTGGACAGAGCCAATGCGAAGTACAAGCAGCCCCATGATCAACACCGGGTGCCACACCACTTCCAGGTGGGCGACAAAGTATGGCTACATTTGCAGAAGGAGCGCCTCACTGGACCTCACCGCAAGCTTCGCCCGCTACGATACGGGCCGTACACCATCACCAAGGCCGTAGGTAACAATGCCTTCGAGCTTAGTATTCCACCATTCCTTGGTCTGCACCCAGTCTTCAATGTGGATCGCCTTCGTCCTTACTTTCCACCTCTACTGGACACCTCGGACATTGCGTAATAACCGCCACACCAATAGAGTTAAACCCAGACTGCATGGAACAGGCCACCACAGATTGTATCATGGACATGCAAATCAAGAACACTCGCCAACAGAAGATCCAATTGTATCGGGTTGTCAAAGCCGGCCAACTCCTGCACCAAGGAAAGTGGTTCACCAAGGACCAAGTTCAGCAGAAATTTCCTCATCTCATGGAGGAACTTAACACAATGGGGACCATTGCTTCCTAAGGGGGGAGGAATGATCCAGGTGGATATTGGTGGCCACCCACCTATTCCACTTGGCCCCCCACCATTGTCTCTTTCAGCTTTTCAGTTTCGGCATAACTTACTATTTTTAGCAGTTTTTCGGGTCCTGAACTTCCGGAGCCGTTTTGAGGCCCTAAACGACGTTTTTTGGGTATGAAATTTGATCAAAATCATCACAAAAGTTGTAGTCCTCGGATAGAGCTTTCTAATGATGTATCATGTGCGTCAAACGGAGATAGTATGCCAAAGTTACGTCCCTGGGAAGTTGGAACACCAATTTACCCAAACGGGGCCCATAGTTTTGGCGCTTCATCTCCTAGGGTTAGGTTTTTGGGATGTTGAGGGCTCTCCATTGTTTCTCAATAATAAATAGGCCCTCGAGCCTCATTGTAACATAGTTCAGAGGTCTGTAGCCACCACATCTCTTCTCAGAGATTCGCTACCAGCACCCTAGCTATTTTATTTCCATTATGTCTGTAAGCATCTTTCTGTGATTTTGATATTAATGAAATGAAGTGTTATTTCCGCTGCATCTCTGTATTTATGGTTATGTGTTTATTCTGTTGCGTTCCTGCATAAATCCGGATCACAAAGTGCTATAAGGTTTGAGCTGACCAAGCAGGGTGTTGGTTGGGGGATCAATGTACCAGACTGGGATCCCTAGGGTCAAATTGTGAAGGCTCAATGTATCCATAATAGGCAGTGAAAATACTCCAGAGGGGAGAGCTAGAAACGATATATGATTGATAGGGTAATGGCCTTGTGGAATGGCTCCCAAACTGTTAAGTCTAGGGGGAACCGTTCCTAGTTGAAAAAAGGTGGAAGGGACACCAGCAGAGGGAAAAGGTCCTTGAAAAGAAGGTCATGAAGGCTTTGTCGAGTGATCGCTAGTAGCTTGTAGAGGCATAGGCTACTAACTCATTGAACCAGACCTCTTGTGGCTAATCTAAGATGATTACATCATGTAAAAATTTGACGAGATGGGTTTAGCGATAAGAGGGGAATGACTAGGCAATGCACTAAACAAGGTGGAATATTTAAAGACTCTAGTTGAAACACTAGTGAGAGGTACAACTGATTGTTTATCGGTCACTGAAGATATGTTAGACTCGGGGGAGGTCTAATACTTCAGTTTGTAATATTTTAACTGAATTATGGTAATGATCTCGCCATTATGAGGAAAGCACATCTTACGGTGAATCGTGGATGTGACAAAAAACATCGAATAGGTATAGCTACGACCCAAAATGATATTGTAATCCAAGGGGTAAGCAAGGAACTGAATTTCAATGAAAACAATCTTTCCCACAAGAGTGACACTACAATTGTGGTACATGCCATGGGGTTGAGAAGGGTGATCGTCCCAAGCACGCAAAGTGATGCTGGATGGGGCTAATTCAAGTGATCTAATTTTATGCCAAGCAGAGGCATACATCTCACAAGTAGATGCGCCCTCATCAATGATACATCAGGATACATGGGCATTACGAATCTTGAGTGGTATTTGGAAGGTGACAGGTGAAGATAAGGGGGGATGTTCTCACTTGTCAACATCAACGATGATCAAATGATCATTTGAAGGATCCACAGTGCCCAGAGCATATAATATAGCTTTACGTTATGAAGGGCACAACCGGAGGACTTCTAGCATTGACATGGTAGGAGGAGATTGTGCCAAATCTTTTATTATGTTGTAAGTGTGGGCTACTTTGGCAGAAGCAGCATTTCAGTGTAATGTTCCTTTGGGGATCTTGGGAATAACCTCAACCCGTGGCTGAGGGATATGAAAAGGATCATTGGGTGTAGAAATGGACTCTTTAGAGACTTTGTTTTGGGACTCGGTTGCAAACAATGTAGGTGGCTCGCCATATTGGCGCCACCGGGTGTGAAGGTTGACATCAGTTGTATTAACCTCCTTAGAATTCATCATGAGAATATTGCATTCATGGGTACCATATTGTGAGGGTTGAGGGACGGCCTGACCTTCAGGGGGTTAGGTGGCCACATATCTTTTCTGAGGGAAAGGATTAGTGAACACAACCGGTTGAGCTCACGTAGTATTTTGAGGAGGCAAAGTAGTGGCTTGTTTTCCTCTAGACATTTCTTGTTCTTCCCACAACTGGCACATCTCATGTAAAAGGGGAAAATCATGAGTATAATGTCCATAGACACTACAAAAATTCCAAGGCTTTTTCGTATGAAGAAACTGATTCTGCTTGGGCTGATCACCCTATTGTTAGTTGTTAGTGTTAGGTTGGTTCCCTTGGGGTGTGTTTGGTTGGTTACCTTGGCACCCTTGATTACCCTGCGCTAGTTGATTCTAGTTTCCTTTCCTCTTCTTCTTGGAATTAGGAGGATTCATTGAACTTTTTTGTGCATACACCTAATGTTATGTTAGAAATTTACTAGAGAAATAATAAATTTACCGAGAGGAACAAAAAACCATAAAAATCCAGCAAAAAATCATTAACATAAACAAAGATGTTTATCTGGGAGAACCCCAAATCTTGGGAAAAACCCAACCAATGAAATTTGATTAAGAATTTTCCAAAACCCTGGCCAATTCGGCCAAGTGAGCCTTCACCACTCAGCTCCAGGCCTACATTACAATGAAGTATTCCCAACCTTTTATAGGCCCCATTACATGCAATACCATGGGTTGAAAACCATGGTTGCACAATACCATGTGCCCCAAAACCACTACTATTTACCCTAGTCAACTTTGACTCTATCCCAAGTCAAGTTTACCTAACAATTCCCCCCTTAAACTTGACTTGGGGTTTATTGACTAAATCTAGCCAAAACTTCTAAGTGAGACAACCCCGTTCACTCTAGCTCTACCCCCCTCAAATTTTTACCCAGGGTAATTGTTAACTTGGCATCCCCCCCTATCACCTAGATCTAACCCAAACTTTACCAGTGATTACCTAGGGGTACGCATGCCATCCCAAGTCTTACAGCAGTATGCCCATTTACATGTAATAAAATTAACTTTATTATAATAATTTTTTTTTTTCATTATTACTGTCTTTGCACATTAGGGAAAATTTTAAGGATGGAAAATTATTTTGAAGTTTAAAAAATTGGCGAATCTGACTAGTCCCTAATGTGAAAAATATAAAATATTTATTGATCTATTTGTAAAATTATTCAAATTTATAATGATATTATATATATTGTCTATATAATGTTCGCGATTTTTTAAGGTAAATAATTTTATATCGTAAAATTTGGGCGAATCTCTTTTATAAAAAAATTGAAATTAGTAAATCTTTTTTTTGGAAAAACCATGGAAAATTAGCCCATCTGCGAATATTAGCCCCTAAAATTTTCCATGTTGCACATATGACATCAATTTCCATATACAAATAACCCATCTACTGGATTACATGGGTCACCAGCCTCTGTAACCGCCAATCCTCTAGAAGTTCTCTTCAGGTACATGGTTCATTAAATCAATCCATGTGCACATATCCTCTCTCCTTTAACTTCTCTCTCATCAAATATTATCAACCATTGCTGCATATGGATGTTTTGTTACAAGATCGTTAATATCATAGGCATATGAATCATGCCTAATATAGTTTTTTTCTTATCCCAACACCTAAGTACACCTTGGCGTTAGCACCAAACGTTGTCACTACTTCTGGTTCTCACAAAGCCCATCTTCATTTTGTTGCCATAGAAAATTACGCATCATCTTCCATTTGCAGACTTGTTTTCTTCCTCGAGAAACTTTAGCTAAATGTAGGCATTGCGGCGGATTTGGATTTGACTCTTCACTTGGTGTTTCCAAGCGTTAACTCTAAATCATCAGACACGATATTCATATCTCCGCGGAATTTTTTCGTGTATCCGCTCGCCTTGCCATAGCTTCGCATTGCCACACTCGAACTCTTCCGCCTGTATAACACTTCCATTCATTCATAAACGTATGTGAGAATTTTATTCCTCCTTGTTATTGAAACCACACTCCACCACTCATTCCTTTTGTGGTCTAGGTGTGCTCCCACTACATTTCTGCTCAAGTGTGTTTCGATGGCCCACACTAGCCCTCCAATACCACACCTAATATCAAGAACCTGATCCTAGGGCGTCATGCTCAGAAGATAATTCCCCCCTCATGCACACACATCTCTGCGACATTCTCCACAACCCAAACAATGACTTACGAATTTTTCAACAACTTCATGCTCTCTATTGCAAGGCTCGTCTCTGCTTGCATATTCTGACTGGCATTTTGAGCATTGTTGCCATGATCGCTGTGAGAAGCCACTCCTGGTGAGAAAATTCTCATGTGGAGGTAGATCCACGACCTCCTACATATGATGATCGTATAACATAGACAGTGCATATCTTTCCTCAGTTGGCTGACCTTCAAGGCACTCACAGTCTTCCTTTCGATCTTTACCATCGTGAGAGCTGCGGCAACTTCTAGAAAATCAAAGCTATTTACCAGCATCTTCATCTATGGACCTGAAAGACAAAGCAAGGAATCGCACAAACCACAAAATTTTCTCAAATATCAACAGCGCTTAACATCAATTCCGAGACTAGCTTCCAGAGCTTAAATGGAGGTTTGGCACACATAGATTTCCATCTCAGAACCATCGTTGGTAGCTGCAATGTCATGACCAACATATGCCTCCATAACCACAGATTCCTAACAGTTGGAAGCCATCTAGTAGGGGTGCATGGTAATAGTGAGAAAAAAAACATAGAAAGCCTAGATGAACATTACAAGGGTGGTGTCACCCTTCAGGCTTAGCCACCACCATCCCTCCATGTTTGGGCAGAAATTATGCTTAAAATGATGCTGCCTGGGACTTCTCATGGTGTCAACTCCATCCAAAAGCTTTTAAGCTCTCTAGCATATTAGAGAAATTCCGAGTTAGAGATCAATCCTCAGCCTTCTCTGCACCCAGTCCCTCTAATTAGATGAAACTCTCCTGATCGGTAGGATCTGATTTATATCTTGGCCCAACTCCAATGCCACCTCGCAACAAACCATGATATATGATCTGATTTATATCTTGGCTCTGATACCATTTGTTAGAAATTTACTAGAGAAATAATAAATTTACTGAGAGGAACAAAAAACCATAAAAAGCCAGCAACAAATCATTAACATAAACACAGATGTTTATCCAGGAAAAACCCAGCCAATGAAATTTCATTAAGCATTGGCCAAGTGAGCCTTCAACGCTCACCTCCAAGCCTACATTACAATGAAGTATTCCCAGCCTTTTATAGGCTCCATTACATGCAATACCGTGGGCTGAAAACCATGGGTGCACAATACCATGTGCCCCAAAACCACTATTGTTTACCCTAGTCAACATTGACTCTATCCTGAGTCAAGTTTACCTAACATGTTACACCAATTTTTTGTCATCTAAACTGTTACTAATAGATGGACTAAAGTACACCATGTAAGACCAATTTTACCACAGTAAAATTGCTTTCACTATGAAAAATAATTTAATAACCCGTAGTTATTAAGTTGTTTTCGGTCTAAATAGGAAACCCCATGAGGAATAATTAAATAAATCCTTATTTGTTTTATTTTCCTCTAGGGATAATTAATGAAACCACTGTTTAATTAATATTCCTAGTCATATTTAACCCAAAAGAGGAAAATTAATTAGATAAATCATTATTTATCTTATTATTTTCTAGGAATAATGATTTTAATCACTATTTAATAATATTCCTTGTTAAATTTGACTAAATCATTTATAAATAATTGAATAAATAATTATTTATTTAATTACTACTCAACCACATTCTTAAAACAATAGATAAATAATTTATTTATTTATTATTTCTAAATAATGAGATTTTACCAAATTCAAATTCATTTTCCCTCAAACAAAAATAATAAAATATTCCATAAAAGTTCAATCTAGATTTGGTTAATAATATTTTAATTATGTACCAATATCTAGACTAACTCAATATTTTGTTATAAATAGAAGGTTTTTCCATTCATTCACTACCTTTTCTTTCCTAGAGATCACTCTTGATCTATACTTTCGGTCTGACTTTGATCCGCCCATCATTGTCATATTTTTCTACTTTTTGCTTGTGAGATCCCTTTTGAGTTGTCCTTTGTCTATGTAATATTCCCAATTATTCATGAGCTAATTGGAATATTCAATTTTGTTTTATTTATTTGTTTAAAGAATAAGAGGGCAAAGGAGGTCCATATTTCTCCTTAACAATGAATAAATCAATGCCAAATGTGAAAAAGACAAATATTGGGAGCTTAATTGAAGCACCCTTGGTGTGAAAGGGGCTGAATCACTTTGACTCGGTCAACCTTGAAAAAATCAATAGCGTTGTTATGGAGGAGTGGCCATCAATGAGGGACAACGTAGTTTTAGATGGAGATTCTTTGTGTGAATGTAGTGATATTTTTTGATGGGGCTTAGGGTTTGCAAGTTCATATTCTATTTAAGGAAGAGTATGACAACCATATGGGGGTTGTTGATGTATATGATATTTTTGAATATATGGTATGTTTAGTGATATATCTTTCTTTGGTTGTTTAGCTGAGATAGAGTGTTGTTTAGCATGGGGTGTTCCTGATCGAGAATCCCACCTCTTCCATTAAGGAGCTCTTGGAGGAGTCTTGCACTACAGTGTCCACTATCTAGCTTAAGGCCAAGCTTCTTCTTTCAACTACAATGCAGATCCTGTTGAGGGTTTGGTTGTTTTTGCAAGTTGTAGCAAGTGGAGACTAGATCTCTAGATCTAGGCCATTTCAGTTCTCCTTTTGAGTGGAGGAGGTTTCCACTTCATTGGGAGGAAAATATTGGAGGGTTTCGAGCTCATTTTCAGGTCTTGGCATCAGACCAACCTTATTTTGATCCCTACAGTGAAATTTACTTCCATATCTGCATTATTTCTGTAGGAGGAGTTGTAGGGTGGTTTTTCACACCATTTGGAGATTTGATTTTAAAGTTATGGGGATCTTCCTTTCACTTTGAGGATGTATTGGAGGAGGATATTTTATTGATCATATCAGATCAGCCACACTTTTCAGATCTGTATTTTTCAGTAGATCTACAGTCTTAGATCTCCAATCTACAACTTGTACTTGGTGCTTTGCTGAAAACCCTTGAGGGGTTCTTTAGAGGAGCTTGTATAGTGCATGGATCTGATGTAGATCTAAATTTTGATGCACATATTAGCTCTAGATCTGATGTATAATCTAATTCTATTGCAGAGCCAATAAAATAAAACTGTAAGGGTTTTCCTACTTTTATACATGGTTGCAACACCTGTTATTGCATGTTTTTTGTCCATTGGAGGCTTGTGTTTCCTTTTATGCATCTTATGGCTCATTTCTTATGTATATTTTGCTGCTGTAATAACATATGAAATGTCTCCATATTGGCCTCTTTCTTCATAAATGATGATCTGCATTATTGTTCCATCATCTTGCACTATATTTCTCCTTTTCCCATTTGGGAATACTACAGTGGTATCAGAGCATAATATTGGCACAAGATGTGCATTCTAAAATCCAATATATCATCTAAATAAGGAGAGCCTCTTAATGATAGAGAGAAGAGGTTTCAAAGAAGAAGACACAAAAATTTTGATTATAGTGATGAGAAAGAAGACAAGGGTAAAACCCCTTTATCTGGAGGTGAATATGAAGAGAAGGATTTCCCTAGGATCCTTCTTAGAGCCATGCAAGACATTGCTAGAGAGATCAAAGAGAGGAGGATGGAGAGATTCAAGGAATCCCCTAAAGGATTTCATAATGGAGAAGGCTCTAGCATGTATCATCACTGGAATGATCAACCAATGCATAAACGACAAGTTTCCCAATGCTCTACCATGCCTACTTTTTTTGTTGTGGGAAATGAAGGGTTTCAGGAGCAAGAATCCCTTGAAGACTATTTTATCGAATATGAATCTCAAACTCAGAGGTTCAAAGATCACTTGATTTTTTAGGAGTTTTTTCAAGTGAAGGACAATAGAAGACCAAGGAATCATTATGAGGTGGTGGATTAATTCAGAATCATGATTGACACCACACTATTGGCAGATTATTTTTACCGAATTTTTATGGGTCATCCAAGTGTATTGCCAAATATTGGGTAGAAAAACTTGACATCTACTTTAGTTTGAATAGGGTTCCAGAAATGGAAGCCATTAAGATTGCAGCGCTGCACCTTGAGGGTGAAGCACATGACTAGTGATTTTAGGGCTTATCTACATTGGGTCATGTGAATGTGACTTCTTATTTAGAGTTCACTAGAAGGCTGGTGGAAATATTTGATAGAAGAGATCTAGAAGTGCCATTCATGAGCCTTGCAATTCTGAAGCAATCAGGTAATGCAAAAACTTATATCTCTGAATTTTTAAGACTTTCTATTATGGTTCCTGATTTTTCTATAGAAAGAAGGGTGTACATGTTCATTGATGGGTTGGTTAAGTCTACCAAGCCCACTACCCTGCATGATGCCATTGAAAGGGCTAGAGTCCTTCAAGATGCCTTTCCCAAAGCAAAGGCAACATTTCAGCATAATCCCTCTTTTCCATCAAAGGGGAAAGAAGAAAAGGTTGCTCCTTCAAAGGACAGTCAATACTTGAAACCTCTTGATGATTATTTCTGGAGAGATCTAAGAAGAAGGAAGCTTTGCTTCACTTTCCAATAATATTGGGCACCTGGACATAGATGTGTAGTTAGAAAATCACATTACATATAGGCCTTCTTAGATGATGAGGAGGAAGAAGAAGATGAACCAAGAAGAGGTCACAACGTTGACACTACGGGAGATGAACCAGCACCATCAGGAGATGGGAATGGATCATTTGATCCTATTGGAGGGGATCTTTCATCTTTGAAAGGAGTACCTAAGTACTTGACCTTAAGATTTCAAGGTTCCATATTGAATCAGAGGGTTTCTGTTCTGGTTGATAGTGGGGCTACCCACAATTTCATTGATGCCCAACTAGTGGAAAGGAGGGCAATACCCACTGATGCTTTTGAGGTATTTTCTATTTTGGTCCCACGAGATAGAACTATGCAATGCATGCATTATATCCCTTAATTATCAGTCACCATGGGAACATATACATTGATTGATCACTTCTTTGTGGTTGAAATGCCTAACACCAATGTCATATTGGGTCTTCAATGGTTGATTACTTTGGGGAAAGTCACCACTGATTGAGAGGCTTTGAAAATGGAATGGGTGGATAAAAAGAGTGGTAAGAATCAAATGATTAAAGGCATGCATACATATCCCTCACATACAAATTCCACATAGAAATCAGAGATGGATTTGCGCAGTGGAAGTAAGGACCTTACTGTCCCATCTATTATGCTCATGAGATTGTTGCATGGGACACTATTTTCTAGTGGAAAACCGCCTGGGAGGGCACATGATTCAAATCTGGTGAGAGATATCTCACAACATGATGCTCCAAGCATAGATATAGGAGGGATGGAGCATTATAATACCATGTGTCAGCACAAGGAGTCTTGGGTAGGCTCAAGGAGGAGGGAGGTATTTTCCCAACATCTTCATCACCCACTCTCATTTAAGATTCTACTCTATGGAAGGAGAAGCATGGAAGGAATTAATTTCCAACATCTTCCTTTGGAATGGGAGATGTCAAGGAGGAGAACAACCATATGACATAAATTCATTTTGATAGATCATCAACGCTATCACTATGGGAGATTGATCCACATTGGAAATCCCAACTGTTGGTGGATTATTCCAAGGATCTTCACACATGCATGATACTTGATGACCAGCTACATGAAGAGGGCTATTAATTCCAATAATGAGGCATCTACTATCATGGTATGATCTTATTATCTAGAGCTTCCAAGCTCAAGGAGAAGTTTCTACAAAGAGCTTATGAAGAGTTCTTTTTCAGCCACACATATTCCATGAAGTTCTACAACATGATCATGAGAAGATATACTTGGAAGGGATTTGAAGGAGAAATATATAATAATTTTTAAAGATGCATGAACAATGTGGATTTTGGACAGCAACATAACTCTATAGAGGAGTTTATTCAGCCATTTCTTTCTTCTTTTGAGAAAGGAGATAGATCTATGAACCACTCCATTTTGTTTGAGGATAAATCTTGGTGAAAGATATGCTTATGTACCTACTATTTTATTTGATTTACATATTCATTATTTTACTATGTTTATGCAAGCCATAGCTCCAAGCATGAGTACTATACCATATAAAATTCATGGCCAACTTTGGGCCACAAAAAATTCTTAAAATGACCACTCCATTGGAGGACAAAGGGAGATGATTTTGTATCATGATGGGTGCACTCCAAAGGCACCACATATATCTCACACTTCCATCCATAGTGAGATGACTTGGGAAGAAATTAAGTGGCGGGGAAACCACTTACCACATCATGATCTGATGCTGTCAGGAGACGCATTACGTTGGCTCCACATGTGGGACTATGACCCACCTACATATGCACAAATTTATTTTTTGCATGTATGTAGTTTTGATCCCATACATTGATGATGTACTTGTAATTTTTATGGGAATGTATGGAGGGAGGATGGGAGGTATGTATGTGCCCTATGGGATGGAGATTCTCCATTTTCATTATGTTACATGTTTCAGGGAGAAAATTGGGAAAAACATGTTTGTTTCATTTTAACTATTGTCTCCTTATGGGATGGATTATTTGCATCTCATGAGAACTTTGGAGGAGGAATTCATGGAGAGATGGATTGGTAAAAACTTAGCTTATGAGGGAAGCTTATCACACGTTGGTGTCACCAATGCAGGAGAAGAAGAGCTGCAACACTCACCTTATCAGCTGTTTGAGGAAAAGCAACATTTGGGCAGGGAGGACTGTAATATTCCCAATTAGTCATGAGCTAATTGGAATATTCAATTTTGTTTTATTGCTTTGTTTAAGGAATAAGAGGGCAAAGAAGGTCCATATTTCTCCCTAATAATGAATAAATCAATGCAAAATGTGAAAAAGGAAAAAAATGGAAGCTTAATTGAAGCACCCTTGGTGTGAAAGGGGCTGGATCACTTTGACCGGGTCAACCTTGACCAAATAAACAACGCTGTTATGGAGGAGTGGCCATCAATGAGGGACATCATAGTTTTAGATGGATATGCTTTATGTGAATGCAGTGATCTCTTTGGAAGGGGCTTAGGGTTTGCAAGCTCATATTCTATTTAAGGAAGAGGATGGAATCCATATGGAGGTTTTTGATGTATATGATATTTCTGAATATATGGTCTGTTTAGACATATATATTTCTCTGGCTGTTTAGTTGAGATATAGTGTTGTTTAGCAGAGGGTGTTCCTGATCAGGAATCATGCCTCTTCAATTGAGTAGCTCTTGGAGGAGTCTTGCACTACATTTTCAACTACCTGGCTTAAGGCCAAAGCTTCTTATTTCAACTACAACACAGATCCTGTTGAGGGTTTGGTTGTTTTCGCAAGCTGCGGCAAGTGGAGACTAGATCTTTAGATCTAGGCCATTTCAATGATACTTTTCAGCGAAGGAGGTTTCCACTTCATTGGGAGGACAATACTGGAGGGCTTTGAGCTCATTGTTAGATCTTGACATCAGTCCAAATTTATTTTTATCCCTACAATGCATTTTAGTTCTAGATCTACGTTATTTCTGTAGGAGGAATTGCAGGGTGGTTTAGCACACCATTTGGAGAGTTGATTTTCAAGTGATGGGGATCTTCCTTTCACTTTTAGGATCTATTGGAGGAGGCTATTTTATTGATCATATCCAATCAAAAAAACTTTCCATATCTATATTTTTTAGTAGATCTATAGTCTTAGATCTCAGATCTACAACTTGTACTTAGTGTTTTGTTGAAAACCCTTGAGGGGTTCTTTAGAGGAGCTTGTATAGTGAATGGATATGATGTAGATCTAAATTTTGATGCACATATCAGCTCTAGATATGATGTTTAATATACTATTATTGTTGAGCCAATAAAATAATGTTGTAAGGGTTTTCCAGCTTTTATACATGGTTGCAACACCTCTTATTGCATGTTTTTGTCCATTGGAAGCTTGTGTTTCCTGTTGTGCATGTTATGGCCCATTTATTATGTATAATTTTCTATTGTAATAAAATATGAAAGGTCTTCATATTGGCCTCTTGCTTCATAAATGATGATCTACGTTATTGTTCCATCATTTTGAACTATATTCCTACTTTTCCCATCTGGGAATATTATAGTCTGGGTTTTCTGCACCATCAAGAGAGAGAGATATTAGAGCTAAAGCGCTGAGGACATACAAGAACCCATCCCATGGAGGGGGACTGGTAACATATTTTTGTGTGATCTAACTACTTGGAATATTATTTTTTTCATTTCTTGATGTTGTTTTCTAACTTTAAAACCCTAAAATAGTCAAAATTCAAACTTATGTGTGTTTTTGGGCCCTTTACGTAGGCAACAGGTATCAGCCGCAACAGAGACGACACCTTTTTCTGAAACTTGTTACTGAGACAGCCAGAAGTGCAACTCGCACTTTTTCGGCCAAAAAATCCGACCTCAGCTCTTAGGTAGTGGATTACAACCTTAAAACTACGACCTCAGTGGAAAACAGGTCAAAAACTGCGGCCTGTACTTTTTGTGGGATTTTTTCTGTGATTTTCTGGGTTTCTCTAGGGCATTTTTTAGTGTTGTTTGACCTCCATATTCACCTGTCTTGGACCTGTAATTTCTTATTTTTACTCGTCTAAGTGCGAACCAATCCAATTAGGGCTTCAGTATGCTGCCACCTTTTTAGGAGGAGTTTAGCTGAAGCAGGTCCTCTGATATTTCAGTGTTTTTCAACCATTTTTAAGATCTAAACCTATATTTTTATATCCATTTAATATTTCTTATTTATCCATCCAAAACACCTTTTTTTCCATTTTTCTAGTCCCTCCTTTAGGGTCTCCTCTTTTTCCCTTCATGTTGTAGCCTTTCGCCACCTATTTTGCTGCACTTTTCCCTCTGTTTTTTGTTATTTTCTGCACCTCTTTCCAGCAAATCTGACCTTTAGAACCCTGTCCCTCCCGACCTTAGATCCATTGGCCATTTTTTGTGTTTTAACTATATTTCACCCAAGCATAGACTAGTTGTTGGGAAGCCCTCCTCCTTGGCTTTAAATTGATGCATATTTAGCTATTTATTTTATTGTCGCATTCAGTTTCCTTTAGTGTCATTTTCAATTTTATTTACAATCGTAAAACATATTTTTTATTTTTTCTCCACATGTCCAGGCTTAATTAAAAGTAACACACTTATCACATACACACACACCTTAAGCGAAGAGCGCCTAGTTTACACCATCAGGCCAAGACTTAAACATTGTAATCATTTAATCCTGCACCTCCCTGCCCTTGTTTACCTCCCTTATTGTGTTCTGTGGATATTTACCATCATTTCACCCCTAAATAATTTATCCCAAAGACTCCAAGGCCTTCATCCTCAATTTCCACTAGGAAGACTTCCCCACTACATAGGGTTAGAGTTTTTCCTCCATCGAGTCCCCATTCTGACTCTGATTCTAGTTCATTGAGTTCCCCTTTTGGTTCTATCTCTGACTCTCCTCCACCTTTCACCTTCATCCTGTCTGGTTCAAGACCTAATGCTAGTGGTGGCCTCGACCCTAATGCTAGAAACACCACTAGTGGTGATGCAACAAGAACTATTATGGTTTCTCCCTTGCTTCCTTATATGGTAGGTCTAAGCCTTCCCAATTTTAGCTAGTTGATTAGTGACCCCATGCACCATGATCTAGGTTGGCCTAATACCCCAAGTTTGAAGGAAATCTTGGAGAGGATCCCACCAACCATGTTCATTATTTCCACATGTGGTGTTTTTCTAACTCTGTCACTGATGACTCTGTCCATCTTCAGTTATTCCAGCGTACACTTACTGGAGAAGCTTCCAAGTGGTATGTCAACTAGCCCTCCTCCTCTCATACTAATTTTGCGACCCCTGCTAAGGTTTTTCTAGCTTATTTCCATCTTCCCCTTCATTATGACACTGGTACCACACTCTTAACCTCTTTCTGTCAAACTTATGCTACTCGCCTATCTGACCATATTTAAGAATGGTGCAGAAGGAAGAGCCTATGTCGAGCCCCTATTTTTGAAGACCGTGTCTACATGGACTGGTTTCTCAGATCCCTTTTGCCTACTATATGTAAATATTTTGTATGTCACTATCCTCAGACTAAGGAAGCTGCCCTCCAGATTGTGTTGAAATATGACCCGATCTACGCGCAATACAGTTAAGTTTATATTGTCTTACCTGATATCCCTAGACCCAGTGGTGCCAACACACCGGGGGCATCCCATGTCATAGAAAGTATCATTGGATCGCTTTCACTTCTGTACAATTATCATCCCATGGGTTATGGTTTCCCTTAGGGAGGGAACAGGTCCTCCAACACTTTTCCCCCACCCAGTAGCATGTATCAAGGATACAGTATGCCTCCTCCTTTTTCCCAACCTATTTACCCCAATGTTTCCCAACCTCCTTATTATGTGTACCTGTAGCCTAGTGCTCCCGCTCCTCGAGAAAAAGCACCTTAGCCTCCCTTGCCTTCTCAAAATTTGCAACAATAGCTACCCCCCCTCAAGGGCAAGTGTATGCGTAGCAAAGTGAGACTAATCCTCCCACTTCCAAAAATAAGAGGAAGGCCAATCAAAACCAAGACGCTCTAGGTAATCCCAGAAACAATCCCCAGGGGAATGCATCTAGCAGTGCAACCCAGTAATAGGGTGAGCATCCCATGTAAGACAAGCCTATTAGCACGATTAATCCTTGTTCTTATTGCGGTGTCCATGGTCACTATGCCCATGATTGTCCCCTTTTACCTCAAATGTGTTAGAGCTAAGAAGTTCAAGTAGCATCCTAAGGACAACAAGCGTCCCCTTTGGTTCCTCCAAATGTTGTCCCTACTCAACCGGCTGTGTTTACCAATCCTTTCCCCCGGCAAGGATATGTGGCTCTCCAACTCTCTAAACTTCAGGCGGCCACTCAACCTCCTCCATCTGGTACCTCTGATTACTAGATCCTCATGTTGAACTATGACTAGGCTAATACCACTGACCTCAACCTTTAGACTCTATCCCGTTAGTACAACAAGACCCCTGCTATGTCTGCCACTGAGCACCCATCTTCAGGTCCCACAGATCCTCTTTTGACACCCAATGGTCCTTTACTAATACCTCATCCAAAGGCAGAGGTTAATACTAATATCCCCAAGGGACTATTACGCCAAAATGCTACTTCTGGTAAAGCTGCCCACTCCTATAGTATAGTACATGACTTGGCGCAATCCCCTGTCGCCATGTCAACTCTAGAAGTCCTCCAGTCGTGCCCTTCACAACAAAAATATCTATTAATTTCTATGGGAATCATTGATCCTTTAGATGATTGTTTGATTGTGTTTGATGTTGACAAGTCAGAGCATCCACCCCTTTCTACATCTGTCGCCTTCCAAATCCCTGTCAAGATTAGGAATGCCAACGTATCCCAATGTGTCATTAATGAGGGGGAATACACTTGCCTGATGTTCACTTATGTTTGGAAGCAACTTGGATCGCCCGAGTTGGACCCTTCTACTATCACCCTCCATGTGTCGGTTGGCCACTGTTCTCTGCCCCTTGGCATGTTCCGCAATTGTCCTATTACTCTTGCGGGAAAGATTATTTATGTTGACATTGAAGTCATTGATGCCCCCATAGACTACAACATTCTATCAATTCATAGCTACACATACGTGATGTCTATTGTCCCATCTAAAGTTCACCATAAGATGTGCTTTCCTCATAATGGAAATATCGTCACCATCGATTAGTAGACATATTAGAACCAAAGTGTCACACCTCTCCTGAGTCCATTATTTCTTCAGTGGCCAATAAACAAATAGTCGAACCTCCGACTAGTGTCTCACCTAGACTCTATAAATATTCCTCATTTCTCGGTTCATTCCCTGGTCTTCCCCCTCCTATCTCTGAGCCTATCTCATCGAATGTTTGCATTATGAAATCATATCAGTCTGACCTCAGGCGGTCCGGTTTGACTAGCCAACAACCTCACCCTTCGCAACATGCTCCTAGTACTTCGACTTAGCCTTCAAGACCTCCTCCTCAAGGCCCCACATCTTTAGATGGTGTGCATGATCCTATATATCCTCCTAGAATGGTTCCCCCTAGCTTTAACCATCTCAGAGCTATTTCACTTGGCCACTACCCCTCTGGTCTGATACCATTTCTTGCTCCCCCTGCTGGAGTATTTTCAGTCCCTATAATGGCTACCTTATCTCTCCCCAACATGACCCTGGGAATCCTAGTTTAATTCATTGATCCCCTAGCCAATAACCGGCCTAGTCAGCCCAAACCTTAAAGTGCTTTTATCCAGGTCCAACCGGTCGCCATGACCCCTTTGCTTGACTTTCTGCCTTACCCACCTCAACAGGAACCTACTCCTGTTGCAAAAGCCTTGAGTGAGGGGGACAAAGCCCACAAGAAGGAACCTAAGGAAAAGGCTGCCCAGACAATCCCTGCTCCTCCTAAGCCTCAAATCGTACCACCCACCTCGTGTGCTTTCTGTTATGTTGTCGGTCATGACACCAATAATTGTCCTAAATTGCCTCGCATCAAACCCATGGTAAATGTAGAGTTTCCTAGGTCTAAGCTCCCAAAATTCCCTGTTACTTACTGATTGTAGCCAAGAAACTCAATATTGTGCACAAAAACCACCCTTGTGCATTGTGTGATCTCAATAGCCACTATACCCACCTCTGTCCCAGCCTTGCAGACTACCACACCTCTTTGGACATAGTTCTCCAGTACAAGGCCAGTCACAATGAGTCTACCTCTCCTTCACTTGTGCATTATGCTTCAAAATCACCAGAGGACACATTCACTCCCATTGACATCCCCACTCCTGATGTAGAGATGACAGATTCTTCAGCCACTATCCTATACCTTTCATCATCTATGAGATCCACGGTAGAAGACCCCTTTGGGGCTTTCCCTCCTGTTTCACCTGACCTCTCTTCAGTGATCACCCTAGGCTCAACATCGGTGGATCTTTCATCTACTTGTTTTTCGGTCATCCTCTGTGACGATGCACATGTGAATCTCTCTTCTAATGATGACGTTGGGCAGCTTCACCGCATCATGTGGTTGTCCTTACACTAGTCACCCCATCTTCTACTTTGATGACGACATCATGGAGAAATTTTCCACCCCTAACTTCATCTATTGAGCCTATAAGAAAAATAGCACCATCCATGTCTATGGTGACTTTCGCGACTTCACCACAAACTACCCCCAGGGAAATTCCTCCACACCATCCACTTCTCAGTGTCCCGGGGGTAGAAATTCTACCCATAGCATTCCCTCTAGTAGTGCTTGTTTGATTTTTGCCTTGCGTTTATATTTCTAGCATTATTCATCATCCTCTCATTTGTTGTCTTATGGCACCATTCAAATGGATCCCCCATCCACATCGTATATCAGCTATGTCGATGGTGCAAGTCGCTACTCCCAGAATCTAGCCTCAACAGTCTGGGTCATTTTCACCCTCTTGCATTTTCTTGTCCTCTCTAACGACTTATGCATTGGTACTGCCACTAATAACTAGGCCGAATATGATGCAGTGATAGGTTTATTAGCTGATCCCTTTACCATCACACCCTTCACCTTCATGTTCATTTAGATTCTTTGCTGCTTGTCATGCAATTGAATGGTGTTTATCGTTGGCATAATCTTATACTTTTTAGAATATATTTACGAGTGAAGCTCTTAATGCATGAATTTTAAATCATTACATTCAGTCATGTACCTAGATTCCAAAATCACTATGTAGATAGCATTGCAAACAATATTCTAGATTGGAATTTATCACATTCATTTCACATAAGATAATAATAATAGAACATAAAATGATGCATATTCATAATATGTGTCCTTCAAAATATAATTTTTTTTGAATTCCATTAACTTTGATACATATGACATACCCATAGAATGTTACAAAATCAAAATTGGGGGCACCTCGTGCCCCTACATCTAATCAATATCTGGAGGGTCCCAGGCCAATGGCTCAACTCCTGTAGCTCGTAGATCGTTTATCCCCTCTCTAGCCATCGCCATGCACTGCATGACTCCTCGCCATTTTGAGGGTAGAACAATACATGGCTCTATGTACTGGTCAACTAGGTCCTGCCAGCCGCGTGCATAAATTCTAGTCAGTAGCCTCTCACATCTACGGCAGTTGTTCTCCAGGAGGGAAAAAACATCCTCATTCTACGTTCCCCTCGATCTACTAGGTCCTGCAGCTCCTGACACTGCAGGTCATCCCATATACCCGATTAGTTTTACCAGTGCTATATCTGCATACAAAAAGTGAATATATCAGTACCATATAGAATATTCTGAAACTTTAAAATGCACCATAAAATATAAGAAACTTGTCACTTACCATCTAGCCCCCATGCCCGACCTGGATGTAGTGGCAAGTCCGAGTGTCCATGAAAAATCATCCCACTATAGGGATAGTTGTCTATGTACAGTGGCATCTGAGCCCAATGCGCAAAAAACTCAGGTCGAACCACCCGGCCGACTACCCCACCTCCCCCTCTACATATTAGCCTCCCCTAGCGGCGCATCCTAGGTTCTCGCGGGCCCCCATCTTGGATCTGTTTACGAGGAAGAAGTGTCAGGATCCTCTCAAATAAGAGTGAGAAAATCAATGTACCATATGTACAATCATGGTTTACCTGCCACTTTCATAGAAAAAAAATATCGTTTCAACAATGAAAACATCATCTAGGCTCACCCATAATAGGTCCCACTCAATACACTCTGGATAAGCATCATCTAACCCGCGATGACGCAGTGGAGCACCTATTTGCCTTGGATCCGCAACACCACTGTGGCCACAGCACGAGTCTCTAGCCTCTCTAGATCTCTTATCGGTATCTGTGTCCATTTCACAAGGAGACCTGATCAATAGTGGTGCTCTACATACTCCATAATGTTCTGCCCTCAAGGTAATATTGGCTATGTGTTTCCCACCATCTCCAATGGAGGGATACCAGTTAGGAAATATATATCATTGACATTCATCTCGATCCGGTGCCCCTGCATGATAAAGATCTCATGATCCGGATCCCAATAGTTGATAATCCAAGACAACAAGGGCTCTCCTGCTCTCATCAAAGGGTTCTCCACAAACTTCAGGACCCCAAACCTATCCAATGCAGTATAGACTACATGATCCTCTCAGATCTCATAATGTAATGTGTCCAAGTCTCTCTCTCTCATGTTAATCCTCAAATTTTCCATACCTGCACAAAACCATCATTTTTTTCAGCGTACATAAAGGAAAGACTGCATCATAACCATAAAATCCTAGCTCTCAGTAAAAAAAAATAGCACTAAAACCCCTCTCCCTAACATGCCACACTTTTCTAGCCATTCCTGGCACAGGTCTCAGTTTTCTGCCCAATACCTACTACCCAGGTCACAGAAAAGGCCCCAAAAAGTGTGACCCGGCTGTGAAGAGGATAAGGGGTCTGTCCGAGAGCTATGGGTGCCTAAACTGAAATTTTAATCCACTGATTAGAAATATTATGGTTATTCCTCTTACTTGCAACTTACAGATCTTGATTCCAACAGTTGGTTTTTCCGCTACGATCACCGCAAGATTTAGGGCCTTTATCCTCTCTACATTCACAACTACACTTGCAAATGAATCAAATTTGAGGGAAACCATAGCTCAGTTGGAAAAAATTTCAGTACCGTTGGAAAGCACTCATCCAACTCTGAAATGCGATCCTTTCATTTTTGGTTATTTGATACTTCACCTCGAGACATTGTTTCTAAGAAGGGTCACTTCACCGCTCTTCAAAATCGAGTTTCTTCACTTGCAACTCTTGTACTTGCGGCACCACCTTGCCTTCATACTTGTCGAAGCTCATGTTGATTTTCATTGTGAGTAATAATATTCTATTGATGTTTTTATGGTCACCATCGGGCCTGTTCTGTGTGGCAGCATCATTGAGTTGCCCTTCTTAGAGCATCCGAGTTGAGTCATCATCGCATCCATATAGTCTGTCTCGAGTTCCCTTTGTTTCCCATCATAGTATTCCATCCTTCATTTCTTTGTTCCTCTCTTGTGTCGCACATTTTGGCCCCTAATCATACTATCCCCTATCCCCTCTAGAGTGGAGCCAGTAGCTGCCATGTCATCCATGCCCTTTATGCTTTAACAAGAGAAGTTGTCAGCACGCTACTCAATACCCCCCATTCCACCAACATCGATGGTGACTATCTCATTAGGGGAATTTTGAGGTTTAAAATGGGCCTGCTAAGAAAAATGTACAACCAAAATAAAATTTATAAGAACCAATAGCATTCAAGATGATGATGTCAACCATGGCGGATGATTCACAATTTTTGGAGTAAAAAAATAAAAATACTAAAAAATAATAAGATAATAAAACTACTTTTTCAACTCATATTTTCAACTTATATCCCTAATATTTTACTCAAATTTTGAGTGGGAGAACTTGTCAGATACAAAATTTAATTCCTCACCCAAGGAGTACCCATTTTTCATACTTTTTATGGACCCTGTTAGACGAAAATGAGAAATACATGAAAAACGGTGTTTGCAATCACTTTTTTCATGTATTTTTCATTTTTCATGTAGCAAGGTCCATCAAAATTATGCAACATGTGTAATCCTTGGACGTGGAATAAAATTTTTCATCCAACAAGTGTTTCCACTCGAAATTTGAGTAAACCCATAGGGAGATAAGTTGAAAATACGAGTTGAAAAATTAGTTTTTTTTTTTTCCCTCTAAAATTTGTTGATGTAATCAAATATTATTTTATTATTTTCACTATTATTTTAAAATTTCTTCAGGAGGCCCATTTTAAACCTCAAAATTCCCCTAATAATCAATCGCTCTACTATCATCCCTCGTGCCATAGTTAAGGATCCCTTATTGAATCACATATGGAAAACCTCCTTCTGTCGACATCAGCTTATTCATTCCATAAGATAGGTTTAGAGGATGGTGTACCTTGGTTCCATATTCCACTCTTGTTTAGTGCCTTGAATAAGGAAAATGGACCATTTATTACCCTTTGAATTTATTTTTTCTCACTTCCATCTCCTCACAGCATGATCAAGATCCGTATACTTGATAGTTCAGTGATGCAGCAGATTGCACCAGTGATTCCTGGTTGTGTGTGATATGTTTCAAACTTCATGACAGGGTGGCCCTTCAGGTAGCCCCCCACACGTCTAGATGACCTCTCTACTACAGCCTTGGATGCATCTCCATAGATTTGATGGTTCCGACCTCAGCCACTTGTAGTGCCTTTTTAGTTTGCATGTATCATTCAGATTTTTAGATCCCTTTCTTCCTTTACATGAATTCTTTGGTTGTAATTATATCTCATGTACTCAGATATTATTGCATAAGTCCTAGCTGTTGTCCCAGGCATAATATGTATGTGGGACCCATTATCAAGTTTTTTATCTGGTCCATGTTTATGCCATCATGTACTATATATTTCAGTCCCATGTTTGTTGGATGCACCATTATTCTTTGTAATTTGTTATCTCGGCGGGCATAGGTATGCCTCCCATGTGTCATGTAGAACAGGTACTCACTCATAAAAGAGACTTGTCAGACCTGTAAGTCTCGCACCCTCACAGTCTTGTCCTCTCTCATTTTAGTCTGCCTTATATTTCTCTCTCTCTAACCCCCTCCGGTGTCTAGTGATTGAGTTATTACAACGTACTTCAGTCATACAATTAGCTCCTAACACTCGCATGTTGGTGGGAGATCCGTTACACCAATTTTTGGTCATTTAACCTATTACTATTAGATGGACTAAAGTAGACCATGTAAGACCAATTTTACCATAGTAAAATTTCTTTCACTATGAAAAATAATTTAATAACGCATAGTTTATTAAGTTGTTTCTAGTCTAAACAGGAAACTCCATGAGGAATAATTAAATAAATATTTATTTTTCTTATTTTTTCTCCAGGGATAATTAATTATACCACTATTTAATTAATAATTCTCTTCATATTTAACCCAAAACAGGAAAATTATTTAGATAAATCATTATTTATCTTATTATTTTCTAGGAATAATGATTTAAATCACTATTTAATAATATTCCTTGTTAAATTTGACTAAATCATTTATAAATAATTTAATAAATCATTATTTATTTAATTATTTCTCAACCACATTCTTAAAATAATAAATAAATCATTTATTTATTTAGTATTTCTACATAAGGGGATTTGACCAAATTCAAATTCATTTTCCCTCCAACAAAAATGATAAAATATTCCATAAAATTTGGATCTAGATTTGGTTAATAATATTTTAATTATGCACCAATATCTAGACTACCTCAATATTTTGTTATAAATAGAATGGTTTTCCATTCATTCACTTCCTTTTGTTGCCTAGAGATCACTCTTGATCTATACTTTTGGTCTGACTTTGATCCTCCCATCATTGTCATATTTTTCTACTTTTTTCTTGTGAGCTCCCTTTTTAGTTCCATTTTGTTTAGTTCTTTTGCACCATCAAGAGAGAGAGAGAGATCCTAGATCTGAAGCATGGAGGACATACAAGAACCCATCCCATTGAGGGGGACTGGTAACATCTTTCTGTGCGATCTAACTGCTTGGAATATTATATTTTGTCAGAGAGAAAAGGAATTTTACTTGTTTAAATCCCTTTATTTAGAAATAATAAATAAATAAATGATTTATTTATCATTTTAAGAATGGGGTTAAGGAATAATTTAACATATAATGATTTTTTTTTTATTCCTAAATTATTTAGTCAAATTTAACGAGGAAAATTAATTAAATAATGATTTAATTAATTAATCCTAGATAATAATAAGATAAACAATGTTTTATCTAATTATTTCTCATTAATTGTGTTAAATATGACTAGAAATATTATTTAAACATTCGTTTAATTAATTGTTCCTAGAGGAAAACAAAATAAAGAAAGAGTTATTTAATTATTCCTCGTGGGGTTTCCTATTTGAACCATAAATAAATTAATAAAATATGGTTTGTTAAATTATTTATTATAGTGAAAGAAATTTTACTATGGTAAAATTGGTCTTACATGCTATACTTCAATCCATATAATTCTAATGGTTAGATGACCAAAAAATGGTGTAACAAATCTCTTTCATATCAGTATATTCTCATGCATAAGAAAAATAATATTTTTGTAGCATCATTATTAATTCTCCCTTTTGAAGTTCCTCTTAGTTATTGTTAATATTTCATGTTTTACGTGGAAATACTTGAAAATTTCCAAATTTCTCCATAGAATGCAAAGCAAATAGATGTGATCATAAACTTTCATTGTTACATTTTTCCTGAAAACTTTGATTTTGTTCACAATAAGAGGAAGAATCATTATTATTTATCAGATTAATTAATTGATTTTCTTCATTTAATTGTGAAATTGTATAAATTGATTTCATGTTATCAACGTACTCATTATCATCACCTATCCATATTTTCCTTTCTACTTTGGTTATAACTTTTGCAGGAGGATACAATGTGAATTTATTAATGGAATTTCTAGTAGATATATACATATATCCACATCTACAGCTTATGAATGCATCTATTGTAGCTAGCCAAGTTATACCTAGATCAATTGATGGCCTCCTAAATTATTCTTGGGACTTAAAATCATAAATTCTATAAGTTATTCCAAAGAATCAAGAGAAACAGAAACATCTTCTAATAATCCACCTACTTTAATAACACATATATCCGCTAGTTGTAATAATTTTAGAGTATATTGAAGATTTGAATGTTTGAGTTGTTCCAAGATTTGTTTACTCATGATATTAATGGTTGCTCCTAGATCAATTAGAGTATTTTGGATCTCAATTCCATTTATATGTATTTTTATAATCGGGCTTCGTTGATCTAAATATTTTTTGAAAATATTTTTCCGTGTCACAATGTCAACAATCTTCCCTACTAATTGGATGTCCTTAATTTTTTTTATTTTTCTTTATATTTTTCTAATACATAGCTCCTTGATGGTTTTTTGATACATTGGTATTTCCTTTATTGCTTGTAGTAAAGGAATTCTGATGCAAACATGCTTAACTTCATCTAACATGTCATAATCTAGTAGAATAATTTTCCTTTCTATTCATTTATCAATTTTAATTCTTTTAATAAAAGGTGGTTCTTGTAAAGAAATAGAAGCTTTTTTTATTAGAGGAACTATAGGAGCTTATTTTATTTGATCATCCTTTGATATTATAGGGATATCTTCCCTTAGAGGAGTACTTTCTTGATCAAGAATTTCATGTTTTTCATGAATCTCATCCTCATTAGATTCCTGAATGATAATTGTTAGTGACTTTTTTTGCAAAATTATACCAGATATAAGTTGAACATCATTTATACCTAGTGGTGTTACCATATAATCTTGACAATTTTGTCCTTGAACATTATAAATATGTTTTTGCTTTTTATTATTTTGGTTAGAAAGTGGCTAAGCATGCAATTGTATTATGAGATTGTGGAGGCCAATGTTTCCAAGGCACAGGTGCATCCAAATTATTATGTGGTTGTGTATATGATTGACTGTTAAATCTTTGAGTCATATTTGGCTGTGGATTTTTCCATGGTATTTTAGGAACAAAATAAAGAGATTCACCTTGGCTTGTCCCATTTTCATCTTGAAAGATAGCATTAAGACTAGGTATCAAAGGACACTCCTTAGTATTATCATTGTTAGCACATATGACACAAATTTCTACACTATCAAGGGGAGATTCTCTCAAGGCATGTTCCATTCCACATCTTGGACAAAAGATACATAATGCAAACTTTTCATCTTTTTTCTTGTGCTGCACTGTAATGGTATTTAGTTGCTCACTAAGACTCCATAAAATATATATTTCTTAAATTTTTCATGAAAAATTCCTATTTCAACTCTACTTATCATCCAAGTTCCAGATTTATTGATTCTGGTCATGATAGGGTCTCTTGGATTTTTCCCAGTTCTAGCCTTACCTCTTCAAATATGTTTACACGGTTCACAAATGTCTCCAATTGAAAGCTCAAAAACATCTCCTTTGCCGATTAAATTGAGGAAATCAATCCATTCATATCTAATAGATTTCAACAAAATAACTTTCATATTTTCATCATCTAGATTATGCATCTTAGTCCTTTTAAGATTATAGGAAACTATTTCAACTAAATATTCAATAATTTTATCCTATTTCTGCATCATTCTAAATACTTCACATTAATGTTATGGGGCATAAAATAATACTTATATTTGTCTAAAAACACATTTTTCATTTATTCCCATGTTCTTATGGTATGTGTTCCTAATCACATAATCCATCTATGTGCTCCATCTTTAAGAGTGTTGGAAACAATTTTAATTTTTGAGAATAAAGTAGGTAACCATAAGCTCTACACAATACTTCAAACTAAAAAAAAAAAAAATGTTTCAGGATTCTCATGTCTTAGTGCATGGAAATCGGGGAGGATTGATTGTGAGATATTCTTCATTGTGATAATGGTATCATCATCAAAGATGGGAAATCCCAAAAGGTTCTGGAGCTCCTCTACCACCTCTTCCACCTCTTCCTCCACCTCCTCCTCGATTTCCTCCTCTACCTCTTCTACCTCCAATCGTAAGTTCAACATTCACATATCATCTTCTCCTTCTCCTTCTCTTGTGATTGCAGGGTTCTGTGATTGGATTATATAGCGTTCTTCCAGTTCTTCTACTAATGGAATATTAGAATAACTTTCTTCTTCTTCTTCTTCACTAGGTACTTCTAGTTGTTTTAATCCAGAGTCCTAACTAACTAAATTGATCTTTTGAAGTAAATATCATAAGGAAATGCTTGAAAATAAAAACATGAAAGAAAAGTAACTTAATGCTACTACCGTGGAATTGAACTCATTCTGCACTAGTTGTTGAAAATCATTATTTAAACCAAATTGCAAATAAAATAAAATAAATATAAATTTTGTGAGAAAAATGATATTAAAATCTAACATATAAGGGATAAAATTAATTTTAAAAATAGATTACAATAGAATATAGTAAAATAAATGAAAATACAACTCGTTAATGGTTACTAATGTGCACAATTAACTTCTAAAATGTAATTCTAGTTTAATATATAAGAACTTGAAAAAAACTAACAAGAATTAAAATTAAATGAAAAAAAAACTAAGTAAGTCGGAAATTGAATGATAAAAAAACAAGTGGAGTTAAAAAAAATTGTGTTCAACGAGTAACTCCTTTTGGTGTTTTCTCTTTTATGAGTACTCTATGACAAAAATAAAAAAATTAGAAATGCAATTTGTAATGAAAATAAAATTCTAAGAAAATTACCTTAAATAACTCAACACTTAAAATAAAACCTCACTGCTCGTAGTGGGTCCTCTTGGAGTTCAGGATTGATTAACAAGAAGGGATTATTCACACATTCATTTAGAAAGTAACTAGAATTTGCATTAAGAGAAAAAAAAGTATCAAATTTTCCACAAAAATAGTTATAAACTAAATAACAATAATCACCATTGTGTTCTTTGTCTCAGTCACTTTATTTATACAAATTACAAAAATGAATTTGAAAGAGTTTTAAGCGGATAAGGTGTAGGAAAATTTGACAGCTATGAGATAGATATCTAAGAGTCAACTCTCTTTATTTCTTACTATTGAAAAACAAATTCATATGAGATTTCATATTTTAACATCTAAGTGCCTGGCTCGCTTCATTCTTTGCTTCCTCTGTTCAACTGCAACACGCAGTTTCCAAGTTTGACTCATCCTGTGACTTCAAGATATTTTAGGTGGATTATCTTTCCAAGAAATTCCAATAGGTGGTAATCCAACTCGGCTCCAAATTTCATCTTTTGACAGTATTATTTCTTCTTTTGGATCACTCTAACCTATCTAACAATGGATTATGTTACATAAATGGATATCGGTTGAATAATGTGCTAAATTCGGTCATTTCACGAATAACTTTGACATAATTTCACTAAAAATAGAGAAATTGAATATGGATGATTAATACCTTGTAGGAATTGATCTTTACCTTAATATTATGGGGGCTTTGCATAATAATATGAAAAAGGTGAAATGTGAAGGAAAAAAGGATTTTTAAAAAGATACATTTCTAAGCTTCAATAAGTACCATCCTTCTTCTTCAAAAACAATACCATTTCACCCTGAGGTGATACACTTGGCCTAATGTATCCCTTGTTAATAAGTGTCCTCAACTGCAACTTTTAATCTACTAGCTACAATGTGCTCATTATGTAGGATGTCGTTGATGTTGGTGATACCCCTCATACCAACTCAATAGAAATTTCTACTCCCCTGTCAAGTGACAAATCTGAAATCTTTACCGGAAACATATTCAGAAATTGATCTAAAACTATGTACCTTCTCAATACCTCTACATCCTCATACTCCTTACCTTTATTACTATAAATGTGTAGTGCAAATAACACACACACCATTTTTTGCGATTGTTTTTTTCCTCCATAGATATAGCCATTTTGACTAGTGTTACCTTCCTCTTACCTTGTAAGACTCTCTTTTCGCCATTGTCTTCAAAGCACTCAATGGTTTTTTCATAACAATCCACTTTGGTCCTATGAATATACAACCAATCCATACAAAACAAAATATTCCATGTGTTATGAAACCATCTCACAAAATAGAAGGAAAGATAGATCAATGAATTAGAAATGAGCCTCTTCGAGGGGGAAACCTCCTTTACATTACATAAATAAACAACTATTCGATGAGACAAATGACAAAACCTAAGTTCTATATATAGTAGTATAGGGGGTCACAATATAACAATATGGGAACCACATGGGCACAACAATAATGGGTTTGCACCTATGGGGCATGATAATAACAATATGGGGACTGCAAGGGCTACAATATGGGGCACTAGTATTATAGGGATTTATCATGCCCCTCTCCTTAAAACAAGTGTTTTCCTCAACACTTGAGTAGTTATGAATTCTTATGTATAAAACTCTCATAGTCCTATCTAGAATATTCAGTGGGTGAGTTCTTCAAATTTATGAGATACCATGAAATTGATGGATTTTGTTGTTATCACATTCTTGTTTTCATGACAGCTTCACGTTCCATTATGATTTTTTCTTCCTCGTCAAGTTATGGAAATATTGTTTGATCTAGGAGCTTATCACCTATAATGTTATTTAAGCATGATACATGGAAAATTGGTTTTAGTAGGGAAGATGTCGAAAGCTAAAATTTGTATGCCATAGTACCAATATTTTTCAACACCTTGTAAAGACCATAATACTTTGGTGATAATTTATTATCCATCTTCGCTTGATTGAGGGAAATTTTTTTATGGTTGTACCCATAAAAATACTCAGTCACTTAAATCAAAACTTCTTTCTCTACAATGTTGATATGCCTATTGTTTCATTCGATTATGTGCCAATGTGAGGTGATCTTCCACTACTTGAACATGTAGTGAGCATAATTGTGAAATTACACCTCATTTTTCTTTCTTCATAATATTTTTCATGACAATAGAACTTATTATATTTCCTAGTTTCCCTGCAATACCTCGTAATTCAAATTCCTTTCCTTCCCAAATACATTTCAAGAAAAGTTCTAAAAAATCAAAAGCTATAGTCCCTAAGAATTGTAAACATTAAACTCCTAGTACAACATCAACACCACCCATTGGAATAGAAAGCATTGAACTATTCAATACATATTCCCCCATGGTTATCTTGATATTATGGCACTTTCAAGAGAAAATTATAACTGCTCCATTTGCAGCAATCACTTGATAGCCTGGTGCTAGATATAGGAAGAATTTCAATTCCTTGGCTATCTTATAATGAATAAATCTATGGGTACTACTCGAATCAATCAGAAATATTAAGTTTTTCTTCTTGATATTTCCTTCTAACTTGAGCGTTTAAGTGGTAATTCCTACAAATGCATTACAAGGTATGGTCGTATTAATTTATTTTTTCAGTATGGTTGGCTCTTAGTGTATATCATTTTCTTTTGAATTATCTTGTTCCTTTTCTTCCTCCTCTTCACAATCTATGTAAATTAATTTCTTCTCAACACATTTATGACCTTTAGTGTATTTGATATCACAACTGTAACATAGCCCTTTTTCTCTTTCTTCTTCCAACTGTTGTGGTGTTAATATTAGAGGTTTTTGAAGGCTGGTTGTAGAAACACTTCCATATTTATTATTAGGTCCCTATATTACTACTATAGTCCCTTATTGTTGTTAGTGTAGCCCCCTTATTGTTATTGGTGTAACCCTCTATTCCCCATATTGTTATTATTGTGCCTGATAAAATCCCACTACTGTTATTGTTGGCCCTTACATTATTATCGTCAGGTCGGTTAGGATGATATTGTCACCCCATGGACTTCTATATATAGAAAGGAGGTTTAGTTATTTGTATGATCCAATAATTGTTCATTTATGTAATCTAATAGAGGTTTCCCCCCTCGAAGAGGCTAATTTCTAAGTCATTTATCTATCTTTTCTTCTATTTTGTGAGTTGGTTTCATAAAATTTAGTATATGAGCTTTGGATTCTAGAGTTTTGGTGCTACAAACAAATCATCATGGAATTTTCGCTATAGTGTTTTTTTACGAAGTTTCAGATGTTGAAAAAAAACCCATTTGCACTGCAATTCGGAGGAACTTTTGTTGGACATTGATTTCAACGCTCCCCATGTGTTTTGCGACATGGAATAACCACCTCTCGTGGATCCTATTCTGGGTTCAACGCTCCCAATTAAATTGTTTCCTATACCCAGCACCAGAGTGTCAAGTGATGGTTTAAAATCTAGGAACTATAAATTTCTCTCGAAAGTGCCATAATATCAATCTAACCATGGGAAAATATGTATTGAATAGTCCAATTCTTTCCATTCCAATGAGAGGTGTTGATGCTGTACTAGGAGTACAATGGTTACGATCTTAGGGGATGGTAGCCTTTAATTTTCAAAAACGTTTCTTCAAATTTTTTTAGAAGGGAAAGGAATTTGAATTGAGGGGTATCACAAGGAATCCATGAAAGATAATAAGCTCTAAATTCATGAAAAATATTACCAGGATAGAACAATGATGCAAAATTATGCTCACTAGAAGTTCCAACATCAAAATCATCTATTTCTCCAGATCTCCAAAATCCTTGGACAATCATTCCAAGGTGTTTGAAACTCCTAAAGGATTCCCACCTATTCGTGATCATGATCATGATAGTCATTTGATTCCATGAAGTGTTCCTCCAAAAATCGTTCCTTACAAACATCCTTATGTCAAAAAGAGTGAAATTGAACATATGATAGCAGAAATGCTAGAGGTTGGTATAATTAAACATAGTCAAAGTTATTTCTCTGCTCCAGTAGTATTGGTGCACAAGAAGGATGGATCATGGTGCATGTGTCTGGATTATAGGGAGCTCAATAACCTCACTATTAAAGATAAATTTCTAATTCATGTGATTGATGAATTATTGGATGAATTACATGGAGAAATTTATTCCACCAAGTTGGATGTCTATTGAGGATATCATAAAATTAGAATGAATACTAAAGTCATTCTGAAAAAAACATTTCGAACTCATGAGGGTCATTATGAATTTTCAGGTCATGCCTTTTTGCCTTACCAATGCACCTTCCACATTTCAAGGGTTGAAGAATTCCATTTTCAAAACTTTCCTTAAAAAAATTGTGTTAGTATTTTTTGATAATACACTAATCTACAACAGTTCTTGGAAGGATCATGTTCAACATGTTGATAGGGTTCTCAAACTATTTGAGGAGAAACAATTATATGCAAAAACCTCCAAATTTTTCTTTGAAGTAAAAGAGGTGGAATATGTGGGTCATATTTTATGTGAGGAGGGTGTTAAGGTAGACCCTAACAAAATTAAATCCATTAAGGAATGGAAATTCCCCACAACCATAAAGTAGTTTCAAGGATTTCTCAGGTTAACATGGTATTATCACAAGCTTTTTTAAGAATGACAGGGGAATAGTAGCACCTATAACAACATTATTGAAGAAATATGCATTTTCGTGGATTCTTGAAGAAACTAAGGCCTTTGAAAATCTTAATGTATAAATTCCACCAATGGATTCAATCTGATCATGTAGTGTACTAAAACAAGATACTGAATCCTTCTACAATATTTGTGGAATATAAATCATGATCGCTCAATCACATTCAAGCAAGAAAAAGAAGTAAATGAATCACACAACACAATATTCTCCTTGGGAAAGAAACCTCTCAAAACCCCTCCATTTTTATTGTATAATAAACCAAGGAATCATGAAACAATACAATCCATGTGTGCTCGCCATAACCTCATACACTCTACGAATTGTCTCACACTGATCTAGGAAAAATTGGACCAATACATAGCCGATTTCTTGCCTATCCTCAGCTTGCCTTTCTCACACAATCCCTAGGAAAGATAATTCCTATTAAATAGGAATTCCAGCCTTCCTTGGCTATGAAATCCATCATCGGTTTCCTGTCTCTTTATAACTGCACCTTATTAGTTCGCTAAAAATATAACTAATATTTTACTTTCCTTTAACCTTTGTCTCAACTAGGTCATCATCAGAATTGAAATGAATGCAACTATTAATAGTGAATCATTAGTTACTTGGTAGATCACTTCTTCTGAATTAAATCTATTTTATTTTACTTGATCTTCCACTAGCTCATCAATCAGTTAGAATTAGTTAAACTGATTTTAACTCAATTAATTTGAGTTAATTGATTTCACTCACACCACACTAGTGCTACAACTACAACTGGACCTTGTAAATAATATAATCACTCTAGATGTGTATCCTTTGACCCTCAACTAAAAATTCTTGAGCTAACTATTTATATCACACTTATTTAAGTATTAAAAGTTTTTATGGGATAAGATTACTATTTATTTTCCAATTTATTTAAAAATTGGTCGCCACATTAGCACTAATGTGTCATTGAGTTCCTCACTCATGTGTGACTTAGAATCCCACACTAGTATGTGGTGCATTTTCTTGTTGAGTTTAACACTCCCTCTCAACAAGAAATGGATTGTATGCTACATCAATCCTGCCTCAGTGGTATTCAAATTTTCTCTTAACAAGTGCCTTCATCAAGACATATGCATCCTGATTCTCCATGGGAACGTATTGAAAAAACATCATGCGTCTATAAACACAATTTCTAAGATGATGGTACCATATGTAAATATTCTTGGACATGTCATGGAATACCAGATTAACCAAGAGTTTTATGAAACTCTAGTTATCACAATGTATCATCGTCAGATCCATCTGATGACCAAAAAAACCAACAAGTATTTTTCTCATCCAGATGGCTTCACATGTAGCTTGACTAGCTTACATGTACTCTTCCTCGGCTGAACTGAGTGCATTTGATCTTTGCTTCCAGTTGTACCAATAAAATAATGACGATCCTAAGTTGAAGATGCCCCCTGATGTGTTCTTACTATTTGATGGACTACTTGCCCAATACGCATCGGTGAAGCCTTGAAGCTTCACTCCCTCTATCCATGTGTACTATATTCCATACTCTATAGTGCCCTTGCGATATCTCAAACCATGCTTCCCCGCCTTCCAAAAGATCTTGGTAGGTTTAACCATATCTTCAATAAGTTGGTTAACAGTGTAGCATATGTAAGGTGGTGTGTTCACACAATACATATGATAACTCACAAGCTACCTATAAAAAGTAGCATGCACTACTTCACCTGAAGTAGCATCCTCCTTCCTCCAGTTTCCTGCAAGAGGAGTCTCCATGTGTTTGCTTCCCTCCATGTGGAACTTCCATAGAATCTCCTTGGCATACTTTCCCTAAGATGCAAATATCTCCCCATCTCTTCGCCATATTTCCAAACCAAGGAAATAGTGCAAGAGCCCCATGTCCTTCATCTTAAAATCTCTTGCAAGATCCTATTTGCACGAAGTTATGAGTTTCTCATCACCTGTCAATACCAAATCATCAACATAAAATACAATAATCAAAATATTACTATAAACCACAATATTATATAGCTTTTCATCTGCTTCACTCTTTGTGAATCCCAAGCTAGTGAAATAGCTATCAATCGTGGTGCACTAGGCATGAGGTGCTTGCTTCAACCCATACAGTGCTCTCTTGAGTCTGCATACATGTGACTCCCTATCAAAGGTCTCAAAAACTTCTGGATGCTTAATGTACACGAAATCCTCAATAACTCCATTGAGAAAGGTTGTATTTACGTCCATATGATGCATCTTCCACCCCATATGCGTTGAGAGTGCAAGGATGGATTTAATAGATGAGTACCTTACAAGAAATGCAAAAGTCTCCTAATAGTCAATCCCCTATACCTGTGAGAATCCTCAGGCCACAAATATAGCCTTGTATTTCTCCACACTCCAATATTTTTCTTGATTCACCTTGTAGATCCACCTGGATGCAACCACTGACTTCCCCACTGGTCTTGGGACCACTTACCGTGCACTATTTATGATAATGGATTCATACTCCTCAACCATGGCATCAACCCATGTTGGTTTTTTCACTGCTTCCTCGAAAGAGGATGCTTCTGTTACAATACACTCACTCATAAGATGCATGTGTCAAGTATAACTATATGGGGACCTTCTCTGCTTGCATTGTGATGTAGGTTCACCTACATGCTCTGTAGCATCTAGCATCAATTTTTAAGACTCTTTGGTGTGCTTCCTACCATTTCTGCTGGATGGCTCTACATGAGTGGTTCATCCTTTGGATCTAAGAGTTCCTCATCTACATGAAATTCAAGGGACAATCACATGTCTTTTTCCTCATCAAATTTAACGTCTCTCCTAGCAATTGTCATCCTATTAGCCAGAAAATACACCCGATAGTTGTTGAGAGTATTAGTGTACTCCAAAAATATCCCAACCTCTGATGTTGGTTCTAGATTCTTCCTAGCATATTTTATGAAATGGCAATAGACATATGAGCCAAAAATTAAAATATAAAATATTTGGTTCCTTACCTAAAAACACCTTCTCTGGTACTCATGCCAAGTATCTGACGAGGACTACGGTTCTTCAGAAATACCATTGTATTGCATGCCTTTGCCCACAGATGCAATAGTAAGCCCTAATCATGTACCATAGCTCATGCTACTCAAAAAAAAATTCCGTTCTTTCTTTCTGCAACCCAAGTCCGTTGTGGGTTATGAGGTGCAATCAATTCTCTTTGAATTCCTTCTTTGGCACATAATTTCTTAAATTTATTATAGATATACTCACCACCATTGTCACTCCTTAGAACCTTCACCTTTTTCCCTGTATCTTTCTCTACCAGTGCTTTGACCTCACAAAACTTAGAGAATGTCTGATATTTCTTCTACAAAAAGAAGATCCAACACTTTCTAGAATAATCATAAACAAAAATCACTTAATACCTGTGCTTTTCTGTGGAAGGTGTAGAGACTGGTACATACATATATGAGTGAACTCTCTTAAGGATTCTCGGTGCTTGGTTCTCCTTCTAATGAAAAATGGCTTTAGTATACTTCCCCATGGTACATCCCTTGCATGTGTATATATATGCAAGGGTACCCTTTGGAAGACCTATAGAAATCTACTGCATGATCCTCAAAGCACTATGGTGTAGATGTCCCAATCGTCTGTGCCATAAATAACCTATATCCCGACTGACCACTTAACTTACTTTACTATTCAAGGCTACGCAACCATCTACATCATGTTTGTAGAGGCTCATAACATGAAACCCAATCTCCTTTACCTATCCCATAGCTTTGTGATGAAGAGACACGTTTGCTTCACTCAAAACCACATCATATCCAAGATCATCCAACATAACAACTGAAACTAAATTATTTTTCAAGCCTGGTACATGCATGACGTCTTTTAATATGAGAGGTTTACCTAAATGTCTCTAGGAAGTAACTATACCAATCCTAGTAGTCTTATATCTCCCATCATCACCCATATCGATGTGAATCTGAAGATCCTTCTACTCAAAGCTACTAAAGAGTTATTTGTTTCCTGTCATGTGGAAATATGCTCCACTATCCAAGTACCACATAGATCCCATCACATTTGAGGACATGCATGCAATGAGAGAGAAGTACAATTCAAACTGTAAGGCCAAAGCTTCACCTGCTATAGCTCCTAGAGCCTTCTTGTTTTTCTTCTTCTTTTGTGGACAATTTGTGGCATAATGTCCATGATCATGATAGTGAAAAAATTTCACCTTTGACATGTCATGTTTATTGACTTATTTTCCAGTCTCAGATTCAGAATAGGGTTTCTTCCCCTTCCCCTTCTTTGTATTTCCATCGAAGGAAACATTTTCCTCATCATCAATCTTGGATGAGGATCCATCCCTGGTATTCTGTTGAAACTCTTCTTATACCAAATCTGACCATAGGTGCTCCAAATATGGTAACTTCTCCCTCCCATTCACATAGTCCTAGTAACCATGCTAGCTCTTGGGAAGGCTTGGAAGTGATAGGATCACCAAGTCATCATTAGCTACAACAATTCAAACACTTCCAAGCTCATCTCGACATTGAGTGAAACTTGGTCAAGTATTTCTCAATTGTGTCACCCTTCTCCATTTTGATTTTTCTGAGTTTGTCCTTGAGTGCCAATTTTTTATGGTCACTGCTTATTTGAAATATATTTATCAAGGCCTTCCACATAACATATGGATTTTCCTTTCCATGGATACTTGAGACAATATGATCTCAAAATCCCTCTCACAAGATCCTCCTTGTCTTTGCTACCTTCTTCTACCATGCATCAAGAAGTTGGGCATTTTATAATGCAACCTTGGGAATATCATTATATATGAATTCCTTCAACCCATTGTCCTCCAAAACTGCCTCCATCCTATCCTTCCATGAAATATAATTAAAACTACCCTCAAGTGCATATTTGAGTCTCAAGCCATTGAAATACATCTTGATTTGCTTCTAGCTCCAAAGAGAGTATCTGCAAATTTGAATACTGATCATCACAAAATCAAATTTTTCTCCACTATTGTGATTCCTGGCACTTTGATACCATGCATAAATTACACCAATGGATTCAATCTGATCATGAAATGTACTAAGATAAGAAATTGAATCCTTATACAATATTTGCAGAATATAAATTGTGATCGCTCAATGACATGCAAGCAGGAGAAAGAATTAAATCAATCACACAACACAAGATTTTCTATGGGTAAAAAAACTTCTCAAAACCCCTCCATATTTATTGTATAATCAACCAAGGAATCATGAAACAATACAATGCATGTGTGCTCACCACAACCTCATACACTCTACCAATTGTCTCACACTGATCTAGGAAAAATTGGACCAATACAAAGCCAATTTACTACCTCCCCTTAGCCTACCTTACTAATGAAATCCCTAGGAAAAATAATTCCTATTAAATAGAAATTCCAACCTTCCTTGACTGCGCAAGCCATCATGGGCTTCTTGTGGCTTTATAACTACACCTAGGCAGATCGTTGTTGGGCCATGGAAAATGTATGTTTTATATTTATATTAGCTTGATTTATCATCGAATTTCAAGTACTTATATTCATTTTTGGAATAATTATAGAATAAAATATTGTAAGAAATGGAAAAGGACCAATTATCCACAAATTGTGCTATTCTGGCATAAAAACTAACTTTCGCTGCTTGTTTGTTTGTATGAATCCAAATGGAACAACTATTGTTCAAACGATGGGACAACAGTGACCAAGAAATGAAAAGAAGACCATGTCTTGCTCAGATGGGCAAGAGGAAAACTAGGAGGACCGAGTTTAATTTATAAGGTAATCTGATTGAAAATTGTGAAATCATCAAGATCTCCTAATCCAGAGGATTCATTCTCATTCGCTTATTTTCCTTTAGATTATATAAAGAGGATATGTGAAATAGAATGACACTTTTAACCCGGAAGCTATAATTGATATTTCAACATCATCACTGAGAGAGACTAATTACATTGTGGTGATGTTGTATTTTTATTATTGAATTTAATGTGGAAGCTAGTATTTTCTTTGTAATCACATTATGAGTATCTTTTGGAGACCTTTGGAGACACTAGGCTCAGTCACTAGGAGATCTACTTCTTCTCTTGTGTAGTATTCATTTCTTTTCCTTTTCACAATTATTCATTTCTTCTATCTCATATAATTATAGTTAATTAAACTACTGCTAGTATAGATCTTTATCATTTTCTTCTATTGTGAGATAACTTTTAGCTGTTGTCACTTTTATGCTTCTATGTTATCCCTTAATGAGTTTATCAGATTAGTTTAATATTTGCAATTCATTGTTATTTATTTTGAGTAATGTTATTGGAGATCTTCAGTGATCAGTTATTGTTATTTTCAGTTAAAAGTGTGAATATTGGATTGCTGTTAATTTTTGTAATCTCTGTTTTTCAATAGATAATTGTAAAGAAGTAATTCTTTGAGTGCAATTCTTTCAATTCATAAGTTAGATTCACTTTCTCTACAAATTAATTTAGCACATAATAAGATTCATGGTTTGTGATTGCTTCATGGTCCCCTCTTGATTGAACTTAGAGAATTAGAAAAGTAGTTATTGCAACGATTTAGCACCATTGATTGCTAGATAGCTTCTGATTTCACTCCGCACACACATTTCCAACATTCTTGAGACAAACAGATGAATCCTTGGTTGATGATTAATGTTGGCATTAGGATTGATTTTTATAAGTCACCTTTTTGCCCCAACATTTTGGAGTCTTTGCTGTGGAGAGTGTTAAATATTGATTTGTTTTTTTGAATTGGATTTTATTGCTATGAAGGATTTGGGTATTGAAAAAGAGAGGTAAGAACCTGCATGCCTGCAAGTAAACCACTTTCTCAAAGCCCACTTTCTAGCAGATGCATATAGAGTAGATAGAAATAAATGTTTTTTTATGAATGACTAGGAAGAAAAAAGTAGAAATAGATCCAAATCCACCTCCCAAATAAGCCAATTCCAAGGGGTCAGTGACCCTTGGATGGTCAACATTTATAGATGATATCATAAGAAAAGTAGAATCTTAGGCGTGAGTAGGACCTTGGATCACATCCGAAAAAATCTCTACTGTAATCCCTCAAGCAACAGGCTCACCATTGGCACCTAACGCTGAGATCCATAGCAGAACCAAAGGGTATAAATTGAGCTTTCAGGATTCCCAAAATTTGCATTCTAACCCTTCAAAAGAGAAAAATTCATGCAATTTGCAAGGAGAGGGAGAAACAAGTGGTGATGTAGGAGAAAATCTATAGTCACCAGAACCTGGATCTCCTAAGATCTCATTTAAAGAAATAATACCTGATATTCTAGATCAAGGTATTATTGTAATACCCCTTCCAAATATGTTTACCATTCCTGCCCAAATCAACTTTCCAAACTAAGAGATTCCTGAAGGTTATTGGCACATCTTTGACCAGATGGCTCAAAATCAACCACAATGACAAACATCAACATTGGAATATCCCATCATCGACCCATTTTCTAACGCTCCTATGAAATCCATTCCTTTGTAGAGCATCCCTAATTTCCATAGTTTAACGTTGGAAGATCCTAATTATTTCCTATTCTAATTTGATGTTTTATGTAGGGGTATGATTATAATACCGATCCCCAAAAGCTAAAACCGTTCCCTTCTACATTAAAGGGACCATCCTTGCGATGGTTTATGAGGATCGGTGGGAGAACTATTAACTCATGGGATCAAATGAAAACATATTTTCTCACTAAATACCAATATTACTATAGAACTAGAGACCTGAAAGATGAAATATTTAACATCACTGCAAAATATAATGAAACTTTAGAAGAATATGTTGAGTGATTCCAATATAATTTGCAAAGGTCCATTTATGTTTCCTTGTCTAAATATTTTTTTTAAGTAAATATCATAAAAGGAATGAAGGATGAATGGATAGAAGCATTAAATCTAATGGGGAATGGAGATATTTATCAGGAAAATTATGATGACATTATTCAAATATGTATTAGGTGCTCTCGAGGAAGTACGCGTGTCAGACCAACTGGATGAGATATTAATACCAAACATAACAAAGCTACTGGTGGTAATGTAACTCGGATAGAAATTGGCAAGATCTTAGAATATTTCAAAACCAATACCCTGGGCACCCTAATAAGACAGTTGGACATCTTGCAATCCAAGAAGAAACAAGCTATATCACAAAAGAATTTAGTTGTTTTCTTCCAGTGATGCCAAAAGAAACATAGTCAGAGGGAATGCCCGCTAGACACAGTCCAGACATATGTCATCAGCACTAAGTATCATGCCACTGAGCAGTGTCTATCACTTCCAGGATTAAAGGTATTTTTCAAAGAAGAAAAATAAGAGACAGAACCAATACACTTGATGGGCCAACATCGACAGTGACAAGCCCGACCCATATGTATGTAACAAGATCCTTATTTATTCTCTTCTTATCTATTATTTAATCTGCAAAAAAAATCTGGAATAAGATGGAAAGGCCAAGATTCACCTTTCTCCACTTGGAAACCTCAATATGTCATCCTAGCCAAAACAACCTTTTCCAAATGATGGTTGGCCAAATTCTACTCCTTTTTGGCAAAAAAATCCATTCCCATCCCAGTGGGTTGCGTCCATATCACAAAATCCAAATTGGTCCTTAAACTGGAAGCGATCCCTGGGAAAACTTAATCCACCTATGGTGATGGGTCCTCAACCTCAGCCGACTTCATCAGTTCTATATCCATTCCAGAAAAATCCTCAGCCTCTTATGCACCCACAACTTCCAGCCCAACCAAGTCCAAATCCTAATAATAGACTAGTTCAGCTGATATAGATTGTTGAAAATTCAGATCCTAAAATAAAGCCAATGGAATGCAATGAACTTAGGCTAAGATCGAGACGCATCATCATCCTTGAGGAAAATAAAAATCAACAATAGGATCAGATAGAAACACCTACCATAACTAAATCCTCGACTACGACTAATACATAAATAAAACAAGGAGAAGATATAGTTGAGGAGTAAGATCCTAAAAAACTTATCAGCACTTCTCCTCTGTTCTCTGAAATATTAATAATACCTAAACCAATTGTTTATCCAGACTTTGATCTCTTAGGGGAACTTAAAAATTTATGTATTAAAATTCCACTCCTCCATGCTATCAAATACATTCTCATTTATGCTAAAACGATTAAAGAGTTGTGTGTGAAAAATAATGTGAGGAAAACAAAAGATTCACCAAATTTCCATGTCATTGAGACCTTGTCTGATATCCTTTTAGGTAGGGGAATAACAGTAAAATACGAAGATCTAGGGAGTCCCATAGTCACAGTTAAAATATATGACCACTTTTTTCCAAAAATATTAGTTGATTTAGGTGTAGCCATTAACATCCTCATGGTAGAAGCATGCAAAACATGTGGTATCACAACTCTGTAATCGACCACCACCCTGCTGGAACTTTTTGATCATTCAGTAATTAAACTAGAAGGAACCTTACATGATATCATGGTTTCTATTAACTCATTGGAATACGCAGTCAATTTTCTAGTTATTAACCGAAGAAGTCGATTAGATGGATACCCTTTAATTTTGGGCGACCTTGGTTAGCAACAATCGATGCTTACATAGGTTGTCATATTGCATTAAGGGAATTTTGAGGTCTAAAATTGGCCTCTTAAGAAAAATGTTCAATAAAAATAATATTTATAAGAACCAATAGGATTCAAGATGATGATGTTAACCACAAGGGATGATTCACCATTTTTGGAGTAAAAAAATAAAAATATTAAAAATAATAAAATAATAAAACTACTTTTTCGACTCGTATTTTCAACTTATCTCCATAATTTTTTACTCAAAATTTGAGTGGGATTACTAATTAGATGAAAAAAATTATTCCTCATCCAACAAGTACCCATGTTGCATACTTTCAATGAACCTTGCTACACGAAAAATCAGAAATACGTGAAAAATGCAATTTCAATCATGTTTTTCATGTATTTCTCATTTTTCGTGTAGCAGGGTCCATAAAAAGTATGCAACATTGGTACTTATTGGATGAGGAATTAAATTCTGCATCGAATGAGTGTTTCTTCTCAAAATTTGAGTAAACCCATAGGGAGATAATTTGAAAATACGAGTTGAAAAATAGTTTTTTATTTTTTCTCTCTAAATTTTGATGATGTAATCAAATATTGTTTTATTATTTCTACTATTAATTTGTAATTTCCTTAGGAGGCCAATTTTAGACCTTAAAATTCCCCTAATGGGTAGTATGACCATTAGAAAGGGAAATAATGTAAAAAACCTTGTTTTATATCCCCCTGCTAAGCCAAGTCTGGCCATCCTGAAAAGTCATAAATGTCCACCTACATACCTGGAAGAAAAAACCCGTTCATCTCTTACAGTAGTAGAAGCGCTTGAGTTCAAGAATCAAATTAAAGATGATGTAATTAATAATTTTATGAATCAATCAACTATTGAGAAAAATGTGAAATGTGAAATGTTGAAATCAATTCTTGACAATGAAGCCTAGGAAGACCCTTTGAAAGATGTCGATGACCAACACATACCTACAGTTGATTTTCATAACAACATGCCTGTTGAGATTTAACTAGGAAATATTTTGAACATTAATGATAATTTGAAAAGTGAGCAACAACCAAAGCTCATCAAAATTTTACAAAAATATAAAGGGGAGTTTGCTTGGGATTACCTAGACATGAAGGGCATATATCCCCAATTGTGTACATATCACATCTACATCGAAAAGGATGCCCACCCTCTCCAAAAACCTCAACGAATATTAAATACGCACATCAAGGTCATCACAAAAGAAAAGTTACAAAAATTTTTGGACGTGAATTTCATTTATCCTATTTCGAACAGTAAGTGGGTCTCTTCGCTGGTGGTTGTTCCCAAAAACAATGGCAAGTGGTGAATCTTTGTGGATTAGAGGGAATTGATCAAAGCCATGTAGAAAGACCACTTCCCTCTTCCATTTATTGATCAATTCCTCAATAAATTGGTAGGAAAGTGATTATTTTATGTTCTTGATGGCTTTAATGACTATAATGAGATCCAAATTGCCCCTGAAGACCAAGACAAAGCTACCTTTACTTGCCCATGGGGTATGTTTTCTTACAGAGTGTTACCCTTTAGTTTATGCAATGCCCCAACTACATCTCAGTGGGCCATACTCAATATTTTTTCTGATCTGATAAATGAGGGACTTGAAGTCTACATGGATGACATCACCCCATATGGGGACGATTTCGACCAAGTGCTACAGACTTTAGAGAAATTTTTGGAATGATGCATCACTACAAGGTTGTGTTTAAGTAACGAAAAGTGTCACATGATGATGACATAAGGCCTAATCCTAGGACACTACATCTCTAAGGCTCGAATATAGGTAGACCCAACGAAAATAGAGGTAATTATTTTACTACCTACACCTTTCACTTAGATAGAGGTATGTAGTTTCCTTGGATATGCAAGTTACTATTTGTAGATTCATAAATAATTTTTCACTAATTACTGTGCCTTTGTAGTCTTTAATAGGAAATGCTGAAATCAGAGGGTCTAATAAATGTAACATTACTTTTAAATATTTGAAGAAACTAGTCTCGACTAATCCAGTATTGGGCAGACCCAATTGGGAGCTACCATTTCATATCTCTAAAAATGCATCTGATACAGCAATAGGTGTTGTCCTTGGGCACGAAGAGGATAAAAAGCCTTATGTTATTTACTATATTAGCAAAAATATTACTTATGTTGAACTCAATTATACAGTAACAGAAAATGAATTCTTAGCTTTCATTTATGCCATAAATAAATTTAGACATTATATAACATGCTACCAAATTTTTCTTTACATTGATCACTCTGCCATTAGCCAATAATCCAATCAGTAATGGGCGAGTGAACCGTTGGGTGTTACATTTATAGGAGTTTGATATTACCATTAAAGACCGTCCAGGAAAGGAAAACCCATCCTAGATTTTCTGTCATGGGTTCCTAAGACAAAGGATTCACTGGCTATGGAAGATCAATTCCCAAATGAACATATGTTTGTTGTAGCAGTTAAAGAACCATGGTACATGGATGTTGCAAATTATCTGACGGTAGGAAAACTGTGCAAGCACTTAACAACAAAGGAAAGGAAGTTGATTGTCCAGTGCAGCGCTCGATTTTATTGGATTGGTGGATTCCTTTTTCACATAGGAGTTGATATGAACATACGCAGATGCATTAAAGAATATGGAACCTACAACATCTTGAAGGCGTTCCATGACTATCCATGTGGCGAACACTTTGCAAATTTCAGAACAGGGCATAAATTACTTCAGATGGGCTATTACTGGCCCACTATTATTAAAGATTCCAAGAAATATGTCCAAGCCTGTGATAGCTGCCAGAGAATGGGTATTCCTGGTCAATTTGATGAAATTTCATTAAAACCACAATTGGTAATGGAATATTTTGAATGGTGGGCATTATATTTTTTTTTCCCATTCTATTCACCATCAAAACAAAAGGCTTATACACTGGTTGCTATAGACTATGTAACAAAGTGGGTAGAAATAGTAGCACTTCCAAGAGCTACAAAAGAAATTGTAACTAATTTTATTTTTAAATTATTTGTGCAATATGGCTTACCCATGGAAGTGATAACAGATGGGGGGGGGGGGGGGGCGAAATTTGTAGGACATAAGATTATAACCACTAGGTGAAATCACCATATCATACATAGGGTCACTTCTCCGTATCACCTAAAGGTGAACGGGCAGGTTGAAAGCACTAACAAAGTCATTGAGGCAATTTTGACCAAGATAGTTTCGACCCATCATCAGGACTGGGCTACTAAACTACGAAAGGCCTTGTTGGCTTATTGCATAACTTGGTGAGATACTACTAGATATTCCCCATACCAACTTTTATTTGGAAAATAACCTATTTTTTCTATCGAATTTGAAATAAATACTCTCAAAACAACCCAGGAAATGGGACTAGATGTGATAGAGGCACAAACTAAACAAATTCAAAAAATAAATGAATTTGATGAAGCTCGACTACTTTCTTTGCAATGCAGTGAAATTATTAAGCAGCAAAGGGCTAAGTGGCACAACAGTCTTATAAAAGTGAAGATGTTTATGGAAGGAGACTAGGAACTCATCTATTATTCCAAGTTCCAAGACATTCGGGGTAAATTAAAAACAAGGTGGCTTGGCACATGTGAAATTCAAGAGGTGCATAATAACGACACTCTAACTCTGACCACCATCGATGGGTCTGGCTCTTATTTTTGGGTGAATGGAAATTGGGTGTGTATTTATCATATACCACTCACCAAAGATTTGTTTTGCCAACAGGTACATGATGACCCACTATGAAAATATTAGACATGTGGAGTAATGACCTGGTAGCTTTACTTTCGTGAAAATCTACTTCTCTTAGAGTGTAAATAATGTATATATTTTTAATATTTGATTGTAATTTTCCATTTCTTTTAAGATAAGCATCACTGTGTGAATTTTTGGATTTTTTTTCTTTTGAAATAATCACTTATAATAATATGCATTTCTCTTACTACTCACTTGTGTCATAAGAAGATGTTGTTCAATCAATTGAAAAGCTATTGTTCAGAAAAATGAACAACTGCGATTTGTTTTTTTGGTGTGTTTTTGCTATTCAATAGACCAAAAATTTGTTGCTCAATAAATTGAAAAACTATTGTTCAAAATAAAGGAAAAACCGTGATTTATTTTTTGTGCGTTTTTCCTCTTTAATTGATTGAAGATTTGTTGTTTGATCAATTGAATAACTTCTTTTCAGAAAAACAAACAGCCACGATTTCTTTTTTTGATGTGTTTTTTTTTTATGTTCAATCGATTAAACAACTGTTATTTAATTAGTTGAACAACTGATGTTCATAAAAATGAACAACCGCAATTTCTTTTTCTGTGTTTAATAATTGTTGTTTAATAGAATGATCAGCTACTGTTCAATCAATTGAACAAATGTTGTTCAGAAAAATGAACAGCTGTTATTTTTTTGGGTTTGTTGACACCTTTTTTTTGCCATATTTTCTCTCACATTCTTTACTATGAAGATACTATTTATGGATTGGAAATTTGTACCCAATATAGAGGATAGAGAATGATATTAACAACATTATGATTTTTAAACCTTTGATGGGTATCTTTATTCCAGAAACTGACATGGTTCACCTATATAATGACTTGCTAAATATCTTCTCTTCAGACACATAAAATGATTCATTATATCAATACCATGCTGGTTTAATTTTCACACATTCAATTGACTATTCCCTTTTGTATGAAAATATAGGGACAAGGGCATAAATTTTATTGGCATTCTTTTACTTCTCACACCATCCCTAACTCTTAAGGAGTTAATGAGCCTCCCTCCATTGATAATGTGTATATGAAAATGTAATGCAAACATTTTTAGAGAGGATAGAGGGTCTCATCATGAGCCAACCTACCATGATCATAAGAATGTGACAAGTGAAATTCCCATAATGACCACCACACTAGGGAAATGTCCTTCCAGATAGTTAAACTATCAGAAGGAAAAAAGTTCTCATTACGAGCCAACCTTATCACTTTGTTATACCCTAGTAAATGGCACTGTGATTATCTAGTCACAATACTAGGACAGTGATCTATCTACAAAAAATGAACAAATAATTTAAGTCCTATATAGAGGATTGTTACTCAATTTTGGTGTTTAAAATCAACCCTGTTGAGGCTATGGATGCCTACTAGCAGTAGTCACTCTACTTATGGTATTGAAGTTTTATGTTATATTTCCAATTACCCTTTATCCCACAATCTCCTATTGATTCATCTCCAAAGATCAATTCATCATTTGAATATCGTTCATATCTATATTAACTGATATACATGGTAGACTATACTTTCATATGAATTATATCAATAATGTTCGATAAACTGAAATCAACAATCGTCATCATCTATCACGTTTCACAATCTTGTCATATCTTTCCATTAAAGGGAAAACATTTTCTCATAACGGTTATTTCTTTGTTTTACTCCTTTTTTCAGTCATTTCCTAACCATTTTTCATAATTTACACAACTTTGACTATTTCTTACCATATATATGCTACTCTAACCATTTTCTACTGCATTTATGAATTCCCACCTCCTTTCCTCCTTTTTCGTGCTCTATGGTTGTGGACGCCCTTTTATAATTGGAGGGGGGAAGGTAGGCATAATGGAACAACATGCGATATAATTAATAAACTCCACTGAAACGTATTGATGTGACAAATAATATGATGGCTATTATATCAAAATAAAAAACTTCAAAGCATTGTATGAATTTTAGTGGTGTTGTTCTAAACTGAAAAAACTGTAAGAAGTGCATGTAGAAGTGTGAATTTTTCTCCTAAAGAATTACAATCATGGGCGGAAAATGTATTTGCAGTGAACCCATAGTACTCTGATTAACAGAACAGGCTCACATAGTTTTTGAGTGTGCTGGTTGGCTTGAATATTTGGCCAAATTACAAGGATTACACATTTAGCATTGGAGTTCCTACAAAACCTATAGGGAAGACACACAATTATAAGAGGCATAAATATAACAGTGTCTGAAGAAATCCTAACCGAGGTTTCCGGACTTCCAGCAGAAGTCAAAAGGTGGGTAGATAAGAAATTTTTGTTGCATGACACAGTTGCAGTATTTCAGGACCTAGATAAGCAATTGGTTTGCAAAGGAAAATGAATTCACCTTGCATCTATAAAGGAGCCATCGAGATAATTGGAAACCAATATTCAGAGGTAGATCACTTGTGATGGACGTTAAGACGTGGTAAAATCTGGACAACTTAAATTGCTAGCCATACTTAAAGAGAAAATTATAGTTAACTTGCCATTATTTTTGAACTATTTATTGTGTGATATTTCTAGACGGGTTAGGAAGGCTAAAGATCCACATACTATTATCAGCCACCATGGCTTGATCAAGTTAATTATCATCCATGACTTAGCCCAACAAAAATTGACATTGAATAAATTTTTAAACTCTGCCCCTCCAGAAGAAAATCCAGATACAAAGACAGGGATAGATGGTATAAACATTGATAAAAATAATACTTAAAATAGAGAATAGAAGTGAAAATTCCAAAAATAGAAAGAAAAAGGAAGAATCCTTCCTTGGCCTTTAGCCCTATAAAATAAAGATGCTCTGTGAGGATAAGCTCACGACAACATGCCCCAATTCTGACAAATGAGGCAGGGCTATCTCATACACCCCCTTTAAGCCCACAAAGTGATTATCTATAGTAATATTAGGAAGAAATGGCTCGAGTATTGGAGAATTTGGGTCCACTCTATGAAGAGAGGGACCAATCTGGACACTCTAAAGGAAAAAATCTTGACCAATCTATCTCTGCTATAAATTCTAGCCATACTAAAATCTTTCCATCCACTGAAGAGATGGGAGATTTGCAGGACTTGAGGGAACCAATTCCCTCTGAAAATAAATACCCTGAGGTAGAAACCCATCGAGAGGAAGATTTTAAACCCGAGAATTAGTTGGGAGATACTGTCCCATTAGAACATGATGTTGATGTTGGCACAACCCCTCTTGTTCCTGAAAGAGATACTATCCCATTATAACTTGATCTTGATGTTTTTATAGCCCCTGTTGTCCCTAAAAAAGATATTGTCTCCTTAGAACATGATTTTGATTTTCGTAGAATCCCTCTTGTGCCTGGAAGTCATACTGTCCCACTAGAGCATGAATTTGATATTGGTATGGCTCCTCCTGAGCCTCAAAGAGACATTGTGCCCTCTCCAACTAAAAAATCCATGAAGGAGAAGAAATCAGATAAGGCCAGATTGAGGAAGTTGAGTAAGAAGTACATAAAATTGAAGAAAATGGTCAAACAATTAAGGCAATGATTAAAGGAAGCAAACAAGGCCTGGAAGCTAAAAGTAAAAATGGAAATTGTTGAAACCCAAACAGAGCAATGCTACACCGACGTTATGGGAACAAAAATAGAACCATGTTGTACAGAGGATATTGACACTCAAACTGAACAACCTTGTGTTTTTTCAATAGATACCCAAACAACTTTCCTATGGATTCTATGGATGTTTCTTTTCAAACAAATTTCGAGGAGAATTTCTAGACCAATCACTGTATTTCCCAAGATTCTGCTGAAAGTGTTATGCTAATTGATTTAGTACAAACACATGGCAATGAAACATAGATAGAGGAAACACCTCACTATAGTCCTATGGTAAGAGAGGCTATTATTTTGAAACTACATAATGAATTGACATAGAATCAGCAAGTACTGGTTCAATATAAGAAATAAGTGGTGACCTTACAGATACACCAGGAGTTGAGAAAGAATTCGATACACTCATTTCAATTGAAGATGAAACTTTCACCAGTCTCAAAGGTGAGTAGGAGAAAGTGAAGAGAATGCAAACCCACTTGCAGAAAGCCAAGGAACAAACTGAAACCATATGTTCTATTTACTTTGATGTTTTATCTTTCCATTCACCTACCACTAACTATACATTATTCTTGTTGGAAATATATTTATTTTGGAATATTAAAGCTATGAGGGCTGGAAAGAAAGTTTAATTTAAAACCACTGCAGAATTCATCCAATGCTGTTAGGAAAAAAATGAGAAGGTAACACACCTTCTATGTGAACTATATTTGCACAATTTTTTCTTGGAGGATGAAAGGGATGCCAATCCCAGTCCCTTTATTAGAGATATTCAATTCTAATATTTCCTCTCTTTTGCTAAAAACAAGCTTAAATGGGCTAAGGCCTATAACATTTTCATAAATATGGAGCATGGTTTGGATCTATGGTTAAGAGGAGAACCCACAAAACCTTGCATCGTTTCACCCAACAAAAATGATTCATGAAACAAGAGGGAGCTATGGCTAAATTATGACCACTACATAACGATATTGTATAGGTAGCAAGGGAGTATTTCTGGGACATTAGGTAAGGATATTTGTTGGAAGAAAAGCAAGTATGGAAGGCTTCCACTAATAATTTCAAGAACCGGGAGCCATTTGGTTATAGAAACTTTAAATTTTCTTCTGCTAGCCTAAACATGTACATTAATATAATCCTATGCATGTGCCCTACCTAGATAGGATGTCATTAGAAGTGTCCTATTTTATGGTATCCCCCTGAAGGATATTACCATGACTATGATTTTCCAGAATGTCATGTGAACCAGTACTTTGCAATAATCAAATAGAAAAATGGTTTTAGGCTATATAAGGAATAAGTTTACCCTGCTTATTCTTTGACACAACTACACCTCAACCATCTTATTGCATGAGGACATGAAAAAAGGTAAGTAGGGGAGTATGTTGGGCCATGGAAAAGGTATGTTTTATCTTCATATTAGCTTGATTTATCATTGAATTTCATGTACTTATCTTCATTTTTGGAATAAATCTAGAAGAAAATATTGTGAAAAATGGAAAAGACCAATTATCCACAAATTGTGCGATTTTGGCATGAAAACTAACTTTCTCTTGCTTTTTGTGTGCAGGAATCCAAATGGAACCATTGTTGTTCAATCGATGGGGCATAAGTGGCCAAGAAATGGAAATAATACCATGTCTTACTCATACAGGCCAACAAAAGACTAGGATGATTGAGTTTATTTTATAAGGAAATCTTATTGACAGTTGTTAAATCCTCAGGATCTCCTCATCTCGAGGATTCATTCTCACATGTTTGTTTTCATTTAGATTATATAAAGTCGATAGGTGAAATAGAATGAGAATTTTAACCTTGAAGCTATCATTTATATTTTGACTTTCTTATTGAGATAGAGTAATTAAATTGTGGTGATGTTGTATTTTTCTTATTGAATTTAATGAGAAAGACAATGTTTCATTCATAATCACATTCTGAGTATCTTTTGGCAGTGACTTCTGGAGACTGTGGGCCTGGTCACTAGGAGATCTACTATTTTTCTTGTGTCATATTCTTTTCTCTTCCTTTTCACAATTATTAATTTATGATATCTCATAGAATTACAATTAGTTTAATTGTTGTTAGTATAGATCTTTATGATTTTCTTCTACTTTGAGATTATTTTCAGCTCTTCTACTTTTATGCTTGCATGTGATCCCTTAATGAGTTTATCATATTAGCTTAAGCATTTCAATTGATTGATGTTTCTTCTAAGTAATGGTATTGGAAACCTTGAGTGATCAGCTATTATTATTTTCAGTTAAAAGTGTGAATATTGGACTACTATTCATTTCTATAATCTCTCTGTTTCAATATATCATTTTTAAGTAGTAATTCTTTGAGTGAAATTCTTGAAATTCACAAGTTAGATTCAGTTTCTCTACAAATTAATTGAAGATATATTAAGATTCATGGTTTGTAATTGCTTCAAGGTTTTCTTTTGATTGAACTTCGAGAATTAGAAAAGTAGTTATTGCAACGATTTAGCACCATTGATTCCTAGATAGCTTCTGATTTCACTCCACACACACAGTGCCAAAACTCTTGAAACAAACAGATGAATCCTTGGTTGATTGCTAATGTAGGAATTATGATTGATTTTTATAAGTTACCTTTTTGCACCAACAATCACTACAAATACAATTGATAGTTTACTTTCCTTTAACCTTTGTCTCAACTGAGTCATCATCAGAATTGACATGCATGCAACCATTAATAGTGAATCATCAGTTACTTGTTAGATAACTACTTGTGAATTAAATCTATTTTAATTCACTTGATCTTCCGCTATCTCATCAATCAGTTATAACTACTTAAACTGATTTTAACTCAATTAATTTGAGTTGATTGATTGCACTAACACCACACTAGTGCTAAAACTGTAACTCGACATTATAAATAATAGAATCACTCTACATGCCTATCCTTTGACACTCAACTTGAAATTCTTGAGCTAGATAAATATATCACACTTAGTTAAACATTACAAGTTGTTATGAGATAAGATTAAAATTTGTTTTCGAATTTATTTAAAAATTGGTAGCCCACATTAGCACTAATGTGTCATTGAATTCCTCACTCTTATGGGACCTAGAATCCCACACTAGTATGTGGTGCATTTTCTTGTTAAATTTCAACTCTTAAAGAGGAAATGTGCCAAGCACGAGTCTTAGCTATGGCAGACTTCACAACAACCTTTATTGTGGAATGTGATGCCTCAAGAAATGGAATTGGTATTAGTTTAATGCAAGAAGGAAGACCCATTTCTTTTGAAAGTTTCCCAATAAAAGGAACGTATTTACATAAATATATTTATGAGAATGAAATGCTGGCAATACTACATGCACTAAAGAAATGTCGAGCTTACCTAATGGAAAGATATTTCAAGGTAAAAGCTGATCAGGATAGTCTTAAATACTTGTTGGAAAAAAACCTATCTTCAGAAGAGAAACAAAAATGGGTCACAAAGATGTTGGGTTATGATTTTGAAATCATCTATAGAAAATGGAAGCTAAATGTTATTGTAGATGCACTCTCAAGAAAGGATCAGGAAGCAAAAGCATTTATTTGTGCCTTTTCTATTATCCAAGAAGATTAGATAACTTAAACAAGGGAGGAATGGAAGAATAATGCATAAATGTGTAGAATCATTCAAAAATTTCAGCAAGATCATAGTACATCTGATACATTTAGTTGGAAAAATGATTCCTTATGGCACAAAGATCGCTTATATATTTGTAAAAATTCCCAGTTAAAACAAAATATTCTTTTGGAATTGCACACCTCTCCCTTAGGAGGACACTCATGATTTATAAAAACTTAACACATTGTGAAGAAATAATTTTTCTGGGATGGCCTTAAACCTAATATTCAAAATTTTCTGGCATAATGTTTGGTTTTCCAGCAAAATAAAGTTGACATAATTAAGATCCCGTGTCTTCTACAACCTTTATCCATTCCAATTCAACATTGGGAGAAGGTTTCAATGGATTTTATCACAGGTTTACCTAAGTCCAAAGGAAATATTGTTTTCATGATGGTAGTTGGTAGACTTATCAAGTATGCACACTTTTGTGCATTATCTTATCCATTTGAAGCGAGTACAGTTGCTACTGCATTTATGGAAACAATTCAAAAGCTACATGGAAATCCAAATATTATTTTAAGCGGCAAAGATCCCATTTTCACTGGAAATTTTTCGATGGAATTACTTTCTTGTTTGCGTAATGAACTAGCTCATACCTCATCTTATCATCCTAAATTTGATGGGAAAAATGTGATAGTTTAAAATGTTTGGAAGGGTATCTTCATTTATTTGAATCTGATAAGGAAACATAATGGGTGAAGTGGTTACCTCTGGCTGAATGGTGTTATAAAACTTCCTTCCACACTGTAGCAAAAATGACACCATTTATGGCACTTTATGGATATCATCCACCATCCATCACATCATCTTTAAGAGAAAATTGTAGGGTTCAAGCCGTGGAATATCACATCGAGCATCAAAAACAAGTTCTCCAACTCTTAAAGGATAAAATAATTTGGCACAAAATCGAATGAAACAGTAGGCAGATCAACATCACAACGAGTATGGTCCTTACAATTTGTTGCAAAAGATTGGTACTATGGAATACAAATTGGGGCTTCCTTCATCTTCCTGAGTGCACCCAGTTTTCCATGTTTCATGCTTAAAGAAGGTTATAGGTCATAAAATTCCAGTTCAAACAATATGGCCACAACTTGATGAGGAAGGAATAACCATATTGGAACTAGAAGAAACCATGGAAAAAAGAACTTGATAGCTACAAAAGAAATGAATTTCAGAGTATCCCATCAAGTGGAAGAAATTACCCACTAAATATTTGACATGGGAGGACAAGAATTTTATACAAAATCATCGATGACTAATCAAGTGTTGAGGAAAACACTTTTTTTAAGGAGAGGAGCATGTTAGGTTCCTATATTACTAGTGTAGTCCCTTATTGTTGTTACTGTAGCCCCCTTATTGTTATTGTTGCGCTTCTATATTCCATATATTGTTATTATTATGTCCCATAAAATCCCACTATTGTTATTTTTGTGCCCTTAGATTCTTATTGTTAGGCTGGCTAGGATTACGTTGTGACCCCAGGGAGTCCTATATATAGAAAGAAGGTTGTGTCATTTGTATAATCTAATAATTGTTCATTTTTATAACATAATCGAGGTTTCCCCCTCGAAGAAAATTATTTGTAAGTCGTTGATCCATATTTTCTTCTATTTTCTAAGCTAGTTTCATAACATTTATAGTTGTGAGTGATAGAATTCCTTTACGAGATGAGTTTTCTTTCAATTGTTCTTGAAAACCTGAATTCCTTCTCGAATGAATCAGGTTCCCAAAGGGGAACCTCTTATCGAATGTTATTCTTTAAATTCTGTATGAATAAATGAATCATATGATCCTCTGGACTATCTGCTAGCCTCATATTCAATTTTTGGAAGTCCTTCATGTGCTTTACCATTGAGCTCTTTTTTTTGAGATTTATCAATTGATTAAAGAAGGTATTTATCTTTGTATCATCATAATGTGCTATCATTTCCTTTGTAAAAAATTACCAAGTTACAAGTGGTTTACGAGAACAAGGTCAAATCTACTAAACAAAATGCTTTTTTTCTAAATATAAAGTTGCAATGCATACCTTTTGTCTATGTTGCACATTATGGAGCTCAAAGTATTGCGTCATTTGTAGTATCCATATTATCAAATCCTTGTCATCAAAATTCCTCATATAGATCTTTGGAATATGGTGAGTCTTAAATCAAACATTAGAGTCTATTAAATCATGATTAACATTTTTTTCTTCTCATCATGAGTTTCATCTGTTATACCATTTTTTTGGTCATCTAACCTATTATTATTAGATGAACCCAAGTACACCATGTAAGACCAATTTTACCCCAAGTAAAATTGCTTTCATCACATAAAATAACTTATTTGGTCATTTTCAACCCAAAACAAAGCAATTAATTAAATAAATCTTTATTTATTTAATTATTTCCCAAGAACAAGTTATTTAAATCATTATTTAAATAATATTCTTAGTTAAATTTGACTAAATCATCCATAAATAATCAAATAAACCATTATTTATTCCCATCATTCCCCTAAAATGATAAATAAATCATTTATTTATTTATTATTTATAAATAAAGGAATTGACCAAAGTCAAGAACCCTTTTCCCTCCAACAAAAATAATAAAATATTCCTAAAAGGTGCTTCTAGAATTCGATTAATAATATTTTATTCATGCACCGAATTCTAGACCGGCGCAATATTTTGTTATAAATAGGGAGGTTTTCCCCATTCATTAACCACCTTCATTGCATTAGATCACTCTAGATCTTCTCTTGGTCACCATTTTCCATTTTTTCTTTGTGAACTCCCATTGAGTTCTATGTTTGCTTTTCCACATCCATAAGAGAGAGAAATGCTAGATCTAAAACACTGAGGACTTCCAAGAACCCATCCCACTGAGGAGAACCAGAAAACACCTTTCTTGTTTTCCTCTCAGGTGCCCCATTCTTTAATATAATACAAAATTATTTCATATACATTCTTCTTGTCTTGTTCATTGGATCTATGGAGCTATGTTATTTTTTATCTGCTTAATATCTTTTGTGCTTAGATCTGAATTTGTGCAGCAATATTAAAGGTATTTTGCAGCCATAATTGATGTTAGGACTATTTGTTATGCATAGCTAAAGTGATATTTTACGACGAAATATTCATACTAACAATTGGCGACTCCACATGGGTTTTCTTTTGCGACCACTGTCGTTTTATCTATTCCTGCATATCCAGCTGTTTCAGACCCTAGAGTTTCTATTCCATTTTTTGTTTTTCCTATTTTTATGGTGATTTTCACCCCTAAAACCATTTAACCAGTCAAATTTTTAACTTCCGTGTGTTTCTGGCCTTATTGTGCAGGTGACAGACATCAGTCGCAGCTAAGACGACAAAATTTTTCTGAAATCTGCTGCCGAGACAGCCGGATCTGCAGGTCACACTTATTGGCCCAAAAAGTGCGACCTGAGCCTCAGGATGCAATTTTCTACCCCAAACCTGCAACCTGGACTGAAAACAGGTCAGAACCTGCGACCTGCACTTTTTCTACAAATTTTTCAGCACTTTTTCTGGGTTTGTCTGAAGCTTCTGTCAGGGTTTTCCAGGCTTTGTCTCTACCCGTTTGGACCTATTTCTGATCTACATCACTCACCTAAGAGGGAATCTTTCCCCTTAGGACTCTCGTACCCTCCACTTCTTGTGGATGAGTCTTTACTGTTTCAGAAGTCTGAATTTCTAGAGTTTCAGCCCTCTTTTTCTCAGATCTGATACCTCCTTTTCATATCCCTTTTAGATCAGCTCTTCTCCCTCTCAAAACCGTCTCATCTCATTTTGTTTGGGTTCATTTCTAAGGCCACTGCCTTGTCTCTCCTATCTTTAGCTGATCTCTCCCTTTTTAGTAGCAACCTTGCCTCTGCCTCTTTGCTGTTCTCTGCACCACTTTTCAGCAGATTCACCCTTTGGATCCCAGTCCCTCTGGACCTTAGATCCATTGGCATATTTTAGTGTGCTTTTCCTGGTTTCTTCCCTCTCGTAGACTAGTTTTAAGAGACCCGCCTTTTTGGGTTAGATTGTTGCATTATTAGTTGTTAATTTTCTATTCTTTCAGTCTTATTTACTGTAGATTTATTTTCCATTACGCAACACACCTTTTCTTTTACTCTCAAAACGTATGGGTTTAAACAATTAAAATTAACACACACCACACACTGACCCTAAGAGAAGAAGCACCTGGCTAACACTACCTGGCAAAGACTTTAAAATCAATTGTCACTGCACCTCTCTACCCTTGACCTCACTTGATTTTGTCCCCTCTTGCCCTCGTCGGTTTATCTTCTTCCTGTCATCATTGCACCCCCAAGGCGCTGCTCCTGGAGAATTCTTGGCCTTCATCATCAGTTTCCGCTTGGACGACTTCCTCCTTCCCGTCGTCATCGAGTCAGTCTTCCCCTGAGTCCACACTCTGACTCCTCTTCTAATTTTTTAGGTTCTCCCCCTACTTCTGGTTCCCCCTCTTTTCCCTTCACCATGTTTCATTCTGGACCTAGCCCTAACCCCAGTTCTACCACCGGGTCCATTTCCAGTGGAACCACTATGGGACCTACCTTGACTGCCCCATTACTCCCTTATATGGCTGGCCTCAGTCTCCCCGACTTCAATCAGCTGATTAATGATCCCATTCGCCACGATGTGAGTTGGCCTGCTATGCCAACCAAGCTCCCCTCTGACATTCCCAAGTTCGAAGGCCTTGCTAGAAAAGATCCCTCTAACCATATCCGCTCTTTCCACATGTGGTGCTCCTCTAATTCCATCACCGATGACTCCATCCGTCTTCGATTATTCCAATGCACGCTTACAGGTGACACTTCTAAATGGTATGTTGAATAGGCCACCTCCTCCCACACCACTTTTGTGACCATTTCCCAAGCCTTTTTAGCCTACTTCCAGCTCCCCCTCCGATACGACACTGGTACCGAGCTTTTAACCTCTTTCCATCAATCCTCTTCGACCCGCCTTTCTTCTCATGTCCAAGAATTGCGGCGATGATGGAGCTTGTGCCGTGCTTCCCCCTTTGAAGATCAGGTTTACATGGACTAGTTCCTTCGCTGTCTCTTACCTCCCATTGGCAAAGATGTCGCATCCCATTTTCCCCAAACCGAAGAAGCCGCCCTCCAAATAGCCTTGAAGTATGACCTTATCTACGCCCAATCTGGTTATGTTTATATCATCCTCCCTGACCTTCCCAAACCCGATGGCCCTAATGCCTTGGGGGCATCTCACTCTGCCGATGGTATCGTTGGAGACCTGTCACATACCTCTGCCCAACCTCTTCCAAGCCATGGTTTTCCTCCCGGGGCCAGCCCCTTTGACGTTTTCTCCCCTCCTGGTAGCATGTATTCAGGCTACGGCATGCCTCCTTCTTTTTCCCACCCTCCTTCTTACCTTACTGCTGCCCCCCCCTACCCCTTATCCATATCCGCAACCTAATTTCCCCGCTCCTCCAACATTTTGACCTTCCACCCCATTTCCTTTTCCACCCCCACAACTGCACTTGCTTTCCCCCCAAGGCAAGTATTTGCACAACAGGGGGCACCTAACGTTCCTCCTTCTCAAAGAAGGAGAAGGGGCAATCAATCCGCTTCGGGAAATCATGGACCCAATCCTTCTAGTATCGACTCTACCACTGCCAACTAGCCACATGGCTCTCAGCCCAAGCTGGATAGGCCACTCTGCACCAATAAGCTCTGTTCTTGTTGTGGTGTTTATGGTCACTACACTCACGATTTTCCCTTATTACCACAAATGCGGCAACTTTGGGATTCTCAGGCCACCATACGGGGACAAAACTCCTCCCCTACTGCCCCTCCCACCCCCGTTACTTCTCAACCTGCTATGTTTACTGATCCTTTCCCACAACAAGGATTCATGGCCACTCAACCACCTCACACCCCGGTAACCACTCACCCTTCCCCTTCGGGTTCCTCTGATTACCAGATTCTCAGGCTGGCCTCTGACCCACCTCTCACTGTCGACCTCAACCTTCAAAATTGGTCCCGTCAGTATTCCACACCTCCTGTTCCACCTGTCTCTAAGTCTCCATCGTCAGGTCCTACAGAGCCTCTATCAACACCCAATGGTCCCTTGCAACTCCATCTGCCCAAAGCCGAAGTTCATCCCAAGCCTCCTAAGGGACCATTATGCCGAAATGTTGCCTCTGGTCGGGCTGGCCATTCATACAGCATAGTAGATGATCTGGCCCAATCTCCTGCTGCCATTTCAACACTGGAACTCCTCCAGTCATGTCCTTCTCAAAAAAGGGCTCTACTATCTGTCGTAGGCGCTGTAGATCCTGCTGATGACCAATTGATTGTTTTCGACACCCGTCAGTCCAACCATCCCCCTCTTCCTCCTTCGGTTGCTTTCCAAATCCCAGTCAAGATCCAAAACGCCAATGTTGCTCGATGTATTATTGATGAGGGGGCATCTACCTACGTAATTTCTGCTTCGGTTTGGAAAAAACTCGGATCCCCTGAACTAGCCCCTTCCACCATCACCCTTCGTGCGTGGGATGGTCATGCCTCCCAACCCATTGGCCTCTTCCGTAACTGTCCCATTACCCTTTCCGGCAAGACTGTTTGTGTCAACGTTGAAGTCATTAACGCCCCTCTTGACTATAACATCCTTTTGGGGCATAGTTACACCTATGCCATGTCTGCCATCCCATCCGCAGTCCACCGCAAGATTTTCTTGCCCCATAATGGAAATATTGTCACCATTGACCAATTAACCTACCATGAACCAAAATCTCAGACCTCCCCTAAGTCCACCATCTCTACTGTCACCAATAAACCAATGGTTGATTCCTTGACCAGCGTTTCCCCTAACATCTACAAAGACTCCTCTTTGCTTGGAACTTTTCATGGTCCTCCCCCTCCTCCGAACACTGACCGCAGCTCAGCGAATGTTTGCGTGATGCAATCATCTCAGGCTGGTCTTTCGCAGCCTGCTACGGCTAGTCAACAACCTCCATCTCGCCCACCGCCTCCTGCTCCTAGCCCTTCGCTTCAGTCAACTGACCCTTATTCACCTGACCCTTCCCATCACCCTCTAGCACCTCCCTACCCCCGTGAGTCCGTTCCCCCAAGTATCCACCATATGGGAGCCATCCCCCCTGGTCATTACCCCATTGGTCAAATACCATTCATTGGCCCGCCCCCCGGCGTCTATTGGGTCCCTGTCATGGCCACCCTTTTCCTACCTGATTTAACCTTGGGAATCCCAGTATGGTACCTTACTCCTCCAGCCGAGACCCCACCAGGCCACCCCAAACCATACATAGCTGTGACACCGATGCAACCGATTCCCTTCGCTCCTTCCACCACCACAGTGCCCCTATCCGCTCTGCATAACCCTCCTCATACTGCGACAGCTACTGCCAAGAAACGAAAAACTCGCAAGGGGGCATCCAATGACAAGGCCACCACTCTTGACCCTACCCCACCCCCACCAACCAAACCTTGCGCATTGTGTGATGGTATCGGTCATCCCACCCATACTTGTCCTGAGTTGCCCCGTATCCAACCCATGGTTAAATTCACGTTCCCTGAATCTCCGATCCCTGAAACCTCTGTTTCTTTCTCATCCGTAGCCAAGAGCCCGAAGACTCTTCGCACCAACAAACCCTGTGCTCTGTGTGGTGTTCATGGCCATTATTCTCACCATTGTCCTCACCTCACCCATTACCGAGCCTCTTTAGAGGTCATCAGCGAGTACGAGGTCGAACAAAATCAATCCGCCTCTCCCATCCTTGCCTAGTATGCATCTAGTCTACTTGAGGATCCACCTGCTACCATTGACAGTCCTCCCCCTCATGTTGAAATGTCCGACCCCGCTACTCCTCTTCTATACCTATCATCATCCGTGCGTTCCCCGGGGTACATTCCTTCTGAACCCACTCCACCTATTCTACTTGATTCTCCTCCAGACATGGGTTCCTCATCTTTTGACCATCTTTTTACTTTCTCTTCTCTCATTCCCCATGATGACCCGTATCTGTGCATCTCTTCCCATACTTCTTATTTCGGTACCTTTTCAGCATCGTCTGGTCTCTTTGACCCTCCCATTCCCTCTCCTCATCATGATCGTACCATCCATATCTTCGATGTTTGTTGCAGCCTGAGTACCCGCCCTCCCTCCCATCGTCCTCCTTCCTCTCCTTCTCGTTGACCCATGAGTCCTAGACTTCCTACCTGAACTGCTCCCTCCCGTAGCCGTCATTGGAGGTCTATCATCTACTCACAATGCCCTCCTTTGTCTCATCCTTCCCCTTTCCTGACTTATGAGACTATTACATTGGCCCTTTTTTCTAGACCTCATCTGGGTTATGCCGATGGAGCAAGTCGCTATTCCCGTCATCTCTCTTCTGCAACATGGGCCATATTTACCCCCTTGCATACCCTGGTCCTTGCAAATGGAGTCTGCATTGGTACGACCACCAATAATCAGGCCGAATATGATGCAGTTCATGGTCTCTTAACCGATGCCTTTTCTCACCGCATCCTCCATCTACATGTTCATTTAGATTCCCTGCTTGTTGTCCTGCAACTTAACGGTGTCTATCGTGTGCATAAACCCATCCTATTTAGACAATATTTACAAGTGTGTTGACGGGAAAATCTGTCCAGCCAACAGCAGGGGATCTCCTCTGTAAAAGGTCCCAATTAGACCTTCAACCGTTTGGAATAGGGATCCTGTCTAGGGTGTGGGTCCAGCTACCACTGATTTCTCCTTTGCTTTGGGTCTCTCTTAAACTCTATAAAACAGTGGATACACACCTAATCAAATGATACAAGACATATGATTGATGCATTAAACACGTATATAACACTATGCATAGCGAGAAAATTAATAAAGCATACACGCCGAAAGAGGTGTCGTTAGCAACACATCTTTGGGGTTATGCTTGTGAGGTATTTTGACCACAAAAGAAATAGTTCTTTATGGTGAGATGCCCCTTTACTTCCTGAAAGATAAAACAAAATGCTAATAAACAAATTCATTAACATCCATTAAGAGACCAATGAAAAATTGAACATCATTAACACAAGCACAGATAGCCGTGATGCATAAGTGATGCCATTAAGAGTGCAGCTTCATTAATCATAGGATATTTTAAATTGTATAAGAAATACACATAGTGTTCGCACAGCCAAACACATCAGATCCAACAAAGGGGTTTCCTCAAAATGCTTGTATTCATGTTTCAATGTGTAATCCTCTGGTAATACAATATATTCAACTCGAGTCCCAAACAAAAGATCCCGTTTACAAGCTCTCGAGGGAGTATTTATCATGCAAAACCTGCCCTTTGGGCTTCCTTGACCTTTCATCTTCCTGACCGTTGGGCTGCGTTGCGACCCAGTCTATTCTGCAACCTACGACTTGACTGAGTTTTGCGACCTGCGACCTGACTGGGCCGCGGGGTCGCAAGTTGTAAGAAAATGAGAGATTGTGACCTTGCGACTTTGCAACTGATTGGCGGGGTCACGGGGTCGCAAAATGCATAAAATCGTAAAGATGAGACCATGCGACCTTGCGACTAGGTCGCTAGGTCGCGGGGTTGCAAGAGGCGGAAAAACCGAAGATATGTGACCTTGCGACCTTGCGACTCGGTCGCTGGGTCGCGGGGTCGCAAGAGGCCGAAAACCCGAAGATATGCGACCTTGCGACCTTGCGACTAGGTCGCTAGGTTGCGGGGTCGCAAGAGGCGGAAAGACCGAAGATATGCGACCTTGCGACCTTGCGACTAGGTCGCTGGGTCGCAGGGTCACAAGAGGCAAAAAAACCGAAGATATGCGACCTTGCGACCTTGCGACTAGGTCGCTGGGTCGTAGGGTCGCAAAAAGTGAAAATCGAGGATATGCGACCTTGAGACCTGCAGATGTGCGACCTGCGACCTTGGCAGATCTACGACTTGTAGCCTTCTTTCGGTGGATGTGGCCAGGTGCTCTCGAACATAAAGTGCTTTCTTCGGAGATTCATGAGGATGTACTTGTTTTGAAAAGGTCCCGCTGTTGGCTGGGGAAAACCTTTGCTTTTTGTGCAAACCCACAGGTTCTTCCTGCAATAAAATAACATAGGTCACAAATTGAATAATAATAATGCTAAGGGCATTTTAATCAATTGTGAGAATGAAAGTAATAACTTATACCCTTGTATGGTCAACTACTAAATCTGTGCCCTTTCTCTGTCGGGATTATCATTCTCCCCACGCACAAGGTTCTCTTCATTCACATTCTCAGTGTTCGCCGTAGGTATTTCATGCTCATCATTTTCCCATTCATTAGAGGAGCAATACTTGCCATCTTCAATTGGAGAATCTCAGGTATCTTGACTGAGGAGAACTGTGACCTCACTTACGATCCTACGCCAGTCATACCACAAATTTTTCATCTATGTTGCATTTTGTGTTAATGGTGGTGTAACAACACAATATTTCTTTAATGGTAGGCGTGGCCTTCATGTATGGACATGTCCCTTTATCATATGATCTGGTCACAGTTGGAGGAAGAGGCGAGTTTTGACAGACCATGGGTAGGGTTTATGAGGCCTTTCCATGAAATTATTCCCCTCCTGGTTGCAGCACGTTATCCATTATGGCAATAGTTTCCTTCATTTTAGACAGTCGGATCATCATCGTAGTGCACTCAAATTGCGACCTTATCTGTGGGGTCCAAGGCCGTGAGCGTTGCAGGGCTTCTTCGATAGGCTCACTGTTCGAATGGTGGATGTTTTAATTCATGCGCTATAGAAGCTACTGAGCCTTTTGCAGATGCCGATAAATTTTAACACATCGTAAACTGATATATCCTGAAGGCCACCATCTGCTTTGAAATTCAGGAGCTTGGAATTCTTGTGGGATAAAATGCTGTGAAGAGGCCCCTCCTAATGTGGAGCATATGTCTCGTCCAGGTTCAAATAACGCGTGTGCCAATTTTGCGTATCGAAGCTATCATAGAGAGACCTCATGTGAGTCGATGTCTGGTAAAGACAAAGCCATGAGGAAAAGGCCTAAGGAGACTAAACTGTCACAATGAGGAAACAGGGATTAGATATCAATGTTGTGCTCATCCAAATGAGCGTTTTGCTTCTTCTGGCAGATCTGTATCCTGCAGCGATGACAAAGCAGCTGAATCTGTGGGCATGCATTCTGGATGGGATTTTTGTTGCCATTATTCCACGCTATCTCAGCTAAATCCACGCGCATGCATACAGGATGGAATTGCATGCCACTTTTCATGTTGTCACAGCTAAATCAATGCTGGGTAATACCAAACTCTATCGCCTCCAACGAAATACTGAGATATGGGCGGTTACTGAAAGTAGCGCTTTGCATGGGAAACTTTCTTCCTCGGCGAGCTATTCCATATTGGCGAACATGCGATGGGAAGGAAACAGCTGGTAAGAAGCACGATTAGTGCTGACGAGAACGTTGAAACCATTGCATGCTTTAGACGTAACTTCGACCATCATATATCCACTCCAACCTTCACCGTAATTCAAGACTCCACCGGCGCCATGCTTGCATGCTATTACAGGTTTATTATGATGTTTGGCTCAGGGTTTTAAACACAAAATTTGGGTGTGAATGTTTATTATGGATTGAAAACCTGCCATCGAACATGTGGCTCCATGCAACTTTTTATATGGTTTAGTTCGCCACCTCACATGGTTTTGAAACTGTGTATTTCAACGCAAGCTGTTTGACCGTCAAACCTACCCTCTTATGACCATAAGTGTCACAATGCCGTGGATTAAAACTACAGTATCAAACCGTTTGCACCCATTGGTAACACAACAAAGTTATTATAATGCGCTTTTATGGGTTGGTCATACACTCCAACCATGCTTTAAACATAACTTTGACTGTTAAACATATGCTCCAAATGCCGCAGTATAAAACATGATCATCATACATGTCTTCTCGGTGCCCATTTGTAGCCTTATATCGTTCCATTAACCTTATATGGTTTGAAGAATATTGCAATTTGCACCAAGACTTTGGATCACCAAATGTATATATTTGCACAAGACTATCGAATATTTCGATCTCATGACTTGTGAAATGAAACAGTGATAAAAAAAAAAAAACCTTCAGCATAGAAGCATTCGAGCCCATCGAACTGTTTACGTCCATATGTCACGTGTCGCATGGTTGGAAAAACACACGCTATTACACCACTTAAAACATGGTCATAGACTATCGATGTCACGCCATAGTTGTCATAACATGCCATGTAAGTTGAGACCTTGCCATCGCATGTTGGTTTCCATGCAACGTGTCCACGTAGCTTCGTTGCACCATCTCATGCGTTCTTGCACCACTAGAACATGGCTGCAGCACTCCGCTCCACGTATATGGATAACGTTGAAAGGTATAAATGTTTTCATTCAGCTTATTGAACGTTGGGCTCCATGCAACATTGAACGTTGGACCATAAAATATATCTGCCCCACCTTTACTATAAAACACGGTCACTATGTATGTCTGCTCGGCGCCCATTTTCCACGTGGCTCAATCATAAAATTTTACCACTTGAACATTTATCATTGACATTTGTGCTCATTTGCAATGCACCAAGGTTATTTTAAAAATAAGCCTAGATCGCTATATCTGCCATGGAAGAATTTAAGCTTACTTGTAATGTTTTCATATAGTCTCGGTCCACCACTTCATATAGTTTTGAAATCATAAGGTCCTTTATCCCTTTTTTACCTTAGTTTTAATTATACAGCCTTGACCATTGCCTTTCATCCGATTGTTAGCGCACAGAGATAACATTTTTTTTATGCCAAGGCTACCACCCCATAATATGAATGCTTTTTCTTTAAAAGGTCGAGAGTTGAAATATGCTACTCCAACCATATTTATGGCCCTTTTAATATTAACCCCTTTTATCTTGTGGTTCTGGAGACTCTCTATGCATATACATCCATGTGTCTGGCTACCAAAAGGTGTATGCATTTAAACATGACCTTTTAGGTTCAATTTTAGGCTCCCCGTCCCTTGTGGTCACGCATAGACAACTTAAAGTGCAAAGGAGACGAGGGTTTTAAGGGCTTTTCGTTCCTCCACATGTATTCCTTGCAGCCTAAGTAATGCCACAGTATGTATCTTAGGATTCATAAATGTTGCTTCTCAAAGATGCACTCACATATTTGAAAACTCTGCCTTTGGCTTGCCACACCAACATGTGTGCTTTTGCACTGCTACCTGGCACGAGAACGCCTCGAATGAGATGGTCATTGTCTAGAGAAAACTTCTGAGTCCGCTTTTTTCACTGGGCTATACTATACTTATCGAAGTGGCGAAATATTTTCCTTTGCGTGCGCCCATCGACATTGAGATGGTATGATGCAGGACCTGGACATTTCCAATGGAGTGCTTTAAAGCGTCTGGTGCGCACTAGTGAAGAAATATTTTGCATCAGTGAGGTAAAAGGTTTCTTTTCTGATCAACGTGCATCACACCATCCTCCTTTTAACAGTACTGGTCACTTGCTCCTGCTCCTCCCCTGTTCCGCAACCTTGGCTTTATTACTGAGCTCAATTTTATTTCCCTCGATGTCATGACAAGATTGAGGAGTTTGTCACCCGTGGGGTCGACCTGTGTGGAATATTACAACATCATAATTACTCTTCAATAATGATGACCACAGATAAAACACATGAAAATAACAAGCTTAAGAGAAGTATTCAAGCAACATGCTTAATGACCTACAGCAGGAGGGCTTTTACTCGTCAATACACAAAAGGTTTCCATTCAAACGTATGCATGGTGATCTCATTACACATGGCGCGACTACGGTAAGAATGTTTGAGTGTACGCTAGATGATCCCTCCCACATATGGCGTGATTGCAGCAACAACATCAAGTCATGGTGATGAGACAAATTGTGAGGGGTTAGGGATAGGTCAGCGGGATGTCATTGACTGCAAGTCAGGTGAAAGACTTTAATGCCTAGGCGAGCAAAAGGGGAACCCGAAATTTTAAATATACCCAAAATTTTGGGTGGTGTTGTAGCGGCTACAACAAATGGCGAACCACTGGTAGAATCTAGCATCTCTATCAGTATCACAACAAAAGTCTGAGTCTTGATAGTAATGCAAGGGAATATTGAACAATTTCTGTGGGGTCCCCTTTGTGTTACTTTGGCCCTTTACAGGTATGCCTAATCCCTGTGCCTCAACTAAATCACGCTAATCAGAAACACATCAAAGAGAAAGCTCACAGACGCCAGCAGCTTGTTGATGATGTGAAGAGCAAGGCAGGGGGTTTATTATTTTCAGGATTTTTTAAAGTAAGTCTCTGGTGTTGCTCCACTGCCAGCAGGCCTGGACAGTATCCCGACGGAGTCACTTCAAGAAATCACAGACGTTGCTCCGCTACCAGCGAGCCTGGTCAATACCCCCGTGGAGTCGTTGCATTACCTCTCTGCGCAGGAAGCCTTTCTCGATCCTTTACCATTATTTGTTTCATGTTCTCGTAGCACTTATTTTCCATGGGCAGATGAGGGATCCCGACTTATTTTACGAGCAAGAGAGGTTGTTTATTGTTTTACAGAAACTAATATATATCCTGTTTTGGGTTTACCCTTGTGCCAAACCTTCACATCCCATCTACCACAATAGGAAAAGCATGCAAAACGAAATTAAGACGTCCAAGACTATGCTGGGCACAAGGCTTAGGCTTAAGGGTATGGGCCATTTCAAACTCATTAGGTCTCCCACAAACGACCGGCTCGTATCTCCCCAGATAATAAGCTTAGACTCTTAGGCATCTTGTTGAGAATGCGACTTCGATGACTGGTCCTAAGAGAAAGCTTCCTCTTGAGTTAGCCGCCACAACCTCACTCAAAACAATGGGGTTACTATTTCAACAATCGAGGAAAAACAAGACTGCAAGGTGATAGGGTTGCAATGAGGGCTCATGAAGTGGCAGGTGATATGACAAAAAAATGATGTGAGGGAGAGAGCATACGACGTAATGTAATAGGCGAGGCTCAAGATGCAATGCCACGCCATGTGGGAGAATTATTAACCAGTTGTAGGTGGGAAAGAGGTGCAATACAAGCAGTAATTATTTATGCAGCACCAAGCAAACGGAAAAGAAATGAGTGAAAAAAAATTGTAACATGATGATGCCTAGGATATTCATCGTAAAATAACAAAAACACTTTTAAATCACGAAGTAAAAAATCTAGCGAGCAAACCTAATTAACTTTGAACTAAAAATTTTATTTCAGGTTCTAGCTAGCCTACACCTAAAACCTAGTTTAACCAATGATGCGGTGGGGCTATGTAAAATCAGCTTTCCAGTGCAGCCACCGCATTAGTTCCTGACCTGCAAGAACAAAAATGATCAGGATCAGAGCTAGTATCCAAAAAAGTGCAGCAACAATAAAACTTACCTGAGGAGCAGGTGCCATGGCAAGATGATCAGAGATACTTACCAAAGAACATGCCAGAACATATTGTGCAAGATGAGTCCCATTCTCATCTTGATAACTAGCAATATGTTCTAGAAACTCAACATTTTTCAATGACACATAATCATTCATGCACAATCCTAGGTCTGATGGGTGCTGGGTAAGCCACTGCCTATTTTCAGGCACATCAACCGGAAAGGGTTGGTCGAGTTGACCGGCGATCTCATCATGGTGTTGAGGAACATCATTTTTATGGAATGGAAACAATAAGCAAGTGCCAAGAAAATTACAGATGCATGCGCATCCAAGCGTAGAAACCCTAGTTTCGAAAACCCTAATCCAGGGTTGCTCCTGGGTTTGGTCAAGGGTATGGGGATCCGAATCCACATTTAGTGGAGCCTGAAATTCCTCACTGCCTTGAATGAACTCCAGACCTTCGAGTGGGGCACTTCCCAACTTTGATGGTTGGGCGAGGTCAACAGGCGAATGGATGTGATCATGCATTATGGTGAGTTGCAAAATGTCAGTGGGCTTTGTACCAATTTGGTCAAATGTTTGTGCGCTGACAGATTGATAGATCGATATATTAGATTCTTTATATTCGCCAGGGTAGGGTGGATTGACCGCGGTTATGCTAGGAGGAGCGTGGTATTTGGGGATCGTCATCTCAGAAACAGATGGCAGAATTTGAAGTGCTTCGACTTTTTGATGGGTACTTGAATCCTCCCAAAGTGAATCATCGAATTCTAGTGTCTCCATATGGTTGGAAAAGAGATGTGAGTGACAATCCTCAGCGATATGATTGAATATGTTTTCAGATAAGGAGTGATCGCTACAACCATCAATGTGGTCGAGTTGGGTACCTGGCATGTCAGGCTCCCCGAGAGCTACCTACTGGGATGGATCAATAAAGAGGACATCTTGAAGTTGCCCAGATACGAAATCACTCCTATGGCTGTCTAAAGATTCTGAGTGAGACAGATCAGATTTAAAATATTCATCGATTTTGGACTGTGATTTTGAAACACCATCTGCGTGCTCAAAATTGTCGCAAATACCAGTATAAGAAAATTTTGAATGTCTCAAAGAAATTACTGGTGTGGCGGGATCGAGAAACCAACCGGGGAATAATGAACGAAAAGATTGAGTCGCAGGGGCATTAACCCTACAAGGCTTTTCAACACGTGCATCCGTGTCATTTAGAGACAACGATGATCTAGCAGACCTTGTAAGGGAATCAACTTTATGCGGGGTAGGAGTCGATTCAAAATCAGTAGGCGAATTAGATTTAGGTTTGTGTCTAGGGAGACACTGAGTGGGCTTGAGGTAGGTATTGTGAACCGAGAGAGATGATGAGCCACTGGGGTTTCCAAGCTCTGATTCGACATGGTGTGCGAAAGATTCAAAGGTAGTGCAATAGGATTTACCCTCCTACCAGTGTCTATCCTTGCTTAGAACTTTCGAGGTCACAACTCCACTACCCGACAATTCAGGAGGAGAGGTGAGAATATCACAAATAGCAACACTCTCCTTGGAGGCCTGAATGTGGTCTGGACTCGCGGATATGGGAAACGAAGCGTTAGGTAAAAAATTTGAAAAGCCAGTAACTTGCGGGTCATCATAGGGAACACTAGGATCTAACTGGAATTGTTCAAGGGAAACAAGAATCACATACTTGAACTGTTCACTCAAACATTTCCAATCGACATCCTTCTCAGGGAACTCGAAACAAAAATGAACGAATCTGATAGCGAACTCATATAAAGATTCTTGAGGTTCCATTCTGATGTCATTTAAATTTATTACAACATTATGAAGATCATACCTGTGAAAATCTTGTTGTAATTCACTGGCGAGTTGTTCCAACGAATGGATGGAAGCTTCCGGCAATGTGCGGCACCATTGCTTAGCGCGACCTTCGAGAGTGAGGAAGAAAAGAAAACAAATCAAACCTTCATCGTCAACTTCGTAGCACTCACCAAAGTCACAGAAATCTAAAAAGTGTTGTGTTAAGGACACCCCATTTTCACCATCAAATTTTAACTGGAAAAAGTGATACATAAGTTCATCGAGGATGAAGTATCGAGGCTCATAAAACTCCGACAAACATCTCAGGAGAATGATTTGGGAATGAGCCATTACAGATATGAGATTAACTGTAGGCTCTAAGGGCTCAGCTTGTCATCTAGCCCTCCTTCTAGCGCCAATTCTGTTGATGGGAAAATCTGTCTGGCCAACAGCAGTGGATATCCCCGGTAAAAGGTGCCAATTAGACCTTGAACCATTTGGAATAGGGATCCCGTCTAAGGTGTGGGTCCGGCTACCACTGATTTCTCCTTTTCTTTGGTTTTCGCTTAAACTCTATAAAACAGTGGATACACACCTAATCAACTCATACAAGACATATGATTGATGCATTAAACACGTATATAACACTATGCATAGCGAGAAAATTAATAAAGCATACACGCCGAAAGAGGTGTCGTTAGAAACACATCTTTGGGGTTATGCTTGTGAGGTATTCTGACCACAAAAGAAATAGTTATTTATGGCGAGATGCCCCTTTACTTCCTAAAAGATAAAACGAAATGCTAATAAACAAAGTCATTAACATCCATTAAGAGAGAAATGAAAAACTGAACATCATTAACACAAGCACAGATAGTCGTGATGCATAAATGATGCCATTAAGAGTGCAGCTTCATTAATCATAGGATATTTGAAACTGTATAAGAGATACACATAGTGTTCGCACAGCCAAACACATCAGATCCAACAAAGGGGTTTCCTCAAAATGCTTGTATTGATGTTTCAATGTGTAATCCTCTGGCAATACAATATATTCAACTCAATTCCCAAACAAAAGATCTTGTTTACAAGCTCCCGAGGGAGTATTTATCATGAAAAACCTGCCCTTTGGGCTTCCTTGACCTTTCATCTTTTTGACCGTTGGGCTGCCTTGCAACCCAGTCTGTTCTGCGACCTACGACCTGACTGATTTTTGCGACCTGCGACCTGACTGGGTCGCGGGGTCGCAAGTTGTATGAAAATGAGAGATTTCGACCTTGTGACTTTGCGACTGAGTCGCGGGGTAGCGGGGTCGGAAAATGCATAAAACCAAAAAGATGTGACCTTGCGACCTTACGACTAGGTTGCTGGGTCGTGGGGTCACAAGAGGCGGAAAAACCGAAGATATGTGACCTTGCGACCTTGCGACTAGGTCGCTGGGTCGCGGGGTCGCAAGAGGCGGAAAAAACTGAAGATATGCGACCTTGTGACTAGGTCGCTGGGTTGCGGGGTCGCAAGAGGCAGAAAAACCGAAGATATGCGACCTTGCGACCTTGCCACTAGGTCGCTGGGTCGTAGGGTCGCAAGAGGCGGAAAAACCAAAGATATGCGACCTTGCGACCTTGCGACTAGGTCGCTGGGTCGCAGGGTCGCAAGAGGCGGAAAAACTAAAGATATGCGACCTTGCGACCTTGCGACTAGGTCGCTGGGTCGCAGGGTCGCAAAAGGCGGAAATCAAGGATATGCAACCTTGCGACCTGCAGATGTGCGACCTGTGACCTTGGCAGATCTGTGACTTGTAGCCTTCTTTCGGTGGACGTGGCCAGGTGCTCTCGAACTTAAAGTGCTTTCTTCGGAGATTCATGAGGATGTACTTGTTTTGAAAAGGTCCCACTGTTGGCTGGGGAAAACCTTTGCTTTTTGTGCAAACCCACAGGTTCTTCTTGCAATAAAATAACATAGGTCACAGATTGAATAATAATAATGCTAAGGGCATTTTAATCAATTGTGAGAATGAAAGTAATAACTTAGACCCCTGTATGGTCAAATACTGAATTTGTGCCCTTTCTCTGTCGGGATGATCATTCTTCCCAGGCACAAGGTTCTCTTCATTAACATTCTCAGTGTTTGTTGTAGGTATTTCATGCTCATCATTTTCCCATTCATTAGAGGAGAAATAAATGCCATCTTCAATCGGATAATCTCAGGTATCTTGACCGAGGAGAACTGTGACCTCACTTACGATCCTACGCCAGTCATACCACAAACTTTGCATCTACGTTGCGTTTTGTTTTAATGGTGGTGTAACAACACATTATTTATTTAATGGTAGGCGTGGCCTTCATGTATGGACATGTCCCTCTATCATATGATCTGGTCGCGGTTGGAGGAAGACACGAGTTTTGACAGACCATGGGCAGGGTTGATTAGGCCTTTCCACGAAATTCTTCCCCTCCTGGTTGTAGCACGTTATCCATTATTGCAACAGTTTCCTTCATTTTAGACAGTCAGATCATCATCGTAGTGCACTCAGATTGCGACCTTATCTGTGGGGTCCAAGGCCGTGAGCTTTGCAGGGCTTCTTCGATAGGCTCACTGTTTGAATGGTGGATGTTTTAATTCATGCGCTACAGCAGCTGCTGAGACTTTTGCAAATGCCGATAAATTTTAACACATCGTAAACTGATATATCCTGAAGGCCACCCTCTGCTTTGACATTCGAGAGCTTGGAATTCCTGTGGGAGAAAATGCTATGAAGAGGCCCCTCCTAATGTGGAGCGTATGTCTCGTCCAGGTTCAAATAACGCGTGTGCCAATTTTGTGTATCGAAGCTATCATAAAGAGACCTCATGTGAGTCAATGTCTGGTAAAGACAAAGCCATGAGGAAAAGGCCTGAGGAGACTAAACTGTCACAATGAGGAAATAGGGATTAGATATCAATGTTATGCTCATCCAAATGAGCGTTTTGCTTCTTCTGGCAGATCTGTATCCTGCAGCAATGACAAAGCAGCTGAATCTGTGGGCATGCATTCTGGACGGGATTTTTGTTGCCATTATTCCACGCTATCTCAGCTAAATCCACACGCATGCATCCAGGATGGAATTGCATGCCACTTTTCACAATGTCAGAGCTAAATTAACGCTGGGTAATACCAAACAATGTCACCTCCAACGAAATACTGAGATATGGGCAGTTACTGAATGTAGCGCTTTGCATGGGAAAATTTCTTCCTCGGCGAGCTATTCCATATTGGCGAACAGGTGGCGGGCAGGAAACATCCGGTAAGGATCACGATTAGTGCTGACAAGAACGTTGAAACTATTGCATTCTTTAGATGTAACTTCGACCATCATATATCCGCTCCAATGTTCACCGTAATTCAAGACTTCACCGGCGCCATGCTTGCATGCTATTACAGGTTTATTATGATGTTTGGCTCAGGGTTTTAAACACAAAATTTGGGTGCGAACGTTTATTATGGATTGAAAACCTGCCATCGAACATGTGGCTCCATGCAACGTTTTATATGGTTCCGTTCACCACCTCACATGGTTTTGAAACTGTGTGTTTCAACGCAAGCTATTTGACCGTCAAACCTACCCTCTTATGACCATAAGTGTCACAATGTTGTGGATTAAAACTTCAGTATCAAACCGTTTGCACCCATTGGTAACATAAAAAAGTTATTATAACGCGCTTTTATGGGTTGGTCATACACTCCGACCATGCTTTAAACTTAACTTTGACTGTTAAACATATGCTCCAAACGCCGTAGTATAAAACACGATCATCATACATGTCTACTCGGTGCCCATTTGTAGCCTTATATCGTTCCATTAACCTTATATGGTTTGAAGAATATTGCAATTTGCACCAAGACTTTGGATCACCAAATGTAGATATTTTCTCAAGACTATCGAATATTTCGATCTCATGACTTGTGAAATGAAACAGTGATAAAAAAAAAAAAAAAAATTCAGCATAGAAGCATTCGAGCCCATCGAACTGTTTACGTCCATATGTCACGTGTCGCATGGTTGGGAAAACACACGCTATTATACCACTTAAAACATGGTCATAGACTGTCGATGTCATGCCATAGTTGTCATAACATGCCACGTAAGTTGAGACCTTGCCATCACACGTTGGTTTCCATGCAACGTGTCCACGTAGCTTCGTTGCACCATCTCACGCATTCTTGCACAACTAGAACATGGCTACAGCACTCCACTCCATGTATATGGATAATGTTGAAAGGTATAAACATTTTCATTCAGCCTATTGAACATTGGGCTCCATGCAACATTGAACGTTGGACCATAAAATATATCTGCCCCACCTTTACTATAAAACACGGTCACTATGTATGTTTGCTCGGCGCCCATTTGCCACGTGGCTCAATCATAAAATTTGACCGCTTGAACACTTATCATTGAAATTTGCGCTCATTTACAATGCACCAAGGTTATTTTAAAAATAAGCCTAGATCGCTATATCCACCATGGAAGAATTTAAGCTTACTTGTAATGTTTTCATATAGTCTCGGTCCACCACTTCATATAGTTTTGAAACCATAAGGTCCTTTATCCCTTTTGCGCCTTATTTTTAATTATACAGCCTTGACCATTGCCTTTCCTCCGATTGTTAGCACACATAGATAACAATTTTTTTATGCCAAGGCCACCACCCCATAATATGAAAGCTTTTGCTTTGAAAGGTCGAGAGTTGAAATCTTCTACTCCAACCATATTTATGGCCCTTTTAATATTAACCCCTTTTATCTTGAGGTTCTGGAGACTCTCTGTGCATATACATCCATGTGCCTGGCTACCAAAAGGTGTATGCATTTAAACATGGCCTTTTAGGTTCAATTTGAGGCTCCTTGTCTCTTGTGGTCTCGCATAGACAACTTAAAGAGCAAAGGAGATGAGGGTTTTAAGGCCTTTTCGTTCCTCCACATGTATTCCTTGTAGCCTAAGTAATGCCACAGTATGTATCATAGGATTCATAAATGTTGCTTCTCAAAGATGCGCTCACATATTTGAAAACTCTGCCTTTGGCTTGCCACACCAACATGCATGCTTTCGCACTGCTACCTGGCATGAGAACACCTCGAATGAGATGGTCATTGTCTAGAGGAAACTTCTGAGTCCGCTTTGTTCACCGGGCTATACTAGACTTATCGAAGTGGCGAAATATGTTCCTTTGCATGCGCCCATTGACATTGAGATGGTATGATGCAGGACCTGGACATTTCCAATGGAGCGCTTTAAAGCGTCTGGTGCGCACTAGTGAAGAAAGCTTTTTGCATCAGTGAGGTAAAAGGTTCCTTTTCTGATCAATGTACATCACACCATCCTCATTTTAACAGTAATGGTCACTTTCTCTTGCTCCTCCCCTGTTCCGAAACCTTGGCTTTGTTACCGAGCTCAATTTTATTGCCCTTGATGTCATGACAAGATTGAGGAGTTTGTCACCCGTGGGGTCGACCTGTGTGGAATATTACAACATCATAATTACTCTTCAATAATGATGACCACAGAAAAAACAAATGAAACTAACAAGCTTAAGAGAAGTATTCAAGCAACATGCTTAATGACCTATAGCAGGAGGGCTTTTACTCGTCAATACACAAAAGGATTCCATTCAAACGTATGCATGGCGATCTCATTACACATGGCGCAACTGTGGTAAGAATGTTCGAGTGTACGCTAGATGATCCCTCCAACATATGGCGTGATTGCAATGACAGCATCAAGTCATGTTGATGAGACAACTCGTGAGGGGTTGGGGATAGGTCGGCGGGATGTCGTTGACTGCAAGTCAGGTGAAAAAATTTAACGCCTAGGCGAGCAGAGGGCGAACCTGAAATTTTAAATATACCCAAAATTTTGGGTGGTGTTGTAGCGGCTACAACAGAGTGAAACTTTTGATACGTGAATTTAGATTCATTACATTTCACCACATACCACGAGATCAAAATCACTACGTAGATCAAATTGCAAATCATATTCTAGACTGGAATTTATCACACACAACACAATAACATTTAACACCATCAATCAAATACATCCCTCATATATATATCATATCACATGTGTTTTTAGAGTCCATCTGCTCTGAAACATATGACATGCCCATAGCATGTTAAACACAACATAACTACAAAAATGGGGGGCACCACTTGCCCCTACAAAAACAAAGGGGGGCACCACCTTCCCTACACCTAATCACGCCCTGGAGGATCCCGAGCCAATGGCTCTGCTCCCGCAGCTCGTAGATCACGCACAGTTTGACCGGCCATTGCCATGCATCGCATGATACCTCGTCACTCCGAGGGTAGCCCAATACACAACTCTATGTATCGGTCGTCTAAATCCTGCCAACCATGCTCCGACACACCAATCATAAATCCCTCACATCTAAGACGGATGTCCTCCACCAGTGTGGCCATCTCCTCACTCTGTCTTGTCCTCGATCCACTTGCCCCTGTAGCTCCTCCTGCTGCAGGGAGTCCCATATATCCGGCCGGTTTTACCAGAGCTATATCTGCATTCCAAAAATTATAAAGATTAGCACCATATAGACTAGTCACAAAATTTGAAATGCACATAATAGATTAGTTGCTTTTCACTTACCATCAGGGCCCCATACTTGACCAGGTGGAAGTGGCAAGTCCGGATCTCCCCAATAACTCATCCCACTGTAGGGATAGTCGTCTATGTATAATGACATCTGATCCCAATGGGCAAAGAACTCTGGTCGCCACACCCATCCAACTGCCCCTCCCCCTCCTCTACTCAGTAATCGTCCCCACCGACGCATCCAAGGCTCTCTCGGACCTCCATCTGGCAACTGTACACAAGGTTGTAAGGTCGGGATCTTCTCAAAGAAGAAAGAGCACAACATCGTCCCACGGGCGCAATCATGATTCACTTTCCACTTTCATAGCGACAACTGTCGTTTCAGCGACACCAACATCATCTGGGCCCACCCATAGTATGTCCCACTCAGCACACTCTCCATGATCATCATCTGCCCTCCAGTGATGTGATGGAACGCCTGGCTACCCAAGACCCGTAACACTGCTGCGGCCACCGCCCGGGTCTCCAACCTCTCTAGATCACCAATGGATATTTGAGTCCCCTTGACTCAGACCCTTGGTCGACAATGTCGCTCAACAAACTCCATAATGTTACGCCCACGTCGTAACACTGGCTGTGTATTTCCCACCATCCCTAATGGTGGGAGACCAGTCAAGAAATACAACAGCTGTACCGTCAGCTCGATCCTGTGCCCCTGCACTACAAATTCCTCCTAATTCGGATTCCAGTAACTAATAATATGGGCCAACAAGGGCTCTCCAGCCCTCATCAATGGGTTCTCCAAAAATTTCAGCACCCCATACCCTGCCAATACACGACGGACACCCTAATCCGCCTAGATCTCCGTCTGTAATGTACCTAAGTCTCTCCCTCTCCATTTGATCACTATATTTTCCATATCTGCACCAGAACGTCAATTTTTCTGTCTCCAGATCCACACAACTGCATCTATCCACACAAAAAATGAACCTCAGCCCAATACAGCACTGAAATCACCTCCCTCTCACAGGTTGCACTTTTCAGCACAAACCTGGGCCAGGTCGCACTTTTTAGGCCCAAACCTGTGTCCCAGGTCATAGTTTTTGCCCCAAAAAGTGTGAACCGGCCATGAGGAAGAAATAGGGGCAGTTACTGAGATTTAAAGCCCTAATCTGCAATTTGAATCCATCGAAAACAAAGCTTAAGATTAGGCCTCTCACCTGCAACTGACGAATCACAATTCCAACGGTTGGTTTGTCCGCTACGATCACCACAAGATTTAGGGCCTTCTCTCCTCTCCACATTCAGCACAGCTACACAAGAAAATGAATTATTTTGGAGGGAAAACACCTTATTAGAAGAAAACCCCTGTTTTTTCTTTCGCCTACTGCGACCAAACCGTATCCCCGTTTGACACACCGTCTGCACCGTTGGAAAGCTCTCACTGAGCACTCAAATGGGTATCTGTCAGCTTTTTATGTTTTGATACTTCACCAAAACACATTTTTTCCATGAAGGGTCTATTCACCTCTTCTCAAAATCGAATTTCTTCACTTACGACACTTGTACTTGGGGCACCACTTTGCCTCCTTACTTGTATTCGTTCATGTTGATTTTCGTCATGAGCTACCCCATTGTACTCATGATTTTATGGTTCCCCATTCGACCCGTACTATGAGGCAGCACCATCAAGTCGCCCTTGTTTAGAGCATTCGAGTTGAGTCACCAGCACATTCATGGAGTCTATCCCGAGTCCCTTTGTACCCCGCCATAGTCCTCCATCCTTCCCTTCTTGGTCCCTCCCTCATGACCCACATCATGGCCTTCAATACCCCTGTCCACTCTCCCTCATGATATTGTGTCAGTCGCTGCGAAGCCCTTCATACACTTTATGCTCCAACAAGGGAACTCATCCAACCGCTCCTCCATTTCTCTCATTCCATCATCATCATTAGTGTCTACTTGTTCATTGCTCTACTATTTTCCCCATGCCTTAGGTGGGGTTCCCTTATTGCCTCACTTATGGTAGACCTACTTTTTTCGACATCAGCTCATTTATTCCAGAAGCTAGGTCTTGGGGGCAGTGTCCCTTGGTTCGAGCTCCTATCAACATGATCATGATCTATACACTCGATGGTCCAGTGATGCAGCAACAGCTCTTGATGATTCCTTGGTATGTGTGAGATGTCTCAACCCTCATGAGGGGGTGGCCCTGCAAGTAGCCCCCTACATGCCCGGATGACTTCCTTTCCGCCCCTGATGTAGTTCCTCCCATTTGATGATATTAGCCTCCACCGCTTGCGGCACCTCTTCGATTTGCACATATGAGTCAGATGTTGTGAGCCCTTTTCCACGTGTAGGGGGCATTTAGGTGTATTTGTATCTCATGTACTACCATATTGTTGCATAATTCCAGGCATCGCATGTATGTGAGATTTATCATGTTATTTATCTGGCTCATGTTTAGGCTAGCACATGCTTCATTATTGAGTTCCGTGGTTTTTCGGGTGCCTTCTTCCTTGTACTTATTACGTTCCATGGTTTTCCAGGCACCTTATTCTTTGTACTTTGTCTCGGTGGGCATAGGTATGCCTCCCCCACCACCTTTAGCACAGGTACCACTTCATAGAGACTTGTTGCACCTGTAAGTCTCGTCTCCTCAGGGTCTAGTCCTTTACCACATCAGACACATTACACTTCTCTCTCTCGCTTCCCTTTTGCTATCTAGTGATTGAGTTCTTACAATTTACTTCGGTCATACGATTTGCTCCTAACACTCGTACGTTAGGGGGCAATCTGTTATACCATTTTTTTGGTCATCTAACCTATTATTATTAGATGAACCCAAGTACACCATGTAAGACCAATTTTACTCCAAGTAAAATTGCTTTCACCACATAAAATAAATTATTTGGTCATTTTTAACCCAAAACAAAGCAATTAATTAAATAAATCTTTATTTATTTAATTATTTCCTAAGAACAAGTTATTTAAATCATTATTTAAATAATATTCTTAGTTAAATTTGACTAAATCATCCATAAATAATCAAATAAACCATTATTTATTCTCATCATTCCCCTAAAATGATAAATAAATCATTTATTTATTTATTATTTATAAATAAAGGAATTGACCCAAGTCAAGAACCCTTTTCCCTCCAACAAATATAATAAAATATTCCTAAAAGGTGTTTCTAGAATTCGATTAATAATATTTTATTCATGCACTGAATTCTAGACCACCCCAATATTTTGTTATAAATAGGGAGGTTTTCCCCATTCATTAACCACCTTCATTGCATTAGATCACTCTAGATCTTCTCTTGGTCACCATTTTCCATTTTTTCTTTAAGAACTCCCATTGAGTTCTATGTTTGCTTTTCCACATCCATAAGAGAGAGAAATGCTAGATCTGAAACACTGAGGACTTCCAAAAACCCATCCCACTGAGGAGAACCGGAAAACACCTTTCTTGTTTTCCTCTCAGGTGCCCCATTCTTTAATATAATACAAAATTCTTTCATATACATTCTTCTTGTCTTGTTCATTGGATCTATGGAGCTATGTTATTTTTTATCTACTTAATATCTTTTGTGCTTAGATCTAAATTTGTGCAGCAATCTTAAAGGTATTTTGCAGCCAACTTGATGTTAGGGCTATTTGTTATGCGTAGCTAAAGTGATCTTTTACGACAAAAGATTCATACTAACATCATCTAATACCTTTTCACCATTAAGTATAATTTCTTGTAGCAGATTTTTCAAACCTTCCTTCAAACCTTCCATGTATGTTTTTAAACCATTATTCAAATCTTCCATGTTGCCTTTCATTTTTTATTCTATGCCATCCATGTGTGATTTGAAACCATTCTTTAAACCTTCCATGTTTATTTTTAAACCATTCTTTAAACCATCCATATTAGCTTCCATTTCATTTTTTTTACTCTTTTCGAGAGCAGAATTTGTTGCACTTAGGTCTCATAATTTTGATATATCATGCTGCAATTATTCCTCTTTATGTGTCATAGTAGATTTCTCAGAGGGCTTTATGGGTGTAAAATTAATTTTTGTAGGAATTTTAGAACCCAATACAGATATGTATGCTTCATTATGCCCTTAGAATCACTTCAAACATATTTTTCAAATAAAATTTATGCAATCTTTTTTAAAATTACACACATTATTCTTGCTTTTAGGAGCACAATATTAAAATAGTTTTAACACTGTAATTTCGGATATGCAATATTTTAACTTCGATCATGAGGTATCACTCTGAGTCTTCTTTCCAATGCTATAGGTCAGACCTAATTTGGATAACTCAAGGTAAAGTTATGCCCAATATCCCACAGTGGCCTAGTTATGGACAAGTTCATTAGAGAGAATTTGTACAGTGTGCCATTTGTCATGATTCACTGTTTTGACCTTCAGCCCTAAAATTAATAAACATGAAACTACAGTCAACGTACTTTCAACCACTTTTTACAGAATTCAAATCTAATTTCTGAAACGAAATTTATAACGATTTTCCCTCGGTCGCTTGTTTGAGATGAAATTCTAGGGCCTCTAAAAGCCTTAACCTCCTCAGATCATATCTCTGAAAATATAGAGAACCAAGATCTAAAATTTTGACATGATGTTCCTCAGGATTTCAACTTCTAAACCTTCGTAAAAAAAAAATTATAGATAAAATTCGAAGATGACCTATTTGTAGCAGCGAAACCCTAGAATCCAAAGTTCTAATACCAAATTTTATGAAACCATATCACAAAATAGAAGGAAAGATATAGAAACGAATTATAAATTAGCCTCTTCAAGGGGGAAACCTCCTTTACATTACATATATGAGAAATTATTTGATGATACAAATGAAAAATCCTACCTTCTATATATAGGAGTATAAAGGGTCATAATATAACAATATGGGGACCACATGGGCACAATAATGATGGGGCTACACATATGGGGCACAACAATAAAACTATGGGGACTGGATGGGCACAACAATAACAATAATGGGGTTACACTAACAATAACAATAAGGAGCTACATGTTAGGTCTTTATATCACTATTATAGTCCCTTATTGTTGTACCCCTGTAACCCCCATATTGTTATTATTGTGCCCTTAAATTATTTTTGTTAGGTCGGCTAGGATTACATTGTGGCCCCATGGACTCCTATATATAGAAAGGAGGTTTTTTCATTTGTATCATCAAAGAATTGTTCATTCATGAAATATATTATAGGTTTTCCCCTCAAAGTGGCTTATTTCTAAGGCATTGATATCTCCTTTCTTCTATTTTTGGAGCTGGTTTCACAACATTTCTTATCAAAGCTTTGAATTCTATGGTTTTGCTGCACAAAACAGGTCATCGTAGAATTTTCACTATAGCTATTGTTCTACGGAGTTTCAAAAGCTGAAATATTTAGAGCGCAAAGCTGAAATCTTGAGGTACATCATCACACAATTTCAAAGCTTGGTTCGCAATATCTTCGGAGATATGATCTATGGAAGTTAGGTCTTTTTCAGTCTCCCAAATTTCATCTCAAAGAGGTGATCATGGGAAAATATTCATAACTCTCTCTCTGAGAATCAGATTGGAATTCTGAAAAAATCGGCTGGAAGTACACAGACTGTAGTTTCCTTTCTATCAATTTCAGAGCCAAAGGAGCAAAAAGTGACACGTGGCAAGTTATACAAGTTCACTCTACTAAACCAGTCCATAATTAGGTCATCGTGGGAGATTGGACATAACTTTGCCTTGAAGAATACAAATCAAGTCATACCTATGGCATTCGAAAGACGATTCAGAGGGCTACCCTAGGGCCAAATTGTAGATATTGAAGATCCAAAATCATAGAAATAATTCAGTTTCAGTATCAAGCTCCTCAAAAGCAATAAAAAAGGTGTGTATTTTTTAAAATTACATAAGTCTCGTTTGAAAGAAATTAGTTTGAATTTATTCCAAGGACATATTGAAAAAGAGATATTAGTATTGGATTCTAAAATGCCCCTTAAAAATAATTCAACGCCCATTAAGCCTTCAAAAGGATCTACTATGACTCATGAAGATAAAGAAACACAACATGATATATCAAAATTACAACAACAAGTGCACCAAATTTTTCTATCACAAAGAGCAACAAAAAATGAAATGGAAGTTTTGAAGAAAGAACAGCGGAGCGTAATTGCTCAATTATTCTCACTAGAAGTTCCAACATCAAAATCATCTACTTCTCCAGATCTCCAAAATGTCTTGGACAATCATTCTAAGGTGTTTGATACTCCCAAAGGACTCTCACCTATTCGTGATCATGATCATGCTATTCATTTGATTCGAGGAAACGTTTCTCCAAACATCAGGCCTTGCAGATATCCTTATGTCCAAAAGAGAGAAATTGAAAGTATGATTGCAGAAATGTTAAAGGCCAGTATAATTCAACCTAGTCAAATTTATTTCTCTGCTCCAGTAGTATTGGTGCACAAGAAAGATGGATCATGTCACATGTGTCCAGATTATAGGGAGATCAATAAGCTCACTATTAAAGATAAATTTCCCATTCCTCTGATTAATGAATTATTGGATGAATTACATGGAGCAATTTATTTTACCATGTTGGATATTTGTTCAGGATATCATCAAATTAGAATGAAGACTAAAGATATTCTGAAAGCAACATTTCGAACTCATGAGGGTCATTATGAATTTTTGGTCATGCCTTTTGGCCTTACCAATGCACCTTCTACGTTTAAAGGGTTGATGAATTCCATTTTCAAACCATTCCTTAGAAAATTTGTGCTAGTATTTTTTGATGATATACTAATCTACATCAGGTCTTTGAAGGATCGTGTTCTACATGTTGACAGGGTGCTCAAAATATTGGAGGAGAAACAATTATATGCAAAAACATCCAAATGTTTCTTTGGAGCACAAGAGGTGGAATATCTGGTTCATATTGTATCTCACAAGGGTGTTAAGGTAGACCCTAAAAAAATTAAAGCCACTTAGGAATGGAGAGTGCCCACAACCATAAAGAAGTTGCACGGATTTCTCAGGTTAACAGGGTATTATCGCAATTTTTTTAAGAATTATGGGAGAATAGAGCACCTCTAACAACATTATTGAATAAATATGCATTTTCATGGACTCCTGAAGCAACTAAGGCCTTTGAACATCTTAAAGAGGAAATGTGCCTAGCACTAATCTTAGCTATGCTAGACTTCACAAAAAACTTTATTGTGGAATGTAATGCCTCAGGAAATGGAATTGGTGTTGTTTTAATGCAAGAAGGAAGACTCGATGCTTTTGAAAGTCGTTCAATCAAAGGAAAGTATTTACAAAAGGCTATTTATGAGAAGGAAATGTTGTCAATACTACATGCACTAAAGAAATGGAGACTTTACCTAATGGGAAGACACTTCAAGGTAAAAAATGATAATGATAGTCTTAAACACTTTTTGGAACAAAGACTGTCTTCAGAAGAGTAGAAAAAATGGGTCACGAAGATGTTGGGTTATGACTTTGAAATCATCTACACAAAAGGGAAGCTAAATGTTTTTACAGATGCACACTCAAGAAAGGATGAAGAGGTGGAAGCATTGATTTTTCCCATTTCAACTATCCAACCAGATTGGATAACCGAAGCAAGGGATGAATGGAAGAAGGACGAAGAAGTTTGGACTCTCATTCAAAATTTTCAGTAATATCCTAGTACATATAATACATTTAGTTGGAAAAATGATTCCTTATGGCACAAAGATCGCTTATATATTTGTAAGAATTCCCAACTAAAACAAAATATTGTTTTGGAATTGCACACTTCTCCTTTAGGAGGACACTCGGGATTTTTAAAAAATTACCACAGGGTGAAGAAAGAATTTCTTTGGGATGGCTTTAAATCTGATATTCAAATATTTGTGGTGGAATGTTTGGTTTTCCAGCAAAATAAACTAGAGATAATTAAAACCCCTGATCTTCTACAACCTTTATCCATTCCAATTCAATGTTCGGAGGAGATTTCAATGGATTTTATCATAGGTTTACCTAAGTCCGAAGGAAGGAGTGTCATCATGGTGGTAGTTGATATAATTACCAAGTATGCAAAATTTTTTGCATTATCTCATCCATTTAAAGTGAATACCGTTGCTACTGAATTTATGGAAAAAATTCAAAAGCTACATCAAAACCCGAAGATTATTGTAAGCGACAGAGATCCCATTTTTACAAGAAATTTTTGGATGGAATTATTTTCTTGTTTGGGTACTCAACTAGATCATAGCTCATCTTGTCATCCTCAATCCGATTGTCAAACAGAGATAGTGAGGAAATGTTTGGAAATATATATTCGTTGTTTTTTATCAAATAAGCAAGCACAATGGGTCAAGTGGTTACCTCTGGCTGAATTGTGGTATAACACTTCCTTCCATACTGCAGAAAAAATGACCCCATTTATGGCACTTTATGGATATCATCCACCATCCATGACATATTCCTTAAGGGAAAATTCTAGGGTTCAAGCAGTGGAGGATCACATCGAGCATCAACGAGAAGTTCTCCAACTCTTAAAGGATAACCTAAATTTTGCACAAAATCGAATGAAACAACAGGAAGATCAACATCATAGTGAGAGAAGTTTTGATGTGGGATACTGGGTATTTTTACGGCTACAACCATACAAAAAAATGTCCATCAAGACAGCTAAGAAGGATAATAAGTTATCACCAATGTAATATGGTCCTTACAAGGTTTTGTAAAAGATTGGTACTTTGGCATACAAATTGGAGCTTCCTACTTCTTCGTGAGTGCATCTAGTTTTCCATTTTTCATGCTAAAAAAAGGTTATAGGGGACAAACTTCTAGTTCAAAAAATATTGCCAGAACTTGATGAGGAAGGAAAAACCATATTGGAACCTGAAGTAGTCATGGAAACAAGAACTCGACAACTACGAAATCGATCAATTTCAGAGTATTTCATCATATGGAAGAACTTGCCCATGGAAGATTCTACATGGGAGGATGAGAATTTTATACAAAAGCACCCAGAGCTACTCAAGCGTTGAGGACAACACCTTTTTGAAGGAGCGAAGCATGTTAGGTCCTTATATTACTAGTATAGTCCCTTATTTTTGTTAGTGTAACCCCCTTATTGTTATTGTTGTACCCCTGTAACCCCCATATTGTTATTATTGTACCCTTAAATTATTATTGTTAATATGGCTAGGATTACATTGTGGCCCCATGGACTCCTATATATAGAAAGGAGGTTTTTTCATTTGTATCATCTAAGCATTTTTCATTCATGTAATGTATTGGAGGTTTCCTCCTCGAAGTAGCTTATTTCTAAGGCATTGATATATCTTTTCTTCTATTTTTGGGGCTGGTTTCACAACACTACACTTGTATTATAAGGACCTAACAATATGATCCCAATGAAAATAAATTTAAGCGTACTAATGTAGGCATACCATTCAGTTCAAAGGCACAAGCTTTTACCCAATTATAAACTCTCTTCTTTATACTGTAGCCAACTACATTAACCAAGATTTTGCATGAAATTATTTAATAAAACCACACTTATCCAAAAATTCACCATTAAAATAAATATATTAGATCCGAGTTCAATCAAAATATTAACAACTTGATCACAAAGTGTTATTGCGAATTCTAATCACAAGTGTATGAAAAAATTTCACTTTAGTTGTGCATAAAAAACAACCCTAACATCAAAGATGGATGTCAATTTCCTTAGATCTATAGTTATTTGATCGAAATAAATGCTACAAAATCTAGATATATGCAGTTAAAGGCATTAAACAACAAATAAAAGAAAGAGTTTCTCCATGCATCCAATAGAAAAGACAAGAATATTTTTAAAGAATTTTCTATTTATGACACTTGGAAAGGGAACATAGAAAGATGTTACAAGCCCCCTCAGTGGGATGGGTTCTTTTATGTCCTTATCGCTTCAGATCCAAAATCTCTCTCTCTTTATGGTGTAGAAAACCCAAACAAAAATGGAACTCAAAGGGACCTCACAAGCAAAAATGTAGAAAAATATGACAATGATGGAGGATCACAATCATACCAGAAGTATAGATCCAGAGTGATATTTTGGCAACAAAAGGTAGTGAATGAATGGAAAAACACTTCTATTTATAGCAAAATATTGATTTAGTCTAGATATTGGTGCATAATTAAAATATTATTAACCAAATCTAGATCCAAATTTTATCGAATATTTTAAAATTTTTTGTTGGAGGGAAAAGGAATTTGAATTTGATCAAATCCCTTTATTTGTAAATAAGAACTAAATAAATGATTTATTTATTATTTTAAGAATATGGTTGAGTAATAATTAAATAAATAGTGATTTATTCAATTATTTATAAATGATTTAGTCAAATTTAAGAAGGAATAATATTTAAATAATGTTTTAAATAATGATTCCTAGAAAATAATAAGACAAATAGTGATTTATCTAATTAATTTTCCTGTTTTGGGTTAAATATTACTAGGAATATTAATTAAACTATGGTTTAATTAATTATCCCTTGAGGACAACCAAACAAATAGGGATTTATTAAATACTTCCTCACGGGGTTTCCTGTTTAGACCATAAACAACTTAATAAATTATGGATTACTAAGTTATTTTTCATAGTGAAAGAAATTTTACTAGGGTAAAATTGGTCTTACATGGTGTACTTTGGTCCATCTAATAGTAATAGGTTAGATGACCAAAAATTTATGTAACATGAATATTACCGTCCATCTCAATGATAGATGTCTGGTGATCTTCCTGCCTATTATCTAGCGTTGCATATATATGAGGAATGCTATGACGAACATCCCCAAAATTCTACACCTCCTATGCAATATATATATGATGCTTACCTCCCTAATTCTGGAGACAATCACTCTTAAGATGTTCCTTACCACATGTCCAACACTCCAGCCATCCTGTACCATCAAATCTATTATGCTGCTGTGACCCATGTCCTTGTCTAACCATGATGAAATTCTTGTATGGTGCAACATTCGCTTTCTCTTATGTATTCTTGAGCCTTATTATTTTTGGATACCATTTAAATTTAGCTTTATCTTTCCCTTTCCATCATTATTGATATTAATTATTACGCTTTGAATACTCATAACAATGCTTAAATTTCTTGAGAACTTCCTCAAGTTACCAAGACTCATTATAGTCAATATGATTTCTAAAATCTAATTGCAATACACTGAAAAATATATGAAATTAATTATATTCATCCTTAAGATATGGTACATACCTTAATAACTCTAGGAACCTTGTCGTATACTCCTCATTTTTCATCGATCCCATTTCAAGCTCATTTAATTTCTTTGCTTTGTTGTCGTAGTAACTTTTCAACAAGTATTTCTTCCTGAAGAGTTTCTTGAATTCATGCCAACTTAAGTTCTCTATCCTGATGCCTCTGACCTGCCTAACGTCTTCCCGTGATATGTATGCTTTCCCTTTAGGGCTGAACATAGCTATTCTAGCCTTTATATTCTTTGTGTACTCAATAGACTCAAAGAACCTTTTCATCCCAAATAACCATGCCTCTGCATCTTATGAAATCTTCAAATATCCATCGAAATTAGGTGGCTTTACTTTTTTAAACTCATTTGGAAATTATCCCATCTCACTCCTACTATTAGGGTGGTGATGGTGATGACTATAGTTCGTGTCATAGCTAGAACTATAATGTAACACCCTCCTCCCACATCTACCCAAGTAACTGACCAACCAGGGTAAACATGTGATGAAGAGTTACTATGATCTTTGTTTGGTCAATTTAGTGTGTCCTAAATTGCTACATTTAATTTGTCAATCCGGGATTCGTAAGCTGACGAAGTGTGGCGCACTATATGTGCAAGATAACCTATCTCTTACTTTTTGGTCGTTTTTGGATTTTTTTTATGAAATTCTAAAAGACAAGTATGGAGACAAATATTCAAGACAACAATGTCTTTCTAATGATTTTCCAAACTTCAAAATAATTTACACAATGACAAAATTAATTCTTCAAAGAAAAATGAAATTGCATCACTACTCTAGTCAAACAAACAATGAACTACTGATCATGAAACTCGTTATTCTTGCTACTGTTCAAACACAAAATAAACTATGCTTAAAGAAATCCAAAAGTTGCAACAAAGTAAATCTTAATCAAATTCTTTTGATCCCTCATCATTAGTCCAGCTATGATTTTCGGAGGTAACCATAAACAACTTGAGTAACCTGATATCTAACTTACAGAAAGTAAACTAATATCAAACTACACATTCATAATTCAATCCCTCACCATCAGTCTAGCTGTGGCTTTCGGAGGTAACTGAAGATGTCATGAGCAATTTAATATTTCTAACTTGCATAAAGTAAACTAATATCAAACTACACATTCATAATTCAATCCCTCACCATCAGTCTAGCTGTGGCTTTCGGAGGTAACTGAAGATGTCATGAGCAATTTAATATATCTAACTTGCAGAAAGTAAACTAATATCAAACTACACATTCATAATTCAATCCCTCACCATCAGTCCAGTTGTGGCTTTCGGAGGTAACTGAAGATGTCATGAGAAATTTAATATATCTAAATCTAACTATCAAACAATGTGCAGACTCAATGTTCAGCAAGATCGAAATTAAACAGAAACTAAGAAAAGAAAATTAGCAGCATAACAATATTAATTCCATGTCATTAGTCAAAAAGTTATGCAAATGCCCGGGCTGCCTATTTATAACCTGAAACAAGAACACTGATCAGTTAACAATAACATAAAACATGAAAGATTATGGATAGAAGCAAGATGTAAAGCATGAAAGATTATAAACAGAAATGAAGCATATATACCATGAAAGATGCAATGTATAAACACATGAATGACTTATGACACAATGAGCTTAAAGAAATAAAACAAGAACTATACAATAATGCACAAAACCTCAGCGTGTGCAGGGGCCCTCTACACCAGCCTTGGCAACAGACTTCAAGTACGAATTACGCTTGGAAACAGTGTCTTCTTATATATTAAAATGCAGTCATAACAGAAAGGTGATAATTACGGCACAGTGGCAACGTAATTACATTACAGAGCTATCGGGAAGCTAATGGATACTAACTAATATGCGTATGCAAATGCATTATTTATAACAAAGGAAATATAACTAATTCCCTAAAGTTTGTGTTGATGGAGAACACGTAAACCATTACGTCCAGAGATCTAGGATCATGGCCGCGTTGAGGAGTAAATCTATGCAGAGTGGATGTTGGATTCAGCTATGGAGCCGTGTACAGGTGTTGGTGTGTCTTCCGCAACTCAGAAACGGCCATATGAATCTTCACATGACGAGAAACAGAGTCCTGTCACCGTGGGACTCTATGGTTGACTTCCACTTGGCCACCTTTGACCGCAGCTTTCTTAAGTGAATTTTCTCGAGCCAATAGGACACGATCCATGTCCACATCATTTATGACTTTCCCATGTGGCTCGTTTTTCCTGAGGACACCTGTAACATATACTTTCACAAAATGGCTGCGGAAAGTTGCAGCAGCTGCGGAAAGTGGCAAGATTCCGCAGCTAAATGAGCAAAAATCTAATTCAAACAGCAGACACAAAATATAGTTAAAAACCATTTTAGATTCTCTTTTCCAATTAATATACAATGATATTGACAACTGGGAAGGTTCAGGTGAATGAAAAAGGTATAGAAAGGTTTATGGAAAAGATGCAGATTTGAGACTCAACATACCCCCACTGTGAAGGTGTTGCATGTCCTCATGCAACCAAAATTTTGATAATCCTTCTTCAGTTCATATGCCTTGACACTTCAGCCAGTACATCCAATCCTCTCCTCTTCTTCCTTGGTGCTGCCAACATCCCGGGCTTCTTCATTAAGCATCTAAATTTGATATTAACCAGTGCTCTGCTTAACTTCCGGCATTTCTTTTTCAATTTCTTGTTCTTCTTCTGCCATATTCCCAGATGTAGCATGGTATTATCATGAATGATTTTGTCCAATTTTCTTTGTTCCTTCAATGTCTCGTTTTCATTTTTAATGTGTCTATTTAAAAGCTCTAGCTCAAAGACTTCCTGTTTTAGTGATTGGACTAAATCATCTTGTACTGTGTGAGGCTGAATGGACGAAGTACTGGGACCTGTAGCTGCTTTTTCTAAATATTCTATATAATCATATACTTCCTATTGCTTGGGGTCTATATCAGGTGTCATTTTTATTAGGATGTCCCCAAAATGCCGTGAAGGAGAGTTATCTTCAAAATCTGGCTGAGAAGGGCTCACATCAACATCTTGCTGAGAATGGGGTGGACTATGTTCAATGTCTGACTGAGAATGAAATGAACCAGGTTCAGTAACTGACTGAGAATGAGATGGACTATGGTCAGCTGGGGATTGTTCAGATGTTTCTTCTCCCAAATCAATAAAATGAGGACCCTTCATTTGTGTTTCCCTCAATTTCCCCTTAGGTCTAGAACTTCTTCTCACACGCTGTGGACCACTGTCCTTTTGCTTTTGTTTTCCTTTCTCTTTCTTCTTGGCTATAGATAACTGTTCTTGAAGATGAACCAATCTCTCAGATAACACTTGATGATCTTCTTCTTCGGAAGAAGGGGTTTGATATATAGCCTCAATACTTTTTCTCTCTTTTGGTGTTATTGGCTTTTTACCCTTGGTTTCTCTCTTCTTCCTTTTTGACAACCTCTCTTCCCTACTAGTTCTTTCAATTGTAGTAGTAGGAGTACTTTGAGTTTCATCATTTGTTCTTTTTCTCCTACTCCTTCTTGATGTGCTACCTTCAGGAATTTCCTGAGGTTCCTCAAAGAAATTTCTAATCAAAAATTGTTCCCATGTGTATTTCTTCTCCTTTAACTCTTTTTCAATCAAAATATTTACAAGACCGTGGTGATATAGATGTGGTTCTACATCCCCTAAATGCTTTTGAACAGTCACAGACATTTTATTCAAACTATTTAATAGAAAATATGGAAGATTGAGAGTTTGATTATCTAGAAAATTCATCAGCAATCTGGTATGGTACATATACATGGACCCAAAACATCCTTCACAGGTAATGAATTTTTGAACAACTAGCAGCAAAGTATCCCATTCCTCTTTCAAAGCATGAACAGGAATTCCTCTTTTAAAAATAGTTATGTCCATACCTTGGTTTCGTAAGATTATTCTCCAGGCTTCATCACTAATGATTTTATTCTTAAACCATCGTTCACCCTCTTGAGGAAGTTCCGTGGCAGTAGCTATAGATGCCTCATTCACTGTGAACTTAAGGTCTCCAATCTCTACTTCCAGGCCATTGAACGACCTTGCAAATGCTTTTGTCACTTCTTTATGGTAGCCTCTGAACTTTTGGATAAACCGCAGCCACTTTGCTTTCTTCAATATATCCCTGACTTGCGGATATCCTTCCATGAACTTAGGTCCTTCTGGTTCTGCTCTTAGAAATTTACCCATCCTTCTTTCTGCTCTTCAAAAACTTTCCTGTGTGAGGAGGGTTCAATGGAAGTAGAATGGCTGAATAAATAGAAATGAGCACGATGGTTGTAGGTAGATATCAGAGAGTGGGTATACAGACTATAGCGTAACAGAGAATGAAATGGAGTGAAGCGGAACAGAGAGGGGTTTCGTGAGCACGACAGAGATACAGCTGTGAGATTAACAGAACAATAGGAGGAGTATAACACATCCGGCAGTGTTTTGAAATTTGGTGGCTGCAAAATAAATGTAAGCACGTTTAAACAACGGATATGGATTTTATGCGGCTGAAAGAGGCCGTGGTCAAATCAACTACGTCTCATTGTCATAGGTGGAATATCAGAGTATGAGTGAAGATCAGAGGTTTAATTATGGGACCGTTTGAGAATGAATGCGGGAGGATCATATGGAGATCGTGAAAGGGTTACGGAGTTTGTCAATATAATCATTGAACATAATGGATGGAGCTTATGGTTTAGAACTATATAAAAATGTGTTTTCAATGCTATTTGAAATGAATTTTACTCATACCTTGGAATCTTTGCCTTTTTCCTTGGTCTTCAATTAGTTGCTCCTCATTGATATCTTGAATGCCCCATGTCTTCATAATTGGTCCTCTCACCTGCATTTAATTTCATGATTATGGAAATAACATCTGGCTGTACATTCTTTTGAAAACAGAGTGGTAGCTGCGGAATCTGCTTCTGGCTGCGGAAACTGGAGTCAGCTGCGGAAACAGATGTCAGCTGCGGAAACTGACACAACTATTATTTGGGTGAATGAAAATGAACGGATGACAAATGACTAGATGGAAATGGTCATGAAAAAGAATTTTATTGGTGAAATGGAATGAAATAGATAAAATGAAGTGGAATGGAGTGAAATGAAGTGAAATGAAGTGGAATGGAATGGAGTGGTTACAAAACTTATGAAATGAAAGAGAAGTTTTTTTTTTTGGAAAATATAGAGTGTCAGGTGTTCCTAATTTTCACCCTATATTTTCTATATAATACTGCCAATCAGTGATTGGTTTTCAGGCTTATACAAATATATATATATATATATATATATATATATATATATTAATTGAAAGAACAAAAGCTAGGCTGGTGGAGAAGAATAATTCTTCTGTACCAGCCTGATTGCAGAATTTTCTTGAAACATTTTGAAAAAATCCTCTTTTGAGAGTGGCTTATGATAAACTTTCAATCTGTGGCCATTCACAATAAGAGAAGTTTGAAACTCATCAATGGTCTTGATTCTTACCGCTCCATTGCTAAAGATCTTGTCAATCTCATATGGCCCAAGCCAATGAGTCTGAAATTTTCCTTGAAAATCTTTAAACTTGGAATCAAATAACAATGCCCAATCTCCTTCTTTAAACTTCTTCTCTTTGATGTACTTGTCATGCCATTTAGCTCTTTGATATTGAACTAGATCAGTTCTTAGAATTGCCTCTTGTCTGATCTCATCTAGCTCATTTAATTGCTCCATTCTATGCTTTTGGGCTTCTGATAAATTCATCCCCAATTGAACTACTATCTTGAAGGTCTTGACTTGGAACTCAATGGGGAGCAGGACTTCTTTCCCATAAACAAGTTCATAGGGAGAATGTCCTATTGTATTTCTCCATGTAGTTCTGTAGGCCCACAAGGCTTCAGGAAGCCTTTCCGCCCAATCTCTTCTGTGTAGATGAACAGTTTTGGTGATGATACTTTCAAGAACTTTGTTTGTAGACTCCACTTGACCATTTTCTTGCGGATGGTAAGGAGTAGATCTTCTGTGCTTGATTTTGTATTCTTCCATCAACTTATCCACCAAGTTGGATGTGAATTGGCTTCCTTGATCTGTCACAATTTCTCTTGGAACACCAAAGCGAGTAAAAATATCCTCATAAAGAAAATGAACAATTGAATTTTCAGTAGCAGATACTAATGCTTTGGCTTCTACCCATTTAGTAACATAATCAGTAAAAACCAATATATACTTCTTTTTCTTAGATGGTGGATTAATAGGTCCAATGAAATCTAAAGCCCATTTTTCAAAGGGTTCAATGAGTACCTATGGTTGCAATGCCATTTCGTTTGAAAGGGTAGGTTTCCCTACTCTTTGGCAGTTGTCACACCTTTTGACATATTGTTTTGCATCTTTGAAGAGGGAAGGCCAATAATATCCTAAAGAGAGGATTTTATAGGCCGTCCTTTTGTCTGTAAAGTGTCCGCCGCATTGTTCATCATGACATGCCTTAAGAATATCAGGCATTTCATCTTCCCTGACACATCTTCTGATCACAATATCTGGCCTTGTTTTAAACAATTCGTTAGAAATCCATGAATATTTTGAACTCTCCTGAATAATATTTCTTTTTTCATTTGGAAATAAATGTGAAGGCAGTTTCCCTGTAACCAAATAGTTAGCTATATCTGCATACCAAGGAGTCTTAATAGTTACTGCAAACAAGTATTCATCAGGAAACTTATCCTCTATAGGAGAATCTTCTTTAGTATTCTGAATCCTAGACAAGAAATCAGCTATTGTATTTTGTTTTCCTGGTCTATCCAACACAGTAATATTGAATTCTTGCAAAAGTAAAAGCCATCTTGTCACTCTGCCATTAGTAACAGGTTTGTTCATTGAATATCTAATTGCAGAATGGTCAGTATGAATAAAAGTTTCATAGCCTGTTATGTAATGTCTAAACTTATTAATTGCATGAACAACAGCTAAAAACTCTTTTTCAGTCACAGTATAGTTTAACTCTGTGGGAGTCAAAATTTTACTGGTATAATAAATGGCATAAGGAACTAAATATTTTTGACCCAACACAGCTCCTAGAGCTGTATCTGAAGCATCTATAGAAATATGGAAAGGGAGTTTCCAATTTGGTCCTCTTAAGATAGGTGCTTCAGATATTCTTGTTTTCAAAGTTTCAAAGGCTGATTGACAATCAGGATCCCATTTAAATTCACAGTCTTTTGTAAGCAATTTGAAGAGTGGAGATGCTATTTTAGTGAAGTTTTCTATAAATCTTCTATAGTAACCAGCAAATCCTAGAAAACTTCTAACATCTCTTTGAAAATTTGGAATAGGTAACTTGGAGATGACTTCAACTTTTGATCTATCAACCTTAATCCCATCTCCTGAAATATGATGTCCTAAAACAATCCCTTCAGTAAACATCATAAAGCATTTTCATGGCTTAATGAAAGGTTTGTTTCTTTACATCTTATAAGAACTTTTTTCCAAATTTTCTAATGCCTCTTCAAATGAATTACCATAAACTGTAAAATCATCCATATAAACCTCTACACAATCATGGATTAGATCAGAAAAAATTCCTAGTACTGCTCTCTGGAATGTTGCAGGTGCATTACATAACCCAAAAGGAAGCACTCGATAGGCAAAAGTTCCCCATGGACAAGTAAATTTGGTATTATCTTGATCTTCAGGTGCTACATGAATTTGATTATAGCCACTAAAACCATCCAAAAATGAAAAGTAATTTTTACCTGCTAATGTGTCTAATATCTGATCGATAAAAGGCAAAGGAAAGTGATCCTTCAAAGTTTTTTTGTTCAATTCTCTATAATCAATGCACACCCTCCATTTACCATTCTTTTTAGGTACTATAACCAGAGGAGAAACCCATCGGCTATCTGAAATTGGATAAATGAAGTTTACATTGAGTAGTTTTTGGAGCTCTTCTTTCACTATCTCCCTAAGATTTGGATTCATCCTTCTTTGAGGTTGTCTAATTGGTCTACTATTTTCCTCAATATAGATATGATGGATGCAATTCTTAGGATCAATACCTTTCATGTCAGTATACTCCCATGCAAATGCAGTAGAATTTTTTTGCAAGATTTTGGTTAGTTCTTCTTGTTGTGACTTTTCCAAATGTTTGTTGATATTCAATGTTTTTCCTGGAAAAATCTCAATGGTAGAACTACCAAACTCTTCCATAGAGTAAAGAGACATTTGTCTTGATGATAAATATTCTATGTCAGATTCCATCTGAAATTGTGTGGGGTCATACTTTGAAGATATCTCAAAATTTTCTATTGTGTTCAGAATTTGACTATCCTTACTGATTTCAGAAATGGTAAAGACAGGTTGTATAGTGTCCTCATCATCAAACCATTCATTGTCTCCTACTTCTGTGATTGCTTTTGCTGGAGGATACAAATTGAATTTCTTTGTCGAATTACCATTAGAAATGTACATATCCCCAGATCTACAACTAATAAAAGCATCAGCTGTGGCTAGCGAAGGTCTTCCTAAGATAAGTGGGTGCCCTCCTAGATTACTCTTGGGAGTCAAAATCATAAATCTACCGGATATTCCCAAGAATCTAAGGAGACTTAAATATCTTCTAATACACCATCTGGTTTAATAATTCATCGATCTGCAAGTTGCAGTAAAGTAGGTGTAAAAAGAAGGTTAGGAAGTTTTAGCTGGTCCATAGTCTGTCTACTCATAATGTTAATAGCAACCCCTAAGTCAATCAATGTGTTTGGAATTTCTATCCCATTTATATGTGTCTTGACAATTGGACTTCCTGGATCTACATACTTCTGCATGGTAATTTTTTCCATCATAATATCTGCAATTTTTCCTACCAGGTGGATTCTTCTTGTGTCTTTTAGTTTCCTTTCTGGTCTTTTGAAACTTAACTCCTTTATTGTTTTTCCTAGAATAGGAATCTCTTGAATTGCTTGTAGCAAGGGAATCTTGATACAAACATTCTTCAATTCATCTAGAAAATCATATTTAGGCAACAAGATTTGTTTTTCCACCCCCTTGTCAATTTGTAGTCTTTCAGAAAAAGGAGGTGTAGATGAAGATGCAGGTTGCTCAACTATAGGAGTTGTGAGCGTTAACTTTTCTTTTTCTTTTTGAATGCTTGGATTTTGAAGATATGTTTCCTCAGAACCCTTATTGGCTTCAAGAGAGTCCTCCTCAGAGGTATCCTGTTCTAGGTCATCTATAGAAGGTTTTTCTAAAACTCTACCAGATCTGAGTTATACATCATTGAGAGGAACAATCATATAGGTAGGAAATTGTTGTCCTTCTATCATGTAAGTATTCTGAGGATTTTTATTGTTAGGATTTGGCAATGGCTGAGCTGGAAGTTGATTTGTCTTTTGTTGGTATGGGAGCATGAGTTGAGGATTTGGATTTTTTTGAGAAGGTTGTTGTTGTGAAAATGGCAATGAAAGTTGTGGATTTGTGTTTGGAAGTTGTGGAGCTTGTTGATTTTGAAAAGATGGAGGATATTGATAAAATTGAGCAAATCTCCCATAAGGATTTTGCATCCCTTGTACCCATGGCTGATATGGATTTTGATGTTGGGGCCAATGTTGTTGCCAAGGATTCTAATTTGGTGGGGTTTGAAGATTCATAGGGTTTTTAAACCTTTGAGTTTGTTGTCCCTGCCAGGGTCTTCTTGCAACAAAACAGAGAGATTCTACTGAATTTGGGTCTTCTTGAAAAACAGCTTTGAGTCCAGGTATTGAAGGACAATCCTTGATCTCATGATTCTCTGAGCAAATAATACATGTTTCTACAACTTTTGCATCCAAGGGACATTCCCTTAAAGCATGTTTCTTCCTACATTTCGGACAAAAGATGGCTAAAGCATCTATTTCTGCTTTCTGCTTGTTTTGGATTTTAAGGGTGTCTAGTTGTTCACTAAGGCTCCCTAAGATATCAGTTTTGAATTCATCAAGCATATTACCAATATCTGCCCTACTTACTGATCCAATTGTAGATTTGTTAGCCCTAATAAGAGAAGGATCCCTAGGCCCTTTTCCTGTTTTAGATTTTCCTCTTGAGAGATGGACACATAGTTCTGTTATGTCACGAAGTGGAAGTTGAGAAATGTCTCCTTTCCCCATCATGTTTAAAATATCTATCCATTCATCTCTAATGGATTTTAATATGAGGGATTTCAAGGTTTCATCATCTAAGTTGCTCATCTTTGCTCTTTTCAAGTTGCATTGAAATATTTCAAGTAAGTCTTCCAAATTTTCATCTTCTTTTTGCATCATTCTGAATACCTCATCCTTGTGATTGGTAGGCATACAATAGTCCAAGTATCTATCCAAAAATGTTTGTTTCATATCATTCCAAGTCCTAATAGATTGAGTGGCTAATCCCATGAACCATTTCAAAGCAGCTCCCTTCAATGTTGAAGGAAACAGTTTGAGTTTTTGAGAGTCTTCCATATAGTCATAAGTTCGGCATACAACTTCAAACTCAAACAGAAATGTTTCAGGATCCTCACTTCGCAATCCATAAAATTTAGGGAGGACAGATGGTGAGATAATTTTCATCGTTGTATGAGTTTCCTCATCAACTATAGGGAATCCAAAAAAGTTGTCTCCTTCCCTATTTCTTTCATTATTTCCTTAACCATTGTTGTCTCCATTGTTTCCTCCTCTTCTACCTCTACCTCCAAATCCATCTATTATTTCCTCTGCCATGATAGTTTCTTTAGAGTCCTTAAAGTCCTATAGTTCTTCTATCAAGGGAGGATGAGAGGGAGTCTCTTCCTTTTCTAAATGAGATTTAGTAGGTGGTATAGGAGAATCCTCTAATTCAGCTGTTCCTTGAATTCCAAAAATCTTAAGGCTAGGGGTAGATGGTGGTGATTCTTGTCTATGCCTTGAAGAAGATGGAGTTGTAAAAATCGAACTCTTGGCTTTAGCTATAAACCTTCCCCTAGAATCTCTTGCTTTATGCATGTCATTTTTTTTTTTTTTTTTTAAGTTGGGCTAATAATTCTCTTTCTGATCTTCCAGATCACACTAGGTGCAAGAAGAGAGCATACTTAAGAAATTACTGAACCAATAACTCTCTTTTATGATCCTCCAGATCACACTAGGTGCAAGAGGAGAGCATACTTCAAGAAATTATCAAGTTTTCCCTTCTTTTGTTATTTTGTTTTTTTTTTTAATAAATTGGCTACCTAGTTACACTTCCCGGCAACAGCGCCAAAATTTTTGGTCAATTTAGTGTGTCCTAAATTGCTACATTTAATTTTTCAATCCGGGATTCGTAAGCTGACGAAGTGTGGCACACTATATGTGCAAGATAACCTATCTCTTACTTTTTTGTCGTTTTTGGATTTTTGTGAAATTCTAAAAGACAAGTATGGAGACAAATATTCAAGACAACGATGTCTTTCTAATGATTTTCCAAACTTCAAAAGAATTTTAAAAATACACAATGACAAAATTAATTCTTCAAAGAAAATGAAATTGCATCACTACTTTAGTCAAACAAACAATGAACTATTGATCATGAAACTCATTATTCTTGCTGCTGTTCAAACACAAAAGAAACTATGCTGAAAGAAATCCAAAAGTTGCAACAAAGTAAATCTAAATCAAATTACATCAACTTATCTTCTGATCCCTCATCATTAGTCCAGCTATGATTTTCTGAGGTAACCATAAACAACTTGAGTAACCTGATATCTAACTTGCAGAAAGTAAACTAATATCAAACTACACATTCATAATTCAATCCCTCACCATCAGTCTAGTTGTGGCTTTTGGAGGTAACTGAAGATGTCATGAGCAATTTAATATATCTAACTTGCAAAAAGTAAACTAATATCAAACTACACATTCATAATTCAATCCCTCACCATCAGTCCAGCTGTGGCTTTCGGAGGTAACTGAAGATGTCATGAGAAATTTAATATATATAACTTGCAGAAAGTAAACTAATATCAAACTATACATTCATATTTCAATCCCTCACCATCAGTCCAGCTGTGGCTTTTGGAAGTAACTGTAAATGACATGAACAATTTGATATATCTAAATCTAACTACTGAAACAAATGTGCAAGACTGAAATAAACAAAGCAGTACTGAAATTAAACAGAAACTAAGAAAAGTAAATTAGTAACAGAACAATATTAATTCCATGTCATTAGTAAAAAAGTTATGCAAATGCCTCGGCTGCCTATTTATAACCTGAAACAAGAACACTGATCAGTTAACAATAACATAAAACATGAAATATTATGGACAGAAGCAAGATGTAAAGCATGAAAGATTATAAACAGAAATGAAGCATATATACCATGAAAGATGCAATGTATAAACACATGAATGACTTATGGCACAATGAGCTTAAAGAAATAAAACAAGAACTATACAATAATGCACAAAACCTCAGCGTGTGCAGGGGCCCTCTACACCAGCCTTGGCAACAGACTTCAAGTATGAATTACGCTTGGAAACAAAGTCTTCTTATATATTAAAATGCATTCATAACAGAAAGGTGATATTACGACACAGTGGCAATGTAATTACATTACTGAGCTATCTGGAAGCTAATGGAGACTAACTTATATGCGTATGCAAACGCATTATTTATAACAAAGGAAATATAAATAATTCCATAAAGTTTGTGCTGATGGAGAACACGTAAACCATTACGTCCAGAGATCTAGGATCATGGTCGCATTTAGGAGTAAATATATGTAGAGTGGATGTTGGATTCGGCTATGGAGCTGTGTACAGGTGTTGATGTGTCTTCCGCAACTCAGAAATGGCCATATGAATCTTCACGTGACGAGAAACAGAGTCCTGTCACCGTGGGACTCTACGGTTGACTTCCACTTGGCCACCTTTGACCGCAGCTTCCTTAAGTGAATTTGCTCGAGCCAATAGGACACGATCTATGTCCACATCATTTCTGACTTGCCCATGTGGCTCGCTTTTCCTTAGGACACCTGTAACATATACTTTCACAAAATGGCTGCGGAAATTTGCAGCAATTGCGGAAAGTGGCAAGATTCCGCAGCTAAATGAGCAAAAATATAAATCAAACATCAAACAAAAAATATAGTTAAAAACCATTTTAGATGCTCTTTTGCAATTAATATACAATGATATTGACAACTGGGAAGGTTCAGGTGAATGAAAAAGTTATAGAAAGGTGTATGGAAAAGATGCAGATTTGAGACTCAACAATCTTATTCAACCTCTAAGGTCACCTTAAGGAAGTGGAAATGACACCACAAAACAACACATACCCTTTGCACATGCTACAGGAAACCTAGGATCCATCCAAACCTTCTAGGAGGATATATGCTAAATCAAACTAAAATTTTAATGTATCAATTCCCTAGACACTCCCTTGACATGGGAAAGAGTGTAGATTGAAAAATTCAGTGGCACAAAAATCATGGGAATGCATGTGATTGGGGACTTTTCCCAGTAGTTCTGAGCTTGAGACCCAATTTATGTTCCATTGTTTTAGGCTTAGCAAACAGGTACCTTCCCTAAACTCCATGACACTTTCAGGAATGAAAGATAATAGCAGAATAATGATGTAAATGAAATCACTTGAACACAAAATTGATTGAACCCCTACTACCCATGACAAACATTTCTTCAAATATGTCAAAAATATGTAATATACAAGTTTAAACAATAGATCCAAGCACAAGTGTCTCATACTTATCTTAGAATCACTAAGAAGAATTATTTCCTCATCATATTAACTACATTATAACCTATTTGGTCCTAGATACATTTTTCATTCATTTACAAATAAAAGCATGATGAGAACCATCATTAACAACATAAAAAACATTCATAACCAACATATAAACAACAAAAATGAGATACATATAAAAACCATATGATGAACACATAATAACAAGAATATTTACCCGTAAATACAAGAGGAAAAGAGCTCTTATTCCATAAGAAAAATGCAACCATGTCTGAGACTTCCATGTTCCACCTAACCATAGACGTGGCTGAGCCAAATATCTCTTCAGACAGTCACCCCCGTGACATGTTTCAAGTATGAATACTGGATATCATAAAACACATGAATCAAAACCAAATATGCATTCCAAAGGCCAAAATACCTCAAACCTCATCCTGTGATTCCACCTCAGAGTCAGACATCACTACCCATCACCATATTGGTCTCTACCAAAGCTTTCTAGGGCTCCATGACATTTGTTCGAACCAAGGCTCCAATATTAGTAACTCAACCAATAGTTGCTACTAGGCTCTAGAGAATTTATCCAATCAAGGTTCTAGGACTACTAACTCAACCCACCAAGGGATCAAGAGCGTTTGTCCAACCAAGGCTCCAAGGCTAATATCTCAACCCAAGATATTACAAGGATCCAAACTGTCTATCCAACCAAGGCACAAGAATGAGTAACTCAACCTAGAGCTAAAGGAACATGAGAACCAACCAGAAAAAAATAATTAAATGAACCCTCAACACCATGGATATCCAGGAAATGGCAAGGCTATGAAAATCCACTTTAAATATAAGAAATCCTCCATTTCAATGACAAATAATGACCAGTCAACCACATTCATATTCCATGCATGCCAAAACTATTGAGGAAAACATACATGCAACTCAATATCTGTAAGAAAAACTCATTGTAACTATTGATCCTGTTGGAACAAGGTCTCCTACGAGCTGCGAAACTGGTCCATTTTGAATTATTTTGATTAGATTTAGTCTAGTGTAGGGGCTTTGGGGTGGGTCAAAGCCCCAAAACCATTGTGATGGGTAAAAGGGTAAACGAGGGGTCCAAAAACCATGGTTTTCAGACCATAGGAAAGTCTAGGCTAAATTATTATAACTAGAGGGAAATTTTGTATTGTAAAATAGAAAAGAAAAGCTATTGATGCGAATTGTGGTTTAAGTTGTATGTTTGGGCTTTTGGGGAAATGACTCCTACTGGCTGTGTGCACAAAGATCTAGAGTCCAGCTGTGTGCAGACCCTCCTGCTGTGTGTGCATGCTGGGAAGGGAATTGTAAGAAGTAATTCATGAATTGATGAATAAGAAAGGTTGATAGAGAACTAAATTTGTGAGTACTCTTTGTGTGAATCATTGGCAATTACTGCATTGTGCGCTTTCTATACTTAAGCTGCAAAAGACCTGTGTAATTTTTTTTTCTGTATCTAGATCTGTTCTATTCTGTTTATGAAATATTGTGCTACTATCATAAAAATATATAATTATAGATCTAGCGCACGTGGATGCGAATAGATACCTACCTGGCCCTGCACAGAACAAGGTGATCTGGGTATCACAGGGCCAAATGTAGCTCTGCTTGCATTACCTATCCTTTCTCATGGTGTAGAAACTTGGTTCCAACACCCACCCTTACTACTTCGGGTGAGACTTTGACCTGCGCAAGTAGGTCACTACCGAAAGGGCTAGTAGGATAGGGGTTTGTGGGCAAACCTTGAACTTTGAACCTAGGTCAGGACCCCTCGAGCCAAAAAATGGTTTCTTTGCCAGGACCTGAGCATTTTGAGAAAGGGATCAGGTTCTGACAAGCGAATATTGGAGATCTAACATGGAAGTGAATGAGCGCTACTCTAGATGAAAGTACAACATGGAGCAATAAGTACTATCGAACCAATCAAGAAAAAGAACACTCTACCCATAGCCCACTAAGAAGAGCAGCTATTGAAGGTCCGCTAGTTACCCAAACATTAGATTCATGGGAGAAAAAGCCCTCAACCGAAACCTCACTAGAAGGAGACATGAGAGTACACTTAAAATTACCTACCTTTAAAGGTGTGGCCGATGAGGACATGGATAATTTTTGGTTCGTGGCCAACTCGGTATGGACTACACAGGGGTTGATAATTGATACTGTGAAGAGAGCACATTTGTCTCTAGCCTTCGAAGAGAGATCTCTAGACTGGTATATGCATTACATATCTCAAAATGGGAGCATATCTTTTCAAGATATTAAGGACGCCCTAAAAAAACAGTTCCGAAAACCAAAATGTTACTCTTAGTTGGTAGCAGAAGTAAATGACTTTAAGCAAGGTGCGTCTGAATCAGTGTGGGAGTCCGATCAAAAATTGAAGAAAGTAATCAGGGAAGGAGGGTTCAAGTACGATGACATAGAACACACCAAATGGTTCATTGCTATGTTGCTACCTCACTTACGTATACCAATGGGCCACCAGATCTTCGAGTCGTAGGAGAAAGCCTTGGAAGCTGCCATGAAACTTGAAGCCGTGCCCAAAGACAACACTTTGGGAGGAGTGTAGCAAATTCAAGAGTAGTTTGGAGCCATGCACATGGAGATTTAGAGCTTATGGACGGAACGTGGAAAAGGAGCTAGCGCAGACCTTTGGTGCATATGATGTCGGGTATCTGGCCATACAAAGGATCAGTGTCCTCTATTGACGGATTACATGTAGGCAGGAGGACCTAGTCCGCTACCTTCTATATCTAGTGGGTCTACACTATGGTGCGATGATTGCCAGGTAGCGGGACTACATGATATGGCCTAGTGCCCTTGGCTAAGTGTGGTCGAACTGAAGCAACAATAGTGCAGGTTCTACCATTCGGTCGGGCACGATGAGTAGAACTGTTGCACATACAACTTGATTGTAGATTAGGGAAAGCTCTATAGGATACAATTAGACCCTGCGTCACTGAGATCCCTCGTAAACTTTGGTGGCTCCCCAACAAGGGGCAGGGGAGGTCGGGGAGGAAGCGCAGGATGGGGGAGGGGACAGCTGATCTACGATAACTGCGGAGAGGTAGGGCACTTCGCAAGGGACTGCCTAAATCCCTTTAGGAAATCCTGTAAATATTTCCGACAGTTGGATCATGATATTGAAGACTACCTGATCCTGATAGTAAAAATGCAGGAAAATAGCCCACGCATACACAGAATGTGCAGAGAGTTAAATCCAAGCTATGAAATATAGACTGAATGTGAAATTCATAACACGCAGTGGGATGGTCACCCGAGGAGCAAAGGAAGCACCTGCCAAGGATCCTACGACCTCTTAGGAGGGATCGAACATCAAATAGAAGCAAGAAGTAATAGCAGATACCGCACAGATGCCGACACACCTCAAGGTAGAGGAGGGGGTTGAGCCCTTTCTCCAGGCATGTCTGAAGCTACTACACAACCCACAGGCTATAGAGAACCTTCAAGCATTAATGCATAGCTATGCGGCTCAGTCCACTATGATCCCCAAGATGAAGGATGTACACAAGCTGTACATGTTTAAGAAACACACTGGAAGAAAAATGTGGTTGACTGTGCAGATTGGTGATTATAAGATGAATCAAGTTATTTTAGATCTAGGATCAGATGCAAACATATTACCAAAGCAAACATGGCAACAAATGGGAGAGCCTAAATTGGAATGGTTGAACATCCATCTACGAATGGAAAATCAGCAAAATATCATCCCTCTGGGAAGACTGCCGAAAGTCATGGTAGATATCGCAGGGGTAAAAGTCCTAGCTGACTTTGAAGTAATAGAAATTTTAGAAGATGCGGATCCCTACCCTATGCTCCTAGGACTAGAATGGGCTATAGACATGGGGGGTGTCATCAATCTCAAAAATCACAGCATGGTGTTTGAGAAAAATGGTACATGCGTAATAGTACCACTAGATCCTGTAGAAGGTGCGTGGTATACAGAGCCAGCATACGAGGAGGAGGAAATAGATCACATTTACAAATTTACTACGTAGGATGAAGACCCGGTTAACCCCACAACATAAGGAACACTATGTTGGGAGAAGGACAATGAATGCTTTTCCGACCCTGATGGGAAACTGGATAATTGGAAAAACTGGTTACACGATGTCTAAGTGCCGCGATGTCCTCTGGTCACGAGGGCCCTCTACTGCATTTCTTCGGAGGTAAGAGATCTACCCCACTTTGATGAGTCTGTTAGCGTCCAGGAAATTCTAAGAACACTAGAAGCTAGGGTGCCAAGAGAACGACGGCTCTGGCCCCTTAATCTAGCTATGTGTGTGACACCTGCATGATGGTGGGAAATCCACAAGAAAGCATTCCCGGACTGGGAGACGTGTCAGGATAGGATGATTTTGCGGTTCGCCCCTCCAGCCAACATACGCACCAAGATATTTCTCGGACCCGGGAATCGCTGCGTGCATCTACGTGCATGAATGACCAAATGGTCTGACCGGACTACAGAAGAATGGGTCCATTTATTTGTTCATGCCTTGGGCCCTATCCCCGCCATTTGGTATTTAGATGTGGAGTTACATCAGCGCACTCACCACTAGGAAATCCTAAAAGAGGAATTTATACGAACGTTCAGACTAATTGGGGGGATAGAAATGCTCGATGAAGCTCTGCAAGACATCGATGCGTTTGTATTAAAACTTCATGCCACCATGCCATACCAGAAGTCCTGACATGGGAAGCACAATTGCAAGACATAGCCAACTGCCAGAGCATGGCGATAGACGAAGAAGAAGATAATCCTCAAAACATCTTTGTTCCAGAATCTGAAGGGGAACACACCATTAATGGACCCCTGCTGCAGAATATTGATGTGACACAACCTCTCAAGCTGCACGAAGTTAATATTGGGATGGAAGAACACCTTAAGCTAGCTAAAATTGGGGACTATTGGGATGAAGGAACCGTAGGAAAAATTGAAGAGCTACTTATAGAGTATCAGGAATTATTTCCAACAAAGTTTTCTGAGCTCAAAGGAATCACCGGGGACCTAGGCATTATGCAGATCACTCTAAAACCTGAGGCATGCCCCATCAAGCAGTGGCCTTACTGACTGAATCCTAAATATAAGAAAAAGGTCAAAGAAGAATTGGACAAAATGCTTGCTGTAGGTATCATTGAACCAGTTGAACAATCGGATTGGGTAAGTCTAATGGTCATCCAGGAGAAGAAGACAAAGGGGGAAATACACATCTGCGTGGATCTACGCAAGTTAAACGATGCCTACGTCCATGACCCCTTCCCTACGCCCTTCTCTGATGAAATCCTTGATAGCGTGGGTGGACAGGAGGCCTATTCATTCACTGACGGGTTCTCAGGGTACCACCAGATCTGAATTGCACCTAAAGATCACAGTAAGACTACATTCGCGACCGAATGGGGGTCCTTTCAGTATACGGTCATGCCCTTTGGTCTCAAGAATGCACCCGCTATTTTCTCAATGGTCGTAGTTGCTATATTCAAGGAGTTTATTCATAAGTTCCTGGAAGTTTATTTTGATGACTAGACTATCTTCGGCCTGGTAAAGGAGCATGTCTCTAACCTACGATTAATGTTGGATGCATGCTAGAAGCACTAGATTTCCTTGAATATTAAGAAGTGCATCTTCTGTGTACCATTCAAAATCTTTCTTGGACACATAGTCTGTTAGCAGGGGTTGATGGTTGATCCTGCGAAGGTAGCCGTAATTATAAACCTTGTAGTCCCAACAGCGGAAAAATAGTTGTGTTTTATTCTTGGACACATGGGCTGTTATAGGAAATTCATTCAGGGGTACGCACTAATCACAACACCCATGGAAAAATTGCTAAAAAAATATTTTTCCTTTTTTTGGAATGAAGAATGTCAGAAGAGCTTTGAACTCCTCAAGGAGAAGATGATCTCTGCACCCATACTAATATTTCCTGATTGGTCGAAGGCATTTCATGTACATGTGGATGCAACAGGCATCACCTTGGGCATTGTCCTAACTCAACCTAGAGAGGGAGACATTGATCACCCAATTTCCTTTGCGAGTCAAAAACTCTCAGGTGCAGAATGGAACTACTCTACCACTGAGTGAGAAGGATTGGCTATGGTATACGCGTTACAAAAATATTGGCACTATCTACTGAGTGGACACTTCAAAATGTTCACTGATCATTCAGATTTGAAATACCTGGTCAATAAGCCTTGGTTGGGGGGGAATATTTTCCGCTGGCTGCTGCTATTTCAGGAATATGATTTTGAGATCATTGTCAAGCCCGGAAGGTTGAATGTGGGCCTGGATCATTTGTCCTGCATCAAGACAGGGGAAGAACCTACTAACTTGAAGGAAGGCTAATCAGATGCGCAGCCGTTCACCATTAGGGTTTTTGACACACACATCACTGATATCATTGAGTTCCTCACTATAGGCATGGCCCAAGCAGAATATTCGATGCAACAAAAGAAGGAGTTGGTTACTCAGGCTGTGAAATTTACTATCATCACTAGTCAGTTATACAAGCTAGGCGCGGATGAAATACTATGCAAATATGTCCTGGAACATGAATAACCTGCCATATTAGCGGAAGCACACGAAGGTGTCGCAGGAGGCCACTATGCAGGGAAAGCAATGCCAAAAAAAATTTTGTGGGCTGGGTTATGGTGGCCTACCCTGCATTGGGATTCTTACACTTATTGTAAATCATGCGACACATGTCAGCAAACCGGATGACCCTCGCGCCAAGATGAGATGCCATTACAGCCTCAAATGGCTTTACAGGCTTTTGACAAATGGACCATTGATTTTATAGGACCCATCAATCTGCCATGCAAGAAAATAGGTGCGCGCTACATTATTACCGCCATAAACAATGTCACTCGATGGGTTGAGGCATAGACTGTGAAGGATTGTACTATGGATACTGCTGCGCAGTTCATCTTTGAGTAGATTCTGACCAGGTTTAGCTGCCTGAAGATCCTAATGAGTGACAGAGGTATGCACTTTGTTAACCAAATGATTCAAGCCCTGACGGAGGAATTTCGGATCCACCATGCGAAGAGTACACCATACCATCCACAGGAAAATGGGGTGGTTGAATCTTTTAAGAAAATTTTGGAACAAACGTTAACCAAGGTTTTCAATGTCGATCGTAGTGAATGGGATGTTCACATCCCCTCTGTTCTGTGGGCCTACCGAACGACCTGCAAGAAGCTGAGAGGTAGGACCCCCTTCCGAATGGTCTATGGAAAGGAGGCCATTACGCCCAAAGAGTACATTGTTCTTAGCCTATGCATCACAGCATTTACAAATATGGCGGAACTAGATATCGTAGAAGAGCGCCTTGCGTAGCTTTTGGCATTGGAGGACGATCAGTTTATTGTTGATTTTCATCAACGGGTTTAGAAGACCCGTGATAAATCTTGGCATGATCGACATATTCACCAAAAGACATTATTAGCAGGCGATCTCATCCTTTTATACGATATCCAATTTGCAAAACACCTAGGGAAATTCTGGTAGCACTGGCTTGGTCCCTACATCGTTCAGGAGATCATGGATGGCGGAGCGATCCGACTAGCTACCTCGTGCGGTGACATGTTACCTAGCTTTGTCAATGGTAGTCGACTCAATCCATACAGGGCTAAATGACTATATGGCGGCCACAGTGATTCAGGACGAGTCATAAGATTGTGTTGGGGGACTATTGGAACAGGCTCTCCTACAAGCTACGAAATTAGTCCATTTTGAATACTTTTGATTAGATTTAGTCTAGCACAGGGGCTTTGGGGTGGGTCAAAGACTCGAAAGCATTGTAATGGGTAAAAGGGTAAACCAGGGGTTCGAAAACCATGGTTTGCGAACCATAGGAAAGTCTAGGCTAGATTATTATAAATAGAGGAACATTTTTTATTACAAAGTAGAAAAGAAGTGCTATTGATGCGAATTGTGGTTTAAGTTGTCTGTTTGGGTTTTTGGGGAAAGGACTCTTACTGGCTGTGTGCGCGGAGATCCAGAGTCCAGCTGTGTGCAGACCCTACTGCTGTGTGCGCAAGTTGGGAAGGGAATTGTAAGAAGGAATTGATGAATTGATGAATAAGAAAGATTGATAGAGAACTGAATCCATGAGTACTCTTTGTGTGAATCATTGGAAATTACTACATTGTATGCTTTCTGTATTTAAGATGCGAAAGATTTGTGTAAGTGTGTTTTTTGTATATAGATCTGTTTTTTTTTGTTTATGCAATACTATGGTACTGTCATAAAAGTACATAATTATAGATCTAGCACACATGGATGCCAATATAGACCTACCTAGCCTTGTGCATAACAAGATGATCTGGGTATCACAGGGCTGAACGCAGCTCTGCTTGCATTACCTATCGTTTCTCAGGGTGTGGAAACCTGGCTCCAGCACCCACCCTTACTACTTCGAGTGACACTTTGACCTGCACAAGTAGGTCACTACTGAAAGGGCTAGTAGTATAGGGGTTTGTTGGCAAACCTTGAACTCCGAACTTGGGTCAAGACCCCTCGAGCCAACATATCCCAATGTGATCTTATGGTTTCCTACTCTTCCTTTTCCTTCTTGCTCCAAATATTCAAGTATGACACACTCTCCAAGAGTGATCCAATAAATTCTAAGTATCGAAGAGTATGAGAGGGAGATAGAATAGAATGAGTGTTCCAAAACTAAACTAACAAAATTTTGATCAAAATCCTGCCAATTGATCCTCATAAGCCTTTTTTATTAACAAGGCCTCTATTTTATTCATTTTCTGTTATTTTCCTTCATTTTCCTCATCACTTGCAACCTGTGACCTTTCACCTCCCTTTTCTCCTATTTTCCTTTATTTTCATAAATTAAATGTTCCTTTTTTCCTTTCCAAATCCTTAGCCATTTCCTTTTCCAATTTCCATAGCCATATTAGAACATATGAACATCCACACTAGGATGTTTTTCCCAACATTCATGTTGGAATACATGTCCCATGGCCTTGGTTTTATATCTTTTTACATGAATATTTAACCTAGGCTGTTACAGAACCCTCTCCCTTGGGGGAACATTGTCCTTGGTGTTCAATGACACCTACAACCAAAAATATTACTGAAATAAAAGAATACTGCCCATGGAGCTTTATAAGATAGCTCTTTGTAGTATTTATAATGACAACCTACTAAAAACATGACACTCATAACATTTACTAGAGATTATAAAAAAACTCATTACTCTATTTACAATAATATACATATATAGACTCATACACATTTTCTTCAACCAAAAAATAATCTTATTGTCTATTGAAATTTATAAATCCATCTCAGTAAAATATTTACAATAATATTAACATATACAATGAGCATTTTCTCTAACCAAAAATAAAATGATAGGATGCTTGCATCCGCAACAAGGGAATCTACAGGCACATACCTCCAACCTCAAATTAATACTAAGATTCAACTCCTTCCTAGGATATCCAGAATCCACTAAAAAATTCAAATTTGCATATAATGTCTAGCGCTACGATCCTCCACAATTGTCCTCCAAGCGAATAGCTACCGACTCATTTTCCCCACGCACACTCCCAATGTGCATCTGATTCCATCTAGAAATGCTAATGACCACAAAAAATCCATTGTTGAACTTCCCTTCCCTTCTACATAGTACGTTGGAAATCTGGGCAACCCCTTTCATACAGTCACACATCTTCCAAGTTTTTTTGGCACCCCCATCCCTGGTAGTCCATCCCTTGGAAAGGATTCCTCACATCGGAAGATAGAAAAACTAATGCATGTCCCTACCTCAATGTTGATCAGCCGTTGTCATTGATGTCAACCCAAGCAGCACCAGGGGCTAACCCAATATTGCATGGGAATTTTGACCTAGAGAATTACTATATTCTGGTTCAAGAATTCTTTTTATGGTTTCTACTTGTCGAGATGTTTCCATTGATATATGGCACGCCACATAATTCTTCGCGGTTTGAGAGATATTCATGTTTGAAGTTTATACCCCCCAGTTAGTGGGTTAAAACCCCATAGGGTTGTGGCATGGGTCATTGAAAAGTCATAATTAATATTTTTTAAGCTCCTAAGATCCATCCCACGTTCACTTGTTGAAGCCCCTCTCAACCTAAGCATTTATATAAATTGTGATCCTCATTTCCTTCTTATGCAAGGGATTTTGCCATCTGAAATAGGTCATCATGGAATTTTTGATCTAACTTGTTTTCTATGGATGGTCAAAAGCTGAAATTTTTATGAGGTGAAGCTTAAATCCTAAGGAAGCTTCTATGAAAATTTTAGATCAAGGTGCACAATATTTTTGGAGATATGATCTGTGGAAGTCGGTGTTTTTGCAGGCTTCTGAAATTCATCTCAAAGAAGTGACCTTGGTAAAATCGTCATAACTCTCTCTCTAAGCATCAGATTGGAATTTCGTAAAAATTGACAGATAGTACATATATTTTGGTTTTTTCTCTATCAATTTCAGAGCCAAATCAAGAAACAGTGACATGTGGAATGCCGTACAAGTTCGCTTTACTGAAACAATCCATAATTAGGGCATTGTGAGAAATTGGGTATAGCTCTATCTTGAAGAATCCAAATTGGGTTAAGCCCGTGGCATTAGAAAGATGACTCAGAGGACTAATACAAGACTAAAAATCAGATATTGGGAATCTGAAATAATAGAGATACACCAGATTCAATATCGAGCTCCTAGAGGGCAAAGAAAAAGCTAGATCATGTGTTGTCAAGGGCTACAAAGGACCACAATTTCTAGGGAAGAAAAGAAAAGCAAGGTGTATTAGAGGGTAACATGACAAGAGCAGAAACCAAGGTGCATAAAATAAGCAATAATTTCATCACATGAAGTCTTCAAGTGGGCAACACTGCATACAATCATTGTAAAGGTATCATTGTACTAAGTCATTGTAAATACATTATTGTACAAATTGTACTAGTGTCTATCTGCCAAGAGTTGAAGAGGCAGTGTCGGGTGGTCTAGGATCATCATTATGTGGTTGTGTCATAGTTGGGCTTATAGTCTAGTATGTCTTATTCTTCTACATCATTCTATATCATTGTAAAGCGGACCATTTTTTCTGGTACGAGAGTCCATTATTATTTTATTCTTCTACAGGGTGGTAGGGTGGTGCTAGGGTGAGTTGTAGCTCATTGGGTGTTGGGGCGTCCATTCAGTTGACTACTGAATAATCACGGGCATTGGAGCGTCCATCCAGTGGGAAATGGAGAAGAATTATTTTATAGATTCTAAGAAGTTGGAGCTTTATTTTCAATTGGAGTTGAATATTAAAGAATTATTAGAAAAGAATTAGGTGCTTTTTTTCCCGGAGTCGGTTTCCACCTTAAAAAATGTGTGCATTTGTGTTCCTTTTGTTTACTACTATCGTTGTACAAACACTGATAATAATTAAATATTAACTAATGCTCTAATTGAAAGGAATATTGATTCAACCCCCCTCTCAGTATTTCCAACAATTGGTATCAGAGCTTGGATCCTTCAATAGCATTTTAACAGCTGGAAGGAGGTCATGGAGCATACCAAGAATGGTGTACCTCTGTTCAGTGAAAATAATTATGCACTCTAGAAAGGAAGAATGGAGGTCTATCTGTTGGCGCAAGGTTACGAAGTATGGGACACTATTCAAAATGGATTTACATCAACTGTGAATGAACAAGGTAAGAAGAATTTGGTAAATGATGCAAAAGAAAATAATATTATTATCAGTGGACTTATTGAATCTGCTTATCACAAGGTGTTGGGTTGTAAAACCGCCAAAAATGTATGGGAAAATCTTGAGAATATATATGCAGGTGACTCAAATGTCAAAGAAGAAAAACTTCAAATCTATAGAGAAAAAATTGAGCAACTCAAAATGAAAGAAGATTGCAACATTGTTACATACTTCCAATATGTTGATGAAATAACCAATACTCTAGAAGGATTGGGAGAGCCAATTGACGAGAAGACTATTATATGGAATATTCTTAGAACGTTACCAAGGAGATTCAACCCAAAGGTATCAGTCTTAGAATACAATGAAAATCTGGACAAACTCAGCAAAGAGGAATTACATGGAGTTCTCATAGCATATGAAATGAGACTCGATGAAGAATAGGGTACTTCAAATCTAGAAATTGCATTCGTTGAATCTAGGAAAACTAATAAGGACAAACAACCTTCAATTGAAATGACATGCACCTGCAAGTGTCAAGAAAAGGGAGATGATGGAGAAGGTCTTTCAGATGAGGAATATGCTTACTTTACGAGAAAACTAAAAAATTTAAGGGAAAATTCAAAGGTAAACATCCATTGATATGTTTTGGTTGTGGTGAGGTTGGGCATTTCGCAGCAAAATGTCCGAACAAAAGTGATGGCAACTGAAAAGGAAAGAAATGCTTTAATAAATTCAACAAGCGAGGCAAAAATAAAGGATCCAAAAGGAACTTTCTCTCTAAAGAATAGAGCTCATCATCCGATGAAGAAAGTGAAAGCAAAGAAGAAGCCAATGAGAAATTATTGTTTATAGCCAAGAACAATAAAAAAGAAGTATCAAACAATGAAGAAGAAGGGTTGACCATAGAATGATTTTTTGAGGAGGAATTCAATCTTATAAAAGAGCTCAATGCTGAGAAGATTTGTTCCAATACTCTTCAAGAACAAGTTCAAGGTCTCAAAATTGAAGTTGAAGAACACCAATGTATTGAAGAGTCACTTCAAAAGAAGTTGGAAGAAAGCAACCAAGAAAGGGAAGCATTAGAAGCTGAAGTAGTCTCACTGGATAAGGAAGTGAAGAAGAGAAAAAATGTCCAAAACTATGCCAGCAGCTCAAGGGCATTGGAAGAACTCATCAACAATCAACGATCTTACAATGATAAAACTGGCTTCGATTACAAAGAAGTAGAAGTTGGACCTTCTACAAAAAAATACAATGAACCTATGAGTTATGACATACATGTACACTTGATTAGACAAGATTCGCAAGCACATCCTTTGAATATGATCCCTTGATGAAGATTTCCATCCAAGTACCAACATATTTTTCATGGCTATTATTATTCATGTGGAAAATTTGGTCATAAAGCTGTAGAATGTCACACGTACCCTAGGAACCAATAAAATTCTAGGAGATCCTTCAAATATGAACCTCCCAAGGCTCAACGAAACATCAATAGATTTGAAATTTAAAAAATAATATGGAATGTTACAAATGTTAGAACTTTGGACACATAGCCAGAGACTGCAGACTTGAAAATCCTCCAAAAAAATCTTGGAAGCCACAGAATGAGCAAACATGGAAGAAGAAGAAGACTGATAATTGTGCTCTCGCTCTCAAGGCTCAAAACAACGAAGATGTGTGGTATGTTGACAGCGGTTGCTCAATGCATATGACTGGAGATAGAAGGAAATGTGTATCTTTGAAAGAGAAGAAGGATGGAACTGTATCCTTTGGAAATGATGGATCTTCAAATGTTATAGGATTAGGTACCGTCACTCTAGGAAGAAAATATGTTATAGCCAAGAATGTTCTATTGGTTGAAAACATGAATCACAATCTTCTTAGTGTTGGAAAAATGTGTGATCAAGGACACACAATGCTACTCAACTCCAAAAAATGTGAAATCAGGAAAGGCAGGTATGGTAAAATTGTGGCTACAGCAAGTCGAGCACCAAATGAAATATATGTTTTGGATGGAGTAACTAAAGCATGTATACAATCTAAAGAAGATGAAATTTGGTTATGGAAGAAATGAATGTGTCACATAAACTTTGACAATCTTGTCAGGATAAGAAAAAAGGAAGCAATATGAGAAATGACGAAAATCTCAAAACCTTCCAACACACTATCTGAGGCCAGTTGGCATGGAAAGCAGACAAAAGTCCAATTTAAAAAGAAAGAACACTTTTCATCACATCCATTGGAATTGATACATATTGATCTATGTGGTCCTGTGAGAACAAAAGGCTTAGATGGAGAATTATATTTCATGTTAATGATAGATGACTATACCAGGATGATAGTCGTCAGTTTCCTAAAGAAAAAATTTGAAGCATTTGAGTGCTTTAAGATCTACAAGGAGTTGGTTGAAAATGAAATTGATTTGAAAATAAAGTGTCTAAGGTCAGATAATGGTGGGGAATTCACTTCGAAATTATTTCAGCAATACTGTGACGAAAATGGAATAAAAAGACAATTTTCAACAGCACGAACACCTTGGCAAAATGGAGTTGCTGAAAGAAAGAACATAACCATACAGGAAATGGGTAGAAAAATGTTGAAGGACTCAAAATTGGATGAAAAATTTTGGGTTCAAGCAATTGATACGACAGTCTTCATTATCAACCACATTCTTCTCAGAAATAATTACAACAAGATTCCATATGAATTATGGAAAGGAAAACCAGCTAATGTAAAATATTTCAGAATCTTCGGAAGAAAATGTTATATCAAAAGAGAAGATCAAAATTTGGGTAAGTTTGAATCACGTGTTAATGAAGGTATCTTTGTTGGTTACTCACACAGAAGGAGGGCCTATAAATGTTATAGTCTAAGATGAAAATAGAAAATGGAGAGCATAAATGTTACATTGATGAAGACGGTGTTCTAGAAAATAATGATGAGGATCTAGAATCTTTGAAACTTGAGACAGAGGCTGAAAAGGACACAGATAAAATTGTAGAACAAGAAGCAACTATCAATGAGGATGAAGTAAATAATGATCATCAAAATATACTAGAACAACAACAAGAAGCTCCTCCAAGGAGAAAAAAAGAATGGATTCAAAAGAACCATCCATCAAATCAAATCATTGGTGACATAAATGAAGGTCGACAACTTCGTTCATCACAACAAGATCACATTGCTTTTCTAGCAACCTTTGAGCCTAGTATTTTTGAGGAAGCCAGCCACAATAAACATTGGGTAGCAGATATGAATGAAGAATTGGATCAAATCGAGAAGAATAACACCTGGGAATTAGTTCCACAACCAAAAGATAAAAATGTCATTGGGACTAAATGGGTGTTCAGGAACAAATTGAATGAATATGTGTAGGTTACCAGAAACAAAGCAAGATTGGTTATCAAAGGCTATGCACAAGTGGAAGGAATTGATTTCGACGAAACAATTGCACCAGTTTCTAGAATGTAAACCATCCAAATTTTTCTCACGTATGCATGTTCAAGAAAAATCAAAGTATTCCAAATGGATGTTAAGTCAACATTTCTGAATGGAGAATTAGAAGAAGAAGTTTACGTGGAACAACCTGAAGGTTTTCTACTATCAGAAAAACAAGACTATGTTTGCAGGTTAAAGAAGGTTTCTATATGCTCTCAAGTAGGCTTCCAGAGCATGGTATGCTCATCTTGATGGATATCTACGTCAACAAGGGTTCAAGAAAGGTACTGTTGATAGCAATCTTTATGTACAAATAGATAAAGATAATTTAACAATCGTTGAGGTATATGTGGATGATATAGTATTTTCTAGAAATGATGATCGACTAAGTAATAAATTTTCTACAAAGATTCAAAGTGAGTTCGATATGTCTTTACTTGGTGAGCTGACATACTTCTTAGGGCTTCAAATATCTCAGCAAGAGAAAGGAATATTTATATGTCAAGCCAAGTACATCAAGGAAATTCTCAATAAATCCAAAATGGAAGATTGCAAACCCGTCCTTACTCTGATGGTAACATGTTGCAAATTGAGCATAGACGACTCATCTTAGGATGTGGATCAGAGGTTGTACAAATCCATGATTGGTAGTCTTCTATATGTAACAGCCTCTCGGCCAGATGTTATGCAAGTAGTTGGATAAGTAGCAAGATTCCAAGCAGCACCAAAAGAATCACATATTATTGTTGTCAAAATAATACTTTGATATCTAAAGGGCACAGAATAATATGGCTTGTGGTATCCGAAGGGTAACAATCTCATTATTCAAGCCTTTACAGATGCAGATTGGGCAGGAAGCATTGATGATCATAAGATTACTAGTGGAGCAGTATTCTATCTAGATGGTTCTCTCATTTCATGGTTGAGTAAAAAGGAAACCTCAATCTCGTTATCTACAGTAGAAGCAGAATACATTGCAGTAGCATCATGTTGTACTCAAGTCCTTTGGATGGAGAAAAATTTGCAAGATCTTAAAGTACAATTCAGTGAACCTATTCCCATATTCTATGACAACACTAGTGCCATCAGCATCTCCAAGAATCCTATCATGCATTCAAAAACAAAACACATTCCGATCAAATATCATTTTGTTAGAGAAAAAGTCGTTGAAAATAATATCAAACTTGAGTATGTTTGTAGAAAAGAACAAATTTATGATATCTTCAATAAACCTTTACCTCGTGAAGCATTTGAATATCTTCATTAGCAGCTTCGGATTCTCCCAAGTTATCATTAGATTACAGGTCTGCAGGAGAGTTGTGTGTCAGGGGGAGTGGAAGTGTGTACAGGTCCGTAGGATGGTTGTGTTTCAGGGGGAGTTACCCTTTGCCATTGATGTCAAATGGGGAGATAATTTTTTAGGAAGAGGAGTCATGATCGCAGGGGGAGTACTTGTATTGCCATCAATGCGAAAGGGGGAGATTGTTAATCAACGGTTATCATTGATGTCAACCCAAGCAGCACCAGGGGCTAACCCAATATTTCATGTGGATTTTGACCTAAAAAATTACTATATTTGAGTTCAATAATGCTTTTGATGGTTTATACTTGTCTAGATGTTTCCGTTGATATATGGCATTGCACGTAATTCTTCACAGTTTGAGAGATATTCATGTTTGAAGTTTATACCCCCAGTTAGTGGGATCAAACCCCATAGGGTTGTGGCATGGGTCATTGAAAAGTCGTATTTAATATTTTTTAAGATCCTAAAATCCCTCCCACGTTCACTTGTTGAAGTCCCTCTCAACCTAAGCATTTATATAAATTGTGATCCTCATTTCTTCCTTATGCAAGGGATTTCGCCATATGAAACAGGTCATCGTGGAATTTTCACTCTAAAATTCTCTCTACGAAGCTTCAGAAGTTGAAATTTCTATGAGGCGAAGCCGAAATCCTGAGGAATCATTTGTGCAAATTTCAGATCAAAGTGCGCAAAATTTTTGGACATATGATCTGTGGAAGTCAGTGTTTTTGCAGGATTATGAAATTCATCTCAAAGAAGTGACCTTGGTAAAAAAATCATAACTCTCTCTCTGAGTATCGCATTGGAATTATGTAAAAAGTGACAAATAGTGTACAGGCTATAGTTTTTTCTCTATCAATTTCAGATCCAAATGAAGAAACAATGACATGTGGCACGCCGTACAAATTCGCTCTACTGAAACAGTCCATAATTAGGGCATTGTGAGATATTGGGTATAACTCTCACTTGAAGAATCCAAATTGGGTTAGAGCTATGGCATTGGAAATATGACTAAGAGAAATACTACAGGACTGAAAATCAGATATTGGGGATCTGAAATAACAAAGATAAACCAGATTCAATATCGAGCTCCTAGAAGGCAAAGAAAAAGCTAGACCATGTGTTGTCAAGGGCTGCAAAGGACCAGAATTTCTAGGGAAGAAAAGCAAAGCAAGCTGCAGCAGAGGGTAGCATGACAAGAACAGAAACCAAGGTGCATAACAGCAGCAATAAGTTAATCACATGAAGTCTTCAAGCGGGCAGCACTGCATACAATCATTGTAAAGGTATCATTGTACTAAGTCATTGTAAATACATTATTGTACAAATTGTACTAGTGTCTATCTGCCAAGAGTTGAGAGGAAGTGTAGGGTGTTCTAGGATCATCATTAGGTGGTTGTCTCATAGTTGGGGTTATGGTCTAGTGTGTCTTATTCTTCTACATCATTCCATATCATTGTAAAGTGGACTATTTTCCCTGGTAAAGGAGTCCATTCTTCTTTTATTCTTCTACAAGGTGGTAGGGTAGTGCTAGGGTGAGTTGTAGCTCATTGGGTGTTGGCGCATCCATTCAGTTGAATACTGAAGAATCACGGGCATTGGAGCATCCATCTAGTGGGAGCTAGAGAAGAATTCTTTTCTAGGTTCTAGGAAGTTGGAGCTTTATTTTCAATTGGAGTTGAATATTAAAGAATTATTAGAAAAGCATTAGGTGGTTTTTGTCCCGAAGTGGGTTTCCACCTTAAAAAATGTGTGCATTTGTGCTCCTTTTTTTTACTGCTATCATTGTACAAACACTGATAATAATTAAAGATTAACTAATGCTCTAATTGAAAGGAATACTGATTCACAGCCCCCACCACCCCCCCCCCCCCCCTCAAAATTTCCAACACTCAAAACCATCATATCGGTCATAACATGCTCATGGAAATCAATGGACACTATTGTGTACCAGTGTCCCATAATGGCCTTGCTCTTGGAGTGCTTTACCATCATATTGTTGCATGTTCCAAATCATTTTTTTGATGCTACTAGTTCTTGCAGTTAGTTTCAACCACATGAAACCATGCATTACATGATTTCCTATACCAAGCACATAATTTCCATTAGATTCAAAATAAATTCAAATAAATTCAAATCATACCTCATTTGTAGCCCGCAAATAAGTTACACTGGAACTTTATTTTACATCCTATTAAAACAAGTCAAACTAGTTGTTTGATCAAATCTTCATGTATAAACATATCATATCTAGTTAGCTGAAAAATAAACCATCATAAATGAAGAATCATAAAACACATGAAACCATAATTAAGTAGAGTCATAGATCACATGCATAACAAAAACTAAAATACATCATTGAAACGTATCCTTCAATTGGTCCCTTTCTTCTACCTTTATCCTTTTTCCTTACCATATGCACATTGGATTAGTTGCCACTCCCAACAAGCGCCCATGGCCTTTTCTTCAACCATGTACACGTACAAATAGTGTGCTTCATAGACATGCAACCAAGCATGGAATACATCACCATATAATACATTCAGATTCACCTGACATACAACACACACACATACACCTAGTGTACAACACAACACATACACCTACATATGGTTTACAACATAACACATACACCTATGTCCAATGTACAACACACCACATATACCTACACCTAGTTTACAATAAAACATATACGCCTACATATGGTGTACAAAAAAACATATACACCTACATCCAGTGTACAAAACAACACATACACCTACACCTGGTGTACAACACAACATATAAACGTGCAGAAAGTACAATACAATGAATACACATCTCACATTACCACAACTACACAATGCACATGCATAGTACCACATGTGCATAACACAACATGTACGACATTCACACAATACCACATTTATACCAGTATCAAATGCTTAAAATGAACACAGTAACACATGTACACAACACCACCTTCACAATGTGTGCACAACATCAAATGTGCATGGCACCATCTACATAGTATGTACACAACACCACATGTACAACATTTACAAAGCACAGTATCTACAATCATGCACACAACACCAAATGTAGATACCACCACATGTAAAACATATACAAAACACCATACATACATAACACTACATATACAACATGTACATAGCACTATATGTACAAAAAACCACATATCAACATGTTCATGACACCATATGCACACAAAAAATGCATATCCAACATTTGTATGATGCGATATGTACAGAGTACCACATACCCAACATGTATATAACAGCATCTATACACAGCAATGCATATGCAATATACACACAACACCATATATACAACAATGTTACAACATCATATGTACAAAATACCATATACGTTAAATGTGCACATCACCATAGGTGTAATCATTGAATATACAACATGCGCACCACACAAACAATATAAGTACTACACATCCATCAACCACACATTGACCCCTCAAGAAACCTTGTTTCTAGTGCCTTTACACTATCCATGGTTATTCTAGCATGCCACAACTCACACTACTTCCAATCCATGGATGTTCCCCTCAGCATCACCTGTCCATAAGATAAAAATAATCATAGTAAAATCATATCATGTCAATTAATTTCCACATGATACTGACCTCGTAGATATGTCAGGGTTACTCTTCCCACTTGATTCCTCATAATATAAAAAACCTCTTCATTCCATTCACTTTCATAAGAAATAATTCCTCCACAAGAATGATCCTTGCCAACCCTGTGAGTTAGTGACATAGATATATAGACACCTACATATACAATCATTAGCATAATAAAAAAATAATCCTGTCAGAAAACAACATATATAAATACATATATACATATAAGCATTTAGCGTTAAACAACCATGATCCATGAAAACCCTCTCAAACATGACATACATACATACATACATACATGTATACATATATAAACATCAACATAATCATGATCAAAAGATAATTACCAGATAACATGAGGTAAGGGTTAAGAGAACTTCTATATTTATTCATAGCATGCACAACAATGAGAACCACAGTTCCAAAATTAGCTAAGGCATCTAACGCCTAAAATCAATTTACTTTAACTTTCTTCTTACCTTTCTCATGTTTGTACTACCACCAACCATTTACCACAATGGACCCAACCAGTTTGACTGAGTGTCATATTCTTACCTTTTGTTACCCTTGTACATGCACTAGGCTTCATCTGAGTCTTACATTACCTATCAGGTTCCATTCATCTCTACCAGAGCTCCATCAAACTTCCTATATCACAACCAATTACCAAGACCCTCAAACAAAACTCAAGAAGAAGTAAAAAAGAAGAATAAAACCATAAAAAACAATAACAATACGATACCACAAGTTAAGTGGTATGGCCATATACTAGACATAAACAAATCCACAAATCAAGTGCAACAAACCACAAAATACCAAAAGCACAATACTAACAACAAACACCATGACTCAATCCTCATGGGTCCCTAGTGCTTCTAAAGGAAAACTCAACCTGATCATTCTCCAATATTTCATGGCAGTCTCTTTCCATGCAACCCGCTGCATCATACTACCATAACCACATAACTGTCAACACATAAATAAATATAAAAATATGGCAGTTATCTTACCTTTTTTTGCCAAACATGCTTCCTTGTAACTAAACACACATGTGAGCCACATGTTCCAAATATCAAGGAAATATATGTATCAATTTTAAACCAAAATTTACAAAGTCGAAAAACCATGTCATAGCCAATGATTAACTCACATTCTTCTGTCATAATAGGCAATGCTACAACTATCATCTACTTACACTCAAGTGCATATCAATTGTGACAAGACATATGTATTAGTACAATCATCTTAAAACGAGATCATTTCTTCACGAAATTCTACAGATACATACTCAAATCATGTGTTTAATAAAAAATTCAAACAAATTATAAACGTTCCATATTAGATAAATAAACTAAATGACATAATAGACACCAAACACTCAACATCATATAGATGACATAATCAAACACTTGAGCACCAAGTACATGACAAAAGAAAAATCATGCCTTAATGTATCTCATGGGGAGGTTCTCTATTCTACATAATCAATCTATATTAGCAAAATATAACTTCTCAACATATCAACTCAAACATAAATAAGGTTATGATATACATAACAATAACTAGTTAACATTTTCACATGATAAATTCATAAACAATTGTCATTCATGCATGATAATCACATATTCACAGTCACTCTAGATTAGTGCAAGACATTATCATAACTAGGTCAACTCATACATGAATGTCATAACCTTAACCAACTGAATAGGATGATCCAAATTATCATGATACATATACATCAATATCTTAAATTAATAACCCTCATCATCAACTTAACTAACATATGCCAAAAATGAGTTTAGATATAACATACTCATCAACAACATATAAATTAATCATGAAGTTATCCATGATGTAACAATCAACCAGCTAACATATAACATACTTATCAACAAAATCTAACATATCATAAAGCTAACATAAGCCAACAAGGATGGTTCTAACAATGATTTACTATCATTCATGACTATTCAACATATGTGCATATGACCACACTGATTCACTAACATCTATTGTACATGTAACCGCAACAACAATAGACTAAAAAACATGTACATAACCCTAATGATTATAACAACAATAAACCAACATACTTGAATTCCAAACATGAAATAGGTGAATGACAAGCAACTCTTACCACAAATTCTAGAGCCGCAACTTCATTTTGATTATATGCATCTCCTGCTCTATCTCAACCAACACATCAAAATCATAACATACTAGAAACATCATCATGACCTAAAATGCATACAATGACCTCATGGAAAACATTATTAACAATGCTAATGCATGCCTAGAAACATATAGACATTGAGATGCATAACAAATGCATATACAACTGACAGGCATTCATGATGAACTCATCCAATCAACAACACCAACAAATTTAACATGGAGAAACAACTATAAGTATGACCAAATCCATGCACATGAAACATAAAAATAAACTAAAAGTATAAGGAACACATACACAATCGACATTAAGGCATGACCAAAACACACCTTCTATCTAGTCCAAGGGGTGAATCATGCTCTAATACCACTCTGTGTTATCAGGTATCACACAAAGAGAACTGAAACCAGTCACCACCTAAGGAAAATGAAACATGCTCTGGTACCACTCTGTAAAACCCTCCTCCCACACCTACCACAGTAACCAACCAACTAGGGTAATCATTTGATGAAGAGTTACTATGATATGATTCAACCTCCTAGGTCACCTTAAGAAAGTGGAACCGACACCACACAACAACACATACCTTCTACACATGCTACATGACCCCTAGGCTCCATCCTAACCTTCCAGGAGGCTAGCCCCCAAATCAAAATGACATTTTCATGTGTCATTCCCCTATTCCCTCCCTTGACATCAGAAAGAGTTCGACTGGAAGCCTTTAGTCACATGCACAACATGGGTATGCTTGCGACATGGAACTTTTCCTAGAAGTTCTAAGCCTATGACCTTGATTTTTGTTCCACTTTGTCAGGCTCAGAGCATAGGTCCCTGACCAGAACTCCATGGAACTTTAAATAATAAAATATAATAGTGTAAAACTATTTAAATGTAACCACTTGAATAAGGACTTGATTGGACCCCTACTAACCATGACAGGCATTTCTTCAAACATGTCACAAATACGTAATCTACAGGTTTAAACAACAAATATGAGCATAGGGGTCTCATACTTATTTGAGAATCGCTAAGAATTATTATTTCCTCATCATATTAACTACAAGACAATCTATTTGGTCATAGATAGATTGTTCATTAAGTTACAAATCAAAACATGATGAGAGCCATACATCATTACTGGCATAGAACACATTCATAACTAGGATGTAAAAAAATAAATGACAAATATAGTACAACCATATAAGCCACATAATAGCAAGCATATTTACCTATCAATAGTAGAATAAAATAGCTCTTATTTCCATAATCAAAATGCAACCAAGTGTGGGAATTCCACATTACAGCTGACCATAAACATGGCTGATCCAAATCTCTCTTCATCTATTCACCCTCATGCCATATTCCAAGCATGAATGTGGGATCTCATAAAACACATCAATCAAAATCGAACGATTTCTTCTAGAGGTGAAACTACCTCAACCCTCATGCACTGATTCCACCTTACAGTCGAACATCATTAACCTTCATCAGATTGGTCTCTACCCAAGTTGGATACTACACTAGAGTGTTTGTTCCAACCAAGGCTCCAAGACTACTAACTCAACCCATAGTTGCTACCGGGCTCCAGAGCGTTTATCCAACCAAGGCTCCAAGACTAGTAACTAAACCCAACCAAGACTCCAGGGCATTTGACCAACCAATGCTCAAGGACTAGTAACTCAATCCAAGTTGTTACAGGGCTCTAAAGCATTTTTATGACTGAGGTTCGAGGAACTAGTAATAGATATGACAACTAAAGGAACATGAAAACCAACCAGGAAACAAAACAATGAAATGAACCCACAACTCCATGGCTATCTAGGAAATGGTGAGGCTAGGAAATACTTCATGGAAATGACAAATTATGACCAAGAAAACACATCCATATTCCATGCATGCCAAAAATAGTGAAGAAAACAAACATGCAACTCAATACATGCAAGAGAAACCCACTATAGTTACTGATCCTGATGTCCTCATGTAATTTCCTTCTCTTACTTTTCCTTATTGATCTAAATATGCAAGTAAACTACACTCTCCAAGAGTTCTCCAAGAAGCTCTAGGTGTCCAAGCATATGAGAGAGAGAGAATAGAATGACAACTCCAAAACTAAACTTTCAAAAGTATGAGCAAAAACCTTCAAATTGATCTACAAATCCTTTTTATTAATGAGGCCTCGATTTTATTCATTTTCCATTATTTTCCTCCATTTTATTCCTCACATGGAACCTATGACCTTTCACCTCTTGTTTCTCCTATTTTCCTTTATTTTCATAAATAAAATTCCAAGAATGCCTCTTCTACTTTCCAAATCCTTAGACATTTCCTTTTCCAATATCCATAGCCATAATAAACCATATGGACACCAACAATAGGATTTTTTTTTCTGAACATTCATCTTGGAATAGGTGTCCCATGACCTTGGTGTTATATTTTTTTACCTGAAATTAACCAGCGATGTTACATAGAATAGTAATTGTGTCCATGACCTCTCCTATCTAGAGTATCCAAGAGGCCCCCATCTCTAATCGTGTCATCCATATCCTACACTGACCACCATGAGACATAATTCCATATTTCAGATTAGTCCCATCCTTCTACTCATGGAAGATCCTAAGTGGCCCTTGCCTATGTATTTTTGAAAAACTCTTGAGGATTACTGCATTGCCTTCTACTTGTTTTTCATGCTCCTGCATGATTCCATCATTGTATCCTTTACAACTTCTTATTTTTGCCTTCAAAATTCCTAATTTGTTTTCTAAGTCAAAAGAGTGACCAACACCACACGGTTCATCTTATCCATAAGGATAATCTCGTGAACTATAGGCTACCATTTTTCAACTCATCTTGATCTCTTTCCTACAAGGCATACTGTGTTAGCTAAACAAAATCTAAGCAAACCAACAAACCTCAATATAATTCTGGGATGATATCTCATCTGCAAGATCAACCATATTAGCATAATATATGTATAATCATAATCATAATAGTCCATAGATATTATATTAACCATAGTATTGAAATCAATGCATGACCATATCAACCAGACGTCATGACCTCATGCATGACAACTACAATCATATCAATGTATTATTAACAACATGTAACAACAAATGCATAGACAATTCATAACCAATCATACACTCATGATGACACATTCCACAATGATGCCATCAAGTTTCACATGGTGACACCACTGCAACCATGACCACTACCATTCTAGTGCAAAAAAACACATAGAGCGTAAGTATAAGGAAAAAATATGTAATAAACATAAATGCATGACCAACACACCGCCCATTGATACCTCGTAACATCATCCTCCCAAATTTACCCAATATACCTCGTCCACTAGGGTAAACATGTGACGAGAGGCTAATATGATGTGATTCAACACCCCATGTATAATTAAGGATGTAGAACTAACCAAAAAAATCAAATTGACCTTCCACACATGCTACAGAATCTCCAAGAGTGAACCAACCTTTCCATGTAACAAACCCTTAAGGAAACTTAACTTTTCACAAATCTAACACCCCAATCACTCCCTTAGCAAGTTATTCATGTGAATTTAGGCCTTTAATCGCTCCCACAATAAGGGGATGCCAGTGACTCTGGAATTTTTCAAATAATTATGTTTCAGTGACCCCAGATTTTGTCCCAATTTTTCAGTGCCAAGACTTAGGCCACTGCCCAAAACTTCATGAAAACTCAAGGAATGATAAATAATATTGAGACATCCGTAGTAATGAAAACATTTTCTCAACAAATTGATTGGACCCTACTATCCATGATAGGCATTCCATCAAAGAAGTCACAAATATCCATTCTACAGTTCATAAAAACATATCTGAGCATACTGGTTTCATAATTATCTGAGAATCATTAGGCATCATTGATTCCTTATCGCATAAGTTGAATTATCATCTATTAGGTAATAAATTCATTGTTCAGTATTTTATAAATCAGAACATGATGAGAGCCATACATTATAAATGTCATAAAACATACTCATAACCAACATATAAATAACATAAATAACAAGAATATAAGAGCCATAAATGCCACATATCAACTAATACATCTAAACATAAAATACCAAGGAAAGGAACTCTTATAAATGAATGAAAAATCCAACTAGGTTTGGGACTTCCATGTACCACTCGAACATAGATTAGTTGAGCCAAATATTTATTTCAACGAATCACCCCTATTCCATTTTCCAAACATGAATATGGGACTCATAACGAGAAATAAACCAGGGATTATCAAGGCTAAACCACCTCACCCCCATTAATAGAACCATTCTTTACCACAATCCCCACTGAATCACTAGGCCCTAGAAAAGCATGGATGCCACCAAATTTCTCCACCTACACTGTGAGGAATTTTCGTATCTTGTAGTCTCTACGGTTTACTGTATATCACACCATTCACCTATCATGATTCCAAGGCCTAATCGAGACTCAACTTTCCAAGATTTCTTTTATATCCCTCCATTCACAGGCCAAGGATTTCTAAGCTTGATCAAGGAAAGTCACTGTCTAGTCAATTTAGTGTTCCTAAATTGCTTCCATTAATTATCAACCAGGGTTTGTAACTTTGAAGAAGTGTGGTGCACTATATGTGCCTAAGTGACCTTTTCCTTACTTCGTTGTATGTGTTTTTCTTATTGTTTTTGGGGGTTTTGTCTTTTTAGTACTTAGTATGCTACTCTATGTTCAAAAGGTGAAATCAAATATATGTCAAAGAGAAAAGAGAAGAAAACCTTAGAATCAAAACATAGTGTAATTGTAAATTCTATCCCTAATTAGGAAAATGATGAAAAACATAGCAAAATCTACCCTAAACTATGTATGGCCCCTAAGAACAGAGAATGCAAAGCTTGACAATGACTCATAACATGAACTCAATAACTCATAACATGAACTCATTCAAATTCATTCATTAGAAATATTTTGGAATAGCTTGAGAAAAGGATAAGTTTTATGCAATGAGGTTTTCCTAAGTAAACAACAACTTACAATATTACAAAAATCTCATCCATCGTTAGAAGATTGGTGGAACCCAATTGGAAAATATTATTTGTAGCACAGTAAGAAACTCTACTCTAAATTAACTTATAACACTGAGATTAATCCATTCTACAACTCAAATTGTCACTACTAAGCCTCATTCGGAAGTTAGAAATCTTTTGGAATAGTTTTGGGAAAAAAGCTATTCGTGAAGTTACAAGAGATTGCAGAACAGTCAAGGCCTTGGACTGATATCACGAATTCATGTTCATATGATGATGTATTGGAAGAGGTTCATAACAAGAGTAGTTTGTAAATAATGAAGGCATTGAAGTCTAATAGAACAAAACTAGCATACAACTAACTAATGAAACTTGAAATACAGTGGACAGAATTGAACTAAAGTGCCATTATCAATCTTGAAATACAGTGACAGAGCTGAAATAAAATGCAATCAACCTCTGGAGTATTAAAACTAAACTAAAATGCAACTAATCTCTGAAATACTACATCCCTATCTCGTTCAATATGAGTGATATTTTGGAATAATTTATAAGAACAAGTCTAGCTGTAACATTCAATGTAAATGTGCATAAAACATAAAGTTCATAAATACATCTAATTCCTAAAATACTACAGTTATATCTCATTCAATATTAGTGATATTTTGGAACAATTCGTAAGAATAAGACTGACTGTAGCATCCACTGCAAGTGAGTATAAAACACAAAGTTCAGAAATTTGTTTAAACTAGGAACAAAACAGAGCTAGAATTACTTATCTAAAAAAAACGCACAGAGCTTCTTGGGTAGTAGGGGCCTTCTACCACCAGACCAGCATACAAATCTCCTTAGAACTGCTTCAGGTCATGCATCAAGGTTGAACTTCTTTGATTAAAGGAAAATGTTTCAAAAACAACGTATTACAGTCTTGGGAAAACTTAACAACAAAACATTCACTAGCTAGCTAGATTTTGGTCTCTCGAGTTATTTTTATAAGGGAAATACATAACTACCCTTGAGAAAATATAGGGAAAAGTGTCTTTTGCAATTAAAATCAAATTAGAACTCTTTTGAAGGCCTCGTACTTTGCTGCAGACATCTGTAGAGTCTGTGTCCCAGTAGAAGTCTACCTCTTGGTTTTGGTTTCCCACGTGCATAACCACTTGAAGATTTTTACTCAGACTTTTTGGAGAGCAACGAATGATGTGGATGAGGTCTGGAATTCACCCATATGATTTTTTCCTTCAGAAGACACCTGTAACCCATTTAAACACTAAAATAGTTGTGGAACGCGTGATCGGCTATGAAACGTTTGTATTCTGTAGCTATTTTGCACAAAATTATTAAAACAGCAAAAACCATGAAAATACAATATGTTAATCAATTGCATGTAACCTTTAAGCAATCCTAATCATTCTTCATTTATTTTAGTCTTATGAAGTGATAAAAGAATGATGAAATGAAGTGAAGGTTTGTAAAAGAGAAGGAAATTCTAGGGCTCAACAGTCACCTCTATGATTTATCATATATCACGCCATTCACCTATATCAGATTCCTAGTCCTACCATCGTAACAAAAAAATATTTCTTTACCGCATCCCAGAGTCTGATTCAGCGCTCACTAGGCCAAGGCTTTATGACAATCCACAAACCATCTAAGGGATCACTAGGGGGTGTATTATTTCTTTCAGAGACCACCTCACTTATTTTTGAATCCATCAGTCAATCCAGCTCAACTAAAACATGGGAACACCATCAGAGCATGACTATTCATAAATGGTAAGGCTAGGCTGAAAAAACTATCACAGCTTAGAAACCCCATGCCAATGACAGTAAGAGAACCAAGAACACAAATTCATAACTATGCATGCCAAAACTAGTGAGGAGGCCATACATGCAACTCGATACCTGAAAATAGTCCCAATGGAGTTGCTTGATCCCTCTCTTCATTGATTAATATTTTTTTTTTCTTTTCCTTATTTTCCTTTCTTGATCCAATGTTGAAGTACTCCAAGGAAACTCTAACTCTCCAAGAGTGTGTGGGAGGAGAATAGAGAGAGCTCCGAAATTCAATTGACAAACGATTACACTCAAAAAAGGTAATAATTGATCTTCAGAAGCCTTTTTATCAACAAGGCCTCTACTTTCTTCATTTTCCATTATTTTTCTTCATTTTCCTACTCACATTCAACCTGTGACATTTCACCTTCCTTTTCTCCTATTTTCCATCATTTTCATAATAAATTGCCAACAAATCCATTTTTCCTTCCTGAAGCCTTTTCCATTCCCTTTTGTTAATTTCCTTAGCCATAATAAACCAAATTAACACTCGCACTAGGATATTTTTCCCAAGATTAATCTTGGAATAAGTGCCTCATAATCGTAGTTATTATTTTTCCTTTATTAACTTTTATTACATGGAATTTTCACTAAGCATGATAAAAATCATCAATAATCACAACTCGAAGACATTACCAACATGGCAGGAGTGATAGAAGTTGAATACCTGAAGAATTTAACAAAGCAAAGCCCCGACCATCGATGGGGAGAATAAGAAATCCTAAGAGGGAGAAACTTCAAATTACATCAATACTCTGAAAACACAAAGGCCATGGTATAAATATTTAGCTTAAAAGGAAAGGTAAATATATGGGGGAAAGACTTAAATAACATTAAAAACATTTGAGAAAGGGAGTTGTCATGGAGTGAATTTGGAAAATACTTCTGGGAGAAGTATATGTCGGTAAGTTATTATGATGTTAAAGTTAAAGAGTTAAATCAAAAATTCAAGTTGGGTCAACTTACTTCAGATGAGTATACAAATAAATTTCTTGAGCTACTGAGGTATGTACCTTATATCAAGGAAGAAAAATTTAAAATTCAAGCTCACCTTAGTAGGATTCCTCAATAATTCATAGAAAAAATGAAGTTTGAGGAACCTAAATAATTAGAAGATACTATCCTGAAAATCGGTTACTACTACGAGATATCCAAGCACAATATTGAGAACTAGATTGATTGAAATAATAAGGATCATAGCAACATTAAGGGGAAAGGATAAAAAAACTTCAAGAATAAGAAGGGTGGAAAATGGGGAATATTCATGAGTAATGCCAAAGGTGAGTTCTAGAAAACACATCCTGATAGAAAAACACAACCCTCCAAACTATTAGGAGAATAATTTTAGGGGTACAAGAAACTTCAATATTAGAAATGTGGAGGAAGCCACCTATGAATGGATTCCCCTCAAATACCTATGCGAAATGAAAAAATTCTATACAACACGGAATATGTTATTACAGTTAATAAGGTGGCTCAAATTATGCCTCAAATTTATCAATATTGGATAATCAACAAGTAGATCAATAGGCATCAATCATCAGGATGGAAGGTAAGATCATTAATCAATCTACTTCAATTTTGATTGATCTATGATTGACCTTATTTATATTATCCTTAGTGTTTTAAAAATTGTACCATTGAAAATAATGATCATTCTTAGTTGTGGATGGTTCAGTTAGCCATGGGGACCTAGAAGAAAGTAACATAATTGGTAGAATCATGGCACCTATAACTAAATGGAATTACTACAATAATAACCTCAATATCATTTCATTGGGTTCATATGATGTATTAATTGTTATGGACTAGTTAGTAGTCCACAAGAATAAGGTGGATTGTTACAATAAATCATTCTAATGCCTTGATGATGAAGACGATGAAGAATTCTATATTTCGTAGACCTATTTCAATGTTATATGCAAATAATTGCACTCGAAAAAGGTGTACTCTATTCATGATTCAGGTGAACATTGTCTCAAAGGGCAATAAAAAAAAAATTGAGAACCACCCCATTTTATAGTAATACAATGATGTATTTCCAGATGAAATACCAAGGTTACTACCAAATAGAGATATCAATTTCTTTATCAAGCTAATTCCTCATTCAATTCCAGACTCTAAGAAAACTTATTGCATGAGAAGCCCTGAATAGATGGAATTGAAACTACATATAAAGCATTTGTTGGATAATGGGTATATCAGACATAGTGTGTCATTGTCGGGAGTATTAGTTTTTTTTGAAAATATGAAGGATGGAATGCTACGACTAGGAATACAAACAAATGAACAGATGAACAATAGAGCATAAATATCCACTTTCGAGGATCGATGATTTGTTTGACTAGTAGAGACAAGCCACTGTATTTTGAAAAATTGACTTAAGGTTTGGCTATCACCAAGTTGGGATTAAGGATGAAGAAATTCATAAGAAAACATTCAAAACAAGATATATACATTGTTATTTCATGGTAGTTCTATTTGGGATTACAAATGCACCAACAATGTTCATGTGATTAATGAAAATTTTGCTTATCGAATACCTCAACAAGTTTATTTTATTATTTCCGGATGACATTCCATTCTCCTAAAAAACCAAAGAGTAGCATGAGAACATTTAAATTTAGTAATAAATTTACTAACTGATCACCAGTTATAGGATAATACTAATGTTTGTGAGTTCCTCAAAAATCAATTTTCATTACTTGGGGTACTTGACTCCATAAAAACATGTGGCTATGGACTCGAAGAAAATTGAGGCCATCATGGAATGGCCCACTACCCAAAATGTTATTGAAATCAAATCATTTTTGTGGTTGGTATAATATTATGAAAGGCTCATAAGGTTTTTTTCAAAAATTGGACATCGAATCACAAATTTGCAAAGAAAACGGGTAATGTTTTAGTGGACATCAAAGTGCATAATTAGTTTTGAGAAAATTAAGTATATACTTATGCATGTTCCCATTTTGAGGATTGTGATCGAGAGGAAGATTTCATAGTTTGGATGATTGCTTATAAAGAAGGAATAGGAAGAGAATTGATGAAAGAGGGACATGCACTTTCGTATGAATCAAGTAAGTTAAATGAACATCAAATAAATTATGTCACTCACAACTTAGAACTTTAGAAATAATTCATGCATTAAAAATGTGGATACATTACTCTATCAAGTGGAATTTTGTGTTGATGTTAGACCATGTGTGACTAAAATATTTATTCTACTAGCCTAAATTCAATGCAAGGTAGCGAAAATGGTTAGTTCTCATCTATGAATTTTACTTTAATATCAAGTATAACAAGGTTAGGTAGAACATGGTGGTTGATGTGCATAGTAGAAGTATACAAGTAAAACACTTCGAATATATATGTTATTTTCAATGTAGCATCAAGGAAAAGATTAAGGAAGCATTGGTATAGGATGAAAACTTCCAATATGTGCAAGATTATTTATCAAAGGAACCAAAAGGATATTTGAGTAGAGAATACACACTCATAAATGATGGGATGTTAAAATTCAAATACCAGTGGTATATATCCTACATAGGCAACTTGAAGAAGCTCATTATGGATGAGTTTCATAAAATACCATATGCAGGTAATAAAAGGTATTAGAAAATGATTACTGTTTCATAAAGGATGTATTATTAGCCATGTATGATAAATGAATTTTTGAAGTACATTTCCAAGGCTCTGTAGTGTCAACAAATGAATGTGAAATGTAGTAATTTGGATGGACTATTACAATCAATCCCAATCATGGACTATAAGTGGGAATTCATATCCATGAACTTCATCACATGATTAACAAAGACACCAAGATAACACGATGTCATCATGTTTGTGGTGGAAAAGTTAAGAAATGAAAATCACTTCATATGTGTTAAGTACAACCACAAGGCCATCGATATTGTGGATGTATTCATGAAATAAATATTCAAAATATATTAATATCCAAGAATATAATATTAGACCAAGATGAAAATTTCACCCCCAAATTTTGGAAGGAGATGTTGGCTAGATTTGGGACTCAATTGGCATTCGGTATAGCATAAAATCCTCATATGAGTGGGTGAACTGAGAGAGTGAAGAGGGTGTTGGAGGACACGATGAGAATGTATGTAATTTACCAGTCAAAGAGGTAGGTGGAATATATTCCATTATTTGAGTTTTCATATAACAATGAATATCGAGAATCACTAAAGGTCATCCCCTTCAAGGCTTGGTATGAAAGGAGGTAAAATACACCCATTATCTAGGATGAAACTATAAAAAATGTTATGCAAAATCTACGACTGTGGCCAAAATTATGTTCCCTAGACCTAGTGGCCTGGTCTATAACAATAGAGAGAAAATATTGTAAATTTATCCTTAGATAAATTGGAGAATGTGAAGTTTGAACATGCTTACTTGTGATTTGTTGCAATCTCTTCTCTCCTCTTAGATCGTAAGCTCCAATCATAGCTTTGATCGCTATAATTAGAACTTGCACAAAAATTCAACACAAGCCAAATATATATAACATCTATATAGAATTATCTAATCACTATATTCAATGGATCAACATAGCATTGAAATATATGATTGTAAAAATAACGAAACACATATAGGGAAACAATATACTCTTTGTATTAATATGAAAGGAGAAATTTTACAACCAAATGTGGAATTTGATATTGTATAGATCTCCCCAAGTTGACTTATCCTTGCTTGCCACAAATTACACCTCAAATCCATCCTAATGCATGGGTATGATAACTCTCTTATGATCACAGTAGGGTAAGGGTATTATTAGTCTCCAAAATCCAGCGCTTAGCTTGTGCATCATAGTAAATATATGGGATAGGATGGTAGTTTAGGAATTCTTATCCATTTACGAATCTAGGATTGAGATCCAATCTTGATGGGAGGATGATCTGAAGGGATAGGAGGTAAAATATCCAAGGTAGGATGAGATAGTATTTAAAGCTCTTACCCAAGGTAAATAGTTGTAACAACTCCTGGAATATTCTGGAAGAGGAAGCTTCAAGATTATTTTTAATTTTTCTTGAATTTATAGAATGAGTGCACCTCCAACAAGGGACTACCTGCTCTACTCAGAGAAAGTGTAGAATTGAGAAGCATGTTGTTGAATGTAGTTATGTAAAGGGACAGGGTGATTTGGTCCTTAAAAACACTGAAATGAGGTAGTCAAGGTCAGAAACTCAAGGATTTGGGTCATTCTTAGGGATTTATGTAGGGATGATGAAAAATTGTTCATGGATATTAATTGATCCAGTTTGTATGACTATTGACCGAATGTGATAAAATGGCCTATAAGAAATAGTGTAACTCGTAGGCTAGATATGTTAAATGAAATGGAACAAGATGCTATTAATATTAAACATATGTTGAAGGACGAAAAATATATACAGAAGAGTTATGAAAATCGATAAAAAATTCATAATTAATTTCAAGTAGGGGGTCACATGTACTTTATAATTAAATAAAGAAGCAACACACTAAATTTGGGGTCCTATGCCTAATTGGTAGCCAGGTTTTACAAAACTTTTCTGATTTTGGAACAAGTGGGAAGTAGCTTATAGATTAGATTGTCCTCCCAACATAAAAATAACATGATGAATTCCACATGTCCTTATTGAAGCATATGTATGTAATTCTAATCATGCAATTTATTGGTTTATGTCACATGTGGAGAATAAGGTAGAGTTAAAAATTTAGCCTTTGTGTAGTTTGGGCTAGAGGTAGAATGTGATCCATAACCGTAATAGAGTATTTCAAGCTGTTATGGAAGAAATTTTGACCCAATGAGGCAACCAAGGTGTTACAAAGTATTTTGTTGCATTCCTCCGTTCTTATCCCAAGTGTCGAATTTTGTGTCAATCATGTCAGGAATGTTGCAAAGTGAAAAAAACTGTAAAAACTTGTTCATCCTTGAAAACATTCTTAAGATATCCTTGACTACCTAAAAGAGAAATTCCTTCAAGTTTTCTGCAAAGTTTGTAAAATACCTTATTTTACACGCTCGATGTAGTCCTCCCCTTAATAATTTCGCTTTTCCACCTTGTACCTATCTTGTGACTAATGATGCCAATGTTGGAATTCAACAGTAAAGTCACGTTGGTCCTCTTCAGATAGTTTTTCCAAGAATTTATTAAAAGCTTTGGCCTCTACAATTGTCAAGAACAAAGTTATGGTACTTGTTGGTTGAGGATATGGTAGAATACTCCCATGTCTGGCCCTCGATCATATCTCCAAATATTTTACCGTTTCAGGTAAGATCTTTCCCCCTCATTGGTGGATCCTTAACCTCCTCATTTATGATATAAGAGAGTGCCATGCTAGTGAGTCTTGGTTGTTCAGTGTTGGCTTCCTTACTTATGCCCAATTCAACCCATATGATGCCAATTTGACAAAGAAGGAGAAGAGATTGAAGAGCATGGCTTGGACTTGGATTACCACTCTAAAGGAGGCCTTCAGAATCAAGGCATCGGTTGTAAGCTTCCCTTTGTTCATTTTATTTTACAAAGTATACTTTTCTTCCCATAAATCTCTTAATATTAATTGGTTTAGCATGACACTCCTTGATCTGTCATATATTTTTCATTGAAAAACATATACTATGTATCTTTTGTCTTTCATCGTGTGTTCTTCTTTACAATTATTCGGACGTAGAAGGCATATCAAGGATCGAGCCAGGAAGCGAAGGGATAGACATCGACATCGAGGAAATGACTGCATAAGGAGCGAGGTAGGCCATCTCCCTCTCTCACTTTACATTTCAATGTTAAACTAGGAAAGTTTGTATCCTTCTCACAGTTGTTACTAGACCCACTCAGTGGGCTAGATGGACTGCTTCTTTTCGAAGAAGGGATTTTCCTACATAACAAATTGGCAACTCCATTGTGGAGTTTACACCCTGTTCACCCTCTCTTTTTTTAATTCATGCTTAGTTTGGCTTACTTCTTAAGGATCATTTGTTTGGCTTGTTTTTAGATTATATTTTGGTTTTTTAATGTTTTGATGTATCAAATCTAAGGTTTTCTTTCAGAGATTTCTTGTTTTATCCCTCTTTCCCTTTCCTAGAGCATATTTTTACATACAGAGTCATTCTTCCAATGCATGTTTTTGTTGGGAAAGTCGCGCTGTAGACCACTAATGTTAACTAGTGGACCGTGCTGGTCTTAGAAAATAGATATTTTTGGGTGTCTTCTAGAAAAACCTTAGTGTGTCTTGTTCTTTGAAATGTTTATTTTCCTTGATTACATCATTTTTTTTCTTTGAGTCTTTGCAGTCAGTTTGAGAAGCGAATATTGGTCTTCTGATCTAAGTGGTAAAGTTTTTGTTTTGGCTGACTCTCGTTGTTGTGAGTAAATTGAAATCTGTGTTTACAACTTGTGTCAATCAAGAAATATTGATTATCTGCTATAGGGAAGTACCAAACTTTGTGCTTGTTCAAATAAATTGGTTTTTTCATCTCTTTGGTTTTTATTTCAAAAATTTATTTTCGTTAAATGCATACGATCACTTGCATTTAAAGGCTAGTTTTAGGAATTTATTATTGAAAATAGATTACAATTTTTCAGAAAGTGAAAGCTTTTTGGGTGAATTAATTGCATGAGTTTCATTTTAATCATTCAAAGATTTTTTTTATTTATTTAAGTGCATCTTAGTGAAAGTAGAAATCATTTTACTTTTAGGTAAGATGCATTTGGGATAGTGAAAGTGAAATTGCTTTACTTGTTAGAATTTTCATTTTTGAAAAGTGAAAAGTGAAAGCTAGTTTGGGGGGGGGGGGCAGGAATTTGGTTTGTTGAATTTCATTTGATGCATTACTCTTTGCAATCTCTTCCCTTCTAAGTTTAGCTTTCATCAAAATCAAAAGGATTATTTTTCCTCATTTAGTTGCGTCTTAGGAATTTAGCTGAAATATTTTTGAGTGCAAAATGGAAACTTAAATTTATATCAACAATAAAATAAAACTCAATTTACCTAAGGATCACTTGGAATTAACACAAATATCTAGATTTCTACGGTAGAGATGTGTTCCGGCATCGTTAAGAATAGCCATTTTCGCTAACATCCTATGTTGCAACCCGGGGGTGATTTCTCGTCCCACCTATGGAAGTATAGAAAACTATGCTCCATGTATGGTAAGTGTATGGGGATGCTCTCATCGAATGGTTACACATTAGAAAATGCTACTACGTATTGAGTTCCCAGTTACCATTGCCTATATTTTGGGAGACCCCACTAAGTTTAAAACCTTCCATAGGTAACTGATTTGGTCACCTTGTAGATGTGATACACCAAACACAACATCCGAGGAGATTGGCTACACTACGTCAAGTCGTTGGTTCGCTAAGGTGTATATCGAAGTTCACAAATACCTGGTAATATAGTTTTACTAAATTATCCTTTTTCCTTTATTTTGTTTAATTCCCAAATGTATTATCCACCAAAACATCCTACTCATGTAGTACTCCTTTGCCTCATCACAACCGGTTAATTGAAAATTTTAATAGCTAAAAATGAATGCATCCATCCTTTGATTTATCTTGATAAAAGATCATTGTGGTTGAATTCTTGGATTCACCTCACTCATCCCTTGAAGGAACTCAAGGACCTCATCCTAAGATCTCGCAATTTCGACTTGGGCCTCCTGAGTCTCAAGGATTTGAACTTGGAATTGTTCTAAGCATCCAACCACTCTCTTTGCAACCACCACCTCACGATTGGTCAACGCCTTCTGAGGATATTGAATCAGAAAGTATGGAACCCATTGCACATTTTATGGTATTTCCTTTGAATCTGCTCTATGATTCATTCATGGTCTCTCTTGAGCGTCCGTAGATTCCTTTCGAAAATCGCAACATTCCTTTTCGTGGTTATCTTGTAGCATCGCGAACTACTATTCGTAAGTTGTTTCCACCACAGATGGCGTTGAATGCAGATGATGCTCTGTTTCTGAGAACTCCTTAAAGAAATCCTCTGGAAACTTCTGCAACCCACACTATGGAATTTTGTATTGATTCTATGCTCCCTCCAAAAGGTTTTTGTTATGTTTTCACTCCTCATGATTTAGGAAGTAGAACAAATGTACCCTCTAGTCGAGTCAAGTATTCACTTCCACCAGGTTACACTTCTCTTGAAAAACTTGTTTCAGGAGGTTTTGGGGTTACATCCCTATTTCATAATCCTATTTTTCCAATAGATATTCCCCCGTCTTCTGGCCCTTTTGTTTCAAATGTGGTTGTTGTTTCATAACCTACTACTCAACCTACAGTGTCTGTTACTTAAATGACCATTTCACTGGGATCATATGCTGCTTTTCTAATATCTATGATCACCATTGTTCCACCATTTCCTGAAAATCTATGGTTTCGTCCATGTCTGGGGGGGATTCATATCATTTATTTTTACCTCAAATTTTGGGTGGGCGTAATTTGAACTATGGAACTGTATCGGGGGTGGGACAACCTATATCAAGTCTTGGTGGAATTTTGGTTTCACTCATAACAAGTTTTTTCGTAGATAACTACCTGCCGAGTGGTCACCCTACTTCATCTCAGCTTGTTTATTAGCATCCCCATGTTTAGTAACCTCATGTTAAATAACTCCATATTCAACAAAAACATATCCAAAATCCTTACGTTCATAAACCGAACATATAATATCAATATGTTCAACAACCGAACATTTCACAAAAGTATATCCAATTGCCCCAAAATCCATTGGCGAGTGTTGCGACTAATCCTCAGTTTAGTCCTAAAATCCAATCTGATCTAAAAAAATCTTTGGGTCAAGTTGGAACTTACCCATTGGAGCTGGCCTTCAATACTAGCAAATTCCACAGGTCCACTACCACCTATCCCAACAAGCACCTTATGTCCAACAAGGGCATTATGTTCAACAATGACCTATCCATCAATAAACGTTGCATCAGGCACCTCAATAGTGGCCCTAGAAGGGACCTTATCAATAGCCCCTGTAAGGTCCTTATGTTTAGCAACCAAGGAATCTATCAGCAACTCTTGACTTAATAAGGTCCTTACAAACAACAGTGGGGAAAATATGTTTATTATGGTCAAAATCAACCCCAATGGGGGAAGAACCTATATCAACAAGGCTGGAACCCTCATATGGGTAATTACTAGCAACCTTTCACCCTTTATAATCCTGAGTTACCATTCTAGGCTACAATGGAACTTCTGGATGTGTCAAGGCTTACGAATGACCCAATATAGCATATGTTCAATTGGCATCCAATTCCGACTAAGATTAATCAAGATTGTCCTAAGTTTGAAGGTAAATCTGGAGAAGATCTCTAAGCTCACGTTATGAGGTACCATCTATGCCACTCTTCTAACTCTTGGTTATACCATTCAGTTTTATTGCGTCTTCTCTAGCACACGTTAATGGGCATAGCCGCTAAGTGGTACGTTGAAATACCCCGCAACATTGTGCAATATTTCAATTCATTGGCTATGGCCTTTCTTACACATTTCTAGTCACCTATTTGGTATGATACCGACACTTACCTCTTCACATATTTGGAACAAACAACTACTACCCATGTCTCATATTACATTCATGAATGGAGACGCAGGTGACGTTTGATCAAGTTGAATTCATGATCAACTGCTAAATGAATGGTTCACTAAATCATTAATCCGTAAAATTTCCAAATATGTTTCTATGGGTGGTTGTTTAATTCAGGATATGGCCATTGCCCATGCTTATTATCTATATCTTGTTTATTCCCAATCTGGGGACATTATACGATATTTTAGCGAATGCCTCGCAACCTTCAATGGAAATGTAATCTTTAAAATCTACTGATACACCACAAGTTTATGTTGTTATCGGGTCCATACATCAAAATTCCAACAATACTCCAAAGTCTTCTTCAAAGCCTATGTATACTTCGGCCACTGCACCTTCCACTGCTGCCAATGATCCTAAAAATCCTAGTAAAACCTCTAAGGTTAACATCGTTTAGTTTACATTAGAAGATAAATCCTCCAAAGGTAAGAAGAATGGGAAAGGAAAAGCCAAATATGATTCCCCTAAACAAGATTCCTCTAAGTCGTTTGTTGATGATGTAAATAAACATAAGCCCAAATATCATTTATTAATATATGATGATGATGATCATTACACCAACGACTTCTCGCATCGTGTTGAGCTTAATCATCTTTTAAAAGGCACACAAGGAACATTGGTTCTTTTTAAATAACCATTTCCATTTCAGTAAACAGAAATGATATACCAACCCCAATCCTCTGCATCTCGAAGCTCTCAAGTTTTCATTAGTGGCACAGAACCCATTTCTCTCGCTACGTGTTCAAAAGAATATTTGAATCCTGCAAAATTTTTGTGGAAAAATATGCCATGAATGTGCCTTCTTCTTCTACTCCACCCAATTCCGATCTTCTTCATATTGAGTGACCTAGTAATGACTCCACTATCTCACCACCTCCCAAAGGTGTTCTCCAGAAATCCTCTTATAATTTGAAAGTGTGAGCTGCTCAACATGATAATATTATCGAAGATCTAGCTCAAGCGCCTTCAGTGATGTTTGCCTTGAAATTACTTCAATGTTTACCATCATAGAGGAAGGAATTACTATCCTCTATCGAAGGAATTTATTCTTTGGATTTGAATTTAATTACTTTTCACCTTGAAAATCAGGTTCCTCGTCTCCCATCAGAAATGGTTTTTATCATACAAGTTCTAGTAATGGGTAATACTATTTATAGGAATGTCATTGATGAAGGTTCCTTCACCTGCATCATTTCTATTGCATGTTGAAAAGACATTGGCTCTCCTTAACTAAGTTAGTCTCCTAATACACTGGAAGATTTCGATGGAAGAGGTTCTCGACCATATGGTATTCTTAAATCTCTACCAATCTAGTTGGAGGGAAAAATAGTGGATATGGATTTAGAATTTGTCAATGAAAACCTCAACTATAATATTCTACTCAGTCGTAGTTGGACCCATGCATTTGTTTGCGTGGTCTCCACCGTTTTCTGTGTTCTTCATTTTCCCCATTAGGGAAAAATAATTATGGTTGATCAACTTTCCTTATTTTAACATGATTCTTCAACTGGAAATGTACCATCTACTGGGAATACCATTGTTACTTATGATAGTTTCAAAGTAGGTCTCTTCAAAGACTCGTCATTTATCGTAACATTCTCCCTTCCGCCTCCCAATGCTTCTTTAGTAAACACAATTTCATTTAGTCATGACCCTTGCATCATACCCAACCGTAACCGGATTGACAGTTTTGGCAACGTTATGTCTTTTATCCCTATTGAAAAAATGTATCAAAGCATCCTTCTGGCTTCTGCGGATGCATATGATTCCAATGATAGATTGGTTTCGTCCCTAGAAACATACTTGTAGTCCCCGTGGTTTGGCTCATGGGATTCCAATGATCCTTTAAATGAGGCAGTTCTAACTGATGAGATTATATTTGAACTTATGTATCTTGAAGAAACCCCCTAGACTAGTGGTCATCATTTTGCCTCATTTCTCCCAAATATCGATGAAATTGCTACCTTTCTGGAAACCCTTTTTTCCCCTTAATCGACTGGGCCATGCCAAAATCCAATATTTATTTTTCAAGTCCTATTTAATGGAAGCATGGGAAACATTTTGACTACGATTCAAATCAAAATCTATATCAAAACCAGGGACTTTCAAGAATATTCATGTTGGGTATTCTTGTTCTCCCGATGAGATCAAGATTTACACTTCCTTATTCAAAGAATTATCTGGTCTCTTTGCTTGGTCATATGAAAAATGTCAGTCATGAATCCTAGTATCGTGGTGCACGATATTATTTTATATCCATACTCGAAACCTATTTGTCAGCATCTTTGTCCAGTACAACTAAGAAAGGCAGCTTCCATAAAGGGAGAAGTAGAAAAATTTCTCAAAGATGGATTATTTTATCCTATGCCTTTGATAGGATGGGTATTTAGTATTGTTCCTGTTACCTAAAAACTAGGAACTATTCATGTTTGTGTTGATTACTATTATATCAATCAGGCTTGTCCTAAACATAACTATCCCACTCCTTTTATTGATAAGATAATTGATTAATGTGTCGGGAGTGAAATATTTTCCTTTATGGATGATTTTTATGTTTACAACCAGATTAACATTCTCCCCACTGATAAACATAAAACCGGATTTATCTTTCCTTGGGGGAAATTTGCATACAAAATGCTCCCCTTTTGTCTAAATAACACTGGCTCCACCTTCCAACAAGCTATTTCCTATGCATTTAACGATATTAAAAACATTTTCCAGCTGTATCTTGATTATATTCCTGCGCATTATGTGAAACCTCGAGATCATCCCGCTCGCCTTCGAGCGATATTTCTTCATTTTCGACACTATAACATTCAATTGAATCCTCACAAGTGTTTCTTTTTCATTGAATCAAGTCTACTCTTAGGATTTTTGGTTTCGAAGGAAGGAATCCAAATTGGTCTACTAAAATTCAAGGCTATCGTCAATTTTCATCCTCCTTCTATTCATCAATTGAAAATATTTCATGGGAAAGAGAAATTTCTCTCTGGTTTTGTCCCAAATTATGTCAAGCTTGCTAACGGATTTACTCATTTGTTGAAAAAATGGGTCTCGTTTATTTGGGATTAAATTTATCAATCTTATTTTGATGCTTTTGTTAGTACGGCTTTGTTGCATCCCCTTGATTATCGACATTATTATTTACTATATTTAGCCCTCTTTGACATCACCATTGGCATGGTGCTAGTTCAGGATGATGATGATGATGAGAATGATCATATTATCTACTACTTCAGTCGCAATATCTTTCATTCCGAGACATGTTATGCTCATGTAGAGAAGCTCGCTTTGGTAGTTGTCCATGTTGTCCAATTATTTCACAATTATATTCTCCTGTGCTAAAATACAATGGTTTCTGATTATAACCCTATGACTTACATCCTGACTCACCCATTACTTGGGGGAAAATAATCCAAATGTATTTTTATCCTGCAGGAGTTCGATTTAGAATTTGGTAAGGCTAAATTGAAGAAATCTCTAGTTTACGTTGACTTGATCTGTTCTCTTCCATCTGCGGTTCCACCCATTCCTTTTACTGATTTGATTCTAATTTAATCAATCTTTCTCATCAATACTCTTGATCCATTTTATGGTGATATCATTATCTATCTCAAAATGTAAAATTTTAGGTTAGAGTTATCTCACCCTGAGCAATATTGAATCTGTCACCAGTCCCAAACCTATCAAATTATTACGGATACTCTTTATCGTAATGGTGTTGATTATATCCTATGTTGATGTTTGAATCTTTAGGAATATGATAAATTTTTAAATGGCTATCACTCGGGGGCATGTGGTGATGATATGTCTAGTTATGCTACTACTCAAAATATGTTGTGCGTAGGTTATTTATGGTCATCCATTTTCAAGGACTTCATCCTTGTTTTTCAAAAATGTCATGAATTCCAGATATATTCTCACAAAGAATGTGCCCCACCCAGACCCTTGCACCCAGTTGTTATCGCCTGACCCTTTGCGAAATTGGGCACCGATTTTATGAAATATAACCCTCGCTCGACATGGGCGCATGGTTATATTATTTTTGTCATCGATTATTTCACTAAGTCAGCCGAGGAGATGCTGAAATATGATCTTGAAGCAAAAACTACGACACAATTTTTTTTTAACCATGTCATAGCTTGATTCGGTGTCCCAAAGGCCATAGTAACTGACCATAACTCTTATTTTCAAAATTATATGATGATGCATATTACTGCCTAGTTTTCCTTATGTCATGACAACTTGACACCTCACTATCCTAAAGATAATGGTGAGGGTTAAGCCGTTAACAAATTTTTGGTCATAATGCTTCAACAAACCATTGGGATGCATAAACGAAATTGGCATATTATGCTTATTTCAACTCTTTGGGCATACTGAACTTCAACTAAGACAAAAATTGGGCTCACACCATTCCAATTGGTGTATGGTCTAGAATTCACACTCTCGATCAAGTGTGAAATTCATTCTTTGAAGCTAGCTGTCAAGTTACTTTCTGGAAATTTAGTAGAAGTGGAACGATTGATTTATCTCAAACGTATCGATGAGACCGTAAATTTTTTTTGTTTTGGTTATCGAAGCTCAAAAGAAACGATTTAAAGAAAAATATGATAAGTTGATCACTATGAGTTTTTCATTGAAGGTGACTTGGTATTGTTATATGATCAAGCTCATGATAAATTGGGGGTCAGGAAACTTGAACCAATGTGGCATGGACCCTTTATCGTTAAACGAGTATTAGAAAAAGGCACCTATGAGTTGGTCGATTATGAAGGGAATCAATTGGTTGACCACCAAAATGGGCTCTATCTAAGAAGATATTATGCTTTATTTGGTGTAAATACTTTTGTACATTAGCGTGTTTTATTCATTAGTGTGTAGTTTTATTTTCGTCTGATTTTTTTATTTTGTATACATGTTTTCCTTTGCTTACCTTGTGTTCCACTTGGTTTGCAGATATCGTCCAACCATTATGTTGGTTTTGTTGATGGTGCTTGTCATAGTACACGGAACTTATCTTCTGCACCATGGGAATTTTTTTCTCCTAATGTCGAGTTAGTGAATTTGTAAGGGGTATGCTAGGGTAAAACAACTAATAACATTATCAAGTATAGTGCGGTTATAGAACTATAATCGGAAGTTGTTACTCTTGTGATTAGAGCTTTGGTGTTAGGTCCCTACATTACTAGTGTAGTCCCTTATTGTTGTCAGTGTAGCCCCCTTACTATTATTGTTGTACCCCTGTAGTCCCCATATTGTTATTATTGTGCCACATAAAATCACACTATTCTTATTGTTGTTCCCTTACATTATTATTATTAGGTCAGCTAGGATTATATTTTGGCCCCATGGACTCGTATATATAGAAAGGAGATTTTTTCATTTGTACCGTCCAATATTTTTTCATTTATGTAATGTAAAGAAGGTTTCCCCCTCAAAGTGGATGATTTTAAAGGAATTTATCTCAATTTTCCTCTATTATGGAAGTTGGTTTCATAAAATTTGGTATCAGAGCTTTGGATTCTAGGGTTTTTCTACTTCAAACACATCGTCGCGTAAGTTTCTCAATATAGTTTCTACTATGAGGGTTCAAAATCTAAAAAAACCATTTTCCAAGAAATCCTGAGGAACTTCATGTAAAAATGTCAGATCTTGGTTGATAATATTTTCGGAGATATGATCTATGGAAGTTAGTGTTTTTGCAGGCTCCCAAATTTCATCTCAAAAAGGTGACCATGGGAAAATTGACATAACTCTCTCCTTAAGAATCGTATTAGAATTCTCTAAAAAGTGGCCGAAATGACACGCACTTTAGTTTCTGTTTTATTGATTTCAACGGTGAAGGAGGAAACTGTGACATGTGGCATGTTGTACAAGTTCCCTCTACTAAACTAATCCATAATTAGGAAATTGTGGGAGATTGGGCATAAATTTTCCTTGAGGAATCCAAATCAGGTAGGACCTATGGCATTGGAAAGAAGATTCAAAGGAATACTAAATGAATGAAGGTCATATATTAGGGATCATAAATTATGGAGATACATCATATTCAATATCGTGCTCCTCAAAAGCAAGAAAAATGTTTGTATTGTTTTTTAAAATTGCATAAGTCTTTTTTGAAAAATTAGTTTGAAGTGATTCAAAGGGCATATAGAATTATAGATATTAGTATTCATTTCTAAAATGGCCCCTAAAAAGAATTCAATGCCCATTAAGCCTTCAGAAGGCTCTACTATGACTCGTGAAGAGGAAGAAGTGAAACATGATATATCAAAGTTACAAGACCAAGTGCAAAAAAAATTTCTCTCGCAAAGAGTAACAACAAATGAAATGGAAGCTAAGATGGATTGTTTTAAGAAATGGATGGAAGCTAAGATGGATGGTTCAAAAAAAGGCGTGGAATCTAAGATGGATGGTTTGAGTAATGGCAAGGAAGCTAAGATGGATAGTATGGAAGCTAAGATGGATGAGATGAAAGATAAGATAGATGAAAAAAAGAAAAGAAGACATGGAATGTTTGAAGGAAGGTTTGACAATGTTGATACAAGAAATGATTCCTAATGGAGAAAAGGTAGTGAAGGAAAGTCATGATGAGAAAAAAAAAATGTTAATCGTGATTTAATAAACTCTAATGTAGGATTGAAGACCCATAATATTCCAAAGGTTGGTATGAGGAATTTTACTGGCAAGGATCCCATAACATGGATACTACAAATGGAGTAATATTTTGATCTCTGTAATGGGAAAAACACAAAAAAGGTACACATTGAAACTTTATATTTAGAACAAAATACATTTTTATGTTATCAGGGGTTTTTCTCTTATAAACAAATTGTCACTTGGTCAATTTTTATGGACGAAATGACAGAACATTATGAGGATACAAAGAACAACATCTTATTTAGCCAATTGATAAATCTCAAGCAAAAGGGTTCAATGGTAGGCCACATTGATGACTTCAAAATATTCAATATAAGGGTAACTGATAATCCAGAGAAACACAAGATTGATGTATTCATAGAGACTTAAATGGATAACATCCAACATGAGCTTTGCCTTTGGGAACCTAATTCATTAGAGAAGGCATTAAGGTTGGCAAGAAATATTGAAAATAAAATTATGAAGATAGGCAAGCCTACCACTTGCATCTATAAAGATGAATGTGTTGCTACTCCTAGTGATCCAGGGTAAATTCTTCATACCCTTAACCAAGATCTTTTACTTTAGCTGATAAATTAGAATTTCATTGATTAAAGTGTTAATGAACATAAACGAACAATTGTATGTTGTAAATAAGAGGAACATAACATGTCAAGATCAACAATCATAAGAACACGTTGTTTGATAACGGAATTCATCCAGAAGGGTCTACATCTCTGGGCCTCGGTGTCAATATGGTGTAGGCTGCTGCATTAAGTGTTGTAAGGAGTGAAGATGTACTTGGATGTGTTTTCTCTGACATACAAGGAAAATTCCCTCACATAGGAGTGGTTATACCTCTCTACGAGATGTTCCACTACCAAAAATTTAATTCACAAAAAGGACTCCTATCAGTATGAGAATAGCTCACACATAAAGACTATGAGTATCCTACCAACATGGCAAAAAAGGGATCTCAAAAAACATATGTGTGACAATTAGTATCCCGCCAATCATGGCATCAAAGGGATCTCAAACATAATACAAATCCATGACAGAAAGTACATCAATAACAAAACAAGATCCCACGACTCATACATCAACAGGGATCTGTACAACACTATGCATATCAGAGACAAAGAAGTACATGAAATCAACACATCATATACCTCACGCTAAGGATGACTGAAGAATGGGTTGTTACGCTGCTGGATCTGAAATCACCATCGCAATCGTGGCATTGAAAGGTGTGAAATCGAATGCTCATTCATTGAAAGCTGACACCTGCAACTTCACTTCAAAAAGTGACCAAAAAAATATAAATGGAAAATGGAAAATCTAAACAGAACATTAGATTCGTGGCATCGAATAGTACAAAATCAACTGTCCATTCGGCCCTGACATGGGAGAATTTTTAAATGATAGGTTGAAGTATTAAAATGTGGGCAGAGTTTTAAAAAATGAGTCGTTGGCTGAAATGGCAAAAGAAAGATTTGTTAGAGGAGAGGTTGAGGGGTCAAATCCTGACCCTCCTAAAATGTTTGCATTAAGTTTTATATCATAACAAAATTTTAAATGCAGTCACTTTGGCCTGCATCGGGCAGCCCACCCACCTTACCTCCCGCTAGCTGTTGTTGGCACGTATATATATTAACATATATACAGCTTTAGCGGTGGGGTTGATAACCCCCGCCCACCCATTTTTTTAACTCGTTTGATAATGGTGGCTATGGGGTCCATGGGGGTCATGGCCCATTGGGCCTTAAAAATTTGGAATATGATACGTGTGGGTGAGGTGGTGGCCCACCACCCCTCCTTTTTTTTAATTTATTTAATTTTATTTTATTTAAAACAACTTATGCATTTTGAAAAATCATTAATTTGATCGAAGGAATCAAATTAATGACCACAAAATTTTTCTCAGAATCCGGCTGGAGTTGGCCAGAATCTCGTGGCCAGAAAAGTTCAAAATTGTGCCTTCCTTAACACTGCTAAGTCACCAAGTCAACCCAAAAATTTGACTACCTCTAACTTTCACATACGAGCTCAGTTTGATGAACTGTTTGCATCGTTGGGATTAGACGATGAGATATTTAACTTGAAGTTAATTTTAGAGAAATCCAAAAACTTTTATTTTTTAGCTTCCCTCAACCGTCTTTGTCTTGTGTATGTCCCTAGAGCTACCTGAAGCAATCCTCCCCACTGAGGAGATTTATGTCATCCAAAAGTATCAACAAGAATTGCAACTGTTGTGTACTATGTATGCACCACAAGCTTCCTAAAAATGTCACCCTTCCATCTCCTTCACCTTTATTCTTCAAAGCTTTAAGCAATGAACTGACACCTGCACCTTTTGCAAACTTGTAGTACAATCCCCTACAAATACATGCTCAAATTGATCAAACATGACACAAATATTCCCATACTTGCCACGAGTTTATATCATTTACTCAGTGGTTAAGCTTACATCAAAATGGAAATCACACCCCAACTATCATTACAAGACAAGACATCATCATCGAATTTCAGAGTGATGGAAAACACCTCATCACTTTTACATGAAAGAAATGCATCACACGACTCATAAAACTAGGCCAAAATATCATTGTTTCTTAAACATGTGATGGAAAAACACATCATCACTTTTACAGTTAAAAATGCAACATATGATTTACAAACATAAGGCCATGACAAGCTAAAACCTATAGAAAAACAATCTAGAAAAACCATCTCTCACTGATAAAAGAAAATAGGTCATCCCCCTATGGGAGATTTGCTTGTTGATCAGTTTTTTTGACTAGTTCATGCATGATTGCTTTTTCTTTAAGGCATTGTTCTAGATGGAGTCTCCAACACGTGGCTCTTAGATGGCCACTTCAGTTGCAATGAGTGCAAAAGGTATTTCTCCTCCAAAACTGCTTAACTGATTTCTTTTCCTGCTGGGGAGAATACTTTCCATGCCTCATCCTCCTTTCTGCCACCATCATTTTCCAACACAAAGAAAACACATGGCTATGCAAACCACAAAAATGACACGTTTTTTGATGCCATCATTTACAACCATGGTTATCAACATTATTATAATCAAAATGCACTCTAGAATAATGAGACTTAGTTTACCTTCTCTGGTGGTCTCTGGTGCGATCATGGTGATGAGAGCTCACCTCATCTCTTTCACTGCAACATTCATTACCATGGAAAGATGGCGAAGTTTCCCCATCATTCCTCTTCCCTGGAGAGTTCACCAATATATGTTTTTCCTTGATGTCCTTTGAACATCCTTCTTCAGTGTACCCAAAACCTACATAGCGAGGTCTCTGTGCAACCTCCAATGGTTGTGTTATATGCTGGCCATGAACATCGAGTCCTCCTCCTTTGTACCCCATCTTGGTGAGGTGTCTCATGCCATTTCCTGTAATGGGTATCTCCACACTCCCAACAGAAAATAAATCAGGTGGATATGAAAATCAAGAGAAATCAACACTGTTTACCTCAGCAATCGATTTTGATATAGGTGAGGAAGGCTTCTGTAAACCTTCATTGCGCTTCACTTTCTCCAAGGCCTTTGTTGAGGCTTGTAGCTAAAGCTGCAACCACTGCTTCTCCTCTTTCTCTTCCTCTAGGAGTGCCTTCAATGCATCATGATTTGCTTGAAGACTTTCATTTTTTCGCTTAAATTCTTCCCATGCCTTTGTCATGGCTTTCAACTGAAGCTGCAATCGATGTTTATCATCATTCTGTTCCTGTATGAGGGTCTTCAATTCGGCGTTCTCTACGTCTTTTTTTTCATACGCCTCAGACAACATGTCTGCTTTCCCGAACACCCTAAGCATGGTCTCGTACATGTCCTTGACATTCTCCATGGCTGAACTTAGTGAACGTTCAACAATTCCTGCCTGCAATCCAATCAGCAAGAAGACCTGCTCTGATACCACTTGATCCAGGGTAAATTCTTGATACCCTTAACCAAGACCTTTTACTTCAGCTAGTAACTTATAATTGCATTAATTAAAGTGTTAATGAACATAAATGAAAAATTGTATGTTGTAAAGAAGAGGAACATAACATGTCAAGGTCATAAATCATAAGAACACGTCCTTTAATAACGGAGTTCATCGAAGAGGGACTACAGCTTTGGGCCTCAGTGTCAGCATGGTGTAGGCCACTGCATTAAGTGCCGTAAGGAGTGAATATGTACATGGATTTGTTTTTTTCTGACATACAAGGAAAATTCCCTCACACAAGAGTGGCTAGACCTCTCTACGAGATGTTCCACTACCAGAACTCTCATTCACAAAAAAGACTCCTATCATTATGACAATAGCCCACACATAAAGACTATGAGTATCCTGCCAACATTAAAAATAAGGGATCTCAAAAAACATACTTGTGAAAATGAGTATCCTGCCAATCATGGCATCAAATGGATCTCAAACATAATACAAATCCATGAAAGAAAGTACATCAACAATAAAAAAAGATCCAATGACTCATACATCAATAGGGATTTATACAACACTATGCATATTAGGGACAAAGAAGTACATGAAATCAACACATAATATACCTCACACTAAAGATGACTGAAGAATGGGTTGTTGCGTTGCTGGATATGAAATCACCATAAAAATTGTGGCATCAAAAGGTGTGAAATTGACGGCTCACTCATTGAAAGCTGGTACCTACAACTTGACTTCAAAAATTGATCGAAAAATATAAATCTTAGATGGAAAATTTGAACACACAATCAAATTCATGGAGTTGAATAGTGAAAAATTGACTGTCCATTTTCTGAATTCTAATGAAGTGAAAATTTGGGCCAAAAAGGAATCTTTTAGATTCCCCACCGATTCCTCCAAGATGTTGCTCCATGGGTGGACTGTAAATATGCAACTCAAAAGGAAAATCCAACCTCGCCATTGTGTTCCCTGCGAAAACACATGAAAATTTACTATAACTTCTCTATATTCCGCGATGGATAAAAATTACCTCCCTGGGAAAATTTCAAGGCTCATGGTTTCGCTCCCTCTTTCTTGGCCTGCTCATGGTTCTGCCTAGAAAAAATCAATCTCGAAATCCATGCATGCTCTACTCTTCCCTGGCCTAGGCACATTTTCAAATGATGGGTTTAAGTATTAAAATTTGGGTGGAGTTTTCAAAAATGAGTCGTTGGCTAAAATGGAAAAAGAAGAATTTGTTAGAGGAGAGGTCGGGGGGTCAAATCCCGACCCACCTAAAATGGCCACGTTAAGTTTTTTATCATAAAAAAAAAATTAAATGCAGTGGGCTATGCTTGCATCACACAACCTGCTCACCGTACCTCCCACCGGCTGTTGTTGGCATGTATATGTATTAACATATATACAGGTTGGGCGGTGGGGTTGACAACCCCTGCCCACCCCTTTTTTTAACTCATTTGATAATGGTGGGTACGGGGTCCATGAGGGTCATGGCTAGTTGGGCCTTAAAAATTTGGAATATGATATGTGTGGGTGGGGTGGTGGGGGTGGTGGCCTGCCACCCCTCATTTTTTTAATTTATATTTTTTTATTTTATTTAAAGCAACTGATGCATTTTGAAAAATCGTTAATTTGACCGAAGGAGTCAAATTAACGAACCCATAATTTTTCCCGGAATCTAGCTGGAGCTAGCTGGAATCCAGTGGCCAGAAAAGTGCGAAATTGTGCTTTCCTTAACCCTGCCAAGTCACCAAGTAAACCAAAAAATTTTACTACCTCTAACTTTCGCATAAGAGCTCTGTTTGATCAACCATTCACACAGTTGCAATCAAGACAATGTCGTCTTCTACCTGAAGTTGATTCTAGAGAAACACAAACACTTTGATTTTTGGGCTTCCCTCAACCCTCTTTGTCGTGTGTGTGTCTATGGATCCACCTGGATCACCTAGAATTCCACAACCTACAATATTGACACCACAAAAATTGGAAGAAAAAAGTGAAAAATGACTTTGCTACAGATGTGATAGAAAATACACTAAAGTTCATAAGTGTACTGAGAATAAATTATTTTACATAGATTGGGAAGATGGCAAAGAAAATGAATATGAAACTTCAAAAGAAGAGGATATACACCAATCACAAACCATAGAGAAATAACTTAAATGAGTCTCACCATATCATGTAAAGCATTGGCAGGTATTACCACTCCTCAAACTCTCAAGATAGAAGGATATATCAGGAAGAAAAATGTAATAGTGTTGATTGATTCATGTAGTACCCATAATTTTATTCATTGTAAGGTAGCCAAGGAATTGAATTTCTTCTTATACCCAGCGCCAGAGTGTCAAGTGATCGTTGCAAATGGAGGAACTATAAATTTCTCTACAAAGTACCAGAATATCAAGCTAACCATGGGGGAATATGTGTTTAATAGTCCAATTCTTTCCATTCCAATGGGAGGTGTTGATGTTGTACTAGGAGTATAATGATTACAATATTTTGGGACAGTAGCTTTCAATTTTCAAGAACTGTCTTGAAATTTTTTGCGGAAGGAAAGGAAGTTGAATTATGGGGTATCACCAGGAAGTTGGGAAAGATAATACGCTCTAATGTCATTAAAAATCTTCTAAATAAATAAAAATGAGGTGTGATTGCACAATTATGCTCACTAGAAGTTCCAACATCATGATCATCTTATTTATTTGACTCTAGGAAGTGTTCCTCCAAATATCAAGCCTTATAGATATCCTTATGTCCAAAAGAGTGAAATTGAATATATGATTCCAGAAAAATTAGAGGGTAGTATAATTCAACATAGTCAAAGTTCTTTCTCTGCTCTAGTAGTATTGGTGCACAATAAGGATGGATCATGGCACATGTGTCCAAATTAAAGCGAGCTCAATAAGCTCACTATTAGAGATAAATTTTTCCATTCCTGTGATTGATTAATTATTGGATGCATTGTGTGGAGAAATTTATTTTACCAAGTTGGATCTACATGCAGGATATCATCAAATTAGAATGAAGACTAAATATATTCCGAAAATGACATTTCTAACTCATCATGCTCACTATGAATTTTTGGTGATGCCTTTTGGCCTTAATAATGCACCTTCTACATTTCAAGGTTTAATGAATTGCATTTTAAAAATCTTCCTTAAAAAATATGTGTTGGTATTTTTTGATGATATAATAATATACAATAGGCCTTCGAAGGATCATGTTCAACATGTTGATAGGGTGCTCAAACTATTTGAGGAGGAAAAATTATATGCAAAAACCTCCAAATATTTATTTGGAGTACAAGAGGTGGAATATCTGTGTCATATTGTATCTCAAGAGGGTGCTAAGATAGACGCTCACAAAATTAAAGCCATCAAGGAATGAAAATTCCCCACAAACACAAATCAGTCGCGAGGATTTTTTGGGTTAACACAGTATGATCACAATTTTGTTAATAATTATGGGAGAATTAGGTTCCTATATCACTAGTGTAGCCACCTATTGTCATTAGTGTAGCCCCCTTATTGTTATTGTTGTACCCCTGTAGTCCCCATATTGTTATTATTGTGCCCCATAAAAGCCCACTATTGTTATTGTTGTGCCCTTACATTATTATTGTTAGGTCATCTAAGACTATATTGTGACCATATGGACACCTATATATATAATGGAGGATTTGTAATTTTTATCATCCAAGAACTGTTCATTTATGCAATGGAAATGAGGGCTCCCCCTAGAAGTGGTTGATTTCTAAGGCGTTGATATTTATTTTCTTCTATATTGGACTCGATTCAAAACTCGTTTATTGAACTCGATTCAGAGCTCATTGTGCTACAATTGAATGGTACTTATTCAATATGTAACCCTCAAATATTGCGCATGTATCTATGTGTTCGATTATTCGAACAAATTTTTTATTACATTACTTATCAAAATATTCCAAGACATCTAAATACATTAACCGATACATTAGATAATCATGTGCTAGGTAGACATTTACATCACATGTAAAGACCAAAAACATCATCATGATACAGAATATTAAATAATAGTAGGAAAATGTATATATATATATATATATATATATATATATATATATATATATATGAGGTTTGTAAATATTTTTCTACATCAAAATGTCAAAAATCAGTGTCCCGAGGCACATGGCTTATCGAGCCTCCATAAGTGTATTCAAAAGTAATAAATGAGCCATATATATTTCTACCATGCTATTGGTGGTAGTATGTTACAAATATAACTACTCAACCTAGCAGCTAACGAAGTCGAGTTGAAACCGCCATCATATGTTTCTAGTACTGCAGCAGTATATCATCGACTGAGGAATATTTTGGTATGCCTCTCATCAAAGTTGTGATGTTACGATCTACCTGAATTATAAGGTTTTCAACATCATCATAAACAACTTCCTCCACCTATTAAACCACCCACCACGCTACTTGGGATAACCCTAGAGGCATCACCACTCCAACATTTGCAATAAAAAATAACAAGTTAAGCTCTTAGTACACATATAATAAAAATATCAAATATTGAAAAAAATTTCAAAACAATTTGTTTCCGAGGTCATCTCATTGTCCTCCTGATGGAAGAGGAATATTTGAGTCTACTCTAAAATCTGTCCTTGCATATGACCAATCATCAATCATGATGCGTTGTTGGCTTATCCATCCAAAGAATGAATGAAGGAATCACATATGTGTCCTGCCACTGTTAGGACCCCATAATGTAATATTTTGACCATACATTTTGCTATCATTCTACTCTTTTCTAGTCCATATTTAAAGCTTATAATATCACTTTCATCCATTCTTTCAAAGGTATATAACATTCTTCTCTTTAGTATATGTTTAACCTATTTTACATGTAATTTTACATTACTTTCATATTTAATCATTGATCGAAAATATATAGTTGATAAAACAATTTGAAGACTGCAGTTAATTTATCATGACTGTTGGAGCCGCATTGTTGAAACCATTTGAAGACTAAAGTTAATCCATCATGGCTGTTTGAAGACCGCGTTGCTGAAACAGTCAACGTAGTACACAAATCCCGTTGTTTAAACAGCCTGTGATTTGCGATTTTGAAGCAGTATTTCAAGCACGATAGCAACAACAAAGATAAGTAAGGAAGCTGTTACACTGGCTGTAACAACTACACCTTGAAGTCAGTACTATCGTAACCATTGTAACAACATTTTGCTATGGAAGAACAGAAAGGTCCTATTTCAGTATAGAAGATTAGATTGGATTGAAAATAGGATTTCTATAATGTAATCAATTGTAATAGATGTCTCCTCTTTAAAAAAGAGGAGACATCAACATTAGAGACAGTCAAAGACTACGGGAGGTTTATTTTTGAAACAGAGAAGGAACGTGAATCCTTGGTAATATGTACTTCCGACAGATGAATAAAAGTTTGTTTTGAGAATTTTCTTTAATTCCTTCTTCTGCGGAATCTTGTGAGAAGGAAAGGGCCCACCATCTTCACAAGATTCACCCATTTATTTCTGTAGTTTTTTAACTATTCTTTTTCATTTATGCCTTGTTAAACTCTATTTGCTGAAATCATTTATGCAGTATTAGAACTTTGAGATTTATTGCTGAAACTCTGTTTCCGTTACTTATTGCATTGTTTTCATATAATTCATTCCTAGGTAATTGTGGGTTATTTTCATTGGTAATCTTGTTTATAGAATGAGTTTGTGAAAGCTTGGTAATCAGAAACAGGTGCTAAAGATTCCTACTTGGGGAATAGGGTCCTATTTTCTATTATAGCATAATTGGTCTATCCTTCCGCAGGTTGGTTTCCTTTCCTAGATTGTTGTCTTTTTAATGTAATCTAGGATTCTTTTGGTAATTGTCTGCAATAGAAAGATTTCCTTTGCTATAACTCAAGTAGACTTCAGTTTTTTGAAGCAAGGTGTGATTAGTGTAATTTTTACTACAAAATTTCATTGTTTTTGAGGTTGAGCATATACAGTGTGTGATTTCCTTTGAAATAAACAGACTTCCCTAGGTTGACAATATATGTAGCACTTGATTTTTTAAATTAATAAGCAATTAAAGTGAACAAAATTTTGGCGCCGTTGTTTGGGAAGGCAAGTATATATTTCAAAAGCATTGATGTTTTTCTTTCAAATGTGCAGATTGCATTAGAGGACGCAGAGCCCCCAAGAAAACTAACCCTACAGGTGGCAAGGGCAAAGGAAGGGGAGGAAGAAAGACCTTTATTGACGAGATCATATCAAAAGTTGAATCTTCTCAGAGGCTAAGCTCTTGGAGGCCCAAGCCTCAACATTCTCCTGAATCGAACTATGAAACAGAAGAAATTGTGAGTCCAAAAAACGTTGAGGACCTAGTAGAGCCAGTATAAAGCATTGAAGAGCCAATAGAAATATTTGAAGAACCAATAGAAAACGTTGAGGAGCTAGCAGAAAACGTTGAAGAACCAGCATAAAACATTGAGGAGCCAGTAGAAAACATTGAGGATCGAGCAAGTACAGTAGGAGACCGAGCAATGGAGGGGAACAATGATGGATTCTTCGGCAGAGGACCAGTAGATCCCGAAGGAGAGGGAAAGGATGAGAATTCTCTTTGTACCCTAGGATTCCCTATTGGTGATATCCCTAGAGGAGCAACTCCAATGAAGAATATCCCACTTTCAGCCTTACCTAACTTCCATGGTTTATCTTCTGAAGATCCCGATGAGTTTCTTTTCGAGTTTGATATATTATGCAAAAGTTATGATTACATTACTAATGCCCAAAAACTGAGCTATTTCCAGCAACATTAAAATGAAATTCACAAAGATGGTTCATGAGTTTGGGAGGCCATGTAATCACAACATGGGAACATATGAAACAGAAGTTTCTGCTTAAGTATCAAGACTACTGTTGGACGAGAGAGAAAAGAGAGGAACTATTTAAGATGGTGCAAAAGGAGGACGATAAACTGGAAGACTTTGTCGAAAGAATAAAACACAACCTGCATAGATCCAATCATCCCGATGTAAGTAAGGATATTCTTAAAACAATATTACTGAAAGGGGTGAGGGATGACTGTTTAGATATGATAAATATGCTTGGTAAAGGGGACATATCTAAAGAATCATATGATGAAATTGTTAACCTCTGTAAAAGATGTTCAAGAGGAGATTCAAGGAATAGATCAAACCGCAGGGATACCACATATTCAAGAGTTCAGAAATCAGCTAGTGGAGGAGCAACAAGAGCCAAAATAGGTCACTTACTTGAGAAATTTAAAACTGAATTGTTAAGTTCTTTTGCTTCACAGATTGATACCCTGTAGGTTAAGAAGAAACAAGATGAAGCAGAAGTAGCTTTGAATATATTTTTCCCCAAATGCAAAGATAAACACCCACTAAGGGAATGCCCATTGGACAAGGTTCCAATTTGCACCCTTTGTGAGAAAGATCATGAAACACAACAATGCCCTTCTTTACCAGGAATACAAGCAGCATTGCAACCAACCGAAGAAGAATCTGAAGTAGTATATCTGCTGACACAGAGAAGGCAATGGAAACCATGAGGACAAGGTATGAACTCTAATATGCCATTTATATCTTCTAATCGTTGGAAAAATTATCCTTCTTTTAGTCAAGAAAATTACCCTCCCTTTAACCAAATGCCATACCCTCCCTTCAATCAAATGAATTACCCAACCATGCAACAAGAAAATCCTCCCTTTGTAGACCCTGCAATGTGGACTCCTTGGCCTCCATGACAAAAATCTTACTTTAACCAATGGAATTCAAATTGGAGGGGTCAACAACTCCCGTTCCCAAATCAATTTCCTCAATTTCAGCAACCACTTCCTCTACCAGCATGTGCTCCCCCAAATAATTAGATGATGAGACCCCAGCTACCTGTACAACAAAATCATAACCCCAATAATAAAGCTGTGCAAGTTATTGGTATTCAGAACCAACCTATATTTCCTGTTTTCCCTGCAAAATGTAATGACATTCATTTACAATCTGGGAAAATAGTTGAACCCATTATCAATGATGTTACCTCTTCCGTTTTTTATAAAGAAGAAACTGAAAAACGTGATTCACATAAAGAGGTAAAACTACCCTCTAATAAGGGTGCTGAAACAGAAGAACCACCATTCCCTGAGTGTTTATTTTTAACTAGAACGCCTAAGCCACCTACTTTTAATCTTCTAGGGGAATTACAGAATCTGTATGTTAAAATTCCACTTTTACAGGCACTAAGAGATACCAATTTATGCCAGAACGATGAGATATATTTGTGTTAAGAAACCCGGTAGGAAAGCTAAATATCCCCTTACAGTTGATGTTATGGAAGACCTATCTGCTTTAATGTCTGGTAAAACTCCCCCAGTTAAATATAGTGATCCTGACCATCCTACAGTCACAGTCCAAATAGGTAAAAAAATAATCCCTCAAGTTCTGGTAGATTTAGGTGCTGCTATAAACATTATGACTCTTGAAACTTCACAATTTCTATAGCTAAATAATGTAATCAGAGATACACCAACCATTCTAGAGTTAACTAATCACTCTACAATCAAACCAGAAGGATTTATTGAAGACCTAGTCATCTCAGTTGAGTCCTGGAATTACCCAGCTGAATTTGTGGTGTTACAAACTAAAACAAAGTTGGGAGGGGCAGCCTTTAATTCTGGGAAGGCCCTGGTTAGCTACAGTCAATGCCTTTATTAGCTACAGATCTGGTTCAATGACAATTTCTAATGGATATGAAACAAAGCAGCTTACTATCTACCCTCATGCTACACCCATGATTAATAATGAGAATTATGTATGGATGGACTACGATGATCATGTTATTCAACCTATTTTGACTATCGGACAAGCTTTAAGCCTTAAAGATACCAATGAGGATGAGGTAATTAATATTTTTATTTGTGAAACCTCCTCGGTGATTCCGAAAACACATAATCAACTGGCTGTACTTTTGAAATCAGATACCCAGGAAAATATTAAACCTGAAGATCTTCCTCAAACATCAACCACCATCTCTTCTAAGAGTATAACAGTAGAAATTGAACCTAGCAAAACACTGAACATAAATCATAATTTGACAGTTGCTGAAAGACAACAGTTAATGAAGTTACTACGTGAAAATAACGAAGCATTCACATGGGACTATACAAACATGAAGGTAATCTCTCCTGAATTATGTACTCACCGTATCTATATCAAGGAAGGTTGTCGACCAGTCTATCAACCCCAACGACGAATGAACCCTAACTTAAGAGAAATTGTTGAAGAGGCAGGGTTTATATTTCCTATCTCTAACAGTGAATGGGTTTCCCCATTGGTAATAGTTCCTAAAAAAAACAAGAAATGCAGAGTGTGTGTAGATTATAGAGCCTTAAATCAAGCCACTCAAAAGGATCACTTTCCTTTACCGTTCATTGATCACGTTTTGGATAGTTTTTCAGGAACGAAATTCTTCTCCTTTTTAGATGGCTTCAGTGGGTATAACCAAATCAGAATTGCACCCCAAGACCAAGATAAGACCACTTTTACTAGCCCTTGGGGAAATTTTGCCTATAGAGTTCTCCGATTTGGACTATGTGATGCACCAGCAACCTTTCAAAGGGCAGTTATAGCAATATTTTGTGATATGCTGAATAACTCTATGCAAATATTTATGGATTACTTTACCCCTTATGGTGTGTCTTTCGAAGATGCATTACAAAATTTTGAGAAAGTACTTAAACGATGTATACAAGCTCACATCTCCTTAAGCATTGAAAAATGTCATATGATGATGAGTGAAGGAGTAGTTCTTGGAAATTTTATTTCATCTCAAGGAATTCAGGTAGATCCATCAAAAATACAGGTCATTCAGAACCTTCCTATTCCTAAAACACAAACAGATGTGAGAAGTTTCCTAGGACATGCTGGATATTACAGGAGATTTATTAAAAAAAATTCCAAAATTGCTTCTCCTTTGTTTGTGTTACTTATGAAAAATGTTGAATTCAAGTGGACTAATCTTTGCCAAGAGGCCTTTGTAGAACTCAAGCATCCGTTATCCACAGATCCTATTTTGAGAGGACTTGATTGGGCACTTCCCTTCCATATATCTTCTGATGTTTCAGATATTGCAATTGGAGCTGTCTTGGGACAAGAGGAAAACCATCTTCCTTATGCTATATACTTTATTAGTAAGAATATGACTCCTACTGAGCTTAATTACACAGTTACCGAAAAGGAATTTTTAGCAGTAATTTCTGCTATTAATAAATTCTGACATTACATTACTGGTTACTCTACTTTTTTCCATACTGACCACTCAGCTATTAAGTATTTAATGAAAAAATCTATCGCAAATGGTCGAGTCACCATATGGTTATTGTTATTACAAGATTTTGATATCACAATTGTAGATCGACCAGGTAAAGAAAATGTAGTTGCTAATTTCCTTTCTCGGTTTAAAACTGATGATAATATTCCAGTAGATGATTCCTTTCCTAATGAATATTTATTTGCAGTATTCGCTCACTCACCATGGTATGCAGACATTGCCAATTATCTAGCTGCAAGGAAGTTACCATCACACCTATCACATCGAGAAAAAAGAAAAATCATTCAAAAAAGTGTTTGATATAGTTGGATAAGTGGGTGTATTTCCTATATAGGACTTGATCATGAAATCCGGAGATGCATTAGAGAGGATGAGGTGTATGAATACTAAAAGCTTGTCATGATGGCCCTTGTAGAGGGCATTTTGTTGATAAGAGAACGTCAAATAAAATTCTTAGGATGGGTTATTATTGGCCCTCACTCTTTAACGATGCAAAGAAATATGTTTGGGCTTGTGATAGCTGTCAGAGAATGGGTCAACCTAATCATAGAGATGAAATTCCATTAAACCCCTAGGTAATACTTGAACCATTTGAAAGATGGGCCTTAGACTTTATAGGACCCATTAATACTCCATCCAACAAAAGAGTTTATATATTAGTTTGCACAAATTATATGACTAAATGGGTGGAGGCCAAAGCACTCCTTAGAGCTAATGAGGAAGTTGTCCTAGCTTTCCTATTTGAAGAAATATTTGTTAGATTTGGAGTCCCTACAGAGCTAGTTACAGATGGAGGACCTCCTTTCACTTCTCATGGTTTTAAAGCCACCCTTCAGAAATATCACATTCATCATATAATGACTACACCATACCTCCCCAAAGCCAATGGGTAGGTGGAGAGTACAAAGAAAGTAATAGAAGCCATTCTAACAAAAATAGTGAAGGATAACCAGAAGGATTGGTCTCAAAGGCTCCTTGAAGCGCTATGGTATTATAGAACTACCTAGAGAAATACTATAGGATTTCCCCCTTATGAATTGGTTTATGGTAAAAGTGTTGTTTTTCCTGTGGAATTTGAAATTAAAACCTTAAGGGCTGCTTTAGCTACTAACCTTGATTTGATTGATGAATAGACAGCTAGGTTGCAGCAGCTTCATGAATTGGATGAAAAAGGTTTAGATGCCATTCATCAGACAACTATGATCCAACAACAAAGAACAAAGTGGCATGATAAAATCATCAAGCGTAAGCAGTTCCAAAAATTTAATAGGGCTTTATTGTATGATTATCAGTTTGGAAATTTTCAAGGGAAGCTACGTACAAGATGGCTAGGACAGGACGAAATAGATACTATTTTTCCCAATGGAACAATAAGGCTCTTAAAAATTGGTGGCTCTAAAACACCACTATTAGTAAATGGTCATCGGCTTCATCTGTACTAGTGCCCTATTTCCAAACAAGATTTTAAGGCCACTTTCATGGCAGATGCACATTATCTCTTTTTAGGGGAGCCTTCTGCTCCTCACTGCATTTGATTGTTTTCTGCATTGTATTTTTAGTATTAGAATTATATTTCTTAAAATAATAATCCTTGTCAAGGGCTAGCATGTTACAATTGATTATTTTGCAGATTCTTGATTAAGGAATGGCTTACCAAGGATGGAAAATTTCACCACAAGAAGATCCAAGCTTCATTTTGAGAAGCATTGCTTCCCTCATCAACTCATTTCTCCATCTTCCAGTAACATTTCATAATCCACTCCCTTCATTCCTTTTTCCTTTTTCATATCATTTTCCCTATTTTTCCCATTGCTGAAACACCATTTTTCAGCAAATATCTTCCCCATTTTTCATATTGCTGAAACACTATTCCTCAGCAAATATTTTCCCCATTTTCCCACTGCTAAAACATAACTCCTTAGCAACACTTTCCCTATTTTTCCATTGCTGAAACACCACTTTTCAGCAACATTTCATCCATTTTTCCCGTTGCTGAAACACCATTTCTTTCTCCAAAGACATGACTATGAAACATTTTATGTTATGAAATCATCTTCTTCAATTCGTTCATTTCCACTTCTCCTTTTTCTTATGCTACTCTTGTCCTTTCACTGTCTTCTCCTATGATAAAACGGATCTCTAATATAACCTCCCTCATGTTTCAAAAAGCTTCTAAAGTTCTTCCATGACTATTGAGCCATTATAAGTACGCACTATATTATTCAAACTACAAATCAAAGGTAAACATGAGGTATGTAAATTTTATATGTAAGTACAATTAAAATATGGTTTAAAGAGAAGATTTTGTTTATTATGACCACAATCTCCACACACTTAAAGACATCATTTCAGCCGTAGTTGGGGGGAATATCGAAATTATATGCCATCATTTCACAACATGCCAATTACCGCCATTTTTCCTACCCATTACCTCACCTCTTCACCATTACTCCATGTTCTCATTCACAAAGTTTACTCTGTTCAAAGTCTGGTAACTTCACTCTTTGACTATGCATTTTACCAAAGCTGGTTAACTATGGGAGGACCTGCTATTTGACATGAGCTCAGCTCAATAGATATGCTTGAATTATTCCCATAGGTGTATTAGATTTTTTAGCAGGCAGGCTGGGTAGGATATTTTTAGAGACTTCAGGAATTTGATCCTCAACAAGTCCTTGAATTTGCACAAAATCTTCAGGAAGATCATTCTACTGTTCAGGGAGTCTGAATTCTAGTATCAGAGGGTGACATAGCATAGGTTTCAGGTCTGCCAGTCACTGGTACTCGATGGTTTAGTTGAAAGCATATCATTTTGAATGCACAACAAGATTTTCTTTTTCCATGAGAACACATCGAGCTTAAAGGCCGGGGTGTCGGACTTCACTCATTTCCGCCTCCTTGGCCGAAAGTTGCAGAGTTTTTTAAACATTACCTTACATGTGAAGGCTGCTACTAGGTAGTCTACCAGCATGATTTTGTCTTAATGAATCATTTATGCCATGCTAAACTATTGAACATTCCTTATTATTTACTTGGGTGCATTAGAAATATTTCATATTATTGTAGACGGGTAAAATTCCCTCACCTTTCCCTCACCCATCACCGCCTTGTTTAGCTATTGATTCAAAGGGGTTTTTCTTAACAAAGCGCTCCTCTAAATAGCCCACCCCTAGACCCTGAGGAAGCTGCTAAAATTCCTCAAGAAGCTGCTGAAAATCCTCAAGAAATTCCTGAAAGTTCTCACAAGTAGCAACTAGGGAATATCCCTGACCCTCCACCAATTCCATCCACAGAACCAACTAATCCAATTAATCTTTCTTCAATTCCATCTCACCACTTAGCAGAATCATCTGATCCTACTGTCCATATTCCCAGTGATGACTCTCAGGCCAATACACCACCATCTTCCTCTATTCGTAAAAGGAGCAGGTGAATCACAAGCACCTCCCCACCAAAAATACAAACAAGGGCCGCAACTAAAGCAACTACCTTCTCTGATAGCCCTTATCCTCGAGAAAAACCCTCTCATAAAAGGAAAAAGAAAACTAATGATTTTTCTGCCTTCTTACCTAGGAGACGAATAAGGACATCTACTGAAGCAGCAACCATTCCTACTACCCCTGATCCCACAACCATTTTGTTAAAACACCACACATCACCACCCTTCCAAACCCCGAAATTATTACCTGTCTCACCCTATTGCATTGAAACACAAGAACCATATGCCCAGGGTAATGTGACATCATTTTCTACAGAACAAGTAGCTGTCACACAAGAACTAGCTACTCAGTCAGTAGCTATCCCACAAGAACCAGCTACTTAGTCAGCAGCTAAAACACGAGAACTAGCTACCGATGTACAAGAACTAGACACCCAAGATGCTACTTATTTAGTAGCTGCCACAAAGAAACCAGCTCTAGCTATCACACAAGAACCAGCTACAGCTGAAACACAGCAATCAATTCCTAAGAATGCAACTGATACACAAAGCCCAGTCACTTTGGCTTCCCTTTTACAGGAAAATGAGTTTCTAAGATCAAAATTGGAAACCTATAAGAAAGCACTAGCGACAGCAAAGGAAGCCTATGATAGGGAGCTCAATTTTTATACCCTGGCCCATATAGCATCCATGGAAGACAAACATATAGAAAATGATCCATATAAGGAATATATGTGCAGCCAATGTGGAAACATATATCAATAAGAAGAATATAAGATAGTTCAAGTTTCAATGCCGGAAGCATCTACATCTTCTGTAGTCAAAGAGGAATGCCCTACTGTTACACAAGAACCAGTAGGGCCTTCAAAAATTTTAGAAAAAGAAGTTGATGTACATGTATCCTTCCCTACTGTAACTGGTTCTACTACTCAGACTATACCTTAGCCTACCACTTGCAATGTTGGAACACAAATTGAACCATGGAATGAGCTGGAAATAATGAACAAGTGGAGAAAAGAATATGCCATTTCGCAAGATAAAACCCTGCAGCAGCACAAATTAGTTTGGCATAATCATATATATTCTAACTGGGAGATCTTGGAGCAAACACGCCAACAATCTAGAGTTTACAAGAAGGAGAACAAAGAGATAAAAGGAAAAATGCTCCTAATGTTTGAACTAGTACAAAAGCTATTGGCTACTAGGAAACCATCTCTAAATTACTCTTTATTTATCTCAGAACGCCTTGTTTACTTTCAGTTGAAAGCAGTCAAAGATGGAAGACCCCATGAGGTTCTTAGAACGGAACAATTTGTGAAAACATTTGTAGAAGCCTCCACCAGTGATCAGCACTTACTATGTGAGTTGTACCTTCACAATGAAGCCATCCCTGAAAATAGACAGATTAATCTTAACCCTCTTGTTGGCGACATTCAGATCAAGGCATTTGCCTCTTTCCTTGCTAATCAGATTACATGGCAGACTGCTTTTCTTGCAACCAGGCATAATGAAGACAACTGTCTTCTCTGGATAAGGCCAGAACCTCAGAACCATGCCATCTTTGTGGTAGAATATCATCATTTTTTGAAGAAACTAGGGATGACTGAACATATATAGAAATCATAGGCTTCAGTACTCCAGGATTGTCACCATTTTATTAGGGCCAAAGAAACTGCTGCTTTAAGAGCAAACAATATGTTTTGGCAAAAATCCTCTAAGGAGAAGCAGGAGTACAATCCTTTCAGTCCCACTAATCTCGAAACCGCATTCTCTAGAGTACCGAATTACATCAGATGTGTTCAAAAATGTGTTGAAAAGTGGATAGGGTACCACTTTCATTTTCCTATTTTATAGATGCCAGCAGAGGAATATCATGCTCATCATAGGTTGGCTAACAATGATGAAGCAACAGCTTGGCAAAGATTGCAAAATGTGCAAGGATTCAAAGCTTTAACAGACAACACTTTCCATAGCTACTGCCTAAGTAATTTTCATGCCAAAAGCCAATATCCGGACTCAGACTCAGACCAAATTTGCTTGAGGACATGCAACCCTTTTAGTTGGGGGGATGTTAGGACCCCATAATGTACCATTTTGAACATACATTTTTCCATCATTCTACTCTTTTCTAGTCCATATTTAAAGCTTATACTATCACTTTCATCCATTCATTCAAAGGTATATAACATTCTTCTCTTTAATATATGTTTAACTTATTTTACATGTAATTTTACATTACTTTTATATTTAATCATTAATCGAAAATATATAGTTGCTGAAACAGTTTGAAGACTGCAGTTAATTTATCATGACTGTTGGAACCGCATTTTTGAAACCATTTGAAGACTAAAGTTAATCCATCATGGCTGTCTGAAGACCGCGTTGCTGAAACAGTCAACATAGTAAGAAAATCCCATTGCTGAAACAACGCATGATTTGTGATTTTGAAGCAGTATTTCAAGAACGATAGCAACAGGAAAGATAAGTAAGGAAGTTGTTACACTGGCCGTAACAACTGCACCTTGAAGCCAATGCTATCGTAACCAATGTAACAACATTTTGCTATGGAAGAAAAAAAAGGTCCTATTTCAGTATAGAAGATCATATTAGATTAAAAATAGGATTAAATATATAATGTAGTCAATTGTAATAGATGTCTCCTCTTTGAAAAAGAGGAGACATAAGAATTAGAGACAATTAGAGACTATGGAAGGTTTATTTTTGAAACAGAGAAGGAACATGAATCCTTTGTAATATGTACTTCCGACAGATGAATAAAAGTTTGTTCTGAGCATTTTATTTTAATTCCTTCTTCTGGGGAATCTTGTGAGAAGGAAAAGGCCCGCCTTCTTCACAAGATTCACCCATTTATTTATGTAGTTTTTTAACTGTTCTTTTTCATTTATGCCTTGTTAAACTCTGTTTTCTGAAATCATTTATGCAGTATTGGAACTCTGTGATTTATTGTTGAAACTCTGTTTCCATTACTTATTGCATTGTTTTCATACAATTCATTCCTAGGTAATTGTGGGTTATTTTAATTGGTAATATTGTTTACGGAATGTATTTGCGAAATCTTGGTAATCAGAAACAGGTGCTAAAGATTCCTACTTTTGGAATAGGGTCCTGTTCTCTATTATAGCATAATTGGTCTTTCCTTCCACAGATTGATTTCCTTTCCTAGATTGTTGTCTTTTTAATGTAATCCAGGATTATTTTGGTAATTTTCTGCAATAGAAATATTGCCTTTGTTGTAACTCAAGTAGACTTCAGTTTGTTGAAGCAAGGTGTGATTAGTGTAATTTTTACTACAACATTACATTGTTTTTGAAGTTGAGCAATACAGTGTGTGATTGCCTTTGAAATAAAAAGACCTCCCTAGGTTGAAAATTTATTTAGCACTTGATTGTCTAAATTAATAAACAATTAAAGTGACCAACAACCACCATGAAGTTGCATCAACTCACTCCATCTCTGGAGTCATGGATCCCGTAGTGCAGGAGGTCCCACCTCTATCCCATGACATCAAAACAATGGCATGCTCTCCAAGATGAGAGTCACTAAGATCAATCGATATCTGAACTGTTTCAACTTCAGCATTTTTCACTGGGTGAGTTGATCCTTCAAGTTGACCAACAATCCCTCGCACCAGTTAAAGAATAATAGAATCATGTAGTGAAATTCATACCAAAATTAAGACTTTCTCATCTCATGAAGGGCCTCTAACCCTGCGACCTGACCTATGGTGTAAAGGACTATCGGAAGAGCTTGTTCATTGACATTTTTGATGTCAATTTTCACAATCTTGCTCTTTTCAGACCCGCTACTGCAATTTCTGGTGATGAGCATATCTGTACTCTCACCTCTTGGCCTAGATCCTTCCAACTAGACCGATAGTCCTCTCCTAGATATACTAGTGATGAAATGGATATTGTATATGTCAATGTCTAAGTCCTGATCACTAATGACAAAAACTTGGATGTATACATCCCACCATCTCACCAAATACTGCAATAAATCCACTTGGGACCTCATCCAAGGTGTCCATAAGAACTTGAAAAATTTGTAGTTGTGGAGTGCCCTTAAGCATTTTGCATCTTCTGCTGCTTCTTGTTCCTCAGTCTCATGACCTCGTTATTTTCACTCAATCGCCATAATTTTCTTGCAAAAAATTAATTAAAAAGCACCAAAAATCTTCCACAGAGAAAAAATACCATTTCATTTGCTAAAAATTTATCATTTCATGAAAAAAAAATTCTCATGGTGTCAGCGCGACTATGTGCCAAATTTCATGCATTGGAATCATGTTGGTACTTTAGGGACTAAGGCAAGCAGTGTGGACCCAACGGGTGAAACTAGCACTGGTCGCCAAAAGTCCGTAATTTTTCAAGGGTTCCCTAACCAAGCAAACAATGAATTAAAATGCTCAAACCTAGAATAGGAATGCACACAAAGATGAGGATTATTACCACCAAGATATGGATCAAAAAATTGTGTCCTGGATTAGCTAAATGAGGAGATTGAAACTTGAATAAAAATGGAGGCAAATTGCTTTGGTAAAAGTTCAAATGGTAAAAGTGATTTTTTATTTTTTATTTAAAGAAATCTTACCTATATTTTAATTAAAAAAATATTTTTTATCATTTTATGAGTACTTTTTCCTATTTTTATATTTTTTCTTGATCAAGGTGATGTTTGTTTTCATGTGCAGAAGCAAGTTATTATGCGTTAAATTCAATCAATAGTGACTGACGAATTATATTTTATCACTTTTTCGGACTTTTGAAAACAAATGAAAAAGGAACCCCTATGGAGTCTAGTTTAAGTTTTTTTCTGACTCTTGAAACATGAAAATATTTTCGAGCACTTGTCCTTTGGAGCTCATTAAATTAAATGAATTAATGTTGTCTCACTATATGTTTACCCCTTTTTCGGGCTGAGTTTGAATATTTATGAAAAAGGAATACCTTGGTCAATCATGATCAAGAGGTTCTGTGGGATATTGTTTCCTACCTTTTTGGATTCGAAAGACTATTTATGAAACTGTACCTTTTCAATTTTTCTTTCCGTCTCTTTTTCAAACTCCCTAAACATGAAAACGATACTAAGTTACTCCTACATTATACTCATAAAAGTTAAACGATGAAGGACTTATCACCATGACGAGACCGAGCTACTCATTCTTACAACTCATTAAACTTACTAAGATGGATTCATCCGAAGGATGAACTTATATGCTAATAATATGATATCCTCTTTAATATTGATATAAAAATAAATAGGTATTCATTAGAAATAATGTGGGGAAATGGAAGAGAAGTATATTTTTTATTATGTACAAAAGGAAGCATGTCGCTCTTGAACATGACACTCATCTTCATTTCATGTCAGGTTGGGAATATCCTTCATTCATCACTTTCCTTCCTGGGATTTGGAAATTCATTTACCTGTCATTTTATAATTATTTGTTTTCATCATGAGCTTAATTCCATTTTTTAGTCAAATGCAGCCAAACTCAAAATTCATGTCACTGACATGTTCAGGAGAAGTCATATCTGTAACAATAAAACATCTTCTGCTTATTTGAACATCTCTACAATAGTCTTGAATCACTCCTATCATCTTGAGAAATTATTTGTTTCATGCTGATGATGTGGGAATAATTACAACCCTCCTTCAATGGATCATTTCCTGTCAACTTCAACCCATTATCCATGAAGATGATTTAAGAACTCCTTTTCAGTATGTTGGAAGTTGCATGCCTCAATGGAAATTTCTTCTCATTTGATGAGATGTTGACATCATTGGACTTCTATAGGATGATTATGTAGGTGTTCTACTTCAACTCATTCATTCAAACTTGTAGATTTTGCAAGTGTTCTCAAAAACTGAGTTCTGGTACTTGTTTTTTGAGGATATGGTCAAATAATCCCATATTTGGCCCTTGATATTATGTCTAAATATTTTACCTTTAGATATAACACATTTCCCCCTCATTAGTGGATCCTTATCCTCCTCATCTCTTCTATATGAGAGTTCCATGCTAGTGAGTCTTGGTTGGTTATTGTTAGTTGTCTTAATTATGCCTGATTTCACTCATATGCTGCCAATTTGAGGAAGATGGAGAAGATATTTAAGAACATGGATTGGACTTGAATTACCACTCTGAAGGAGGCCTTCAACATAAAGTCACCATTTCTAAGATTTCCTTTATTCATTTTATAATACAAAGTATACTTTTCTTCCCATAAATCTGTTAATATTAGTTGGTTTAGCATGATACTCCTTGATTGGTCATGTAGTTTCCTTTGAAAAACATATACTATGTATATTTTGTCTTTTGTCATGTGATCTTATTTACAGGTATTCAGACATAGAAGGCATAACAACGAATGAGACTGAAAACGAAGGGATTAACATCGACATCGAGGAAACAACTGCATAAGGAGTGAGGTAGGCCATATCCCTCTCTCACTTTACTTTTAAATGTTAAATTAGGGAAGCTTGTACCCTTTGCCATGGTTGTTACTAGACCCACTCATTGCACTAGAGGTATCACTTCTTTCTGAAGAAGGGATTTTCCTGCGTAACACTAGGAGCATGCATACCAAATGAACGGATTGTACCCTATTTTATTTAATTTGTAATGGATGTAAAAGAGTTGCTTCTATAAAGCTCAAATGTTGTTTTATTGTCTTTATCATATTTGTAAGAATGATGGAGATGGTGTTCTTTTAAGGGGGTGCAGTTTGTAACACCCTTTCATTAACCAATATATATATATATAAATAATTTTTTGTAATGTAGCATCTCATCGTAATGTCAGATGACTTGCATGGAAACTAGGCATGATTATAATTGGTATACGTTCATTTTTGTTCTAATAATGACATTGAAAGGTATGAATGTGCGTTATTTATCGTTATGCATTAAGGTATTAATCATGTATTAATTTTAAATTAAACAATTATGATTTAAACTAATTAATGATAATTAATTAGTCATAATTCCAATGAATTAACTATAGATTAGTACATTTATTTAAAAATGATCAATTAGACTATAATTTTAATGCATTGATTAATTAAAACTTATATGTTATACTTATCAACATGTGTGTAGTAAAACATTTAAGTAATTGTTAAAAACTCGAGGAAGAGTCACACAGGCTAGAGTCTGAGCAAGCTAGCGATTAACGCACAAGGACTTCATGCATGTTTCATCCCCTGAAAGGGTAACTTGTTGGGTAATGAAATATAGGGGAGGGAGAAATTTGTTAAAGAATCTAATCCCAACCACCTGCTAGGTGTCGAAACTGTCAGTCCAAGTGTCCAATTCAGTTTCTAATTACTCTAGTTTAGTCGAGTTTAACTCCAGTCATTTATTGTTGATGTTTCCAATGTAATCTATTTAAGTAATTTGTAATATTGAGATGAGAAATCCTCTACTCCACTTCTTTTTAGTTTTCAATTCTTGTCATGGTATCAGAGCTAGCTTGCATAAGTCTCCCCAGAGAGCAGCAACAGAGCCAAGTTGGAGTAGTAGAGAGGAGAGGCGAGCCTGCATAAGACACTTTGACAGAGCAACAGAAGTTTGAGGAAAGTAAAAGATGCCTCATGTGAAGAAGAAGAAGAAGAACAAAAAAATTTAGGTGAAGCTCGTTAAGGCGCCGAGAAAAACAAATAGAAGAAAGCCCAAAAAAAAAAAAAAAAAAAATTAAATAAAAAAATAAATAAATAAAAATTAACTCCAGTCATTTATTGCTGATGTTTCCAATGTAATATATTTAAGTAATTCGTAATATTGAGATGAGAAATCCTATGCTCCACTACTTTTCAGTTTTCAATTCTTGTCATGGTATCGAAGCTAGCTTGCATAAGTCTCACCAGAGAGCAGCAACAGAGGCAAGTTGGAGCAGTAGAGAGGAGAGGCGAGTCTGCATAAGACTCTTTGACAGAGCAGCAGAATTTTGAGGAAATTAAAAGACGCCTCATGCAAAGAAGCAGAAGAAGAACAAAAAAAGTCAGGCGAAGCTCGTTAAGGCACTGAGCAAAACAAATTGAAGAAAGCCATTTTGAAAAAAAGCAGAGTTTTTTAATTTGATGTGCATCCGAGTAACGCGTCGTTTTAAAATCTTCTCAGCGTTAGTCTTAACACACTGGTTGTTGAGAAGCTCAATGCTATAACACGGGAGCCAAATCTAACAGTCTTGTTAAGCATCAGTTACTTGCACCGATTACAGGTAACACGGGACCGACGTGGATCACCAGCATTAGGCTACACGTGAGCGCAAAGTTGAATCACTTGCGTTAAGGTATTTTTGTTACATTGGTCAACGTATTGAAGGGTTTTAAAAAGAAAATATGCATGAATTTATGGCATGAAAACATATTCAAAGTATGCATGTGAAGTTTAAAAAAAAAAATCTTTATACGAAGATTTCAAAGTATCCATGTAAAGTTTAAAAAAAATAAACTTTAATACGAAGGTTTCAAAATGTTAAGGGAAATTTTTTTTAAAGTTTTTTTTCTATAAAAAGAAAACTTAAAATGTGAAAAGGTTTCTTATAAAGAAAAAGGATTTTTTTTTAAAGAGCATGTGTGAATTTTTTTTGAAAATGAGATTTTGATGAGAAAAGGAATTGTTTTGGAGCACGAAGATGCTTCTCAACCCCATTGTACACAGCTACGAGTGGACAAATAATTGATGATAACATCAACAGAGCTTGCTAAAGAAGATATGATGAATCCAACAACAGAGCTTGCTAACGATGTTATGATGATACCAACAACAGAGCTTGCTGAAGATGAAATGGTGAATACAAAAACAGAGCTTGCTGATGAAAATTTGATGATTCTAGCAACATAGATTGCTGGTGAAGACTTGATTATTCTAGCAACAGAGTTTGCTGATGATGACTTGTTCATCCCAGCAACACATCTTGCAGATGATGATATGCCGAATCTATCAACACAGCTTGCTGATGAAAATTTGATGGTTGATGTAAACTTTGATAATGAATTTTTGGCGAATGATGACTGGTTGCAGATGATGCAACAAAAACATGATATTGACATGATGTTATTTGGTGAGATAACCCCACTGCAGTTAGTGGAAGACAACCTGTTTGTAGTAGCACAAGTTAGTAAAGAAAAGACAAATTCAGAAACAGAGAAAGAAGTAGCGAGAGAAGAAAATAAAGAAGTCTGCAAAGGGAAAGCAGAAACAGATGAAGAGGTAGAGAAGGAAGAAACAGAGAAAGAAGTAGAGACACAAGCAAAGAAAGAAGTCTGCAAAGGGAAAGAAGAAACAAAGACAGAGGAAGAAGAAGATAAGGAAACACAACTGGAGAAAGCTCTCATTGCAGAGAAAAAAGACCAGAACCAACGTCATTCTGCAAATATTTTTAATTCTAACATCAATTTTCAGTGTGTAGGTAAACAAACAGATTATGAAGAAGAGTTAAATTTTATTGAAATATGTCTTGCAACACCATGTCTAGATGAGATCTACACAGAAGATGTAGATATGAATGATGAAGATGACACGCATGATGAACATGTCAATGAAATTTTCAGGTATTGGAGTTTTGAGGAAATAAGATATTATTCTAATCTTATGTTGCAGCAAATGGATGATGAAAACCGCACTACAGAATACAATATGTGGAAGCAACCCACATTTCTTGAAGAAGTCCAGGACATGCTTAGACAACCTGGAATAGTGAGAGACCTGCACCAAAAAATCAAGAAATTGAGGTTTGAAGGATATAGCAAAGTGAAAAATTTGAAACAATTTAGAGGCTACAGAATCTAGAAAAAGAGAAGAAGAAAACTAAATCTAGTTGAAAGTCGATTTTTAAATTGTAAGTGTCATTGAGACATAGACCAGCAGGTATCTGAATTAAAATTTTATGTGGTTGTAATTAAAGGGGAGTGTTAAAGAATGTAATCCCAACCACCTGCTAGGTGTCGAAACCGTCAGTCCAAGTGTCCAGTTCAGTTTCTAAGTACTCCAGTTTAGACAAGTTTAACTCCAGTCATTTATTGCTGATGTTTCTAATGTAATCTATTTGAGTAATTTGTAATATTGAGATGATAAATCCTCTCCTCCACTACTTTTCAGTTTTCAATTCTTGTAAAAGTTGTGCACTTCCAATCAAACTTGGAGGAAACCCTCAAAAACATTAAATTCAGTAGGCGAGGAGAGCATGGGTTCCAAATTTTTGGTGTTGAAGAGAGTCCTTGAGAAGAAACCATGCATAAGAAAAGCACATGACAGGAATTACGCTGAAGAGTGGCTCGTCTATTTATTTTTTCTATCTTGAGAATAACGAAGCTTGAGCTCAAAAAGGGAGTGATTAACATATATTTTCTTGTTGGGGCTGACAAACCACAGTTCCCTCTACAACTAATAACCCATTTTTCTTGTCCATGGGTGATAAGCCCACCTGAATACAACATTATAGGTGCTTTCAGGTATTGATAAACCACAATGTGTTCGATGGGTGATAAATCATCATGTTTGTCATTCGATGATAAATCAAATGGGAAATAGTTCATTGTTGCATACTGGTATTGATAATTCACTAGTGCAAGTTGCATTTGATAAACCATTGTGCATGTATTTCGATGATAAACCACTTTCAAGTGATAACACTCCTACAACCCACCCAGTGAATTTTTTTACTGGTGAAACTCAAGCTCTCAAAATTCAAACCTAGCACAACGGTGGAAAGTTATAGATGGATTTTTTTAGTTTCCTGTGATTGGGAGGTTAATGTGGTGTCCTTTATTGAGTTTCCAACAAAACCTGCATGACCAGATAAGTTTATAGATCCATAAGTTATTTTAGAAACATTAAATTCTCATATAAAGTCTACCATATGAATTATAATGAATATTTAATTTTCAGATTGAAGTAGTGATGGGGTTCAAACTGCATTTCTAGCTCTATATGCATATGCTACTCACAAGAGAATTATTGGTTCATGCTTGTATTGTTTTTGTTTAATTGGATGATATAAACATCTGTTTTATTTTGTTAATGCACAAGTTGTCAACAAAGAGATGTGGTATTGGCTTAGTATTTCTCTGTTTGAACTACATAATAAATGCATGCATTCCAAAGCATGCTATATATATGTGTTTTTTTTTTCCAATGACCATGTTACCCATACACCAGATTTAATCCTCATATATTTATTTAGACCGACATGTCATAGTGAGTTCAACTCATGCCATGCATATTTCCAAATCATGTGAGATGCATAACCATGATAAACATCAACACGGTCATAATTCTTTTGACCAAAACTATTTTGTGTTGTTTTATGAATGATTAAAGTTTGTGTAACTCTAAGGCCTCTTACTTTTGAATTTACAATGTTTCATTTCGTGAAGCCCCATTTAAATAGGACATTAGATGTGAGTAATAAAATTTTGATATAGGAAACTCTCTCTCTCACAACATGTGAATTTGGAATTCGGTATACAAACATATAAATTGAATATATAAATCATATGTATGTTCTATAAATATAAACTCATGTCTTTGAATTCCCAAAACAAATCAACGAAATTGGTGTCAATGTGAGGATATTAGGTAGGACTATCATTGGGATGGTCATAGTTGCCACACACCATTCAATTTTTATGGTATATACTTGTTTGCGTAGTATGTGCAACACCTTCTTTACATAGGTTGCAATTGTCACATGAATTATATCTATTATATACATAATATAGTAGGTGTGGGTGTGCCTAGTATGCACAACAACTTCTTTACAGGGATTTCAATTGTCAGACAAATAATTACTACGAAATATAATGCGTTAGGTGTGGTTCTACAGAGTATGTGCAACAACTTCTTTACAAAAGTTGGAATTGTTACATGATTATTCTTATCGTATATATAATGTTGTATGTTAATTATAAGGAGTATTTTTGGACGATTATATTCTGAACACACACACATATACCAAATATATATGTTCTAGCGTCATGAATTACGATGCTTGTGTGAACTATACCACTCCAATCCATGAAAATTTAATAGCTACGAGTTGTTAAATATGATAGTTCCACAACACAAATACGTAGTGTTTGGTTTAACTTCAATTGGTGCAATTATGATAGCACAACTACTCAGGGTTAGGTGTTGATTTATGTTGGGATCTATCCCTCATACATACCATGAATGTGCATAGTGGGCTCAGTATTGAGGATTGGTGTGTAACATCATTATATTCTAGATTGGTCCTCTCATTTACATGATTGTGTGTGTGCAAAGAAATACCTTTGTAAATTTTCAACTGAATTTGTGCCTAGGCTTGGATGATTTCCTATAAACATATATATGTTTACCCTTATCCTTCTCATGCAACAAAATTTTCTCATAAGGAATATGTCATGTCTATTTACTACTCACATATTTTTTAATTTGTAAATATACATATTCAATTACAAGGAAAGGTGGATTATGCATCTATTCCATGTTGTGTAATATTTGTTATGCATCCATTTGTATGTCCATCATTAAACTATGCATTAATAATTGTTTAAGCATTATGCACATGTAAATACAATGTATGTTCACATGATGTGGGAATATATATATATATATATATATATATATATATATATATATATATATATATATATATATATATATATATATATATATATATATATATATATATATATATATATATATATATATATATATATATATAAGAGGGTCATGTGATATACTAATGCAAGTTTGATTAGTGTTATTAATGTCATTTCTCCTTTAAAATTATGTTTTATTTTACTTAAATAAACAATACATCACTCATAAACACATTAATAGCAATTTTTTATAAAGTTATAGAAATTGGTAGTATTAGTATCCTTATGTTTGTGTGTTTGTGTGTGTATGTAGATTAACTAATAAATGGGAATTAAAAATGTTATTAACACATCCCATAACCCATAGAAATTTAGGGGTATGTAAGGCTCTGTAAAAAGCTCCAAGTCTAGTTTGGTACAATAGTATAAGTCACTTAATTGGGATCACAACAAAAGACTCATTGTCAATAGAAAAAGCATAAGTGTAGGGGGAGCTAAAGTGTAAGGTTTACATTTTTTTCTAAGTCTTTCTCTATTTTTTTTCAATTGGTCTCACTTTCTTTCTATGGTAGCACCAAGTATGTTGAGCAAAAAATCATATTAATAAGTTGTTATATCCATTGTTCTAACTAAATCCCTTTGGGAGAGTGCGAATGAAGGAAATAGTGATTGGAAGTTCAAATCCAAAAGGAAAATTCATATCTTTAAACAACCATAAGTGTATGATAGCAGAAGTATATCCTACCTTATTGGTATCTTAATAGAATATTTGACACTTGTGGTTAGATTACAATTCGAAGGGGAATAGTGAAATGAACACAGGATAAGAACACTTTGCCATTGATGTCAAAGGAGGAGACAAAGAAAACATTGGTGCTAACATGTTTTTAGAGATATTGTTGGATGGTGGTCATACTGAGGATGGGGGAGAGTGATTAGCTATTGGCTTTTCAGAGGCAGTATTGGAGAGTGAGAAAACAATATAAGTCCCCCTAGTAGCTTGGTAGGGTGAGAGTTTCTAAAGTGATTTTGTTGCCATCAATGACCTACAATGTTTGGTGATGTTTCCATCAATTCAAAAGGTGGATACTATTCAGAAAGTTAGAATTTGGTGGTCATTTATCTAATGTATAACCATTTATGTCAAGTAATATCAGGTACAGAGGGAGTTTTTTGTGCTTGATGATCTATCTATAATGTGCTAACTCTATTATTCCTTGGCCATTGTTCTATATCTTAACTTTGAATTATGTTTGTAGGTGATTTTCTCAAAAGAACTTGAAACATGCCTAGTTAGATAGTCCCCTCAAAGACCTCTCCAATGGTATATGGCACTTGATATAACTCCTAAGGAATATAGAGAAAACTGAAATTGAATTCATTTACTTGGCACAAGGTTCTCTCTAAGTCATGGTTCTAGTGTGGGAGACTTTCACATTAGATCAATGCTGAAACAATCGAATAGAAGCTCACGAGGAAGAGCAATGACTAGAAAGTGGTAGAGCAGTGAGTTGTATGTCCAAACCCTTATGATTACAAACCCTTGATAACAATGAGCTGCACTAAAGCGCTTAGGAACTTCGCATACTATTGGGTCTTGTCAAAGTGCACATAATAGTATAGGAAGAACATATTGCATGATGGTTTCAAAAGGTCCCAGTCATAACACTTGGTAACCTAGTGCTTAAGTGAAGCACTTGAGTTCTTATCGAATGATATACTCCATTTTATGTGAAAATATTGACAATTGGTGGTGATCGTTGGAGTGTTATGCAAAGATGACATGGAAAGATACTTCATCGTGATGATTTAGCTAGTGAAAATCATGGGTGGCATAACGCGATTTGTTTGTGCGTGATATGGAATACATGATAGATGGAAGCAACAACAAGTGCTAGGAATATATTGGTTTGTGAGGCTAGTTAATGAATTGGAAAGCGCCATTTTAAGTAAGGCTTAAATTAACATAAACAAGGATAAGCTGGAATCCCCTAGAGTGTGGCCATGAGTGTTTGTGGAGTTTGATTTTTGGAATGGCCCAAGGACCCAAGACCATGATGATGTAGCTAAGAAGGTGATGTGGATGAGTAGGTGATGTGGCTTACTAGATGAGATGTCATGTTTTTATCATAGAATGTGGCAGGGATAATAAACCCTTTTAGTTGGGAAAGTGGCCTATTTTCGAATGACATATGGAATCATACAGAGGATGTCAGTTGGCAGGATTATGTCAGCTAAAGGTGGTTGTGATGTAGAAAGTGATATGGAAGAACCTTTATATCAACTACATGAAGGTATTATTTTGAAAAGGCTTTTAGTATTAATGATTTTAATTTATTTTTGTATTTCTATGATGGTGCATCCATGGGCCACTACCCACCACCCATTTACATAGGAACAAGCATTGTATGCTCTACGAGTGGTAGAGAAACAAGTGGCAAGACATATCATTTGTTGTAGGAAATGAAAAATGGAAATATCCTTATCTATTAAAAATTTTCCTCAATATTGGGACATCAAGCAAGACTTTGGAGGGAAATACTAAAGACCCAGTGGCTAGTGGTGTCTGTCGAGATAGGAAACTGTGGCAATAGGTGAAGCCCATACAACAATTTAATGGGCCTAGTTAGCAGATATGACATGACGGTGGATTTCAAGCATACAAAATGTATCCGGACCCCCTCCCACTATCGTTAATAATAAAAAAAATAGGGGGGTATGAAATGAGCTAATTTTGTCCTAAGAGATTCACATAAAATTGATCCTTAAGAACATTCCTTGGAATGTTACTTTTTCATTATATTATGAATGTTATGGAGACATGAAACATTATATGGATGGAATTTATGGTTTAGGCCATTGTGCCTAATTTATAGCCAACACAACATAGGGGAAACTCGTAAGTGACACATTTTTATAAGAAACACACATATATGTGACATAATTTTAATTGATACCCCATAAGAAGTGTACATATACTCATACTCTTCCAAGAGAGAAAGATGGTAAACATGCCATGTAAAACACCTACCATGAGTGGCATATTAAAGCATCAATGCACTTAAACAAAACTCACTTGTGCCATGGTACACCATATTAGGTGTAAAATATAAGTGGTTCCCTTTAACTAATAACGCATAGACTATGATGCACATGAAAAATGAATTATGATTGTCAAAACTTATGTATAAATGCAAAAAATTGATGCACCATAGTGCAAACATAATTAAAATGATATTACATGACACACATAGTTGGCATAACATAAGAAAAACACTGAATTTGAATTTATCAATGCACACATTGGCTATAATATGTGAGAATATATGTACAACAAAATCCTTCCTTCTATTATTTAATTCCCAATGTTGACAAGAAGTTAATATACCTCTCTTGATGAAAAAATATATTTTAATCATAAATATGATAAGGTTGACACAATATAATGAAAAATGTTGAGAGTTTGGCATAATAAGATCGACAGAGTGAGTTAGTCTAGTGCATGATTAGACAATGTAAGTAAACAAAAAAAATGACCTTATATCACAAGATGGAAATGTTTGTCTATATATACTAACATGGAGTTTCCAAAACTTGTGCCAACTTTAATTATGGTATGGTATCTAAGGCTATGTGTGGAAAACCTAGCTGATGGCTAGGGTGAAGTGTGTATAACCTCATTTTCTCTTTAGAGGTCGACATGAAGTTTCACTTTATGTACGTTGCATGAGATTTAAACTTTGTTAATTATATTTATGAATGTTATGAAGCCATGAAATGTTACCTAGAAGTAATTTTTTTGTTTGGAGGTCATTATGACTATTTTATACCCAACATGGAATGTAAGAGACTTCCATAAGTGACAAACTTAAGCAAGACACATATAAGTCACATAATTTTATGTGATTCCCCATAAGAAATGTACATATAAGTTATTCTCTTCAAAATGAGACACATAGTTGACATGGCCTGTAAGATACCTACAATATGTAACATAGTTAATCATCAATGAACTGAACAAAAGCACACAAGTGATGTTATATAAATCAAAATTAAATTATATTTGTATTAATTTTGATCTAATGTATAGAATGAAATGTTGCTTTTATTGTAGATAATGGAAACTCATGCCCATCAAGGAAATAATGGAAACTATTATTGTAGAAAAAAATGGCATATTGTACCCTAATGCACATCCTCACTAATGTACATAATCACTCTTTATATTTATTTGGTCTCGAAGTAGTATGCCTCGACAGGCTCTAAACAAGAAACGACAACATATTTTTTTATTTTCTGATATTTTAATTAGTTAAAAGACTTAATAAATATAATTTTATAATTCACATAAAAACTCACCTAATGCATGAATGTATATGGTAAGGCGTTTTTACTCCTTTGTGTACCATGGATCTCAATAATACCTCCCTCCAATAATTACAAAAAGCATTGAATTGAAAATTAATCAAAATGTGTACAAAATCAATTTAACTCATGATATTGATAATGTTTTCATCAAATAAATAGTCTTACCATTAATATACAATGGAATGTAAATGATTCACCTTCCTAGCTTATAGGTGGAGCACTTAGCTAGAGATCCTACTCTAACACAATGACTGGGGATGAGGATGATGTAATTACAACATTACATGCAGCCATTGTAGATGTAGCTATAGTAGATGAAATATATGTTCCCACAACAATAAATTAATTGATAGTAGGTGGATCATTAGGTTGAACAACTTTCTATAAGCCAATGTTGGGGGTTGGGAAAGATGTATTTGTACCAAATATAGATGCAACGAATATATATTTAGATATAATAGATGCAATACTAGTTGTTATAACATTCAATGTAATGACAGGAGGGGTTTGATGATGGAATGGTGTAGGGTGAATGGTTTGGGGCATGGTCAAAGGGTTTAAAGGAAAATGCAAGACGTTAAAGGTGACACACCCCCACTAACTATAAAATAGGAGGTGTTATCACTAAATTGATACTGATGGGCTACTTCAACAGTTGACCTAGAGTAACTATTTCAAACCTACTTTCAGTTAGAACTTAGCCTTCCCGGTCTAAGAGGGCTCTCTCAAGGTTAAATATGATATTATTTAAATGAAGCTCAATGGATGGCTAACTCTAAAATTGGTTTTAAATGTATTTTTGTGTAGGTGAAATATGTAGAAAAGTTACTACCATTGGGCATATGGAGTCAGTATAAACAAACTCAGTGACATGTGAAACTCCTCTCATGGAAGTTGAGGCATATATATTCTGATGAAAACATAAAATTTATAGAAAACTAAGTGTTTGATGGAATTTATACCATGTTGGCCATAAATTATAAGTAATCAAACACTAGGATACTGAAGCTAGAATAATAGAACATAAAGATAAATACTCATAAGAATATCAATGAATCTCAGGTAAAGAGAAGTATGTTGTCATTGTATATTGCAGATAAAAGTATTTAAAATAGTAGTATGTAGTGAAAACATCAATCAACCCTTTTTCCATCAATTATCTGCCTATTTATAACTTTAGGCACCTTTACAATGAGTTTTCCAGCAATGCCACACCTTCGAATACTTCTCATGACACCTAGACTAAAAAAATGCAGATTACAAGGAGAGAAAACAAAAATCTACTATTTTTAGGAATTAGAACCTAATAAGACTCCAAAACTTTTTATTACATTAAAAAAATTGAAAATATTCATGTTTACATTGAAAATGTCATGTGCCTGAGGTGGCACTAACTATGACTAAACCATAAATACTCCCACAAAGTCAGGAGGCCTGTCTTCCAAAATTTTAGGAGGTGGTGTCATGATTGTTGATGCTGCTTCCATGATGAGCTGGTAACTAGAACAACCTTGTCGAGGAGTGTGTCATCATCTAAACATTCAACTCATGACTTATGACCTTTACAGGTGGCTAACTTTTCCCAAAAATACAATTAAGGATTGAAAAATCTTCAAAATCCTCTTCGCTGCAGAAACATGGAAATTCTAGGCAAATCCATAGTGAGAGTTCATAACATTTTCAACTTTGACCATTCCTGCAAACTATTTTCTCTCTTTTCCAATTTGAGGTTCTCTACTGAGTCAAAAAAATTAAATACATGCCTTTACCTACCTTTTTCATGACACAACCTAACATATATAAAGAAACTTCTTTAATGAGTGCATAGCATTTTCTCAGCTTCAAGCTTGAGACACACTACAAACTTTCCTAACTAACAATAGACTTGAAAATTATGGATTTCTTCTTCAAAATTTCTCATGAATGTTCAAGTGATGAACTATGATGAGGCCAAATAAATATTATAGAATATATTTTACTCCCTTTCAAACAACAGTTGCTTCACCCTTGGTAGCAGTGGCTTCAACTTCAATGGGTTCATTTACAACTGACATCTTTATGCCTTTTTTCTTCTGTTCAGTTTGTACCATTTCCATCTCCATGTCAAACTCCTTCACTTGACCTTTTAGTTGCTGGCATGTGTTGTCCTTGATGGCAACCTACTTGATGAAATGAGATTATGCAATGTGTTGTCCTTGATGGAAACCTACTAGATGGAGTTGTCCTTGATGGAAACTAACTTGATGAGTTGTCTTTGGATGGCAATCTACTTAATGAATGATGGTAAACTACTTGATGAAGTTGTCCTCGATGGAAACCTACTAGATGAGTTGCCTATGATAAGCAACCTATGTGTTAAATATGAAAGGATGATGTATCTATAGATCAGCTCAGAAGTAATAGAAGAAAGGAAGCTCAGAAATATGATGTGTCACAATGCATATGCAGGTTTGTTTAGGAGAAGTAGCGTATGCACGCAGAAAAGTACGTGCCAAGTCGCGTATGCCCTCTTGCGCTCTAAATTTACAAAACCAGGGGACTTGACCATGGTATTGACCCATTTCATTGAGCATTGGATTATCTATTTGATCCCGTCCAGGAATACCATCGGAAGTGGTGTGGTTTTGACTCATGGTATTGATAAAGGCTAAATCTATATAAGGAGAAGAAGATCATTGTGCAAGGTGGTGCAAGTGTCTGGGTTTTTAATGAATACTTCACTTTGAAGAATATCTGTATGGATGAACTCTATTATTTATTGATAGATCTGAATTAGTGATGCACCTATGAAGAAAACGATGAAGAGGGATCTCTAGATCTAAAATGTATATGTATTTTCTAGATCTGTTTATGGAATGTTTAGATCTGAGATGAGGCGAAATATTTTCTGAAGTAAAGGATGAAATATGAGTTGTTTATCTGATCTGAAGAGCTAAACAGTCCTGAAAAGTTACAGATGTATACGCAGGTTTGCTTCAGTAAAAGCACGTGTATATGCGGGTCTGTTTAAGGAAAAGCACGTATGGGCAGTTAGGGTTTTCTGAAGAATGCACAGAAGTATACGCAGGATTGTTTCTGAGAAAGCGTGTATATACATAGGTTCAGTGAAGTAAAAGCACATATGGAATCTAGGGTTTTGCTGAAGTATGTGGTATGAAATTTCTGATTTGTTTTGTTGTTTTACTGCTATCTGTCAATAATGTATTCATACATATCTGGGTTGTTTGAATGTTGAATATGCTGCTGATTATGTTAATTGAATATCAAGTTGTTGGTTGATTGGTTGATGATTCAATGAATGAATTGATGGGGTTATAAGTTTCAGTTTGATGTAAAATGAGCTTAAATGTATGGAGTGGGTCCAGTCTGAAAATTTGATGAAAAGTGGCCTACAAGGTATGTTGTATGGAAGCTATTGGATCCATTTTGAAAATTGATGAAACATGGTCTGCAGTGGTGCTGAGGGTCGAAGCCTTCAGTGAGGTGTAGTAGCTCCCTTCTAGTGGTAGCTGGTAAACGAGAGCAGGCGGTAGTAGCTCCCTTCGAGGAGAGGCTGGTAAACGAGAGCAGGGGGTTGTAGCTCCCTTCTAGGAGAGGCTGGTAAAAAAGAGAAGGTTGTAGCCTTCTGCAGGTAGGTGCCTACGTGCTGGTATGAGTCTGCGCCAGTACATGGTTGTACAATGTTTTCTTTATAATAAAATATTGAAGACTGAGACGATGGCAGCGATGGTTTTCTCCCGAATTTGGTTTCCACCTTAAATCCTAGTGTTCATGTGTTTTGCTTATGTGTGATGATTTATTCTGTTCTTACTGCACATGTTTACTTTTTACTAAACATCTAATGAATGAATGATGCAATGATCTAAGCAAAGAATCATCAGCATAATGATCTCTGTTAATACATGAGTTTTATTAAGGATATTCGCGTGTATACGCGAGTTGGCTTAAGTAAAGTAGCGTATGGGTTTTAGAGAAAGGAAAAGTAAAAAATTTACCGCCTAGCCCTAAAATCGTATCTACCCCCCCCCCCCGCCCCCCCATCTCAGTATTTTTCCCAACAATTGGTATCAGAGGAGGTCCTTCTGAAGGAGCTTGATCGCTTGAAGGAGATCCGTCACAATGGGAAAGAAGCAAAAGAAGAAGGCTACTCAAAAGGGGATATCTCAGAAAACATGTGCAGCAGAAAATGAAGAAGATAAAACAGGTATTGAATGTTGTTCTTGTGATTCACTTTATTGTGCAAGCAATGGTAAAGATAGTGAAAGTAATATTATGGATCTAGAAGAAGCTCTCAAGATTAAAGTTGAAGATCAACAAAGATCATTTAAAGAGAGAGAAGTTATCTACAATGAGATGATCTCTCAAATGAAAGGACAGATAGAAATAATGAATGGTAATATAGACAAGTATCAAAGGTTGTACAATTATGCAACCAATCGAAATAAAAGACTTGAAGCAGAAATCATCGATCTAAATGAAGATCCGGAAAAATCAAATAAGAAGAATGAAGAACTTCTACAAATTTTTGAAGAACAAGAAAATGGGTTGAAAGAAGAGATTTTAAAACTTAATGATCAAGTAGAAGAAGGGAGAAGGGTTGAAGAAAGTATGAAGAAGAAATGCCAAAAATTGGAAGATGAGGTAAACATTTTAAAAGGTAAATTAGAAGAAAAAGATAAACTCTTGAGGTTTCAAGATAGCACTAAGATTCTAGACAATATTCTTAGTATTCAAAGGTCTCCTTCTATTAAATTTGGTCTTGGTTTTCATGAAACTGTTAAAGGAGAATCTAGTTCACCAGGAAGTGCTACAGATTCAAAGGATATCAATGCAAAATCTGAAGTGTTGAAAGAAACAAAAGATCAATCGACAATCATGAACTCTCAAAAGAAATCATTCCCTCCTATGATCAATAATGTTGAATGCTTTAAATTTCATAATTATGGGCATATTGCAGCTAATTGCAGAAGCAGAATGTTTCAGTCACATACAAACAAATTCTACACAGAAAGGTACTCTAGTTTTTTCAAGGGATATTGTTTTTCATGTAGCAAGTATGGTCATAAAGCAGCTGATTGCAATAGAAGAAAGAATAGAAAAACACATTATGATCCTTATGCTTACTTTTCTGGTCATGCAAGATGTTATGCCTGTAACAAGTATGGACATGTAGAAAAATAATACAGGATGAATGGATCTGAGAAATTGGATAATTTCTAGCACACAATAAGAAATTTCAAGCAAAGCTAGAAAAGGAAGGAGGACCGGTCAGAAACGTAGGGATAATAATCCTACTGCAGTCATCCGCTTCTAAATAATGACTACAGGAATGATGTGAGATACATTAGAGGAATCAGAAATGTATCATCACAGGGGGAGAAATATATGGTGATTCTCATGGTTGGTTTGGTAATTTTGGTTATGTTTATTTCTGACAGTGCATCTAATGTGAAGAAGACAGGTACAGGTGGTACAAATTCAGGGGTAGAAGATGAAAGTGTGAAATTTTTAGTATTTCACTTTCCATACGCGGGTTTACTAAACAAAAGCCACGTATACACACGAGTTACGCTGAAGACAGAAGCGTATGCCTTTCTGTTAAGGAAATTAGTGAGACAGCTAAAGATCAGGAACACAGGTTTAGGGGGAGTATCAATCTAATAGCTAATGTTTTCATTGTTGGCATTGTATCTGATTATTCCTTAGCCCTTGCTCAAAATGATGATGGCATGATACATGGTTTCTTATGATAAGATTATGGATGAGCTCTGTTTTCTTTTTGCTAAAAAGTATATTTTGTTTTCACACATGGATGAGTTGGAAGTCTTATGATTCAGAGATAAGGATAGATCATGTAGAGTTTGTTGCTGATGAATTTTGTCACTGTTGAGATCTTTTATTCATAATTCCTACACATGTTACATCATGATTATGAATCATGAAGATCTTGGTGATATCGGATCACATGGATGATTGCTTAATACATATTTTCTATTGAAGAAGTTGTTCTAGTCTGATAATTCCTCTTGGGAAGAATATGATGCTACAAAGAGTCTGAAGGCTTGGTTACGAATGTGCTTATGCTACAACTGTTAGATAACACTTGAAAACACAACTACTTTTTCCTATCTTTCTTCTCTCATATATTCCATGGAAGAGTTCGAATATCTCAGAAAGAAGTTGAGAGTAGTCTCTGCCATGCAGAGGGTCAGATCTGATTAAATTTCAGAAGATTAAGTTGGATACGCAGATTTCCTGAAAGACAGTCGCGTATATACACGAGTTCATACACAGAAAACTGCGTATGGGTATTTGCTGACAAAATTCTTCTGGGCCAGCATTCTTTTAGCACAACTGTTGTACTGTTTGGTATCTCTGGTGGTGTTCCAGTTTTCATAATTCTGTTTCATTCTTTGATATTGTTGATGAAGATGCCTTGATGATTTGTTGTTGAAAGTGTTCAGAATGCACAAGCTAAGGGGGAGCATTGGTCATGTGGAAAGGATGCATTGTTGGCATTCTCTTGATTTGATGTGATCTGATCTCATGATTGAGATTCCTTGATCTTGATTATAAAAAGTCATATTTGTAATTTGATGAAAAGGTCATGTTGAGACCTATGATGTAAAATTGTAATATTTAGTCATGTAAGGACTTGTTCAAATGTGAAAACTCACTTGGTTGGGTACTTGAGTCAAATTTGTAAACCCACTTGGTTGGGTATTTGAGTCAAAATGTGTAAACCCACTTGGTTGGGTACTTGAGTCAAATAAGTAAATCCACTTGGTTGATCCTCGTTAGAGTCGGTCTTGTTATCCCTCTGTCAGAGATCATTTCTCTTATTGCATTTCATTTTTTAGCTGTCTCATTCAGCTCATTAATTTTCATTCCGTTAGGGGCATGCCATTGACTGACAGAAGGGCTTGTTTTTCTCGTTTCCCTCATGTTTGTACTTGCTGGGTTGGTCAAAATTTCTCAAATTTCACCAAAGTTAATTTCACGTCATTTACAGTCATAGATGCTATTTTGGTCAAAAAAGAGTCATTTTAGTTTCTAGGTCTAGGGTCTGGTCTTCAGTAATGTTAAATAATGCCCGCAGGCCATGAGGATGTTTTCAACAAGTTTTCATTTCAAGATTTTCATCGTCAAATATGATGTTTCTTCTTCAAAACTCTGTTTTGAAGAAGAAATTGTTAAATTTGTTTTTGTAATAAATATGTATCTTTCCGCCATGTCGTACTTCACCATGCAAACTCTGGTCATCCTTTGCCAAGGTTTGATGCCACCATCCCTATAAAAATCAACCAATTTCATCATTCAAGGTCAGAAAGTCAGTGAGGAAACAAAAGACAGAAGTTGTATTAAATGCAAAAAGTGCCAAAGTCAAAAAAATTACTAAATGGGTCATTGAGAAGTAAAAATTAAAACCATATCTATATGAGATATTTCTCAAATTCATTCATTCATTTGCTTCAAGAGTTATTGGGAAAACCTAAGAGAGAAGTCGAGTTGGAGTTCAAAGAACAAACTGTGATTTTAGAAGAGGCCGACTGTGTATTTAAACAGAGCGTGGCACATTGGGATAGGCCGCGACACATCCACAGAGCACGGAACATAGAGCCAAAACACACCGTGCATTTTTCTAAGGTTGCGGCACACCCATACAATGCGGCGCATTGGGTTTGTGCGCGGTGCACAGAGCCCCAAAGGCCGAAACTCATCTTCGCTCCATCAAAACTCAATTCGATTCAGTTTATTTGTCTCCAAGTAAGTGTGCACCCTTACCATTTGATGTTAACTCCTATTGGGTGCTATTTGGAAGGAGGAATTCAAGAGGTTAAATGGTGAAAATATAACCCTATATCCACATCAAAATTTGCTCCTAGGGTTTGAAATTGGGTGTCAAAACTTGAACTTTGTTTCCAAAACACTCTCATTCCATTTTCATTTGTGCTCTTATCACTATTATCACTGTTATCACTGCTATTACTGTCACACTATCATACCACATTCCCTCTCCTATTCCCACTGTCCTATACCCTTTTGTTCCCGTGTGTTAATCCTCAAACTCCATCACTTACCATCCGTTGACAAAGGCGTAATTTCCACAACATTCAAGGACTGCCTCTATATCCTTGATTTCACTTATATTTTGTCATTTCACTTACTCCTATTCCTAAAAAACTACCCCCATCACTATCACTCATTCCCACATCATTTATAAATCCCCAAATCCCTAAGTCCCCCAAACAGTGACTGTCCTCATACTTAAATCTCACTTGACAGTCCATTTTTCCCACTGTGATATTTCTCCACAGAACCTTATTATATATGTGGCACATGTGGCATTAAAGCATACACCAAACTATTGTTTTCACCATACATATATCAGCACATATTTGTCAAACACCTTGTTTTCAGCATCATGTCAGAGACAAATTCATCATATGAGCAGGGATATGAGCAGTACAGTGATTCAACCATAGAGCTAAATGTACCGAAGAGGTCTCATAAGAGTGGCAGGCACGTTAGGGAGGAGCCCACTTATTTGGCTCAATTGCAGGCCTGCCTGCTTGCGATGACATGCTTTCAACAACATTCATGTTTTCGGTATTGTGAGCTGATATCTCAGATTCAACACCATCAGGAGTTGGTTCGCTTATTTGTCCTACATTTGCGTGATGGCTGCAAACCTCATTGGAGGAACTTCACCTTGACACCAAAGACCATTTCCGAGGCAAATCGGGATACCGTAATACGGTGAGAGTGGAATAAGAGACAAAAGAAATTTGATAGACATATTATGAACCTTACACTGTGCTCCGGATATTTGAGGTACCGATGGTGGTATTTCGTTTCTTGCCGAAAGGAGTCCTATGCCCTACTAATGAAACTCATCATTAGATATTTCAGTCGTTGAAAACAGATTTTCATGCCTTTATGCATACCATATCAGAATTTTGATGCATTTCACGAGAGTGAGACTGATGAATATTCCATACTTCATGTGCCAAAACATAGAGCGGATGACTACCCTTGTGCAGAAGAAGACTCCAGAGCAGCAACATAACATCATTTATAATTATGCGCTCATTAAAATCATTGTAGTGCATTGGCTTGGATTGCAGGGCATTGCATGGGAGGAGTTCATTTCCCATGACTTCTTTACAGCCCCTCAGCCTCCTCCAGAGATTGTACACGATGCAGGTGAGCCTTCGCATCAGTTTGAGGTTCCTTGAGACAGAGCATATCAGTGTTCCAGTGTGTGTTACCTATCAGAGAGGTACCAAAGCTTTATTTGCAGCAGCACGACGAGTACTATCTCCGCCCAGGGTGGAAGGGGTCTTGTTACCTTCGACAGCAGCGCGAGTACTATCTCCACATGGCATGGAAGGGGTCTCGCCTTCTACATTAGCACAGGTACAGGACAGAGGCAAGAAGCCTATGCATGATGAGGGCCCTTCAGGAGGCCAAGACACTGATTTTATATTGATCGATGTTGATTCAAGCTCTCCCAGTTCAAAGTTGAAAGAAATCATCCAGGAGCAAAAAGCTGAGATCGACACACTAAAAGAGAAATTTTAGAGAGCTCAGTGGGTTATATATTACTTGGAGCAGCGGAATAAACAAATGGAGGATCAGCACACACTCATGGAGCTGCAGAGAATCCGCGAAGACCGGGAATTAGCCTTGGAAGAGACCAGGTGACATGACACCATTTGAGCGAGAGACTTGCCTTACGAGAGTCAAAATTCATATGGAGAAGATTTTTGCAAAGGTGAATAGGGACAAATACATGCTCAGACATATGAAAAACCACTATTGGGCTCGCACACACGTTTGCAGAGCTAGGATGAAGATCCTGAAGGCGAGGTTGAGAAAAGCACTGAAACGTCGAAAAAGGCTGGATCCACTCCGAATCTTGGCCAAAGCTTCCTTGGCTGAGCATGAGACATGATGGGAGACCTTCACTCCAAATTTCAGCAAATTTGGAGAAAATTTTGTCATTTTTGAATTTTGGTTGCAAAACAGGTTTTTCCGCCCGATGCGTCGCGCCACCCGATGCGCGCTTATGATTGGGACATCTTCTGGAGGAAAACTTGATATTTTTAGTTTTTTTATGGTAAATTATGCATGCTCAGGAATGGCTGAGAGATTTCATGAAGTTCTGGGTTGTTTAAAAGGTCAAAAACACTCCAAAAATGGCCTTTCTGCCACTTTTTGCACCAGCAGGAACTAGTCTTGGGAGATTGCAGTTTTGGAAGGGCAAATGACATCCAAATTTAAAACATCCAATTGGGTTGGATATCAGACATCCATGGATTTCCAACGAGCTATCATGAGCTCAATTTGGACTTCGGTAAGTGCCTCAAAAATAGGCTCAAAGTGGCACGGCGCATTGAGTTTTCTAGCGGGGCGCATAGAGGATTTTGACCCAATTTTCACTTTTCAACTCAGGAATTCGGCCAGTTTGACTAGTTTCACTTTTGGATGTAATTATTGTTCTATCTTGATGTAATTTTTTGGCTATGATGTAAATTTGGCATGTTTTTACTTGTTCTAGAGGATTCATTCACTCAAAAGTGAAAATTAAGTGAATGGATTAGTTTCCTAGCATATAGAGGCAAGTTGTTTGGCTGCCTAGATTTCAGTTCCATGTTTAGAATTGGTTGAAATAGCTCCTAGAAGGATGAGCTCGACCCCTAGGGGCATGGGAAGGGGTTAGGATGGTCTATATATTGTATTTTCTAAGACATTTTCAGGGTTGGATACTTGGGAAAAGTTTGGCACCTCATTGTATATCCATTTTCAAATTTTTGGAAAAGGAAAGACTAGAGTTTTGCAGCACTTGTTGGGATCCTTGTGGCTCTAAGTTTTGATGATGTTTTTCTTCATGTTTCTGTAAGTTTCATTGATGTTTACGTATTCCATTTCCCTTCTCTTTGATTCTGAATTAAACAAATGAGTAACTAAGGTACAATTCATTAGTTTGCTGGTGCGCTGCCTTAACATTTTGTTTAGTTTTATATGTTTTCCTCCATTTGAAGAGGATCCTTGCACCTACCTGCCCTCTTCAGCTTCTCAGTAGTATTTTCTACCCATTCATTTAATCTAAGACATCAAATTCATTGCCTACCCTGCCCCAACTTTGAACTCTACAATAATTTGGCCTCATCCCCTAGCCCAAAATTGTTTTTTCCTTTTTCCAACAAAAACCCCTAAAAATCAAAATCAAACCCTCCTATTTGTTTATCTAGCCTAAAATCACTTGTTTTTTTAGTCATCTCAGGCCCCTTTGAATATTTTAATTGAGATTGACCCGGAGAGAGCCCTCTCCTGTCTTCGTAGGGCTAGCTACGAGGCTGAGCGTGGTTTGGTGTTGTCCTTTTTCTGCCTTATTTCAGCCTAAGGTGGATTTGGGAACTAATAGGATCCTTGATGTAAGTATCGGTCCTTGGTGATAGGAAAGGTCATAGAGTCAATGAAAAAATCTGTTTGAATATTCAGCATGAACTCAGGGGGAGCATGGTAACTTCACATCAGATCTGCAGAGCTCTTCTTTCTACATGAGAAGGAAAACCTTGTTTTGGTTTTGATCCGCCCTTTCCCCTTGATGTCAAAGGGGGAGAGTAGCATGGTGTTTGAATAGGGGGAGAATATCACGGTGTTTGCATAATGGTTATAATCAATGTATCTATCTGTTGTGGTGATCGAACACCATCATGGTTGCCATCATGTCCAAAGGGGGAGATTGTTGGCATGTGCTGTCCTTGATGGCAACCTACTTGATGAAATGAGATTATGCAATGTGTTGTCCTTGATGGCAACCTACTAGATGGAGTTGTCATTGATGGAAAATGACTTGATGATTTGTCTTTGGATGGAAATCTACTTGATGAATGATGGTAAACTACTTGATGAAGTTGTCCTTGATGGAAACCTACTAGATGAGTTGCCTATGATAAGCAACCTATGTGTTAAATATGAAAGGATGATGTATCTACAGATCAGCTTAGAAGTAACAGAAGAAAGGAAGTTCAGCAATATGATGTGTCTCAAAGCATACGCGAGTTTGTTTAGGAGAAGTAGCGTATGCACGTGGAAAAGCACGTGCCAAGTCACGTATGCCCTATTGCGCTCTAAATTTACAAAACCAGGGGACTTGACCATGGTATTGACCCATTGTATTGAGCGCTGGATTATATATTTTGACTCATGGTATTGATAAAGGCTAAATCTATATAAGGAGAAGAAGATCATTGTGGAAGGTGGTTCAAGTGTCTGGGTTTTTAATGAATACTTCACTTTGAAGCATATCTGCATGGATGAACTCTGTTCTTTATTGATAGATCTGAATTAGTGATGCACCTATGAAGAAAACAATGAAGAGGGATCTCTAGATCTAAAATGTATATGTATTTTCTGGATCTGTTTATGGAATGTTAAGATCTGAGATGAGGCGAAATAATTTCCGAAGTAAAGGATGAAATATGAGTTGTTTATCTGATTTGAAGAGTTGAACAGTCCTAAAAAGTTACAGATGTATACGCAGGTTCGCTTCAGTAAAAGTGCGTGTATACGTGGGTCTGCTTAAGGAAAAGCGCATATGGGTAGTTAGGGTTTTCTGAAGAATGCACAGAAGTATACGCCAGTTGGTTTCTGAGAAAGTGCGTATATACGCAGGTTCAGGGAAGTAAAAGCGCGTATTGAATCTAGGGTTTTTCTGAAGTTTGTGGTATAAAATGTCTGATCTGTTTTGTTGTTTTACTGCTATCTGTCAATAATGTATTCATATAGATCTGGGTTGTTCGAATGTTGAATATGTTTTTTATTATGTTAATTGAAGATCAAGTTGTTGGTTAATTGTTGATGATTCAATGAATGAATTGATGGGGTTATAAGTTTCAGTTTCATGTACGATGAGCTTAAATGTATGGAGTGGGTCCAGTCTGAAAATCTGATGAAAAGTGGCCTACAAGGTATGTTGTATGGAAGTTCTTGGATCCATTTTGAAAATTGATGAAACGTGGTCTGCAGTGGTGCTGAGGGTCGAAGCCTTCAGTGAGGGGGTAGTAGCTCCCTTCCAGTGGTAGCTGGTAAACGAGAGCAGGGGGTAGTAGCTCCCTTCCAGGAGAGGCTGGTAAACGAGAGCAGGGGGTTGTAGCTCCCTTCCAGGAGAGGCTCATAAACAAGAGAAGGTTGTAGCCTTCTGCAGGTGGGTGCCTGCGTGCTGGTATGAGTCTGCGCCAGTACATGGTTGTACGATGTTTTCTTTATAATAAAATATTGAAGACTGAGATGACGGAAGCAGTGGTTTTCTCCTGAATTGGGTTTCCACCTTAACTCTTGGTGTTCATGTGTGTTGCTTATGTGTGATGATTTATTCTGTTCTTACTGCACATGTTTACTGTTTACTAAACATCTAATGAATGAATGATGCAATGATCTAACCAAAGAATTATCAGCATAATGAGATCTCTATTAATACGTGAGTTTTATTAAGATTATCCGCGTGTATACGTGATTTGGCTTCAGTAAAGTAGCGTATGGGTTTTAGAGAAAGGAAAAGTAAAAAGTTTATCTGTTAGCTCTAAATACTGATTCATCCCCCCCTCTCAATATTTTTCCCAACATTATCTTCTCTCTCTCTGCTTGCAACCAGATGTTCCTTTTCCTTATGTGCTTCATCATTCTACATAGAGGAAGGGTTCTCTTCAACAATATTTTATCATTTTTGAAGGGTTAATCATAATGATTAATATGCTCATTCACTTTCTCCTTGAGATCCTCCGCCATTTTTCTTTCTAGCTTAGCCTCTTCCAACTCCACCTTTATTTTAATGACTTCTTCCCTATCTTCCCTCAAATGCTTCTTTAAAAGCTCCACTTTAGATTTTTGAGTGACCTTCTCTTTGCCTTTCCTCTGCTTGATAATTTCTTCCTTTGTTGCGGATAGGTCAATGATGTCTTCTACCATAGGCTATTTTCCCTTCTTTGACTCTTCAGTCTTCTTGTCAGCTTTGATACCTTTGGCAATCTCTAATCTAGTGATAGGTTTTCTTGGTTTAACTACAAAACCTACATGCTCACTTGGAAAATCAAGTTTCTTGGTAGTGAGGCCTTTATTTTTATTCTTACCTCCTTTTACCTCCACAACTTTGACCATAGGAGTTTTTTCTACATCTATAGCTTGTAAAAGTTCATCAATATTTCCTTTTCTGACTATCTAGCTCCTAGTGATTCTTCCATGACATGTTTTGGTAGGTTTAGGCTTTTTTTTTGAAGGTGTGGCCTCAGGTCTTTGTTCCCATTCAACCTCCATGGGCTCTATAATTGGCTGCATTTTTCCTTCCTGTCAACCCTATGCTTTATCTATAGGTTCATCATTCTTACCTGAAGGGTTGTTGTTTGATTTAGGTGTTTTCTTAGGAGTTAGCACATCCACTTCATAACCACTAATAAACATAATTGTGTCCTAGTCTCTATTTAACTTTTTCAACCCTTCCAAAACGAATAGTTTGGTTAATCCATGATGAAATCTTGGAGTTTCACTACTCTCAGGCCAAGCTTGGACTTTATCTGAGATTTTGCCTAGGTTTCTGAATAAGAAAAATGGAAGGTACAAAAGCCTCTTACCGGAGAAATGGAGAAAAAGCCTGAATTGATACTGATATACCATGTGAAACCTCCGTTCACATGTGATATAATTTTTGAATCACCAACAAAAGTTTGAAATAATTTTCTTTGAGAAAACTTCTTGGTAACCCTGAGTTTATGTCCACTCCAATGTGCTCAGTCTCTAGGAACTCATCACAATTCTACAATTTGAATTTGGAGGCTTTAAACCACGCTTCCCCTCTCCTTGGAACCTTTGTAGCATGGGAATTAGTCTCATCAGAAACCACGAAATTTATCACACCCACCTTTGATCCAGTGCCAAAAAAATTCACTGCAAATTCCTTAGAAACTTGGGCATGATACTCCTGGAACTTCTGGAAAAACCTCATGCAACCAACACTGGTGAATGCTGCTACAATACTTGGATCTTCATTACCCAATTTTAAATCCACTAGCTCATACTGAACCAGTGAGCCCCCTTTGTTGGTCCTTTTATGAATAGCCATTACTCTCAATACAACGCTGAACTTCTTGGTAATATGACACCTGCAAAGAAAAATTGCACACAACAAGGATATTATAGACAAAGGTTGGACCTTTATAGAGATAAAAAAAACATCTGTACTTAGAGGAAAAATGAAAAGGTGATAGAAATTAGCTCACAAGTATGATTTTAAAAAAGGTAAGTTCGAATGTGAGAGAGATGAAGACAAATAAGGAAGGCTAAATGAAATGATGGGGTGACAATGATGATCACACATGCTGAATGAATTCAAAAAACTAATCACACGACCTCAAACTGGCTTCTATCCATTTAAAACTTGACATCTCACACATTACCTTGCCAGTGAAGAAAAACACAAGTTGATAGCATTTTTTGTTATGAGATTGGCAGATTCGCTATGGACTTGTCAGGTGAGTCTGTAGTGAAAACAAATTATTTTCCATAGATTTAGTTGGGGGCTTAGGAAAAATTAGACATGTGGCTAAAACCTTAATTTGAACCATTTCATGCATATTTTTGATAGATTTTTTGTGACATGATCTGATAAGATGAAACGCGGGACTCTAAAAACCTAGGATTATAACCAATTCATAGAATATCATCAATTTAATTAATTTATCTACCAACACAATAAAAACCTATACAAAATGACCTTCCTAACCAAAATTAATGTTATTGGTGATAAGAAGAGGCAACACCCTAAGGGAAATAGTTTAAATTCCAAGTGATGGGGGGACTAATGGTGGCACCTGGAATGAAGTGGAGACTAAATAGTATGGAAGGGGATAGAGTATGGAATAATGGCACCTACATAGATATTTGTAATATGATTTCATTTAGAATAGAAACATCAAATTCAACTAAACTAAGGTAATGGATGTCACATTAAAAATAGATATAATCTAATATACGTAACCTGAGTGGAAGGTGACCTGGTAATTCCAATTGGAGAATTTCTTTGAAATTCTCCCATTAACACCTATGGAAACACAACAAAATTAATATTATTTTCTCCCAAATTTCTTGGACATTTGAGAAACATTTTTTTTTAATTTCTTGTTAAGTTATCATTCAAGTATACCGAAACAAAGACATTTAAATATTTTTTCATCAAGTCCCACAATATTGAAATTTGTTACTAATATTGCATGAATATTGGGAGAACTAACATATTCTAAAATCGATCATGGCATATCCTCTCATAAAATGTATACATCACAAACCAAAGTAAAAGAGAAATATTTTAAAGTTATGTTTGTTAAAAAAATTTCAATTGTACAATTAGATTTATAACCAAAGATTTAACATCAATAAAACACTATACTAACCTTATCCATGCATTGCTCCTTAAACAGATCCAACAATAGAAAAATTTTGGGGTATAGAATGGGTTTCCTAATGAATATTATAAACTAATAGTGGAAATAATAAAATAATATTAGATTACATCATCAAATTTTGGAAGGAAAAAAGAAAAACCTACTTTCTCAACTCATATTTTCAACTTATCTTGATACAATTATAACAAAATTTTGAACGGGATCACTTTTTGGATGCATAATTTAATTCCTGATGCAAGGAGTACCCATGTTGCATACTTTCGATGGACCCTACTACACAAAAAATGAAAAATACATGAAACAACATGATTACAATCATGTTTTCATGTATTTATTATTTTCATATAGAATAGTCCATCAAAATTATGCAACGTGGGTACTCCTTTGATGAGGAAATAAAATCTTCATCCAACAAGTGCTCCCACTTGAAATTTTAGCAAAAATGTAGGGAGATAAGTTGAAAAAATAGTTTTTATTTATTTATTTATTTATTATTTATCTTTTCACTTTTTTACTCCAAAAAAGGTAAATCATTCCCTATCGTTAAAATCATAATCTTCAATGTAATTGGTTATTATAAAGTTAATTTTTGTTCTACATTATTTTTCTAGGCCCATTTTTTACCTCTAAATTGTTGGAGACCTTTGAGAACTACTGAGAGGGGAAGGGTGAATCAATAGACTGCTCTTCCTACCGAAATTTCCCTTTTATTTACATTAACTGAATCACACATATATTCACCAATAACACAATAGATTATCTCATGAAAATAAACCATATAAGAATCCAAAACAAGATAACCATGATAGAAATAGTAAACATCACATCAAAACAAATCCACATAAGAAATACAAGAAATACAAGATATCTGGTGGAAAGGCCAACACTGGGAAAAAAACAACCCTTGTTGTTGTTGTGATGCTCTTAATATTATATTAACAAAAATGTGTATTTTACATAGAATTTTTAACTACCATAAACTACGAAACTCGACCTCATGTACTACTGACCAACACCCATCATCCTAGAGACTCGATTATACTAATGATCTAGGAATGCTATGTTCTCACACTTATATAAAAACTACCATCTATTCAAAGTCACTACGATCAATTGATCCTTTCCCAACTCCTAGTGGACAATCCAACTCCCATTGTACTAGAAATATTTTCCTTTCGCTGAAAATTTGCAATCACTTCTCCACATCCATGAAGTTGATTCTCCTCTCCTCTATGTGGATCTCTTTTCATCTATTTTTAAATGGATCTCAATAATTTCTACTCAACTTGATTCAGCTCTGAAGTATGACCTCTAGCAGTAATACCTCATCATATCAATCAAAAACACCAAAATCATATTATCTCACAGAGTCAAAATAGTGGCCATAATCCATCCAAAAAAAACTGAATAATATCACCAATAGTAGAACCAAAACTCATAACAAACCCTCCCACCAAAATATGAATGTTTCATAGTACAATAAAAAGCATAAGACACTATGGATATTTTCCAAATTCTTCATAAACTCCTTCAAAAAATAAATATGAGAGTCACTAAGATGGAGCTCCACTAATAACAAACTCTACTACAATTCTTTTCATCAGAGATGTGAATCTGAATCAATAATATGCTTTGGGTAATAGATGTGCTCATACTACTTACATTGGAGCTCATATACTAAAGAAATCATGCTCACTATGGCTATGAGGCATACTCACACAATGCAACCTTATCTTCCTCACATACACTCACCATTAACCAATCCTCAACTCGAAAGTAAAGTATATAAAATAGGAAGGGAAAAATTGAGCTTGGTGCTGGGATCAAGGGTGCAAAAATTGGAAAAAATAGATCCACTAACACCACTGCTTGTGAACTAAAAGATTTCACATCATTTGGGGACCTTTTCAAACCATTCCCTACCTTTACAAATTTTTCTATAAGTCACTGGGAATTTCCTTTCCAATTTTCATCTGGTTTGTGTGAGGAATGTGGAGAAATTATTATGGAGAACCCTAGTCGCATACATAACATAGGAAACACTATACTAGAATCTTCAGTCACATGCATAAGCATGTATTCCAATGTCTAAGGGCCTTCAGTCTGATGTAAAAGCTTGGATCCATGTGACTGGTGAAAAGGATAAACAACAATCTTTCATCCCAGAACCTCTATCATCTATTGGATCCCCTTCTCTAGAATTTGTATGAGCCTGAAAACCTTTTACGTAACATTTAACACATATTTAAGTGGATCAAATAAGTCTCTTGGCAAGGGTCAGTGCCAAATGGACCTAAAACGCCAACAAATAAGGTTTGAAAGAGTGCCAACAAATCCTCCACTCTCCAACAATCATCTCACAAGCTAAAATACATATGAACAAACCTCCAACACCTTTGTAGAATCATCAATCATCATGATTCAAACCCACTATTACAATAAGTAATCTCCATTACTCTAAGCATGAATACCTAGTATGCCATTCATTAAGTGTGTCATGGTGTGTCATCATCTCCATCACATGAAGATTTTCATCGTCCACTTGTAGCAACATCATCAACCAAACCAATGCCATCATCTAACCATCATGTGTGTGACATCATATATTTGACAACAAATCCCACATAATCATACCAATGTCAATACATCCAACTCCAAACATGCTGCAACAAATGGAATCCAAGCATTAGCTAGTCTACAAGGGTTTACATCATAGGATTGACATCAATGTCAGCATGAGCTACCTGCCATCATGAACTTGCGAAAAAAATGGCTAGATGGAATCATGCACATCATAATGAAAACAAAAATTCCTCTAATGCATCTGTCAACGACAAGCATTCCCACATTGAAAGCATAAATGTGGTGCCTCTTGAATCAAACTAGGAACATTAGCCTCACTAAGTGGAATTTATTGTCTATAATCAATGTGGATGAAGGCCCTTAAACAATAATTTGAATAGAATCTTCTAATGGATCTCATCTAGAGACCACCACAATTTAACTATCATTAACTCTAATATGTTTAACCAGTGTTATGTCATTTCTAGTGTATGGAAGGGGATAAGAACTTGTTGACGATGTTGGATACCACCAAGATATAGGGGTCTCCACAACGTGGAGTCGTAATTAGACCTCACACTATTTAGAGGATGAGACCCATTCAGAGTATCGACCCAACCACCGTAACCATAATGTTTGACTTGGTTTCAATGAATAACATAAGAGATTAAATACATAACCATTGAACAAGAAAGTAAGTTGACATTGTGAAACACCATTTCTAATGTGTAAAAGGAGACTTTCATGAGGGGGGATACATATGTGACCCTATAGAACAAAGTAATAGTTGTTGGTAATATGATGCAATATGTTGTCCTTGATGGCAACCTATTTAATGATGCTGTACTTGATGGAAACATCTCGATGAGTTTCCATTTTGATAGCAACCTATTTATTCAGGATGTCAAAATTATGATTCTACAGGTCAATTTAGATGTGACAGAAAAATGAATTCCAGTAACTGTCAGAGAAATGATAAATATAAGATGTCACAATGTATACACAGGTTTGATGAAGGAAACCCACGTATGGATGTAATGTATACACTACTTTTATGAAGGCAACCTGCATATACATTCAGGATAAGTATATACGCATTTTTTATGACATGAAGTCATGTATACATGTGAATAAGAATGATCCAAGTCGTGTATGCCTTTTGCGCTCTAAAATTATGATACTAAGGGGAATTACCATGGTATTAGCCCACAGTATTGAGCATTGTACTGTCTATTTGATTTCGTCCAAGAATACCATCAGCAGTTGTGTGGTTTTGACTCATGGTATTGGTAAAGGCTAATTCTATATAAGGAGAAGAAGATCATAGTGAAAGGTGTGCATGAGTAAGGGTTGTTACTGAATAATTTTCTGTAAGTATATCGGCATGGGATGAACTCTGTTTTAATTGACAGATCTGAATCTATGATGCACCCATGGATACAATGATGGTTCAGGATCTCTAAATCTGAAATGACTATGCTCTTTTGTGATCCATTGAAGAGATGATTAGATCTATGACCTGGCACAAGTTTGCTAAATTCAAATGAAGGAATCTAGGTGGGTTCTATGAATCTAGTTCATTTTTCAAAGTTTACATTTACAGATCTATACGCTAGTTCGTCGTAGTAAAAACGCGTATAGACGCGGGTTTGCTTCAGAAAAGGCACGTATGGAAGTTTAGGGTTTTCTGAAGATTATTGCAGATGTTTTTTTGTGATTCCTGCTATTCATCTGCTATCTGTTAATGAAGTCTTCTTGAAGATCTGGGATATTTGAATACTGTATATGCTAGTAAGTTGATTTTATACAAATTTGATCAATGATAGAATAAACATGGTTGATGGTGACTAACTGATGAAGGGCTCTGCATTTCTAAAGATATCTGATTGAAAGCCTCAGATATGAATCCGAGACTGATTACTTTCCGAAAAATAGTATTCACAAATCTATACATAGGTTGCTATGAAGAAAAGCGCGTATATACGCAGGTTCAGTAAAGTGAAGTAGTGTATGCATTTTAAGTTGATGATGGTTCGGGGTTGAGTTTGTTTCTACATATTTATTCTGAAGTCTGGGTTATTTTTGATGATCTGATTACAGTGGTCTCACTATTCTGATTGATGTATTGGGTAGAACTTATGGTTATTGATGTTTATGAAGAGTTGCATTGATGTTGTTTGATCCAGTATGAAAATTGGTGAAATGTGGTCTGCAGTGGTTCTAAGGGTTGAAGCCTTCAGTATGTTAGTAGAAGCTTTCTGCCAGTAGAAGCTGGTGTTAGGATCAGGGGGTTGAAGCTCCCTTCTAGTAGTGGCTGGTAAATGAGATTACGGAGTTGTAGCTCCCTTCTAGCAACAGTTGGAAAATGAGAGAAGTTTATAGCCTTCTATAGTTAGATTCCTATGTACTGATATGAGTCTACATCAGTACAATATTGTAAACCATTTTCCATATAATAAATATCGAAGAAAGATACGACAGTAGCGGTGGTTTTCTCCTGAATTGGGTTTTCACCTTAAATATTGGTGTTCATGTGTGGTTCTCTTATGTGATGATTTATACTACTGTTACTACACATATTTACTGATTATCTAATAGATACATGACAGGTAAACTGAGTTAAACATTGTTCCTCAACAATTTTTCTAATATGCAAAAGCATACCAGTATACACTAGTTTCTTGTCTTATATACATGTGTATATGCGATTTGGGTTCATCAAAGCTGCATATGGAATTCTGTAAAGGAAAAAGTTAAAATATTTTCAGTAAGCTCTAAATACTGATTCACCCCCCCTCTCAGTATTTTTCCCAAAAATTGGTATCAGAGCTGGTCCTTCTGAAGATGCTTAGCCGCTAGAAGGAAGATTAGCCAAGATGAGAAATCAAGATGGGACAACATCTATCAGGCCTCCTCTCTTCAACAGAAACAATTTAATCTTCTGGAAGACAAGGAAAAGATCCTATCTTCAGTCTCTTGGAGCAGATGTATGGGCTATAGTTGAAGGAGGTTATCAATATCCAACCTCAATTCCAAAAGATGCAAGGGTAAGAAAGAAATATGAAACTAATGCAAATTCAGTCAATGCATTATTGGGGAGTCTGAATGAATCAGAATTTGCCAAAGAAATGTAGTTGAATACAACAAAGGAGATATGGGAAAAAATAATTCCAAGCTATGAAGGTGATACAAAGGTAAAAAGTTCTAAACTCCAAACTCTCAGAATTCAATATGAAAATCTCAGGATGCATAATGAGGAGAGCATTGTGTTGATCAGCGGTTGTCATTGATGTCAACCCACGCAACACTAGGGGCTAACCCAATATTGCATGGCAATTTTGACCTACCAAATTACACTATTTTTCTTCAAGAATACTTTTGCTAGTTTCTACTTGGAGAGATGTTTCTGTTGATATATGGCACGCCATGTAATTATTCACGGTTTGAGATATATTCATGTTTGAAGTTTATACACCCAGTTAGTGGGCTAAAACCCCATATGGTTGTGGTATGGGTCATTGAAAAGTCATAATTAATATTTTTTAAGCCCCTAAAAGCCCTCCCACATTCACTTGTTCAAGCCCCTCTCAACCTAAACATTTATATAAATTGTGATCCTCATTTCCTCATTGAAGTGATTTCGCCATCTGAAACAGGTCATCGTGGCATTTTCACTCTAAATTTTTTTCTAAGAAGGTTAAGAAGTGGAAATGTTTATGAGGCGAAGCCGAAATACTAAGGAAGCTGCTGCAAAAATTTCAGATCAAGGTCCACAGTATTTTCGAAGATATGATCTGTGGAAGTTAGGGTTTTTGTAGGCTCCTGAAATTCATCTCAAAGAAGTGACCTTGGTAAAATCATCATAACTCTCTCTCTGAGTATCGGATTGGAATTTCGTAAAAAGTGGAAAATATCACACAGAATTTAGTTTTTGCTTTATCAATTTCAGATCTGAATGAAGAAACTATGACACGTGGCATGCCGTACAATTTATCTCTGCTGAAACATTCCATAATTAGGGCATTGTGAGAGATTGGGTATATCTTTCCCTTGAAGAATCGAAATTGGGTCAAACCTATGGCATTGGAAAGATGACTCAGAGGAAAACTGTAGGACCAAAAATCAGATATTGAGGATCTGAAATAACAGAGATACACTATATTCAATATCAAGCTCGTAGAAGGCAAGAAAAAGCTAGATCATGTGTTCTCAAGGGCTGCAAGGGACCAGACTTTCTAGGGCAGCAAAGAAAAGCAAGGTGCAACAGAGGGTATCATGACAAGAGAAGCAACCAAGGTGCATAACAACAACAAGATGTTCATCACATGAATACTTCAAGTGGGCAGCACTACATACAATCATTGTAAAGGTATCATTGTACTAAGTCATTGTAAATACATAATTGTAAAAATTGTACTAGTGTCTATCTACCAAGTGTTGAAGAGGCAGTGTCGGGTGGTCTAGGATCATCATTAGGTGGTTGTGTCATAGTTGGGGTTATGTTAAAGTATGTATTATTCTTCTACATCATTCTATATCATTGTAAAGTGGACCATTTTCCCTGGTACGAGAGTCCATTCTACTTTTATTCTTCTAGAGGGTGGTATGTTGGGAAAAATACTGAGAGGGGGGGTGAATCATTATTTAGAGTTGACTGACAATTTTGCTTTTTTTTTTCCTTTTTCTTAAGACCATATGTTACATTACTGCATCCAACTTGTATGTCCTGAGATCTTATTATGTCTTTACTTAGATTATTGCATCATTCATTCATTAGATAAGCAGTAAGCATGAACAGAAATAACAGAACAAACCATCAAACATAGGCAACACATATGAACACCAGGATTTAAGGTGGAAACACAATTTGAGAGAAAACCACTGTTGTTTTTATTTCAGTATTTAATATTTATTATAGAGAAAACTTCTTACAACCATGTACTGGCGCAGACTCATACCAGCACGCAGGCACCCACCTGCAGAAGGCTACAACCTTCTCTTGTTTACCAGCCTCTCCTAGAAGGGAGCTACAACCCCCTGCTCTCATTTACCAGCCTTTCCTGGAAGGGAGCTACAACCCCCTGTTCTCGTTTACCAGCTACCACTGGAAGGGTGCTACAACCCCCTCACTGAAGGCTTCAACCCTCAGATCTACTGCAGATCAAGTTTCATCAATTTTCATACTGGATCCAATAGTTTCCACGCAACATACCTTGCAGGCCACCAGATTTATTCATTTTCTTTAGTACACTCGCACCAGTTCTCCATGATTTCGTCAGTCGATTAGACCAGAGATTCATCATCATCGGATCATTATATCCATGTGTGCATCATAGATTCAGGTTTTTCAATTAAGAACAGAGTTCGTCCATGCAGATATTCCTTAGAGAAAATTTTCATTCACCACCCTCATGATGCGCCCCTTGTACAATAATCGTCTTCTCCTTATATAGTTTTTTCCTTTATTAAAACCATGAGTAAAAACCATTCAACCACTAGTGGTATTCCTTTGACAGTATTTCCTTTAGTTTACCCCACGTGCCTCTTTAATTTCTTTTTAATTTATTTATTAATTTGAAGAAATTGATAAATAAATATATTTACAACTTTGAACTGAAATTTAGGAATAAAGTTACAACCCTTCGCACTTTAGAGAAATATACAACACTAATTAACCTTATGATAAACCTTTGACCCCGCGCCCACATATATGGCAAATAAAATACACGCATGGTACCATAAGTAAACTTCGCACAAGTCCAGCGTCCGATCACCATTGGATAGCAAGCTTCCATATCAATGGCATATATGCATATTGCTTGACCTCCGATGCCGAATGTTAACGTGCGATGGCCTGGCGTACTTGGGTTATCCTTCACGCACCTTCCAACCATGGCCACCGTCCGATGGCTTCTTCCCAGTTCAATAGTTTATATCAATATCGCTGGGTATCTTGGGTCAAACGATAACGTGCGATGGCACGCAGTGGTAAGTGGTTTTTTGAAATCGTACAGGGACGCGTGTCGCCCATTCTATGGAATCGCTCCCCATCTCTTGAATACCGCTTTCTCATCGAAAGCGGTGCGATGAAAACTGGAAACCGCTTGTACTGCTCCTCCTTTGTGGTGCCGTCCTTCGCTCAAGGTCCCATCCGTCCTTCCTTTTGTTACGTTCTGCCTCTTTCCTTCCAAGTTTCGTTCATGATTCCAAAGGGTTAGTCTGGGTTTGTGCTATCCTTCTTACGTGGTCTGTCTTCAGCAGTATTTCCAATAAGAAATGAACAAATGTAATTCTCTTTGGACGAGATTTTCACTACCATTAGGATATAGTTAGTTATACGCAGGCTCCCTCTATGACGGGAATGAATCCAAAAAAGATGTTCGAACAATTCGAGAGAACCAATGGATGGGATTTCCTCACAAACATCAACTCGAGACAAATCAATGTCATTCTGTCTTCAATTATGCTATGATATATATAATATATCAACCTTCCATTTCATGTTCGGAGTTATATCCTGTCACAGTTCTGCTTCTAATTGCACATTCAAGTTCTTGATTCTGCAAGCAAAACCATCATATCTCCGCAACCATTAATTCCTTCAATGGATTTCTTACTTATCATAGATTACCATTCACTTATTCTTTTCTATTCGATGGCATTTTTCTCCTACTCTGTCTCTAGACAATTCTGCTTCAATTATGTACTCTACTTCTATTCATTGTCTTTGCATTGTCTACTGCCTCAGTTCCTTATCTTCCTTGCTTCCTCTCTGCTTATTTTCTCTTTCTGCTGGTCTCTTTGCTGCTTCTGCTACCTCTCTGTTACTATCTCTGCTTCTTGTCTAATGCTGCTCCTTGCTTCTCTCTTTGCCTTGTTGATGTTTAGATGCTCCTTCTTTGCCACTTTTTTCTCTGATGTCTCTGCTACCTTTCTAGATCTCCAATCAACTAACCCTTCTAAAACTGCCTCAACTTCATATTTCATTTGTTCTTTTCTTTGTTGCTGTTTCAAGTGCTCCTCTTTTGGCATTGATGGAGATACATCATTCTTACATATTTAACACATAGGTTGCTTATCATCGGCAACTTATCAAGTAGGATTCCATCAAGGTCAACTTCATTAAGTAGGTTTCCATCAACTTTATCAAGTAGGTTGCCATCAAGGACAACACTCTGCATCATATTGCCAACAATCTCCCCCTTTGGACTTGATGGCAACCATGATGGTGTTTGATCACCACAACAGATAGATGCATTGATTATAACCATTATTCAAACACCATGATACTCTCCCCCTTTGACATCAAGGGCAAAGGGTGGATCAAAACCAAAACAAGGTTTTTCTTCTCTTGTAGAAAGAAGAGCTCTGTAGATCTGATGTGTACAGAAGTTACCATGCTCCCCCTGAGTTCATGCTGAATCTTCAATCATAATATTCAAGGAAGAACATGACTCTATGACCTTTCCTATCACCAAAGACTCAAACTTACATCAATGATCCAATCAAGTGGATTTACATATGTGACACAAGTACCCAACCAAGTGGGTTTACAAATTTTATCATGTCCTTACATGACTGAATATTACAATTTTACATCATAGGTCTCAACATGACCTTTTCATCATATTATAACTTATACAATCAAGACCAAAGAATTTCAAGCATGAGATCAGACAACAAAAAATAATTAGAATGCCAACAATGCATCCTTTTCATAAGACCAAAGCTCCCCCTTAGTTTTTTCATCCTAAACACTTTCACCATCAAATCATAAAGGCATATTCATCAAAAACATATAGAAATATGAGAGCTGAAACATCACTAGAGATACCAATTAGCACCACAACTGTGTTTTCAAATGTCATCCAATAATTGTAGCATAAGAACCTCAGTAACCAAGCCTTCAGGCTCTTTTCCGCATCAACATATTCTTCCCAAGAGGAATTATCATACCAAAACAACTTCTTAAATAGATAATATGTGTAAAGCAATCATCCATGTGATATGTTATCACCAAGATCTTCATGATTTATATTTATTTCATAATCATGATGTATCATGTGTAGGAATTATGTATAAAAGGTCTCAACCATGACAAAAATCATCAGCATCAAATTCTGCATGATCTGTCCTTATCTCCGAATCATAGGACTTCCATCTCATCCATGTGTGAAAACAAAATATACTCTTCAGCAAACAAACAATCAAGGCTTATCCATAATCTCATTATGGGAAACCATATATCATTTGTACTCCTCCATGCCATACGTTTTCCGTATTTGCTTAAGATATTTTTCTTGTGATAGAAATATGCCATCTTTTGTTTGTTTTTCTTCTTTGGGAGAAAAAAGACCTCAAGAGAGAGGTCATATTTCAGAACCATCATAATGCCAACAATGCATTATTCTTAGCAAGGCTAATGCTCCCCCTGAACTTATGCCACGTGTACCTGTCTTCTTTACAACATATGCACTGTTAGAAATAAAAACAACTATCATTCATTTCTCCCCCTGTGATGATACATTACTGATTCCTATAATGTATCTTACATCACTCCTACAGTCATTATGATAAGTAAACTTTTTAGAAACAGATGACTGCAGTAGGATCAATATTCCCTACATTTCTGGCCGGTCCTCCTTCTTTTTCCATCTTTGCTTGAAATCTCTTATTGTGTGCTGGAAATTATCCAATTTCTCAGATCTATTCATCCTGCATTATTTTTCTACATGTCCATACTTGTTACAAGAATAAAATTTTGTGTGACCAGAGAAGTAAGCATAGGGATCATAATGTGTTTTTCTATTCTTTCTTCTATTGCAATGAGTTGCTTTATGACCAAACTTGCTGCATGAAAAACAATATCCCTTAAAGAAACCTGAGTGCCTTTCTGTGTAGAATCTATTTGTTTGTGACTAAAACAATTTGCTTCTGCAATTGGCTGCAACATGCCCATAATTATGATATTTAAAGAATTCAACATTATTGATCAAAGGAGGGAATGATTTCTTTTGAGAGTTCATGATTGTCGGTTGACCTTCTGTTTCTTTCAACACTTCAGATTTTGCATTGATATCCTTTGAATCTTTAGCACTTCCTTGTGAACTAGATTCTCCTTTAACATTTTCATGAAAAACAAGACCAAATTTAACAGAAGGAGACCTTTGACTACTAAGAATATTGTCCAAAATCTTAGTACTATCTTGAAACCTCAAGAGTTTATCTTTCTCTTCTAATTTAACTTTCAAAATATTTACCTCAACCTCCAATATTTGGCATTGCTTCTTCATACTTTCTTCGACCCTTCTTCCTTCTTCTACTTGATCATTCAATTTTAAAATCTCTTCTTTCAACCCATTTTCTTGTTCTTTAAAATTTTGTAAAATTTCTTCATTCTTCTTATTTGATTTTTCCAGATCTGTTTTGAGAGAGATGATTTCTTCTTTAATTCCTTCACTGTGATTGGTTGCATAATCATACAACCTTTGATACTTGTTTATTTGTTCATTCATTATAGAGATCACATCTTTGTAGATAGATTCCTTCCTTTTAACTTGATCTTCGTCATTGATCTTGATATTTGCTTCTAGACCCATATTTTTACTTTCACTATCTTCATCATTGCATATACAAGAAAGTGAATCACAAGAACAACAATAATTACCTGTTTCATCTTCTTCATTTTTTGCTGCACATGTTTTTTGAGGTATCTCCTTTTTTTGAGTAGCCTTCTTCTTTTGCTTCCTTACCATCAACAATTGCAGATCTTGATTAGAATCTTCTTCATCCTCATTTGAAATTTCATCATTATCTTCATTTGTATAATAACTCTTTCCCTTTTCAAATTTTTTCCCTTCATCATGATTTTCTTCATAAGGAAATTTAGCAGCATAATGACCAGCTCTTCCACAAGCAAAACACTTGAAGGGAAGCTTACCTCTGAATCTTCCAGTACCTGGTTGGAGTCTTCTCACAGAATTTGCTTCTTCTTCTTCTTATATATAACTTGATTCCTTGACAACTTCCTTTTATTTTCCTTTTGAACATGCCTTAAAGGCAACTTCTCTGATATGAGAGGGACCTTCTTTTCTCATTTCAAAAGCGGTTAGAATACCATGTAGTTGAGCAATAGTAAGAGTTTGCAGATCTTCCCTTTCTTCAATAGCTAATACTTTTGACTCAAATTTTGAAGTCAAAGATCTTAAGACTTTTTCAAGCAGAGTAGTATCAGTTATGGTTTCACCCAAATTTATCATACAATTTACAATATCATCTAGACATAAAAAGAAACTGGCAATACTCTCATCACTATGCATCCTTAAATTTTCATATTCAATTCTGAGAGTTTGGAGTTTTTCACTTTTTACCTTTGTATCTCCTTCATAGCTTTGAATGATTTTGTCCCATATTTATTTTTCTGAATTTAGCTGCATCACTTTAACATATTTAGATTCAGACATGCTTCCTAATAAAACATTGACTACTTTGGCATTGATTTCATATTTCTTCCTTTGTGTTGCATCAGTAGGAATAATTTCCAGATACTGATAACCTTCTTCCACGATTGCCCATACTTATGCACCAAGACTTTGCAAATATGCTTTTGTTCGTATCTTCTAGAATAATAGATTACTTCCATTGAATAGAAGCGGCCTTAGAGAAATTACTCCTTCATGACTTCCCATTGTGACGGATCTCCTTCAAGCGATCAAGATTCTGCAGAAGGACCCGCTTTGATACCAATTGTTGGGAAAAATATTGAGAGGGGTGGTGAATCAATATTTAGAGCTGACTGGAAATTTTATTTTTTGTTTTCCTTTCTCTTAAAACCATATGTTACATTACTGCATCCAACTTGTATGTCATGAGATCTTATTATGTCTTTACTTAGATTATTGTATCGTTCATTCATCAGATAAGAAGTAAGAATGAACAGAAATAATAGAACAAACCATCAAACATAAGCAACACATATGAACACCAAGATTTAAGGTGGAAACCCAATTCGGGAGAAAACCACCGTTGTTTTTATCTCAGTCTTCAATATTTATTATAGAGAAAACTTCTTGCAACCATGTACTGGCACAAACTCATACCAACACGTAGGCACCCACCTGCATAAGGCTACAACCTTCTCTCATTTACCAGCCTCTCCTGGAAGGGAGTTACAACCCCCTGCTCTCGTTTACCATCCTTTCCTGGAAGGGAGCTATAACCCCCTATTCTCATTTACTAGCTACCACTCGAAGGGTGCTACAACCCCCTCACTGAAGGCTTCGACCCTCAGATCTACTGCAGACCACATTTCATCAATTTTCATACTGGATCCAATAATTTCCACACAACATACCTTGCAGGCCACTAGATTTATTCATTTTCTTCAGTACACTCGCACCAATTCTTCATGATTTTGTCAGTCGATCAAACCAAATATTCATCATCGTCAGATCATTATATCCATGTGTGCATTGTAGATTCAGATTTTTCAATTAAGAACAGAGTTCGTCCATGCAAATATTCCTTAGAGAAATTTTTCATTCACCACCCTTACGATGCGCCCCTTGTACAATAATCGTCTTCTCCTTATATAGTTTTTTCCTTTAGTAAAACCATGAGTAAAAGCCATTCAACCGCTAATGGTATTCCTTTGATAGTATTTCCTTTAGTTTACCCCACGTGCCTCTTTAATTTCTTTTTAATTTATTTATCAATTTGAAGAAATTGATAAATAAATATATTTACAACTTTGAACTGAACTTTAGGATTAAAGTTACAACCCTTCGCACTTTAGAGAAATATCCAACACTAATTAACCGTATGATAAACCTTTGACCCCGGGCCCACATATATGGCCAATCAAATATGCGCATGGTACCATAAGTAAACTTTGCACAAGTCCAGCGTCCGATCACCGTTGGATAGCATGCTTCCAGATCAACGACATATATGCATATTGCTCAACCTCCGATACCGAACGTTAACGTGCAATGGCCTGTCGTTCTTGGGTTATCCTTCACGCACCTTCCAACCATGGCCACCATTCGATGGCTTCTTCCTAGATCAATGGTTTATATCAATATCGTTGGGCATCCTGGGTCGAACGATAACGTGCGATGGCGCGCAGTGGTAAGTGGTTTTGTGAAATCGTACAGGGATACGTGTCACTCGTTCTATGGAATTTCTCTCCATCTCTTGAATGCCGCTTGCTCGTCGAAAGCGGTGTGATGAAAACTACAAACTGCTTGTACTGTTCCTCCTTCATGGTTCCATCCTTCGCTTAAGGTTCCATTTGTCCTTCCTTTTGTTACGTTCTACCTCTTTCCTTCGAAGTTCTGTTCATGATTCCAAAGGGTTATTCTGGGTTTGCGCTATCCTTCTTACGTGGTCTGTCTTTAGCAGGTTTTCCAATAAACAACGAACAAATGTAGTTCTCTTCGGACGGGATTTTCACTACCATTAGGATAGATTTAGTTATACACAGGCTCCCTCTATGAGGGGAATGAATTCAACAGATATGTTCGAACAATTCGAGAGAACCAATGGACGGGATTTCCTCACAAACATCAACTCGAGACAAATCAATGTCATTCTGTCTTCAATTCTGCTATGATATATATAATATATCAACCTTCCATTGCATGTTTGGAGTTCTATCCTGTCACATTTCTGATTCTAACTGTACATTCAAGTTCTTGATTCTACAAGCAAAACCATCATATCTCCGCAACCATTAATTCCTTCAATGGATTTCTGACTTATCACAGATTACCATTCACTTATTCTTTTCTATTCGATGGCATTTTTCTCCTACTCTGTCTCTGGACAATTCTGCTTCAATTATGTACTCTACTTCTATTCACTATCTCTGTGTTGTCTGTTTCCTCAGTTCCTTATCTTCCTTTCTTCCTCTCCGCTTCTTTGCTCTTTCTGCTGGTCTCTTTGCTGCTTCTGCTATCTCTCTGTTACTATCTTTGCTTCCTGTCTAATTCTTCTCCTTGCTTCTCTCTTTTCCTTCGTGCTGTTCAGATGCTCCTTCTTTGCCACTTCTTCTGCCACTGTTTTCTCTGATGTCTCTGTTGCCTTTCCAGATCTCCAATAAACTAACCCTTCTAAAACTGCCTCAGCTTCATATTTCATTTGTTCTTTTCTTTGTTGTTGTTTCAAGTTCTCCTCTTTTGGCATTGATGGAGATACATCATTCTTACATATTTCACACATAGGTTTCTTATCATCGGCAACTTATCAAGTAGGAATCCATCAAGGAAAACTTCATTAAGTAGGTCTCCATCAACTTTATCAAGTAGGTTGCCATCAAGGACAACACTCTGTATCATATTTCCAACATGGTACGTTGGTGCTAGGGTGAGTTGTAGCTCATTGGGTGTTGGGGAAACCATTCAGCTGACTACTGAAGAATCTTGGGCATTGGAGCGTCAATCTAGTAGGAGCTGGAGAATAATAATTTTCTAGATTCTAGGAAGTTGGAGCTTTATTTTCAATTGGAGTTGAATATTGAAGAATTATTAGAAAAGGATTAGGTGGTTTTTGTCCCAGAGAGGGTTTCTACCTTAAAAACTCTGTGCATTTATGTTCCTTTTTCTTACTGTTATCATTACACAAACACTGATAATAATTGAAGATTAAATAATGTTTTAATTGAAAGGAATACTGATTCACCCCCCTTCTCAGTATTTCCAACACATTGCCAGTTTATTTTTACGTCGGGATGATATTGTAAATCGTATGAGATATTTGGGTGAAACCATAACTGACACTACTCTGGTAGAAAAGGTTTTAAGATCTCTAACCTCCAAATTTGATTCAAAAGTGTCTACTATTGAAAAGAAAAAATATCTACAAACTCTTACTATTGTTCAAATTCGTGGTATTCTAACTACTTGTGAAATGAGAAAAGGAGGTCCATCTGAAGCTAAAGAAGTTGTCTTTAGAGCTACTGCAAAAGGAAAATAAGTACACGAAACAGAAGGATCATGGTATATTTCAAAAGAAGCTACAACTTGGCACTGGAAGGTTGAGAGGTAACCTTCCTTTTAGATGTTTTTCTTATGGAAGAGTTGGTTATTAAGCTACAAAATGTGCTCATAAGGGAATTCATGAAAAAGGAAAGGAAGTAGCGAAAGGAAATAAGAATCGGTTTATCAATAGAAAATTTTATTATAATCATGAAGATAGTGATGGGTTATCAAATAGTGAAGAATGAGAATTTGATCAAATGTCAGAATTTTAATGGCATTTGAAAAATATTCTAGTGAGGCTAAGGATACCTTTATGGATGCCCTAGAAGATAATGATTTTCTTGAAGAAATAAATCAACTCAAAATATGTTTGGAAGAAAACAAAATTTCCATAGAAACTCTAAAGTATCAGCTTGTAGAAAAGGAGAAACACAATGAGAAATTAGAATGTGAAATAGTAAGTTTAAGAAAAGAAATTGAGAAAGTGAAAATTTTGAATCTTAGATTTGATAAAGGATCTGAATCCTTATATGAAATTATCAAGGTACAACATTCTACTCTTTTAATGATAGGTCTTGGATATGTCAGAGAATTCTCTCAGTCTTCGGCACCAAACTATCTAAATGTAGCTACAGCCAGCCTATAAGATTTTGTCAATCAGAAAGGGAACAAAGAAAATTTACAGGTAAAGCATGACCACCTTAATACAAAGAAAAATAACAAAAACATCTTTCAGAGAAATACCAATCAACAGGTGAGAAAAAATAGAAGGTTCCATGATCGCAAAAAAATTATTCTTTAATGGAAAATGTTTCTCATGTCATAATTTTGGTCATAAAGCTATTCAATGTGTTGCATACAAAACCATCATGACTAGAGAAGAAAGAAAAGAAATAAATGAGACCGGAATAAAGAATAATATGTATAACAACTTTTATCCTCTTCAAAATGAAATTGAATGTGCTTATTGCAATAACTTTGGTCATGAAGAATCTGAATGCAGGAGCAAACTTCAGCCAAAAGAGCATATACCTTCAAGTTCCAAGGTATGGAGAAAGAAGGACTTAAAGGTTGAGAACTTTGGCATAGATTTATTTGAAGAAGGAGAAGAAAATCAATGGTACATTGATAGCAGATGCTCAAAACACATGACAGGTGACATAAATAAACTTCTTGCATACAATGCTCTAGAAAGAGAAAAGAATGTTACTTTTGGAAATGATACTCCTTTTGTCATTAAGAGAAAAGGTTCTGTTTTTCTAAAGGAAAAGGTGAAAGCTAACAATGTTATGTATGTGGATGGATTAAAACATAACTTGTTAAGTGTAAGTCAAATGTGTGATCAAGGAACTAAAGTTTTCCTTAGCTCAAAAGAATGTGTGGTATGTGAACTTGACATAGGAAAAACAATAATAAAAGGAACTAGAACACCAAACAAGTTGTATGTATCGAAAATTTGTAAAGAAAAATGTTACTTGGTTAAATCTTCAGGAAATTGGTTATGGCACAGAAGATTTGGGCATTTGAGCTTCTCTCAAATTAGCAAATCTAGCAGAATCAAAGTTGTTCATGGTCTTCCCAACATTACTCTGCATGAAAGTACCATATGAAATATTTCCAATTCCATAAGCAAACCAGAGTAAAATTAAATGCCAAAGAAGGATCATCAGGTAAGCCTCTTGAACTCATTCATATCGACCTATGTGGACCTCTGAGGAAAAACTCACCCCGTGGAGACAAATACTATATTTTGTTTATTGATGATTTCTCTAGAATGTGTTGGATTGGGTTGCTAAAACACAAATATGAAGCATTTGAAAATTTTCAGATCTTCAAAGCCCTGGTTGAGAATGAATTATATCTAAAAATAAAATGTCTTAGATCTAACCAAGGAGGTGAATATATATCAGATGAATTCTTTGATTTCTGTGAACAACATGGTATAAAAAGACACTTTTTTGTAGTTGGTACCCCACAAAAAAATGGTGTAGCAGAAAGAATGAATAAAAAAATTCAACAAATAGCTCTAGCTATGCTTGATGATTCTGGAACACCTAACACATTTTGGGGAGAAGCAGCACATACTACCGTAAATATCCTTAACAAGACTCATGTTTGTGTGAACAGTGATAAAACTCCTTATGATCTTTGGTATGGTAATCTTCCAACTGTAAAGTATTTTAGAGTTTTTGGAAGCAAATTTTTTATCAAGAACAATTGTGAAAAACTTGGTATGTTTGAACCTAGAGCAGATGAAGGAATATTTCTTGGTTACTCTTCTAGAAGTAAAGAATATAAATGTTACAATAAAGGACTTCAGAATATTTTTGAATGCATTGATGTTGTAATTGATGAGTCTCTCTCAGCTCCAAAAGGGGAAATACCAACAACAAATGAAGATGATGGTGATGTATATATTCTTGCATCAAATAGAAACAATACAGAAGGTGAACCCAATGAAGCAACATAAGAAGATCTATCTGAAAAGGCTCCATCCAGGTATGTTCAAAATAATGATCTAGAATCTCAAATTTTGGGAGAAAAGGGATTAGGTGTCCAAACAAGAAGAACTCTTGTAAGATCTTCTAGCTATCTGGCATTTCTATCCACTATTGAACCACAGAATGTAAATCAAGCTAGCAAAGATGAATGTTGGATTCGAGCCATGAATGAAGAACTTGATCATATTGAAAAGAATAATACTTGGGAAGTAGTTCCAACACCTCATGATAAAAATGTTATTGGAACAAAATGGATATTCAAAAACAAGTTAAATGAAAATGGAGATGTTATTAGAAGCAAAGCTAGACTTGTTTGTAAAGGGTATGCTCAACAAGAAGGTATAGAATTTGTAGAAACATTTTCTCTTGTAGCTAGACTTGAAGCCATAGGAATGTTTCTTGCCTTTTCAAGCTTTCAACAATTCAATGTTTATCAAATGGATGTTAAATCTTCTTTCCTCAATGGTGATCTAGAAGAAGAATTTTATATAGAACAACCAGAAGGATTCATTCCGGGAAATGATGAAAAACTTGTTTGTAAACTTAAAAAGGCTTTATATGGTCTCAAACAAGCTCCAAAGGAATGGTAATATCATCTTGACAAATATCTTCATCAACAAGGATTTTCAAAGGGATTTGCTGATAGCAAATTATACACAAAAATTGAAAATGATAAATTATTGATAGTAGTTCTATATGTTGATGAATTTATTTTTGGGAGTAACGAAGGGTCCATGAGTTAGAAAATTTCTTCTGTTATGTAGGAAGAATTTGAAATGTCTTTAATTGGGGAACTAACATTTTTTCTTGGCTTATAAGTGCAACAAGCAAAAGATGGCATATTTTTATCACAAGCAAAATATCTTAAGCAAATTCTGAAGAAGTATGGGATGGAAGGTTGAAAACCTGTAATTACACCAATGATAACTGGGTGTAACCTTAGTTCTCATGATGATTCTCCCATGGTGAATCAACCAGAATATAGATCCATGATTGTAAGTCTGCTTTATCTAATCGGGACAGGACCTAACATTATGCATGCAGTTGGGATTTTTGGACCATTCCAAGCTAATCCAAAAGAGTCACACCTTCAGGCTGTAAAAATAATTTTCAAATATCTACAAGGGACTCAAGACTTTGGTCTATGGTATCCAAAGAATGCTGATCTCACTCTTCAAGCTTACACAGATGCGGATTGGGCTGGAAATGTTGATGATCGAAAAAGCACTAGTGGTGGTGCATTCTATATGGGGCCCCAATTGGTATCTTGGTTCATCAAGAAACAAAGCTCTATTTCCTTATCTACAGTCGAAGTAGAATATGTGGCTTCCGTGTCATGTTGATCACAACTACTTTGGATGATGGAGACTTTACAAGACATTCAAATCAAATGTTCACCTCCCATCTCCATTTTGTGTGATAATACAAGTGCCATTAGTATTTCAAAGAATCCTGTTATGCATTCCAAGGCCAAGCACATTCCTATCAAGCATCACTTCCTACGTGAACAAGTGCTTGAACAAAAGGTTAAGTTAGAGTATGTTCCTTCCAAAGAACAAGTTGTTCATATATTTACTAAACCTCTTCCTAGGGAAGCATTCAAATATCTTCGACAGAAGCTGGGAGTTATCTCTGTCTCTCAAATCAGATCTACTTGATTTCAAAAGACTAAATTCGGTAAGATAGTTTCATAAAGACAAATCACGTATATACGCGAGTTTATATACATAAAACTGCGTATGGGTTTTTCTGATAGAAATTCTCTAGGTCATCATTTCAGAAAAATTGTGGTGCTATCGGGTAATCTTTGTTGTTGTTTCAATATTCATATTTCTATATCATCCTTTGATATTTTCCTCCTTGATGAAGATGCTTTGACAATTTGCTATTGAATATGTTCAGGATGCACAAGCCAGGGGGAGCACTTGTCTCGTGGAAAAGGATGCATTTTTGGCATTCTGATTGGTTGTTGTGTTATGATCTCATGTTTTAGATTCTTTGGTTTTGGTTATAAAAGGTCATATCTGTAATTTGATGAAAAGGTCATATTGAGAACTATGATGTAAAATTGTTATATTCAGTCATGTAAGGACTTGAGTCAAATTTGTAACCCCACTTGGTTGGGAAATTAAGTAAAATATGTAATTCCACTTGGTTGGATCATTGATGTATGTATGAGTCCTTGGTGATACGAAAGGTCATACTAGGTTGAGTTATAGAGTCATGTACTTGATTGAAAAATATGTCTGAAGATTCAGCATGAGGTCAGGGGGAGCATGGTAATTTCAGTGCACATCAAATCTACTGAGCTCTTCTTTATACAAGGGAAATGAAACCTTGTTTTGGTATTGATTTTCCCTTTTCCCTTGATGTCAAAGGGGGAGAGCATCTTGGTGTTTGAATAATGGTTATGATTAACATACATATATGTTGTGGTTATCAAACACCATCCTAGTTGCCATCAAGTCCAAAGGGGGAGATTGTTGGAAATATGATGCAATATGTTGTCCTTGATGGAAACCTACTTGATGATGATGTACTTGATGGAAACTCCTTGATGAGTTTCCATTTTGATAACAATCTATTTGTTCAAGATGTCGAAATGATGATTCTACAGGTCAGTTTATATGTGATAGAGAAAGGAATTCCAATAGGTGCTCGAGAAATGATAAATATAAGATGTCACAATGTATACACAGGTTTGATGAAGGAAACCTGCATATGGATGCAATGTATATGCTAATTTTATGAAGGTCATTCAGGATAAGTATATACGCAATTTTTATGACACGAAGTCACGTAGACACGCGGATAAGAATGATCTAAGTCACGTATGCCTTTTGCGCTCTAAAATTATGATACTATGGGGAATTACCATGGTATTAGCCCACATTATTGAGCATTGTATTGTATATTTGATTCCGTCCAAGAATACCATCAGAAGTTGTGTGGTTTTGACTCATGGTATTGGTAAAGACTAATTATATATAAGGAGAAGAAGATCATAGTGCAAGGTGTGCATGAGTAAGGGTTGTTACTGAATAATTTTCTCTAAGGTATATCTGCATGGGATGAACTCTGTTTTAATTGATAGATCTGAATCTATGATGCACCCATGGATAATATGATGGTTAAGGATCTCTAAATCTGAAATGACTATGCTCTTGTGTGATCCATGGAAGAGATAATTAGATCTATGACCTAGCGCAAGTTTTCTGAGATCAAATGAAGGAATCTGGGTAAGTTCTATGGATCTGGTTCATTGTGAAAAGTTGACATTTACAGATCTATATGCTATTTTGTCGCAGTGAAAACGCGTATATACACGGTTTTGCTTCAGAAAAGGGGAGTATGGAAGTTTAGGGTTTTCTGAAGATTATTGCAGATGTTTTTATGTGATTCCTGCTATTTTTCTGTTGTCTGTCAATGAAGTCTTCTTGAAGATCTGGGTTGTTTGAATATTGTATATGCTGGTAAGTTGATTTTATAGAAATATGATCAATGATAAAAATGGCTGATGGTGACTAATTGATGAAGGGCTCTGCATTTCTAGAGATATCTGACTGAAAGCCTCAGATCTGGATCTAAGACTGATTACTTTCAAAAAAACAATATTCAAAGATCTATACGCAGGTTGGTATGAAGAAAAGTGCGTATATATGCAGGTTCAGTAAAGAGAAGTAGCGTATGCATATTAAGTTGATGATGGTTAAGTGTTGAGTTTGTTTCTGCATATTTATTCTAAAGTCTGGGTTATTTCTGATGATCTGACTACAAAGGTCCCACTGTTCCGATTGATGTGTTGGGTAAAACTTATGGTTATTGATGTTTATGAAGAGTTGTGGTGATTCTGATTGATCTAGTATGAAAATTGATGAAACGTGGTCTGCAGTGGTTCTAAGGGTTGAAGCCTTCAGTATGGAAGTAGAAGCTTCTTACCAGTAGAAGCTGGTGTTAGGATCAGGGGGTTGAAGCTCCCTTCCAGTACTGGTTGGTAAACGAGATTAGGGGGTTGTAGCTCCCTTCCAGTAGCAGCTAGAAAATGAGAGAAGGTTGTAGACTTCTACAGGTAGATTCCTGCATACTAATATGAGTCTGCATCAATACAATATTGTAAACAATTTTCCATATAATAAATATTGAAGACAGAAACGACAACAACGGTGGTTTTCCCTGAATTGGGTTTCCACCTTAAATATTGGTGTTCATGTGTGGTTCTCTTGTGTGACGATTTATACTGTTGTTACTTCACATATTTACTGATTATCTAATAGATGCATGACTGGTAAACTGAGTTAAAGATTGTTCCTCAAAAGTTTTTCCAATCTGCAAAATCATATCAGTATATGCTAGTTTATTTTCTTATATACACATGTATAATTGAGTTGGGTTCATGAAAGCCGCATATGGAATTCTATAAAGGAAAAAGTTAAAATATTTTCAGTAAGCTCTAAATACTAATTCACCCCCCCCCCCCTCTCAGTATTTTTCCCAACAACTGGTATCAGAGCCGGTCCTTCTGAAGAAGCTTAGCTGCGAGAAGGAAGATTAGCCAAGATGAGAAATCAAGATGGGACAACATCTATCAAGCCTCCTCTCTTCAATGAAAACAATTTAATCTTCTGGAAGACAAGGAAAAGATCCTATCTTCAGTCTCTTGTAGCATATGTATGGGCTATAGTTAAAGGAGGTTATCAATATCCAGCCTCAGTTCCAACAGATGCAACGGAAAGAAAGAACTATGAAACTAATGCAAAAGCTTTCAATCATTATTGGGGAGTCTGACTGAATCAAAATTTGTCAAAGTCATGTAGTTGAATACAAAAATTAGATATGGGACAAAATCATTCTAAGCTATGAAGGTGATACAAAGGTAAAAAGTGCTAAACTCCAAACTCTAAGAATTCAATATGAAAATCTTAGGATGCATAATGAGGAGATCATTGCTAGATTATTTTTATGTCTAGATGATATTGTAAATCATATGAGAAATTTGGGTGAAACCATAATTGACACTACTCTAGTAGAAAAGGTTTTAAGATCTCTAACCTCCAAATTTGAGTCAAAAGTGTCTGCTATTGAAGAGAAGAAGGATCTACAAACTCTTACTATTTTCCAACTTCATGGTATTCTAACTTCTTGTGAAATGAGAAAAGGAGGTCCATCTGAAGTCAAAGAAGTTGTCTTTAGAGCTGGTACAAAAGGAAAAGAAGTACACGAAACAGAAGGATCAGGGTATATTTCAGAAGAAGATGAGGTGAATTTTGTAAAGAAGCTACAACTTGGCACTGGAAGGTTTAGAGGCAACCTTCCTTTTAATTGTTTTGCTTGTGGAAGAGTTGGTCATTATGCTGCAAAATTTCCTCATGAGGAAATTCATGGAAAAGGAAAGAAAGTAGCAAAAGGAAATAAGAATCGTTTTATCAATAGAAAGAGTTATTATACCCATGAAGATAGTGATGGGTTATCAAATAGTGAAGAAGGAGAATATGATCAAGATGTTAGACTTCTAATGGAATTTGAAAAAAATTCTAGTGAGATAAAGGATACCTTTATGGATGCCCTAAAAGATAATGGTTTTCTTGAAGAAATCAATCAGCTCAAGATATTTTTGCAAGAAAACAAAATATCCATAGAAATTCTAAAGAATCAACTTGTAGAAAAGGAGAAACACAATGACAAATTAGAATGTGAAATAGTAAGTCTAAGAAAATAAATTGAGAAAGTGATGATTTATACTACTGTTACTGCACATATTTACTGATTATCTAATAGATGCATGACTGGTAAATTGAGTTAAAGATTATTCCTGAAAATTTTTTATAATCTGCAAAATCATATCAGTATACACGAGTTTCTTTTCTTGTATACACTTGTATATCTGAGTTGGGCTCATCAAAGCCGCGTATGGAATTATGTAAAGGAAAAAGTTAAAATATTTTCAGTAAGCTCTAAATACTGATTCACTCGCCCCCCCTCCCAGTATTTTTCCGAACAATAGTACTACAGTAAGGGAGACACATGAGAAAATAAATCTATGTTAGTTATATAGTGAAATATTTCACTTCGACACAACAATAATTAAACTGCGTACAACAAACCTTCAATAAGATAAGTATCAATGCCACCGAAACAGTTCAATATTGTGGCCCCTTAGGCTCATATATATACCAAGGATGTATTATCGTTTATATCATCCAAGAATTGTTCATTTATGTAATTTAAAGTAGGTTTCCCCTTGAAGAGGATAATTCTTAAGTTGTTGATCTATATTTTGTTTTTTTGTGACTTGGTCGCATAAAATTTGGTATCATAGCTTTGGATTCTAGGCTTTCTTTGTTGTAAACAGGTCATCCTAGAATTTTCGCTATAAATTATTTTCTACAAAGTTTCATAAGCTAAAATTTCAATAACCTAATTCTGAAATCTTGGTGAACTTACTATAAAAATTTTAGATCATTGTTCGTTATATTTTTTGATATATGGTATTAACAAGTTAAGGTTTTTTGCATGCTCAAGAATTCAGTGTCAAACATGTGACCTTGGGAAAATATCACAACTTTCTCTATGAAAGTCGGATTTGAATTTAGTCGAAATTATTTAAAATTAAATGGACTGTAGTTTTCCATGTATCGTTTTTTAGGTTCGAAGGTTGAAATGGTAACACGTGGCATTCTTGACAATTTCTTGTTGGCAATATGATGCAGAGTGTTGTCCTTGATGGCAACCCACTTGATGAAGATGATGGAAACCTACCTAATGACATTGTTCTTGATGCTTGATAAGTTTATTAATGATGTAAATCTGATGTTCTACAAGTAGTACAGAAGTTTCAGAAGAAAGAAATATCAGTATGTGCAAGAATAATGATGAAAAAGGTGTGTTACAAGGTATACGCGGGTTTGTCAAGAAGAAGGCGCGTATGCATGTGGAAAAGTATGTGCCAAGTCATGTATGATCAATTCCGCTCTAAATTTGTAAAACCAGGGGTTACTACCATGGTATTGACCCATTGTATTGAGCACTGGATTGTCTATGAGATCCCGTCTAGGAATACCATCGGAAGTGATGTGGTTTTGACTCATGGTATTGATAAAGGCTAAACCTATATAAGGAGAAGAAGATCATTGTGCAAAGGGGGCATGAGTCTGGGATTGAATGAATACTTCACTCTAAAGTATGTCTGTATGGAAAGGATAATAGTTTGATGATAGATCTGAATCTGTGATGCACCTATGAAGAAAATGATGAAGAAGGGAATCTAGATCTGAAATGTATTTGTATCTTCTAGATCTGTTTATGGAATGTCTAGATTTGAGATGAGGCGAACATGTATATGAAGTAAAGGGTAAAATCTGAAATGAATATCTGATCTGAAGAAGTATGCTGCCCTATAATGTTTGAAGATCTATACGCAAGTTAATAACAGCAGAAGCGCGTATATACGCGGGTTGGAAAAAGTGAAAGCACGTATGGGTTGTGAAATCAGTTATGTAATGTGCAGATGTATACGCTGGTTGATATGAATGGAAGCGCATATATACACGACATCAGTGAAAGGAAAGCGCGTATGAAAACTAGGGTTTGCTGAAGTTTGTGGTATGAAATGTCTGATCTGTTCTACTGGTTTACTGCTATCTGTCAATGAGTTTCAGTTTAATGTATGATTGAGCTTAAATGTGTGGAGTGGGTCCAGTCTAAAAATACGATGAAAATTGTGCTGCAAGTTGTGCTCTAAAGAAAGCTTTTGGATCTAGATTGAAAATTGATGAAACATGGTCCATGGTGGTGCTGAGGGTTGTAGCCTTTAGTCAGGGGGTCGTAGCTCCCTTGCAGGTGAGGTGGGTAAATGAGAGCAGGGGGTCGTAGCTCCCTTCCAGGAGAGGTTGGTGAACGAGCGCAGGTGGGTGCCTGCGTGCTGGTATGAGTCTGCACCAGCACATAGTTGTAAGATGTTTTCTCTATAATAAAATATTGAAGGCTGAGACAACGGCAGCGGTGGTTTTCTCCCGACTTGGGTTTCCACCCAAAATCCTGGTGTTCTTGTGTGATGCTTATGTGTGATGGTTTTTTCTGTTATTACTGCACATGCTTACTGTTATCTAATCATCAGAAGAATGAATGTTGCATAGATCTAAGTAAAGAATTAATGGCATAATAAGATCTCTGTATATACGCGAGTTTTATGAAGGATATCCGCGTGTATACGCTAGTTGGCTTCAGCAAAGTAGTGTATGGGTTTTTAGAGAATGAAAAAGTAAAAGTTTGAGTAAGTCCTAAATATTGATTCACCCCCCCTCTCAGTATTTTTCCCAACAATTGGTATCAAAGCAGGTCCTTCTGCAGAAGCTTGATCGCTTGAAGGAGATCCATCGCAATGGGAATTCATGAAGGCGTAATGTCTATAAGGCCACCTCTATTCAATGGAAGTAATCTGATATTCTGGAAGATATGAACAAAAGCATATCTACAAAGTCTTGGTGCAAAAGTATGGGCAATCGTGGAAGGAGGTTATCATTATCCGGCAAGTATTCCTACTGATGCAGCAGAAAGGAAGAAATATGAAATCAATGCCAAAGCCGTCAATGTCTTATTAGGAAGCATGTCTGAACCAGAATTTGCTAAAGTGATGCAACTAAATTCAGCAAAAGAAATATGGGACAAAATCATTCTGAGCTATGAAGGAGATACAAAGGTAAAAAGTGCAAAACTCCAAACTCTCAGAATTGAATATGAAAATTTAAGGATGCATAGTGATGAGAGTATTGCCAGTTTCATTTTACGTCTAGATGATATTGTAAATCATATGAGAATTTTGGGTGAAACCATAACCGATACTACTCTGGTGGAAAAAGTCTTAATATCTTTAACTTCAAAATTTGAATCAAAAGTATCAGCTATTGAAGAAAGGCAAGATCTGCAAACTCTTATTATTGTTCAACTACATGGTATTCTGACTGCTTATGAAATGAGACAAGGAGGTCCCTCTCAAATCAAAGAGCTTCTTTTAAGGTGTGTGCAAAATAAAAATAAAAGGAAGTTGTCAAGGAATCAAATTATATATTAGAAGAAGAAGAAGCAAATTTTGTGAGAAGACTCCAACCAGGTGCTGGAAGATTCAAAGGTAAGCTTCCCTTCAAATGTTTTGATTGTGGAAGAGTTTGTCATTATGCTGCGAAATGTCCTTATAGAGAAAATCATGATAAAGGGAAACAATTTGTAAAGGGAAAAAGTTATTATGCAAATGAAAATAATAATGAAATTTCAAGTGAAGATGAAGAAGATTCTGACCAAGATCTGAAAGTGCTCATGGCAAAGAAGCAAAAGAAGAAGGCTACTCAAAGAAAGAAGATACCTCAGAAAACATGTGCAGCAGAAAATGAAGAAGAGGAAACATGTATTGATTGTTGTTCTTGTGATCCACTTTCTTGTGCATGCAATAATGAAGATAGTGAAAGTAACAATATAAGTCTAGAAGCAAATCTCAAGATCAATGACGAAAGTAATGATTGGAATCAATTTCATAAGAGAGAATCTATCTACAAAGATATGATCTCTAGAATGAATGAACAGAAAGAAATACTGAATGGACAGATAGACAAGTATCAAAAGTTGTATGTTTATGCAACCAATCAAAGTGAAAGACTTGAAGTAGAAATCATCTCTCTCAAAGAAGATCTGGAAAAATCAAATAAGAAGAATGAAGAACCCCTATCATTTGAAAAGGAAGGACTTGAAGCAGAAATCATCTCTCTCAAAGAAGATCTGGAAAAATTAAATAAGAAGAATGAAGAGTTGTTACAAACATGTGAAGAACAAGAAAATTGGTTGAAGGAAGAAATTTTAAAATTGAATGATCAAGTAGAAGAAGGAAAAAGGGTTGAAGAAAGCATGATGAAGCAATGCCAAAAATTGGAGGTTGAGGTAAAAATTCTCAAAGGTAAATTAGAAGAAAAGGATAAACTCTTGAGGTTTCAAGATAGTACTAAGATTCTTGACAATATTCTTAGTAGTCAAAGGTCTCCTTCTATTAAACTTGGTCTTGGTTTTCATGAAACTGTTAAAGGAGAATCTAGTTCACAAGGAAGTGCTAAAGATTCAAAGGATATCAATGCAAAACCTGAAGTGTTGGAAGAAACAAAAGGTCAACTGACAATCATGAACTCTCAAAAGAAATCATTCCCTCCTAACTATAGAAGCATCAATAATGTTGAATGCTTTAAATGTCATAATTATGGGCATGTTGCAGCCAATTGTAGAAGCATATCATTTCAGTCACATACAAACAGATTCTACACAGAAAGGTACTCTGGTTTCTTCAAGGGATATTGTTTTTCATGTAACAAGTATGGTCATAAAGCAGCTGATTGGAATAGAAGAAAGAATAGAAAAACACATTATGATCCCTATGCTTATTTTTCTGGTCATGTAAGATGTTATGCTTGTAACAAGTATGGACATGTGGAAAAGGAGTGCAGGATCAACAGATTTTAGAAATTGGATAATTTCCAGCACACAATAAGAAGCTTCAAACAAAGTTGGAAAAGGAAGGAGTACCGGTCAGAAACGTAGGGAATATTGACCCTACTGCAGTCATCCACTTCTAAAGCTTACTTCTCTTAATGACTGCAGGAGTGATGTGAGATACATTATAGGGATTAGTAATGTATCATCACAGGGGGAGCGATGTATGGTGATTCCCATGATGGTTTTGGTTATTCTGGTTATGTTTATTTCTGACAGAGCATCTGATCTGAAGAAGACAGGTACAGGTGGTACAAACTCAGGGGGAGATGAAGGAATGTGAAGTTTTCAATGTTTCACTTTCCATACGCAGGTTCTATGAACTAAAGCCGCTTATACACATGAGTTACAGAGGAGATAGTCACGTATGCATTTATGACAAGAAAAATAGTATGACAAGCTAAAGATCAAGAGCACAGGTTCAGGGGGAGCATCATTCTGACTACTAATGATTGTATTATTGGCACTGTATCTACTTATTTCTCAGTTCTAAATGATGATGACATGATACATGGTTTCTTATGATGAGATTATGGATGAGCCCTATTTGCTTTTTGCTGAAGAGTATTCTTTGTTTTCACACATGGATGAGATGGAAGTCTTATGATTCAGAGATAAGGACAGATCATGCAGAGATTGTTGCTGATAACTTGCCGTTGAAAGAGTTTCAGGTTGCACAAGCTAAGGAGGAGCCATGGTCATATGGAAAGGATGATTGGATGCACATTTTCAGGGGGAGCATTAGCCTTGGTGAGCATAATGCATTGTTGGCATTATGATGATTCCGAAATAAGATCTCTCTCTCTTGAGGTCTTTCTGGTACTGGTCATAAAAATTCATATTTGTAATTTGATGAAAAGGTCATGTTGAGACCTATGATGTAAAATTGTAATATTCAGTCATGTAAGGACTTGATCAAATATGTAAACCCACTTGGTTGGGTACTTGAATCAAAATGTTTAAACCCTCTTGGTTGGGTACTTGAGTCAAAATGTGTAAACCCTCTTGGTTGGGTAGTTTAATAGGCTATGCCTGTACACTTGCTGGATCTCTCATAAGTATGTTGATTTTCATATAGAAAGGTCATAGAGTCATGTACTTCATTGAAAAATATGTTTGAACTTTCAGCATGAACTCAAGGGGAGCATGGTAACTTCAATGCACATTAGATCTACAACGCTCTTCTTTCTACATGAGGAGGAGGACCCTGTATTGGTTTTGATCCGCCCTTTGCCCTTGATGTCAAAGGGGGAGAGTGACATGGTGTTTGAAGGGGAGAATATCATTATGCTTAATGTATCTATCTGTTGTGATCGTGATCAAACACCACCGTGGTTGCCATCAAGTCCAAAGGGGGAGATTGTTGGCAATATGATGCAGAGTGTTGTCCTTGATGGCAACCCACTTGATGAAGATGATGGCAACCTACTTGATGAAGTTGTTCTTGACTTGATGAACTTGTTATTGATTTAAATCTAATGTTCTACAAGTAGTACAGAAGTTTCATAACAAAGAAATATCAGTATGTGCAAGAATAATGATGAAAAAGGTGTGTTACAAGGCATACGCGGGTTTGTCAAGTAGAAGGCGCGTATGCACGTGGAAAAGTACGTGCCAATTCGCGTATGATCAATTGTGCTCTAAATGTGTAAAACCAAGGGTTACTAGCATGGTATTGACCGATTTTATTGAGCGTTGGATTGTCTATGAGATCATGTCTAGGAATACCATCGGAAGTGATGTGGTTTTGGCCCATAGTATTGTCAAAGGCTAAATCTATATAAGGAGAAGAAATTCATTGTGCAAGGGGGGTGTATGAGTCTAGGTTTGAATGAATACTTCACTCTGAAGTATGTCTGTATGGAAAGGGTAATAGTTTGATGATAGATCTGAATCTGTGATGCACCTATGAAGAAAATGATGAAGAAGGGAATCTAGATCTGAAATGTATTTGTATCTTCTAGATCTGTTTATGGAATGTTTAGATTTGAGATGAGGCGAACATCTGTCTAAAGTAAAGGGTGAAATCTGAACTGAATATCTGATCTGATGAAGTATGCTGCTCTATAATGTTTGAAGATCTATACGCTAGTTTGTTACATAGGAAGCGCGTATATACGCGGGTTGGATAAAGCGAAAGCGTGTATGGAAGGTGAAACCAGTTCTGAAGTATGTGTAGATGTATATGCGGGTTTGTATACATGAAAGCACGTATATACGTGAGATCAGTGAAAGGAAAGCGCGTATGAAAACTAGGGTTTGCTGAAGTATGTGGTATGAAATTTCTGATGTCTGATCTGCTTTGTTGGTTTACTAGTTATCCGTCAATGAGTTTCGCTTAATGTATGATTGAGCTTAAATGTGAGTGGGTCCAAATTCCTCAAAATATGATGAAAATTGGCCTCGCAAGTTGTGCTCTAAAAAGAAAGCTTGTTGGATTCAGCTTGAAAAATTGATGGAAACGTGTTTTTGATGAAACGTGGTCCATGGTGGTGCTGAGGGTTGTAGCCTTCAGTCAGGGGGTTGTATCTCCCTTCCAGGTGAGGCTGGTAAACGAGAGCAGGGGGTCGTAGCCTTCAGAGAGGGGAACAAGCGTAGGGTGGAAGCTTCACATGCCGGTGTATGAGTTTTCACCAAGACATGGTTGTAACATGTTTTCTTTATATAATAAATATTGAATACTGAGATGATGGCAGTGGTGGTTTTCTCCCGACTTGGGTTTCCACCTTAAATCTTGGTGTTCTTGTGTGATGCTTATGTATGATGGTTTATTCTATTATTACTGCACATGCTTACTGTTATCTAATCATCAGAAGAATGAATGTTGCATAGATCTAAGTAAAGAATTAATGGCATAATAAGATCTCTGTATATACGCGAGTTTTATGAAGGATATCCGCGTGTATACACTAGTTGGCTTCAGAAAAGTAGCGTATGGGCTTTTAGAGAATGAAAAATTAAAAGTGTGAGTAAGTCCTAAATACTGATTCACCCCCCCCCGCCCCCCCCTCTCAATATTTTTACCAACATTTCTCTCTACTAAACCAATCCATAATCAAGTCATCCTAGGAGATTGATCATAACATTACCTTGAAGAATCCAATTTTGGTATGAATTGTAGGGATGGAAATAATTGTTAGAGGGATACTAAAATATGTAATTTTAGGCCTTGTAAATATGAAATTATATATATACAACAGTTTCAATATAGATCTCATAAAAAGAAAGAAAAAGGTGTGTATTTTTTAAAAATTTTGCATAAGTTTTGTTTAAAAAATCAATTTGAAGTAATTCAAAGGGAATATTTAATCATAGATATAAATAATTAGCTCTAAAATTCCTCCCAAAAAAAATAAGTATGCACCCATTAAGCCCTAAAAATTCCCTAATATGATGCATGAAGAGGAAGAATTTCAACATGATATATCAACATTACAGGACCAAGTGCAAAAAAAAACTCTCTCACAAAGCCCAACCAAAGATAAACTAAAAGGGGACATGGATGTATTAAATTGGGATGTGGATGACTTAAAAGGTGAAATGGATAGTTTAAAAGAAAAAATAAATGGTGACATGAATGGTTTAAAAGCATAAATAAAAGTAGACATGAAAGGTTTGAAGTAACGTTTGACAAGGTTGCCACAATAAATGCTTCCTAATGTCGAAAAGATATTTCGTGAAACTCATGAGGGGAAAAAAATGAATATTAATTATGATTTTAGAGACTCCAATGTTAGGTTTAATACTCACCACAATCTAAATATCGATATGTGGAAGTTTGATGGAAAATATCCGATAACATGGATCCTATAGATGGAGCAATCTTTTCATCTCGATCATGTGCAACACACACAAAAGTTATGCATTGCATATTTATAGTTATAACCCAATCAGTTCATATGATATTGATGGAATTTTCATTGTAAACCACTTTTCACTTGGTAAATTTTTATGGAGGAAATGATAGCACATTATGAGGATACAAAGAGAAACACCTTCTTTAAATAATTGACAAATCTAAAAAAAAACGGTTCAATGGTGGAGCACATTTAGGACTTCCAAAAAGTAAATATTAGGGTAACTGATATTCCAAAGGAGAATATGATTGATATATTCATATGTATTTTAAAAGATAATATCCAACATCAGGTTCATTTTTGGGAACCTAAATTGTTGGGGAAGGCATTCACATTGGCAAGAAATGTTGAAAGAAAAATTATGGCAACAAGGAAGTCTACTACTCACAACTATAAATATGGAATTTTTGATGCTCCTAGATTTCCATAAACTACAAGGTTGATACCACAATAATTTTTGGAGAAAGAGAAAAAGCGGTATATTTTATTTGTGATAACAAATACACCAAGGTCATAATTGTCATTAGAAGAAATTATTCTACATATATTGTGAACGGGAGGAAAAAAAGGAAAAGAAATATCAAATGTGGAGGATATGCACCAGGAACCAACCCCAGAGAAAGAGGAAATGAAACATACCATATATTGTTGATCAGTGGTTGTCATTGATGTCAAACCAAGCAGCACCGGGGGCTAACCCAATATTGCATGGGAATTTTGACCTACCAAATTACTATATTCTAGTTCAATAATGCCTTTGATCATTTCTACTTGTCGATATGTTTCCGTTGATATATGGCATGCCACGTAATTCTTCACGGTTTGAGAGATATTCATGTTTGAAGTTTATACCCCCAGTTAGTGGGCTAAAACACCATAGGGTTGTGGCATGGGTCATTTAAAAGTCATAATTAATATTTTTTAAGCTCCTAAAATCCCTCCCATATTCACTTGTTGAAGCCCTTCTCAACCTAAGCATTTATATAAATTGTGATCCTCATTTCCTCCTTATGCAAGGGATTTCACCATCTAAAACAGGTCATTGTGGAATTTCCGCTCTAATTTTTCTTTCTACGAAGGTTTAGAAGCTCAAATTTTTATGAGGCGAAGCCGAAATCTTGAGGAAGCTGCTATGAAAATTTCAGATCAAGGTGCAAAATATTTTCAGAGATATGATCTGTGGAAATTAGTGTTTTTGCAGGCTCCTAAAATTCATCTCAAAGAAGTGACCTTGGTAAACTTGTCATAACTCTCTCTCTTTGTATCAGATTGAAATTCGATAAAAGGTGGAATATAGTGCATAGATTTTAATTTTTTCTCTATCAATTTCAGAGCCAAATGAAGAAACAGTGACACGTGTCACACCGTACAAATTCACTCTGCTGAAATAGTCAATAATTAGGGCATTGTGATATATTGGGTACAACTCTCTCTTGAAGAATCGAAATTGGGTCAGACCTATGGCATTGGAAAGAAGACTTAGAGGAATACTATAGTACCTAATATCAAATATTGGGGATCTGAAATAACAGAGATACACCAGATTCAATATCGAGCTCCTAGAAGGCAAAGAAAAAGCTAGATCATGTGTTGTCAAGGGCTGCAAAGGACCAAAATTTCTAGGGTAGCAAAGCAAAGCAAGGCGCAGTAGAGGGTAGCATGACAAGAGCAGCAACCAAGGTACATAAAAATAGTAAGAAGTTCATCACATGAAGTCTTCAAGTGGGCAGAACTGCATACAATCATTGTAAAGGTATCATTGTACTAAGTCATTGTAAATACATTATTGTACAAATTGTACTAGTGTCTATCTTCCAAGAGTTGAAGAGGCAGTGTCAAGTGGTCTAGGATCATCATAAGGTGGTTATGTAATAGTTGGGGTTATGCTCTAGTGTGTCTTATTCTTCTACATCATTCTATATCATTGTAAAGTGGACCATTTCCCTTGGTACGAGAGTCCATTCTTATTTTATTCTTCTATAGGGTGGTAGGGTGGTGCTAGGGTGAGTTGTAGCTCATTGGGTGTTGGAGCATCCATTCAGTTGACTACTGAAGAATCTCAAGCATTGGAGTTTCCATCTAGTGGGAGCTGGAGAAGAATGATTTTCTAGATTCTATGAAGTTGGAGCTTTATTTTCAATTGGAGTTGAATATTAAAGAATTATTAGAAAAGCATTAGGTGGTTTTTGTCCCTGAGTGGGTTTCCACCTTAAAAACCATGTGAATTTTTGTTCCTATTGTTTGTTGATATCATTGTACAAACACTGATAATAATTGAAGATTAACTAATTCTCTAATTGAAATAAATACTAATTCAGCCCTCCTCTCGGTGTTTCGAACAATTGGTATCGGAGCTTGGTTCCTTCAATTGCAGTTTAACAGCTGGAAGGAGGTCATGGGGCATACTAAGAATGGTGTACCTCTTTTCAATGAAAATAATTATGCACTCTGGAAAGGAAGAATGGAGTTCTATCTCTTGGTGCAAGGTTACGAAGTATGGGACACTGTTCAAAATCGATTTACATCAACCACAGATGAACAAGGTAAGAAGAATTTGGAAAATGATGCAAAAGCAAAGAATATTATTATCGGTGGATTTATTAAATCTGCTTATCATAAGGTGTTGGGTTGTAAAACCACAAAAATTTTATGGGACAAGCTTGAGAATATATATGCAGGTGACTCAAATTTCAAAGAAGCAAAGCTTCAAATCTATAGAGAAAAATATGAGCAACTCAGAATGAAATAAGATTGAAACAGTGGTACATACTTCCAATATGTTGATGAAATAACAAATACTCTAGAAGGACTGGGAGAGCCAATTGATGAAAATACTATTATACAAAATATTCTTAGGACGTTACCAGGAATATTCAACCCAAAGGTATCAGTGTTAGAATATAGTGCAAATATGGACAAAGTCAGCAAAGAGGAATTACATGGAGTTCTCATAGCATATGAAATAAGACTCGATGAAGAAGAGGGTACTTTGCATCTAGAAACTACGTTCGTTGCATCTAAGAAAACCAATAAGGATAAACAACCTTCAATTGAAAAGACATGCACCTGCAAGTGTGAAGAAAAGGGAGATGATGAAGAAGGTCTTTCAGATGAAGAATATGCTTACTTCACGAGAAAAATAAAAAATGGTAAGGGAAAATTCAAAGGTAAAATTCCATTGATATGTTTCAGCTGTGATGAGGTTGGGAATTTCACAGCAAAATGTCCAAAAAAAAGTGATAACAACTCAAAAGGAAAGAAAGGCTTTAAGAAATTCAACAAGCAAGGATCCAAAAGGAACTTTCTTCTAAAGAAGATAGCTCATCATCCGATGAATACAATGACAACTAAGAAGAAGCCAATGAGAGAGTATTTTTTATGGACAAGCACAATAAACCCAAGAACAATAAACAAGAGGTATCAAACAATGAAGAAGAAGGATTGACCATAGAATAATTTTATAAGGAAGAAATCAAGCTTATAAAAGATCTCAAGGCAGAGAAGATCTATTCCAATACTCTTGAAGAACAAGTTCAAGGCCTCAAAATTGAATTTGAAGAACACAAATGCATTGAAGAGTCACTTCAAAATAAGTTGGAAGAAAGCAACCAAGAAAGGGAAGAATTAGAAGCCAAAGTAGTCTCGCTGCATTAGGAAGTGAAGAAAGGAAAAACTATCCAAAACTATGTCAACAACTCAAGGGCATTGGAAGAACTCATCAACAATCAATGATCTTACAATGACATAACTAGCATCGATTACAAAGAAGAAGAAGTAGGACCTTCTACAACTAAATACAATGAACCTATGAGATCTGACATGCATGTATAATTCATTGGACAAGATTCACAAGAACAACCTTGGAAGACAATTCCTCGATGAAAATTTCCATCTAGGTACCAACATATTTTTTATGGCTACTGTTATTCATGTGGAAAATTTGGTCATAAAGCTGTAGAATGTTGCATGTACCCTAGGAAAGAATACAATTCCAGGAGATCTGTCAAATATGAACCTCCCAGGGCTCAGCAAAACGTCAATAGATTTGAACATTTAAGAAATAATATTGAATGTTACAAATGTCGAAACTTTGGACACATAGCCAAAGACTGTAGACTTGAAAATCCTCCAGAAGAATCTTCAAAGCCACAGAACAAATGAACATGGAAGAAGAAGAAGAATGATAATTGTGCTCTCACTTTCAAGGCTCAAAACAACAAAGATGTGTGGTATGTTGATAGCGGTTGCTCAACTCATATGACTAGAGATAGAGATAAATTTGTATCTCTGAAAGAGAATAAGGATGGAACTGTGTCCTTTGGAAATGATGGATCTTCAAATGTTATAGGACCAGGTACTGTCACTCTTAGAAGCAAAGATGCTCTAGCCAAGAATTCTCTATTGGTTTAAAACATGAATCGCAATATGCTCAGTGTTGGACAAATGTGTGATCAAGGACACACAATACTATTCAACTGCACAAAATGTGAAATCAGGAAAGGCATGTATGGTGAAATTGTGGTTACAGAAAGTCGAGCTCCAAATGACATATATGTTCTCGATGAAGCAACTAAATCATGTCTAATAGCTAAAGAGGATGATATAATATTTGGTAGCAATGATGATCTACTAAGTAATAATTTTGCTAGAAAGGTGCAAAGTGATTTCGAGATGTGTTTACTTGGTGAGATCACATACCTCTTAGGGCTTCAAATATCTCAACAAGAGAAAGGAATATTTATATGTCAAGCCATGTACATCAAGGAAATGCTCAAGAAATTTAAAATGGATGATTTCAAACCCATCCTTACTCCAATGGTAACAGGTTGTAAATTTAGCATAGATGACTCATCTAAGGATGTTGATCAAAGGTTGTATAGATCTATGATTGGTAGTCTTCTATATGTAACAGCCTCTCGACCAGATTTTATGCAAGCAATTGGACAAGTAGCAATATTCCAAGCAGCACCAAAAGAATGACATATTATTTCCATCAAAATAATTCTTCGATATCTAAAGGGAACAACAGAATATGGCTTGTGGTATCCCAAGGGTAAAAATATCATTATTCATTCCTTTACAGATGCAGATTGGGTAGGAAGTGTTGATGATCGTGAGAGTAGTCATGAAGCATTGGAATATCTTCTCCAGAAGCTTGGGATTCTCCCAAGTTCTCATTAGATTTTCCTTATTTAGAATATAAAGGGGGAGTGGAAGTGTGTATAGGTCCACAGGATGGTTGTGTGTTAGAGGGAGTGGAAGTGTGTACAGGTCCATAGGATGGTTGTGTTTTAGGGGGAGTTACCCTTTGCCATTGATGTCAAAGGGGGAGATAATGTTTTAGGAATATGTTTCATGATTGCAGGGGGAGTAGTTTTGTTTCCATTAATGCCAAAGGGAGAGATTGTTGATCAGCGGTTGTCATTGATGTCAACCGAAGCAGCACCAGGGGCTAACCAAATATTGCATGGGAATTTTGACCTGGAAAATTACTATATTCTATTTCAAGAATGATTTTGGTGGTTTCTACTTCTTGAGATGTTTCCATTGATATATGGCACGCCACATAATTCTTCATGGTTTGAGAGATATTCATGTTTGAAGTTTATACCCCCAGTTAGTGGGCTAAAACCCCATAGGGTTGTGGCATGGGTCATTGAAAAGTCATAATTAATATTTTTAAGCTCCTAAAATCCCTCCCACGTTCACTTGTTGAAGCCCCTCTCAACCTAAGCATTTATATAAATTGTGATCCTCATTTTCTCCTTATGCAAGGGATTTTTCAATCTGAAACAGGCCATCGTGGAATTTTGTCTCTAATTTATTTTCTACGAAGGTTCAGAAGCTGAAATGTTTATGAGATGAAGCCAAAATTCTGAGGAAGTGGCTGTGAAAATTTTAGATCAAGGTGTGCAACATTTTTAGAGATATGATCTGTGTAAGTCAGTGTTTTTGCAGACTCCTAAAATTCATCTCAAGGAAGTGACCTTGGTAAATCGTCATAAATCTCTCTCCGAGTATCGGGATGAATCTGGTGAAAAGCAAAGCGTATATTTCTGCGTACTTTATTTTTTTCTCTATCAATTTCATAACCAATTGAGGAAATAGTGACACGTGGCATTTCGTACTGAATCTCTCTCCCGAAACAAACATTTGCACAGATATTAGGAATCAGGAGATATTGGGTATAAATCTCCCTTGAAGAATCCAAATTGGGTCATACTAGTGGCATTGGAAAGAAGACTTAGAGGACTACTACAGTACCAAAAATCAGAAATTAGGGATCTGAAATAACAGATATATACCAGATTCAATATCGAACTCCTGGAAGGAAAAGAAAAAGCTAGATCATGTGTTGTCAAGGGCTGCAAAGGACCAGACTTTCTAGGGAAGAAAAGAAAAGAAATGTGCAGCAGAGGGTAGCATGAAAAGAGCAAAAACCAAGGTACATAACAACAACAAGAAGTTCATCACATGAAGTCTTCAAGTGGGCAGCACTACATACGATCATTGTAAATGTATCATTGTACTAAGTCATTGCCATTATTGTACAAATTGTACTACTGCCTATCTGCCAAGAGTTGAAGAGGCAGTGTCAGGTGATCTAGGATCATCATTAGGTGGTTGTTTTTATTGTTGGGGTTATGTTCTAGTGTGTCTTCTTCTTCTACATCATTCTATATCATTTTAAAGTGGACCATTTTCCCTGGTATGGGAGTCCATTCTTCTTTTATTCTTCTACAAGGTGGTAGGGTGGTGCTAGGGTGATTTGTAGCTCATTGGGTGTTGGAGCATCCATTTAGTTGACTAGTGAAGAATCTCAGGTGTTGGAGAATCCATCTAGTGGGAGCTGGAGAAGAGTGCTTTTCTAGATTCTAGGAAGTTGGAGCTTTATTTTCAATTGGAGTTGAACATTAAAGAATTATTAGAAAAAAATTAGGTGGTTTTTGTCCCGGAGTGGGTTTCCACCTTAAAAAATGTGTGCATTTGTGTTCCTATTGTTTGGTTCTATCATTGTACAAACATTGATAATAATTGAAGATTAACTAATGCTCTAATTGAAAGAAATATTGATTCACCCCCCCTCTCAGTATTTCCAACATATATTGTAATGTATTGGCAGGAATGACTGCTCAAACTCACAGTATAGAAGGATATATCAATAAGAAAAAAGGTAATAGTGTCGATTGATTGAATTTATACCCATAATTTTATTCATTGTAAGATAGCCAAGGAATTTTATTCCTTCCTATATCTAACACCAAAGTTTCAAGTGATGTTTTTGAATGAAGGAACTATAAATTGCTCTAGAAAGTGTCACAATATGAAGCTAACCATGGGGGAAGATGTATTGAATGTTAAAATGATTTCCATTCCAATATGTGGTGTTGATGTTGTACTAGGAGTCCAATGATTACAATCTTTAGGGATGATAACTTTTAATTCAAAAATTTTCTTGAAATTTTTTTGGGAAGGAAAGGAAGTTGAATTAAGGGGTCTTTCAGGGAAACCAAGAAATATAGTCACCTATAATGGAATGAGAAATATTCTATAGAAATAAAAATAGGGTACAATTGCACAATTAGCTCACTAGAGGTTGAAACATCAAAATTATCTACCTCTTCATATCTACAAAAAGTTCTTCGGAAATCATTCCAAATTATTTGAGACTCTAAAATTCCTCCCACCTATTCATGATAATGATAATGTTATTAATTTGATTACAAGAAGTGTTCCTCCAAACATCATTCCTTACAGATATCCTTATCCCAAAATATTCAAATTGAAAGTATGCTTGCATAAATGCTAGAGGCCGGTATAAGTCAACCTAGTCAAAGTTCTTTCTCTGCTCCAATATTTTTTGTGCACAAGAAGGATGGATCATGGAGTATGTGTCCATAATATAGGGAGATCAAAAAGCTCAGTATTAAAGATAAATTTTCCATTCATATCATTAATTAATTGTTGGATGAATTACATGGAACAATTTACTTCACCAAGGTGGATCTTCGTTCAAGATATCCTCAAATTAGAATGAAGAATGAAGATATTCTCAAAACATCATTTAGAATTCATGAGGGTCATTATTAATTTTTGGTCATTCATTTTAGCTTTAACAATGCACCTTCCACATTTCAAGCTTTGATGAATTCCATTTTCAAATCATTCCTTAGAGAATTTGTGTTAATATTTTTTAATGATATACTAATCTACAAAAATTCTTCGAAGGATCATGTTCAACATGTTGAAAAGGTGCTCAAACTATTGGAGGAGAAACAATTATATGAAAAAACATCCAAATGTTTCTTTGGAGTACAAGAGTTGGAATATTTGGGTCATATTTTATCTCATGAGGGTCTTAAGGTTTCCCTAAAAAAATTAAATCCATTAAGAAATAGAAAAACCACAACCATAAATCATCTTGAAGGATATCTTAGGTGTTGGGTGTGGAGCACGATTATCTTGTTTATTTTGTATCACAGCGTTGGATCCCTATACCTTAATGGGGCTACGACGCGCTCAAAAATTAACGCTACTCCGGGGGCTGTCTAGGTGGCCGTGGACTTTATGAGTCGCCCCGCCGGGTACGCCGGTTCGGCAAATACTCAAGCTAAAAGTAGATGTAAAATTGCCTTGTAAAAATATAGTAATTTCTAGTCAATATAGGCCTTTCATTAGGCGGATGATATGATGGTAGAAGTTATGTTTAGTTTAGGGTTTCTTGACCTAGAAGGAAACCCCTCGTTTGTTTGAGGGTATTGTATTGCAACTGTGGATTGTATGTATTCTCGGACTGAGAAACAGATAGGGAGACTGTGAGAGAGAATAGAGGATATTACAGCGGATCTGTTGTAGGTTGGGTCTCTTCATTTTGCTAGATAATAAAAAGGAAGGACTGGTTGTTTGGGGTGGACGTAGCCCAAACTAGGTGAACCACATATTTATTTGTCTCTCTAGTTTTATATGTTTTTTGTGCTTGTGTTTTCCGCATATTTTATCTGTTTCATTGCTATATAATATATAATTTTCTAACATTAGGTTGACATGGTATTATTGCAAGTTTGTTAAGAATTATTGGAGAACTAAGTCACCTCTAACAACAATACTAAAGAAATATGCATTTTCTTGGACTACAAAAGGAGCTCAGGCCTTTGAACATCTTAAAGAGATATTGTTCCAAGCACTAGTATTAGTTATGCCAGACTTCAAAAAAATGTTTATTGTGGAATTTGATGCCTCAGGAAATGGAATTGGTGTTGTTTTAATGCAATAAGGAAGACCCATTATTTTTTAAAGTGATTGAATCAAGGAAAGGTATTTACATAAACCTAATTATGAGAATGGAATGTTGGCAATACTCGATGCACTAAAGTAATGGTGACCTTACCTAATCATAAGGCACTTCAAGGTAAAATAAAATGATGATACTCTTAAATAATTTTTGGAATAGGTATTATCTTTAGAAGAGTATTAAAAATGGGTCACAAATTTGTTGGGTTATGAATTTTAAATCATCTACAAAAAAGGAAAGGAAAATGCCGTTGTAGATGAACTCTCAAGAAAGGATGAGAACGTGGATTCATTTCTTTGTGACATTTCTATTATCCAACTTGATTAGATAACCAAAAAAACGGATGAATAGAAGAATCACGAAGAGGTGTGGACACTCATTCAAAAGTTGCAAAAAAATTGCAGTACATATGATACATTTATCTGGAAAATTTATTTATATGGTACAAATATTTCCTATATCTTTGTAAGAATTCCAAACTCAAGAAAAATATTCTTTTGGAATTGCACCTCCCCCTTAGGAATGAATTAAATATTTTTAAAATATTACCATAGGCTGAAGATGGATTTTTTTTGGGATGAACTTAAATATGGCATTCACAATATTCTGGCATAAATTTTGTTTTTCCAACAAAATAAAGTTGATAGAATGAATAACTTAGGTATATTACAAAATTTATCCATTATAATTCAGCCTTAGCAGGAGGTCTCAAAGGATTTCATCATAGGTTTACCCAAGTTTGAAGGAAAGAGTGTCATCATGGTGGTATTTGATAGACTTACCAATTATGCACACTTTTTTGCATGATCGCATCCTTTTAAATCCAATACAATTCTACTTCATTTATGGAAAAAATTAAAAAGCTATATGGAGGAAAAAAATATTATTTTAAGTGACAGAGATCCCATTTTCACTCAAATTTTTTGGATGTAATTATTTTCTTGCTTTGGTACTCAATCAGCTCATAGCTCATCATATTATCCTCATTGTTATGAAACTGGAACTAAAAATAGAACAAAAGAGAGATCAACGCCTTAGAAATGAGCCACTTCGAGGCAGCAACCTCTTTTACAATACGTAAACGAACAATTTTTGAATAATACAAATGAAAAAACCTCCTTCTATATATAGGTGTCCATGGGGTCACAATATAATCCTATTCGACCTAAAAATAATAATGTAATGGCACAATAATAACAATATTGGGGTTATAAGGGTACAACAAAAACAATAAGGGGGCTACACTAAAAACACTAAGGGACTACAATAGTAATATAGCGACCTAACATGCCCCTATCCTTAAAAAAAAAAAAATTCTCAACGCTTGAGTAGCTATGTTTGTTTTTGTATAAAATTCTCATCCTACCATGTAGAATATTTAGTGGGTAATTTCTTCCACTTGATGAGATACTCTAAAATTGATTGATTTCGTAGCTATCGAGTTCTTGTTTCCATGACTTCTTTAGGTTCCAATATGATTTTTCCTTCCTCATCAGGTTTTGGAGATATTGTTAGGACTTGAATTTTGTCACCTATAACCTTCTTTAAGAATGAAACATGGAAAACTAGATGCACTTGAGAAGAAGAAGGAAGCTCTAATATGTATGCCATAGTACCAATATTTTGCAACACCTTGTAAGGACCATATTAATTTGGGGATAATTTATTATCCTTTTTATCTTGCTTGAGGGAAACTTTTTTATATGGTTGTATCCGTAAAAATACCCAATCTCCTACATCAAAACTTCTGTCGTTGTGATGTTGATTTTCCTGTTGTTTCATTCGATTTTGTGTCAAATTTAGGTTATCCTTTAAGAGTTGGAGAACTTGTTGTTGATGCTCAATGTGATCTTCCATTGCATGAACCTTGGAGTATTTTTATTAAAGATGATGTGATGGATAGTGGATGATATCCATAAAGTTTCATAAATGGGGTTGTTTTTGCTGCATTATGGAAGGAAGTGTTATATCATAATTCAGCTAGAGGTAACCACTTACCCATTGTATTTTTTTATCAGATACAAAACAACGAATATATCCTTCCAAACATTTTTTCACTATATTAGTTTGACCATCGAATTGAGGATTATAAGATGAGTTATGAGCTATTTGAGTACCCAAACAAGAAAATAATTCCATCCAAAAATTTCCAGTGAAAATGGCATGTCTATCGCTTACCATAATATTTAGGTTTTCATGGAGATTTTTAATTTTTTCCATGAATGCAGTAGCAACATACTTAATTTTAATGGATGAGATAATGCACAAAGGTTTTCATACTTGGTAAGTCTATCAAATACCACCACGATTACACTCTTTCCTTTGGACTTAGGTAAACCTATGATAAAATCCACTGAAATATCCTCCCAACATTGACTTGGTATGGATAAAGGTTGTAGAATACTTGGGGTTAATTGTCTCAACTTTATTTTTCTGGAAAACCAAACGTGCCGCCACAAAATTTTGAATATCAGATTTAAGGCCGTCCCAAAAAATCTTTCTTCACCATGTGGTGATTTTTTAAAAATATTGAGTGTCCTACTAAAGGAGAAGTGTGAAATTCCAAACGAATATTTTGTTTTAGTTGGGAATTATTACAAAGATATAATCGATATTTTTACCATAAGGAAATATTTTTCCAACTAAATGTATCAAATGTAATAGGATATTGTTACAACTTTTGAATGAGTGTCGACACTTCTTCATCCTTCTTCCATTCATCTGTTGCTTCAATTATCCAATCTTGTTGGATAATAGAAATTTCATAAAGAAATGCTTCCACCTCTTCATCCTTTCTTGAGAGTGCATTTGCAACAACATTTAGCTTACATTTTTTGTAGATGACTTCAAATTCAAAGCCCAACATATTTGTGACCCATTTTTGCTGCTATTCTGAGGATAGTATTTGTTCCGAAAATATTTTAAGACTATCATGATCAATTTGTAGCTTGAAGCATCTTCCCATTAGGTAAGGTCGACATTTCTTTAGTGCATGTAATATTGCCAAAGTTTCCTTATCATAAATAGCTTTCTGTAAATACTTTACATTGATTGGACTACTTTCAAAATCAATGGGTCTTCCTTCTTGAATTAAAAGAACACCAATTCCATTTCCTGAGGCATCATATTCCACAATAAAGTTTTTTGTGAAGCCTGGTGTAGTTAAGACTGGTGCTAGGCACATTGGCTCTTTAATATGTTCAAAGGTCTTAGTTGCTTCAGGTATCCATGAAAATTCATCTTTCTTCAATAATGTTGTTAGAGGAGCTTCTATTCTTCCATAATTCTTAACAAACTTGTGATAATACCCTGTTAGTTGAAGAAATTATCACAACTTCTTTATTATTGTGGGGATTTTCATTTCCTTAATTGCTTTAATATTGCTAGGGTCTACCTTAACACCCCCATGAGATAATATGACCCATATATTCCACCTCTTGTACTCCAAAGAAACATTTTTAGGTTTTTGCATATAATTGTTTCTCCTCCAATAGTTAGAGCACCTTGTCAACATGTTGAACATGATCCTTCCAAGACCTGGTGTATATTATTATATCACCAAAAACTACTAACAAAAATTTTCTAAGGAAGGGTTTGAAAATGGAATTCATCAGCCCTTGAAATGTAGAAGGTGCATTGGTAAGGCCAAAAGGCATGACCAAAAACTCATAATGACCCTCATGAGTTAAAAATGTGGTTTTCGGAATATCTTTAGTCTTCATTCTAATTTGATGATATCTTGAATGAACATCCAACTTGGTAAAATAAATTTCTCCATGTAATTCATCCAATAATTCATCAACCACAGGGATGGGAGATTTATCTTTAATAATGACCTTATTGAGATACCTATAATCCGGACACATGTGCCATGTTCGATCCTTCTTATGCACCAATACTGCTGGAGCAGAGAAAGAAATTCCACTGGGTCGAATTATACCAGCCTCTAACATTTCTGCAATCATACGTTCAATTTCACTCTTTTGGACAAAAGGATATTTGTAAGGCCTGATGTTTGGAGGAACACTTCCTAGAATAAAATGAATAGAATGATCATGATCATGAATAGGTGGTAGTCCTTTGGGAGTTTCAAGCACCTTGGAATGATTGTACAATACTTTTCGGATATATGGAGAAATAGATGATCTTGATGTTGGAACTTCTAGTGAGAATAATTGTGCAATTGCGCATCATTTTTTTTCTTTAGAATATTTTTCATGACATTAGAGCTTATTATATTTCTAGACTTGCCTGAGATACCTCATAATTCAACTTCCTTTCCTTGAGAAATAAATTTCAAGAAACATTCTTGAAAATTAAAATCTACCATTCCCAATGATTGTAACCATTGTATTCCTACTGCAACATCAACACGTCCCATTAGAATGGAATGCATTAGACTATTCAATACATATTCCCCCATGGTTAGCTTGATGTTATGGAAATTTCAAAAGAAATTTATGGTTCCTCCATTTGCAACCATCATTTGATATTATAGTGTTGGGTATAGGAAGAAATTAAATTCCTTGGCTAACTTACAATAAAATTATTGGTACTACCCAAATCAATCAACACTATTACCTTTTTCTTCTTGATATGTCCTTCCATCTTGAGATTTTGAGTAGTGGTACAAAATATGTTCGGACTCATTTATTTTTTATATAGGGTTGGCACCTGGTGTATATCCTCTTCTTTTGAAGTTTCTTGTTCATTTTCTTCCTCCTCTTCAGAATATATGTAAAATAATTTCTTCTTAGCATACTTATGACCTTTAGTGTATTTTCTATCACAATTGTAACAAAGCCATTTTTCTCTTTTTTCTTCCAATTGTTGTGGTGTCAACCTTGTAGGTTGTGTAAGTCTAAGAGTAGAAACACTTCCACATTTATAGATGTGAGTGGTAGGCTTCCTTGTCGCCATAATTTTACATTCAAGTTTTTTTTCCAAAATGAATGCCTTTTCCGATGAATTAGGTTCCCAAAGACGAACCTCATGTTGGATGTTATCCTTTAAAGTCCCTATGAAGACATCAATCATGTGTTCCTATGGAATATCATTTACCCTTATATTCAATTTTTGGAAGTCCTCAATGTGCTACACCACTGAACCCTTTTGTTTGAGATTTATTAATTGGTGAAAGAAGGTGTTGCTCTTTGTATCTTGTAATATCTCGTTTCAGGGATATCTCTAAAACACAACAAACTCCAACCCGAGATGGATTGGGAGGGCATTTACTGGATATTCCACCTCTGGAAGAGGACGAGATCCGGAGGCTACCTGGCCCTTTCCAGACTCTATCTAAGAGTGAAAGATAAACACAACAAGTGGTATAGAACTAGAATGCTCAAAAATATAAATAAATAATAGTGCAATAGACATATAATAACAGAGAAAGAAATTACGGCAACTCATCCAGAAAACATAGAAAGGAAGTGCTGAGCCATTTTATTAATCTAAGAAATATAATGAAGTACAATAGGTGATCAGAGTGATGGCACGTAATCTTTCTCAAGGCAAGTGAAGAAACACTCTCAGAAAATACAGGAAATGGATGCTCTATGAGCTGCGTCCCAGCTGCTAGAAAACTGTCGTGTAGCTGCTACTGCTAGAATGGAATGAATATTAGGGGCTAATCCCCTTGCTGGGATGAGCTGAAAAGTGGCAAACCTCCTCTTCTCACCAACCCAGACAAAACCCAGAAACCATATCAAAAATGGCCAACCCCTGAAAATCACCAGAAAATGCCTCCTCAGGGAATTACACTAGCCTCCAAGGCTCTCCACAGAGGCTAAATGAAAATAGCTGAAAAACCACCTCAAACTTTTCCCAAATCTTCCTACAGGAAAAGGCTAACCCTCTGCTCAAAATATCGACTGAATCACCTGTAGAAACCCCAATCCAAAGCACCTCCACAATGGACTGCATCCTCTCTCCTAGTGATTGCGCAGTCTCTATAAGCTCCAGCTCTGCAAAAAACAAAAACAACAAAAATACTCACAAAATACCAAAAAAATAACCTTTCTTGAGTAGGCACTCGAAGTCCCCTAGGGCTAAGGGTGAGATCTCCGATCGAAGACACTCAATGCACTAAACAATGTTGTAGACAGGCTAAACATCTAGTGTGCTCAAGAGACAAACGTCTCACTCAAAATCATCAACTCCAGAATGAATCAAATGAGAAGGCTCGTCCATATTTTATAATGTTGGTTTCCCTCCAAAACCCCAATTTAGCCTCTCTCTCCTCCACGTTCTCATCCTTATCTGCACAGTAGCTTCTAGAGTGTACGTGGGCCCCCTTCTCTACATGGTGTTTGGCCCCCTTGGCTCCCCCTTAAGTCACAACGTTGTGCTACTAGGAAGGTGCACTTTATTTTTAGAGTGAGTTATCCCCCTCTACTCACTTTTATTTATAATTTAATTATATAAGGCAAAATCGATCAAAATTACAGTCCTCCCCGCCAAAAATTGCTTGTCCTCAAGCAATGCTTGAACAAGCCTCCTCTCTAGCTGATGCTCCCCACCGACATTGCAAAATGTTTCTGGGTCCTAGATGTGACGCTGAATCTTCCCTGTCCTCTGCATCACCCTAATATAAAGGGATCTCTCAATGCCAAGATCCCAAACTGATCTCTCACGGTACCAGCCAACCAACAATCCTCCTAGATCCCATCGCCACCATGGCCAATAATCGCCCAAGTCCCATGGCTCGGACTGCGCACTACCTCTGGCTATGACTAATGCTCTAAGAGGTGAAGACCATGACCCCTGATGCACTATATCTGTGACTGTGTAAGCGGTCCCATCAACTGTTTACCAACTCATCACCTCTCTCCAATCCTAGTCCTGAATCAATCCCACGTTGATCCTGCTCTGCTGAAATCGGGATGGAGTGTTGAAGTAATGACGACCTGTGCCCCCCTCCCAGCTGCAATCTATAACATCTGCTATGTGCAAGGGCCCTTGCTCCACTGTGCTCCCTACGAATAATACCGTACCATCAAGAGGGTACCAACTCATGATCTCCCACCAGTCCATCTTGGAAGAAGAATCCGATGTAGCAACAAAAATTGCATATGGAACACGCTGGGAGTGTTGCCGCTAGCCCGTAATCAACTCCCATTGATCTGCCCTGTCTGCCAATGAAATTTTTCTATAGAAGGAAGCCCCTCTCTCTATAATGGGCCAAAGTGGGCAAGATATGCTGCAAGCTCCATCGATGTACTCCTTGAGAGTGCTACCCACTAAAAAAATTGCAGCTTTGCTGACTGCGTGTACATCTATCTGCGCCTCATCCATGTGTCGACCCACAGATGGATGCTCCACCCTATCCAATAGCTCTTCCCACTCCTTATCATGAATGTCATGCTCTTGTTGTCTACTGGCCCCCTGCAGAACAATCCCATCAACCTCCAACTCCTTCAGAAGATATGGATCTGCAACTACTATCACCATACTCGATGTTAGTGCATCTGACTACCCCACCTCAATGGCTGACCCCAATGTTAGCTGCATATCCCTCATCGACTCATTGTGGGCACCCATATGGCTCCCCCCCAAAGGAATATTGTGCCTGATGTGAATAGTGTCCCCCTATTTTGACTCAAGCTCCATCACTTGCTGCTCTAGTTGAATTGTCACAAGTGACTCTTCACCCAGAGTATCTCTTGCACAGTCCCTTGACTGCTTACCCTAAACACTGGAATGCAGCTCCAGTCTACTATCACTGTCTTTGCATGATTTCTCTCACTCCCCAGAAGCATCCTCAACTGATTCTATGGACTCATATGAAAAATAGTCCTCACCCTGGCATACAGAAGGAATGCCCTCTTTTTCTACCTCCGCCACCTCATCTGCATTGAATATGCCATCCAACCTCTTGATAAAGTGTCAATACAATGTTTGGAGCCCAGACACATACTGGGATGCTACCTCTATTGTACCCGGTATCCTCTGCTCATGCATGATCTTGACATGCCCTGCGGGAAAAGCGACGTATGTCTCCCTCATGACTCACTCCCCAAACGTAGGCTCAACGATGACTGATGTGCCAACCCTGCAAAGGATCATCTCATCCCCTAACCTGTGGCTGTCAACTAGTGCCCCAACCCAGTGCCACTGCCGAGAAGTCTCTCCCCTAGTGTGCTGAGTGTCATCCAAATATCTTGGGTGAGCCTCGCATACCCCGCTACTCATGCCCAAGGTGCCAAAGGACAACGACAAAATCGGTTGTGCCCATGAGTGATGTAGAATAGGGTCAAGTGCATGAGTTCCCATAGATACCGTCAAGTATCGCTCATCTATCTCCCCATCGATCCTGGTTGAACTACCCCCAAAGGTAAGCCCAGTGTCCCTTTCCGTGAGTCTCCCTGGAGGCAATACTCTAAGACCCTGCTGTGCAGCTCCGTATGCCCTCGCATACCACCAATCATCCATGTACTCCTCGACATGCCACTGCACACTGAGGCATACCCCTGTATATTGCTGGATACCCCCTACTACTATTGTACCACCCTGTACTGTCTCGTGCCCTGACTGTGTGCAGGCATCGGTCACTCCCCGCATGCTCTCAATGTGATGTAGGACACTCCTACTCCACCATGCAGTCCCACACACTACGGTACACCACCATGCAATTCCATGTCCACCGGTAGTCCACTGCTCAATGCTAGAGGCCCCCACACATCCCTGGATGTGATGACCTAGAGCAGTGCCTCTACATGTCGGACCACCCCCAATTGGTATCATTGTCTCCGCCGTCGCATCACTATACCCGCCGATGAATGGATCATCACTCCAAACCCTCCTCGAGGGGTCTGAGAAGTGAATATCCCTATGTGTCAGTAGTGTTACCACCACTTCTCAGCTCCGCTACGTCCTCTATGCTCCACAAAAAGGTGAAGAATCCTTGGCCCCATACAAGGTGCCATCTGGTGGCCTGCCAATGCCACCTCCTTTGACAAGCTCCTGCCAAAATATGTTGACCACCCCGTGATCCCGTGTATAAGTGTCATACCAAGACAACCTAGGGATTCTGTCCATAAACTTTTTGGCCACTGGAGCTGAGAAAAACTCCCCTAGCGAATGCGGATGCTCTAATGCTAGGCCAAATATACCCTCCAAGACATAGTCAACTGACCTACCTGGAAAATGATAGGTGATCCCGCCTAGATCCCAATGCCAATCTAGGGTTGCTGTATTCCCAGCACCTGGGAACTCCTACTGAACTACACCCGGGTCCACCACTATCTCCATAACCCACTCCACTGGGTACCAACTAAAAATCTCTTGCCATCCAACCTCAACATGTGGATGTTGCACCCTGTGCAACCTTGATCATCTCATCCTGCTAACCAAGTCAACGTATGAGATCTGACTAGGTGACTATGTATCACTCTCTCCAACGGGAAGAGGTGTCCCAACAACGCTGCTAGTCCCGTCCATGCATGCCTGAAGGGGGATGATCTGACTCTCCAACATGCCCTCTGGTTGTACCATCAGGGAATCCAGTCGTTCCCCAATGCGGGCCAACTTGGTCGCCGACTCGGCACAAGTCACTCTCATTCCCTCTAGCTCCTTGTCCTATAACAAAATGGCCTCCCGTACTGATGTGGTATTCCATTTCAAAACTAAAAGGTCTTCCAAAAGCTGATGATACTGCTATCTGCGACCATCATTCAATTCATCTGTATCTCCTAGTGCCTCATCGAAGGTGGATACATCTCCTAACACCTCACCCATTTGTCATGTGCTGCTACCACCCAAAGACTCGGACACAACTCCGGTCATCACCTCAATGGATGGCTCTACTGGGGTAGGATCTACCTTCTCCACTACGATATCAACCGACACGGTCAAAGAGGTCTCCAATGAGGGTGAGTCCTGTGTCACACTAGGTGTATCCTCAAACTCCCTGCAATCCTGTGTGCCCTCATCCTCCAAGTGTGAGGTAACCATTTTGATGGTTTCCCCCTCTGATACTCGGTCAAGCTGCAAAGAGATATCCAACTTCTCCACCCAAGATTTTTCTGAACGCTTGGATGACCCGTCAAATGTCGGTAAATGGAATCTGCCCATTGTGTGCTATAAGCCCCCATCATGTGAGTGCCTGTTCCCTCTGTGAAATTTGCGGGGTCTATCTCGCTGGAGCTGAACAAAATTTCTAAATGGAAGGGAATCCCTGAACTCCTGCCAATATGCCTGATACTTGACGAAATAATCACCCATGTGGCCAGGCTCTGGCTCCTGCTATGCTCCTACCCCTGTGCCTGCACCCATAAAAGTGGGCATAGTTTAACGTGTGGGTGTATGTGATGCCATATGCTGAGTGGCATCATGCTTCGGCAAATGGTGGGATGTGCCTGATCCCTCGCCAATCTGGAAACCCCTTGGGGTTTCACACTATCTAGCCTCTACAACGGTGAATCTATGCCCCATCAGCTCAATCTGCCTTGACAGATCTAGTACTGACTTGAGGAGCATCTCCCCAAATCTCTTCACATCATCATCACCTACCATCGACTCTCTCTACTCTGAATCTAACACAGGCTCCTCCTACTCTGCGTCTGTCACAGGCTCCTCCTGCTCTGTGTCCACCACTCGAACACAGTCTCCCTCTCCGTAGGTGTTCTCCAACCTACGCTCACGATCTCTATACTTCATGCCTCTGTAAAAAATATATGGTCTCTTCTCTGCTGTCATAGACAACTAGCTCCATAGGCTGAGCCAGAACTATGCTCTGATACCACTGTAATATCCCGTTTCGTGGATATCTCTAAAACACGGCAAACTCCAACCAGAGATGGACTGGAAGGGAATTTACTGGATATTCCACCTCTGGAAGAGGACGAGATACGGAGGCTACCTGGCCCTTTCCAGACTCTGTTTAAGAGTGAAATATAAACACACCAAGTGGTACAGAACTAGAATGCTCAGAAATATAAATAAATAATAGTGCAGCAGACATATAATAATAGAGAAAGAAATTACGACAACTCATCTAGAAAAAATAGAGAGGAAATGCTGAGCCATTTTATTAATCTAAGAAATATAATGAAGTACAATAGGTGATCATATTTATGGCACCTACTCTTGCTCAAGGCAAGTGAAGAAACACTCTCAGAAAATATAGGAAATGGATGCTCTATGAACTCCGTCCCAGCTGCTAGAAAACTGTTGTGTAGCTGCTACTGCTGGAATGGAATGAAGATTAGGGGCTAATCCCCTTGCCAGAATGAGTTGAAAATCTACAAACCTCCTCTTCTCACCAACCTGGAAAAAACCTAGAAACCATATCAAAAATAGCCAACCCCCGAAAATCACCAGAAAATGCCTCCTCAGGGAATTACACTGGCCTCCAAGGCTCTGCGCAGAGGCTAAATTAAAATGGCTGAAACACTGCCTCAAAATTTGCCAAAATCCTCCTGTAGGCAAAGGCTGACCCTCTACTCAAAATCTCGACTGAATCACCTGCAAAAACCCCAATCCAAAACACCTCCACAATGGACTGCGTCCTCTCTCCCAGTGACTGTGCAGTCTCTATAACCTCCAGCTCTACAACAAACCCAAACAACAAAACTACTCACAAAATACTAAAAAACTAACCTTGCCTAAGTAGCCACTCAAAGTCCCCCGGGGCTAAGGGCGAGATATCCGACCGGAGACACTCAATGCACTAAACAGTGTTGCAGATAGGCTAAACAGCCAGTGTGCTCAAGAGACAAATGTCTCACTCAAAATCATCAACTCTAGAATGAATCAAATGAGAAGGCTCCTCCATCTTTTATAACGTTGGTTTCCCTCCAAAACCCTAACGTAGCCTCTCTCTCCTCCACGTGCTCATCCTTATCTGCACAGTAGCTTCTAGAGTGTACGTGGCCCCCCTTCTCTACATGGTGTTTGGCCCTCTTGGCTCCCCCTTAAGTCACAACGTTGTGCTACTAGGAAGGTGCACTTTATTTTTAGAGTGAGTTATGTCCCCCTCTACTCACTTTTATTTATAATTTAATTATATAAGGAAAAATCGATCAAAATTAATATTTCCAATTAGCTACTGCTAATTGGGAATATTGCATATCTTCATAATGTTCTATCATTTCCTCCGCAAAAATTGACCAAGTGATAATATTTTTACGGGAGAAAAGCCATCTATAGCATACAAATTTGTTTTTTTCTAAATATAAAGTTGCAATTCGTACCTTTTGTGTGTTTTTTACATTATTGAGATCAAAATATTGCTCCATATGTAGTATCCATGTTATGGGATGCTTGCCATCAAAATTCCTCATACAAATATTTGGAATATGGTGGGCCTTCCATCCACCATTCAAGTTTATGAAATCACAATTAACATTTATTTTTTTCTCATAATCAATTTACTCTACCATATTTTTGCCAATAATAATCATTTCTTGTATCAACTTTGTCAAGCCTTCCATGTATGCTTTTATATCATTCTTCATGTCTTCCATTTTTTCTTCCATGTCTTCCATGCCATTCCTCAAAATATCCATCTTAGCTTTGACACCTTTCTTCCAGGCATCAATATTAGCTTCCAAACCTTTATTCAAACCATCCATATTAGCTTCCATGCCCTTCCTCAAACCATCCATTTTAGCTTCCATGCCTTTCTTCAAAAATTCCATCTCATTTTTTGTTGCTCTTTGTGAGAGAGAAATTTGGTGCACTTGCTCTGGTAATTTTTTTATATCATGTTGCACTTCTTCCTCTCCATTAGTCATAGTAGAGTATTATGAGGGCTTAATGGGTGTTAAATTATTTTTAGGAGGAATTTCAGAACCCAATATTGATATTTTTACTTCAATATCCCTTGGAATCACTTCAAACGAATTTTTCAAGCAAGACTTATGCAATTTGAAAAACAAAATACATAACTTATGCTTACTTTTGAGGAGCTCTATATTGAAACTGAATTATCTATGTGATTTTAGATATTAAATATTGAAAATGTGGTCCTGTAGTACCCCTCTGAGTATTCTTTCAAATGACACAAGTTTGACCTGATTTGGACACTTGAAGACAAAGTTATGCCCAATTTCCCACAATGACATAATTATGGACTGGTCCAATAGAGCGAACTTGTACGTTGTGACACATGTACCTGTTTCCTCCTTTGTCTCTAAAATTTATAGAAAGGAAATTAAAGTCCATGTAATTTCAACCAATTTTTACATAATTCCAACTTGATGCTCAGAGAGAGAGTTATGACGCTTTTCCCAAGGTCACCTCTTATAGATGAAATTCAGGAGCCTGCCAAAACCCTAAATTCCACAGATCATATCTCCAAAAATATTATGAATCAAGATCTGAAATTTTTACACGATGTTCCTCAAGATTTCAGCTTTGCGTTATAGAAATTTCTACATATGAACCTTTGTGGAAAACAAGTTATAGCTAAAATTCCACGATGACCTGTTTGGAGTAGAGAAACCCTACAATCCAAGGCTCTGATACCAAATGTTATAAAACCAACTCCAAAAATAGAATAAAAGAGATATCAACGACTTATATATAAGCCACTTTTAGGGGGAAACCTCCTTTACAATACATAAATGAGCAATTCTTGGATAATACAAATGAAAAAACCTACTTCTATATATAGGAATCCATGTGGTCACAATATAATCCTAGTAGACATAGCACTAATAATGTAAGGGAACAATAATAAAAATATGGGGGTTAAAGGGGTACAAAAATAACAATAAGGGGGTTACACTAACAACCATAAGGGATTGTAGTAGTAATATAGGGAACTAACACTCAATATGACAAGAAAACTGAAATAGTGAACAATGTTTTGGAAGTATATATTCATTGCTTTGTATGTGACCAGAAAATACAATGGGTCAAGTGGTTACCTATAGTTGGATGATGATATAACACTTCCTTCAATACTGCATCAAAAATGACACCATTTATTGTAGTTTATGGATATCATCCACCATCCATCACATAATATTTAAGAGCAAATTCTAAGGTTCAACCAGTGGAAGATCACATCAAGCATCAACAACAAGTTTTCCAACTCTTAAAGGATAACCTAACTCTACTAGAGAATTGAATGAAACAGCAAGAACATCAAAATCACAGTGAAATAAGATTTGATGTAGGTGACTGAGTATTTTTACAACTATAACCATACAAATAAATATCCCTCAAGCAATCTAAGAATGATAATAAATTATCGCCCGAGTACTATGGTCCTTATAGGGTTTTATAAAATATTGATATTACGGAATACAAATTGGAGCTTCCTGCATCTTCCCGATTACACCCATTTTCCCATGTGTCATGCTTAAATAAGGTTACCAGTGATAAGCTCTAAATTAAAACAATGTTTCCAAAAATTTATAAAGAAGGAAAAATAATATCTAAGCTTGAAGCTATCACAAAAAGAGGAACCTGACAACTGCAAAATCAATTAATTTCAGAGTATCTCATTAAGCGGAAGAAATTACCCGGTAAACGTTCCACATGGGAGGATGAAAATTTTATACAGAAGCATCATGAACTACTCAAGCATTGAGGAGAACATTTTTTTGAAGGAGAGGCGAATGTTAGGTTCCTATAATACTATTGTGTCCCCCATATTGTTATTGTTAGAGTAGCCATGTATTTTTATTTTTGGGCCCATGTATCCACCATGTTGTTATTGTTGTTCCCCAAAGAAAACCACTATTGGTATTGTTGTGCCCTTACATTATTATTGCTATGTAGGCTATGATTATATTGTCACCCCTTAGAGTCCTATACATACCAAGTATGTCTTATCATTTGTATCATCCAATAATTGTTCATTTATGTAATGTAAAGGAGGTTCCCCCCTCAAACAAGATAACTTTTAAGTCGTTTATCTATATTTTATTTTTTGTTTTGAGCTGCTTGCATAACATACATGTGAATGAAACATATATATCAAACATATTAATTCACAATAAATACATGATTTTTTTTTGGGTGAATGATCCAAGTACATAGTTACAAAATGTGAGGCACTAGTACCAGTAGTGGAACATTAAGTCACTTCCTTATTTTCCAAGGAATATTTTTCTCTCCCATGCCAAGTAGAGAATCCAAGACTAGCTTCCAAAATATTTAGCCTCCAAAAGCACTTTTCTTGAGTTATGAAGTTTATTTTATAATAAGGGTAATGAACTTTCATATCCCCATGAATCGTGAATTACCCCCAAGATTCTTGGGTTCCAAATGTGTCTTTTTTACTTCTAAAAAAATCTTCAAATACTAATGAATTCTATAATTTTATACAATCTTTATCCAAATATGACTATGTGACTCTTCATGCTCCACATATGACTCTTGGACTTCCATGCATTAAATTTTTTCCTTTCTTGATAGTACATCATTGCATTCCACATGATTGGCATAACACATGGAAACTCATTGAATATTATGATGACACTAGTAAAAATTACAACTCGACAATGATGATATGAACTTCATGATGAGGTGGCAATGCCAAGTTGTCTTCCTTGTTGCTTCGTCTTACATTCTTGATGATAGATCGGATTTATGCCTAACCTTCATGAAATGTCCACTTTTTTTATCGTATTCACCCTCCAAAGGATATTTTCACAATATATGAATCCTCTAAGTCATCATGGAATGTATTTTTTCTATCCCTTTCCGTGATCGTATTCATATCTTCCTTATTTCTCTTTTTTGTTCTTTTTCTCTGCGTGCATTTCTTTATGCTTTCTCCTTTCTATATTTCTTCTTGATAATTTGCTTGTCATGTTGAGATAGTACTTCTGTGAATGAATATCATTCATTGCAAGGAAAAATTATTCTTAAACATAAATTCTACCATTACTTAGCTCATGGAATGATAAGTTCATCATAGGATAAAAACAATAAGTCTTGATTAGGAGGGCATATTAAAACTCATTAAGGCTCACATGAGGTCTTCAAGGTTTTCTTGTGTGCCTCAAAAAGGGACGGAGAACTCAACGGTGTAAGGGAGCACCGCGAAGAGATGAAGGAGTGAGGATTCAGGCCTTTATTCCTTCAAGGTGTGCACATGTGCTCAAAGACAATAAGAGGGAATAAGGGTTGACTCTAAAGAGAAAAAGGAGTGAGGCTTCGCAACTTCCGGCCTTCAAGGTACAATTAGGTGCTCATGAGAACTAGTAGGGCACAATGGTGCATGCTGAATTGGTGAACAAGAAACACTCAAGCCTTCGGGACATGCTCATGTGCTCAAAGAGGTCACATTTATTCGTGTTGAAGGAGTGTGCTAAAGCTTCAGGCTTCATGATTGCACCATCCTCTCAAACGGAATGATGAAGCTTCATGATTTGTGATTGTGTCATGCGCTCTAAGGCTTTGTTCTTCATGAGTGCACCATTCACTCTAAGAGAATAATAAATATTCATGCTTCATGAGTGTGCCATGTGGTCAAGGAGGGAAGAGTTCTTCAATTCAAATGAGTGCTCTCAAAGTCCTGAATTGCACTCATTGTTCTAAAGTGTTCTCAAGCTCTTAGAGTGTGTTTTTTAAGACAATAAGGTCATTTTTTTCCAGAGATCACATTTTTAAGGAGAGAATGTCATTTTTATTTTGAAGTGCACTTTTTCATCGAGAATTTGAAGTACACTTTGTCTTTTTGAATTATTCTTAGACTTATAAGGTAGTAATTATCTCCAAAAGTGGCTACTTGTTAATCTCGAATGCACTTCTCACTGAGGGAGGCAACACAAGGCTAAGTTACATACCGTTAGGAAGCATTAATGCATTGTGATAGGGAGGAGACCATAGAAAATAGTTATTGCATAAGTATGGGAGGAAAGATATATCAATAAGGCTCATGAATAAGCTACACTCATGGCCTAGTAAGAGGGTTAATGCCTTTATAGTTTTCATTCCAATGAAGCACCAAGAGGAGCTCTCACAATGGCTAAGTTTCGCTTCAACACAGTAGGAGAAAGAAAAAAATCCTAACAAAACTCAAAAATAGGTCACAAACATAATTTCAATTAATACAATCCAATGTAATGCACAATACTCATGAACGATGGTCATACCATAGCACAACACCAAAGTGATACCTATTTCTAAGTGTGACAATGAAACCACACATTACAACACTTAGAAACCAAGCTATGACAACTATAGCCACTATGACCAAAAGGTATCCTAATCTATAGGATTTTGCATGGAACATGTTCCAATGATATGTATAATGCATAATATTGCACCGGAGCTAAGTTTTTGGTGATGTGAAATTATGTCACACATGGAGGAGTCAAAACACAAAAGCAACACCTATGACATGAGGAAAACATAAGACAACACTTGAAAAATGTGAAGAATTATGAAATCGAAACATGTAAAAGGAAATATAACATGAAAATGAAACTTATTAAAGTAAAATAAGGTCAAAACAAAATTTTTGAATGTGAAGGTGACATTTGTGAAAGAAAAATTGCGCAAAATATGAAAATTGAGAAAAGTCACCAAAATAGAAGTACAAATGCAACAATGTGAGGGGGAATTCTCAATAAAAGTGTTCACTAATTATCGACGTGAGTTGAAAATCACACAGGAACTACCATGATGGATGGTGATATGCCTTTCTAAGCTTGCACAAAGGAAGTGTGTTCATGAGCCCATCAAAGACTGATCATGTGGGTGCAAGTGACTTGACAATTAAAAACTACGAATAAGACTTAAATCCTTTACAAATTACTATTCAACCATGAAGGGACCATAGAGATATATATATTTTAAGATTCTGAGTAGGCTCCAAAATTCAAGAGTGAGAAAATTTTTGGAGGGTGTTGATCGCAACAACGACACTTGGTCACACACTAGTAGAACTTTAGTTCCTTTGTTTAGGTTTAATTCTCTAAGTGGAAGGTCTCAGTATTTTTTCATCATGTCGATTACCTTATTTTCCCTAATTAACCATGTTAGATATATAATCCCATCAATTTTCTTACTGAGTTAAACACATATCAAGTCTTACCAAATCACAATTTTTTCGATCTTGGAAAGGGTACTATGTACGACGAGTCTAAGATATTTAGAGTATGGATTTCATCTCAAGTATTTCTCTACTACCAGAACACCTAGAAAGTACCTTTCTTGATTCACTATAGGAGAACAAGTGTTTCTCTGCTTTAACTGATCCTAGAATCTACCCTAGTGAAGTCACTTTCCTCACCTCCCTAGGTAGGACTCCATTATCTTTTGCCTTATTTATTTATTTATTTAATAGGAGTATGCGTCGAAACTTATTATATTAAATGGGTGAAAAATGGATCCCGAGTTATTGAGAGCAGTGGAGGTTTCCCCTTCAAATAAGTATTTATATATCCTATGATATTGGTTTGCTCGCTTTATATTGTCCCCTTATCCTTTCTCTAGTTGACTCGATTGGAAATAAAAAACTATTTACTTACAATACCGAGAATGAGGAACCTATAATAGATATGGTTTTTATAGTTCAACCAAAGGATGTTCATTTGAATGTATCGTATTTTCCATTCAGACATGATTAAATTTAAAGATATGTAAACCCAAGGGAGAGAAGAGGTAACATATTATTCAAGCATTTTCCATCATCACAATTTCCCTTTTCATGCTTTGCCACATTGTGTTTTTAGCCAAATAGGAACATATTACATGCAAATTATTATTGAACAAAATGAAAAAATAAAATATACGAAAAAAAAACAAAACCAAAATAACAAATAAAATGGATGCGGGGCGTAAAAACAACCAGCATAATATGTAATAATAAAACAAACCAATGCAAAGAGTAGATGGAGTGTAGGTTAGAGGGTGGATAAAACCTAAGGAAAACTAAATGAAACTAAGCCTGCTCCTCACGTAACAGGCTAGAAGTTCAGTCTATGTGTAATGATATTTCCAATGAAGCCACTGTAACTATTTTTGACCAACAAACAAAAAGATATGAGAAATTACAACTGATATATAATAATGTGCAACAGAAAAAATGATAACTTTAATATCTTGCACAAAAAGTAGAAGTTATTTCTTAAAGGAACAAATATTTATCATACCAATGAAATTTACCCAACTTGCCACCTTACCCTTTTGATAATAACAAATATCATACACACCTATACAACTCCTTATGAAAGAACTTGCATATATGAAATTTGCAACAAGAAATATTGAAAATGGCAAAAAGAAGAGGCTTCTAGTTTAATTCTCCCTAAATTAAATTAGAATTCAATTGTAATTTCACGTCACATGAAAGCTTGTACAAGTTAACTATGTCAGGAATACTTAGTTAGTCCAATTAATTTGATTTTACGGTCAAACTAGAGCCATGTAGTGTGTATCCTACTTTTTAGGATCCTTGACTGAATTTATTTTGCATTGTAATTAATTAATTTAATTTATTTGAGTTAAAATAAGTTTAACTAGTTCTAACTGATGGATGAAAGGGAGAGAGGTCAAAGTGTTTAAATTATATTTAATTCACATGGAGTGATCAATCACATAACTGATAATTTACTCAAAATAACTCATGCATGTCAGTTTTGCGAAAACCTAGTTGAGATTGGAATTAAATGTAAGTGTACTATCAGTTGTATAATTATTTGGGTTGTACAGTTGGTGCATGAAGTTAGAGAAGGATGCTAAAGGATCTGCGCAATCCAATGGACAAAAATTCCTATTAAATAGGGGGTTAATTCCTCATTTAATTGTGAAAATAAGAACAAGCTTGGAGGGCTAGGAAATTGACTAAGTATTGGATAGAGGTAGCCTAGCAATTAGTGTGAAACAAACAAAGATAGTTTGTTTTTTAGCTAAGGATTCTCTGAGATAAATATTTGTGTTGTGCGATTGAAATTCTTTCTCTTTATTGTTCATGTGATTAAGAGATCATAATTGGTTTCCTCAATCTATAGAGCAGATTCAAGTATTTTGTTTTATGATGTTACAAACATCAGTTTGAATCTTCACAGATTCTATACATGGTATCGAAGCATAAATCACAATGGAATAGAATAATTCAAAGTTGTTCTTGAAAGTGAATCGAATTTGCAATATCATTCTTACAAGCTAGCAGGATGTCTTTACATGGATTGCAAGTTAAATATGGCCTTGAGGGTAGTTCGAATTATCTTTATTTGAAGGAAACAATGGAGGTAGTGTTGTAAGATAATCAACAGAATGAATTCATAGATCATGATATCCTAAAGCCTCCAATAGTTGATGCTAAATATCTAGAAAGGTGGAAGAAGTGTGTAGAAAGAGTCAAGAGGATCATCTTGGAGGGTGTGAGATACCACATAGTCATGAAAATACATCGAAAAGAGACTCCCTTTGTTATGTGGAAGACTCTCAATAAGATATTCAGTAATATAAATGAAGCCAAGATACTTGTATCTACACATTATATGTTATGAAACCAGCTCCAAAAATGGAAGAACAGAGAGATCAATGCCTTATAAATAATCAACTTTGAGGGGGAAACCTCCAATACATTACATAAATGAAAAATTATTGGATTATATAAATGAAAAAACCTCCTTATATATATAGGGGTCCATGGGGTCACAATATAATCCTAGCCGACCTACCAATAATAATGTAAGGGAACAATAATAACAATATCGGGGTTACAGGGGTACAACAATAACAATAAGGGGGCTACACTAATAACAATAAGAGACTACACTAGTAATATGGGGACCTAACATGCCCCTCTCCTTAAAAAATGTGTTGTCGTCAACACTTGAGAAGATCTGGATGCTTGTGTATAAAATTCTCATCCTCCCATGTATAATCTTTAGTGGGTAAGTTCTTCCACTTCATGAGATACTCTAAAATTAATCGATTTCGTAGCTATCGAATTCTTGTTTCCGTGATTGTTTTAGGTCCCAATATTATTTTTCCCTCCTCATTAAGTTCACGTAATATTGTTTGAACACGAATTTTGTCACCCATAGCCTTATTTAAGCATGAAACATGGAAAATTGGATGCACTCGCGAAGAAGCAGGAAGCTCCAATTTGTATGCCATAGTACCTATCTTCTGCAGCACCTTGTAAGGACCATAGTATTATGGCGATAATTTATTATCCTACTTATCTTACTTGAGGTAAATTTTTTTGTATGTTTGTAGCCATTGCGATGTTGATATGCGTGTTGTTTCATTCGATTTTGTGCCAAATTGAGGTTATCCTTTAAGAGTTGGAGAACTTGTTGTTGATGCTTGATGTGATATTCCACTACTTGCACCTTAGAATTCTATCTTAAATATGATGTGATGGATGGTGGATGATATCCATAAGGTGCCATAAATGGGGTCATTTTTTCTGTAGTATGGAAGGAAGTGTTATACCACCATTCAGCTAGAGGTAACCACTTGACCCATTGTGTTTGTTTATTAGCTACAAAACAACGAATATATCCTTCCAAACATTTATTCACTATGTTAGTTTGACCATTAGATTGAGGAAGATAACATGAGCTATGAGATAGTTGCATACCCAAACAAGAAAATAATTCCATCCAAAAATTTTCAGTAAAAATGGGATCTCTGTCGCTTACCATAATATTTGGATTTCCATGTAGCTTTTGAATTGTTTCCATAAATGCAGTAGCAACTATACCTACTTTAAATGGATGAGATAATGCACAAAAGTGTGCATACTTGGTAAGTCTATCAACTACGACCATGATGACACTCTTTCCTTTGGACTTAGGTAAACCTATGATAAAATCCATTGAAATCTCCTCCCAAAATTGACTTGGAATGGATAAAGGTTGTAGAAGACCTAGGGTCTTAATTGTCTCAACTTTATTTTACTCCCAAACCAAAAATTCTGCTACAAACTTTTGAATATTAGATTTAAGGCCATCCCAAAAAAAATCTTTCTTCAGCCTGTGGTAAGTTTTTAAAAATCCTGAGTGTCCTCCTAAAGGAGAAGTGTTCAATTCCAAAACAATCTTTTGTTTTAGTTGGGAATTCTTAAAAAAATATAAGCGATCTTTGTACCATAAGGAATCATTTTTCCAACTAAATGTATCAGATGTATTAGGATCTTGCTTCAACTATTGAATGAGTTTCCACATTTGTTCATCCTTCTTCTATTCATCCCTTGCTTTGGTTATCAAATCTGGTTGGATAATAGAAATCGCACAAAGCAATGCTTGCACCTCTTCATCCTTTCCTGAGAGTGCATTTGCAACAACATTTAGCTTCCCTTTTTTGTAGATGATTTCAAAGTCATAAAATAACATCTTTGTGGCGCATTTTTTCTTCTCTTGTGAAGATAGTCTTTGTTCCAAAAAGTGTTTAAGACTATCATGATAATGTTTTACCTTGAAGTGCCTTCCCATTAGGTAAGGTTGCCATTTATTTAGTGCATGTAGTATTGCCAACATTTCCTGCTCATAAATAGCTTTCTGTAAATACTTTCGTTTGATTGGATGACTTTCAAAAGCAATGTACCTTCCTTCTTGCATTAAAATACAACCAATTCCATTTCTCGAGGCATCACATTCCACAATAAAGGTTTTTGTGAAGTCTGGCATAGCTAAGGCTCGTGCTAGGGAAATTGCTTCTTTAAGATGTTAAAAGGCCTTAGTTGCTTCAGGAATCCATGAAAATGAATCTTTCTTCAATAATGTTGTTAGAGGTGCTGCTATTCTCCCATAATTCTTAACAAACTTGCAATAATACCCTGTTAACCCGAGAAATCCTCGTAACTGCTTTATGATTGTGGGGACTTTCCATTCCTTAATGGCTTTAATTTTGTTAGGGTCTACTTTAACACCCTTGTGAGATACCATATGACACATATATTCCACCTTTTGTACTCCAAAGAAACATTTCGATGTTCTTACATATAATTGTTTCTCCTCTAATAGTTTGAGCACCTTATCAACATGTTGAACATGATCCTTACAAGACCTGTTGTAGATTAGTATGTCATAAAATAATACTAGCACAAATTTTCTAAGGAAGGGTTTGAAATTGGAATTCATCAACCCTTGAAATGTAGAAGGTGCATTGGTAAGTCCAAAAGGTATGACCAAAAATTCATAATGACCCTCATGAGTTCGGAATGTTGTTTTTGGAATATCTTCAGCATTCATTCTAATTTGATGATATCCAAAAAAGAGATCCAACTTGGTAAAATAAATTGTGCCATGTAATTCATAAAATAATTCATCAATCATAGGAATGGTAAATTTATCTTTAATAGTGAGCGTATTGAGCTCCCTATAATCCGGACACATGTGCCATGATCCATATTTCTTGGACACCAATATTACTAGAGCAGAGAAATAACTTTGAGTAGGTTGAATGATACTAGCCTCTAACATTTTTTCAATCATACATTCAATTTCACTCTTTTGGACATAAGGATATCTATAAGGCCTGATTTTTGGAGGAACACTTACGGGAATCAAATGAATAGCATGATCATGCTCACGAATAGGTGGGAGTCCCTTGGGAGTTTCAAACACCTTGGAATGATTTTCCAAGACTTTTTGGAGATCTGGAGAAATAGATGATTTTGATGTTGGAACTTCTAGTGAGAATAATTGTGAAATTACACCTCAATGTTCTTTCTTCAGAAGCTTTGTCATGACATTAGAGCTTATTATCTTTCCTGGCTTCCCTACAATACCCTGTAATTTGATTTCCTTTCATTCTAAAATAAATTTCAAGAAAAGTTCTTGAAAATTAAAAGCTACCATCCCTAAAGATTGTAACCATTGTACTCCTAGTACAAAATCAACACCTCCCATTGGAATGGAAAGCATTGGAATATTCAATACATATTCACCCATGGTTACCTTGATATTATGGCATTTTCTAGAGCAATTTATAGTTCCTCCATTTGCAACCATCACTTGACATTCTGGTTCTAGGTATAGGAAGCAACTCAATTCCTTGGATACCTTATAATCAATAAAATTATGGGTAATACGTGAATCAATCAACACTATTACCTTTTTCTTATTGATATGTCCTTATATATTGATATTTTAAGGAGTGGTAATTCCTGCCAATGAATTTCAGACATGGTTAGGGTCATTTAATCTTCTTCTAGGGTTTGTTCGTGGTGTCTATCCTCTTATTTTGAAGTTTCTTGTTCACTTTCTTCCTCCTCTTCACAATATATGTAAAATAATTTCTTCTCAGCACACTTATGACCTTTAGTGTATTTGCTATCACAACTCTAGAAAAGCCCTTTTTCTCTTTTTTCTTCCAATTGTTGTGGTGTCAACCTTGTAGGTTATGGAATTCTAGGTGTAGCAACACTTCCATCTTTATAGATGTGAGTGGTAGGCTTCCTTGTCGCCATAATTTTACATTCATTTTTTGTTGCCAACTTGAATGCCTTCTCTAATGAATCAAGTTCCCAAGCACGAACTTCATATTGGATGTTATCCTTTAAAGTCCCTATGAAGATAGCAATCTTGTGTTCCTTTGGAATATGTTTTACCATTATATTCAATTTTTGGAAGTCCTCAATGTGCTCCACCACTGAACCATTTTGTTTGTGATATATCAATTGGATAAAGAAGGATTTTCTGTTTGTATCCTCATAATGTGCTATCATTTCCTCCGTAAAAATTGACCAAGTGACAATTTTTTTATGGGAGCAAAGCCATGAATACCATAAAAATGTATTTTGTTCTAAATTTAAAGTTAAAATGCATACCTTTTGTGTCTTTTGCACATTATTGATATCAAAATATTGCTCCATCATTAGTATCCATGTTACGGGATACTTTCCATCAGACTTCCTCATATCCATATTTGGAATACGGTGGTTCTTCCATCCAACATTAGAGTTTATGAAATCACAATTAGCATTTATTTTGTTCTCATCATGAGTTTCCTCTACTATATTTTCACCATTGGGAAAATTTTCTTTTTTCAAATTTGTGAAACCTTCCATGTCTTCTTTTAGACCATTCTTCATGTTTTCCATGTTGTCTTTCATATCCCCCATCTTAGCTTCCATGCCAGCTTCCATGCCATCCATCTTAGATTCCACGCCTTTATTCAAACCATCCATATTATTATTCAAGCCATCCATATTATTCTTCAAACCATCCATCTTCGCTTCCATGCCTTTATTCAAAACTTCCATTTCATTTTTGGTTTCTCTTTGGGAGAGCGAAATTTTCTGCAGTTGCTCCTGTAATTTTGATAGATCACGTTCAAGGAAAATTTTAAGGATGCAAATTTATCTTAAGGTTTAGAAACCTTGGCGAATCTTACTAGTCTCTAACATGAAAACTATAATCTTTTTAGTGACATGTTTGTAGAAATATTCAAATTTATAATGATTTTATATAGTATCTATAAAAAAATGGCGATTTTGAAGGTAAAATAGTTTTATCATATAAAATTTGGGCTAATAATTTTTAGGAAAAGTGGAAATTGGCGAATATTTATTTTTGAAAAAACATAGCAAATTAGCTGACGTACAAATATTAGCCCCTAAAATTTTCCGTGATCACGTTGCAATTCTTCATCTTCATGAGTCACAGTAGAGTATTTTGAGGGCTTAATGGGTGTTGAATTATTTTTAGGGGGAATTTCAGAACCAAATACTGATATCTATGCTCAATAGGCCCTCAGAATCACTTCAAACTGATTTTTCAAACAAGACTTATGCAATTTGAAAAAAATACACACCTTTTTCTTGATTTTGAGGAGCTCGATATTGAAACTAAATTATCTCTGTGATCTCGAATATTCAATGTCTAAAATTTGGCCATTTAATATCACTCTGAATCTTCTTTCCAATTCCATAGGTCTGACTTGATTTAGATTCTTTAAGTGAAAGTTATGCCCAATCTCCCACAATGACCTAATTTTGGACTAATTCAGTAGAATGAACTAGTACGATGTTCTGCATGTCACTATTTCCTCCTTCGGATCTTAAATTGATATAAAGGAGACTACAATTAGATTAATCATGGCCACATTTTACAAAATTCCAATCGGATGCTCAGAGAGAGAGAGTTATGACAATTTTCCCAAGATCACCTCTTAGAGATGAAATTTGAGAGCCCGAACAAACCCTAACTTCAATAGGTCATATCCCCAAAAATGTTACGAACCAAGATCTTAATTTTTCACATGAAGTGCTTCAATATTTCAGCTTCACTCTGTGAAAATTTCAGCTTCTGAAACTTCATATAAAAAATGTTATAGCGAAAATTCCACGATGACCTGTTTAGTTGAAATTCAGGAACCTGAAAAACCTTAACTTCCACACATAATCTCTCCTAAAATATTGCGAACCAAGATATGAAATATTTACAAGAAATTCCTCAAGATTTCGGCTTCGCTCTGTACAAATTTCAACTTCTAAACCTTCTTAAAAAAAAGGTATAGCGAAAATTCCATGATGACCTATTTGGAGCAGCGAAACCTTAGAATCTGAAGCTCTGATACCAAATGTTATGAAGCCAAATACAAAAATAGAAGAAAAGAGAGATCAACATCTTATAAATAAGACACTTCGAGAGGGAAACCTATAATACATTACATAAATGAACAATTATTGGATTATAAAAATGACAAAACCTCCTTCTATATATAGGGTTGCATGGGGTAGCAGTATAATCCTAAATGACCTAACAATAATAATGTAAGGGAAAAATAACAAAAATATGGGGGTTACAAGGGTACAAAAATAACAATAATGGGGCTACAATAATAACAATAAGGGACTACACTAGTAATATGGGGACCTAACATTATAGGGATATACATGCACAACATTGAGGAGAAAGGCATGCATTACATATTTTGTGGTTGAGAGGAAGCATGATTTAGCTCTCAACAGGAAGCCTCAGCTAGTTAAGAGTTAGGCTTACGACAAGGATGATGATCAATTATATATCTTGAGTTTGAGGATAGTTCGAGCCAAGTGGGCAAAATGAGTACATGAAATAATATCTCTAGGAGAGAGGTGGGGTGATGTGAAGTAATAGTCCCAAGAGTGAAAAAATTTGGGTAGGGTCCATTGAGATGTTTTGTCTAATGGATCATTACCTTGCCACGGGAGAGAAAAGTACACAGTAGAAAGATGAATCAGTTGTGATTGATGCAGTTGGATGACAAAGTGAGATGAAGAGAGTCGCAGCAGTCATGTATTTGGGAGCACAGAGCGGAGTTGGAAGAAATTCAAATGGCATAGTGTAGAGTCAACAACAACACGAAGTTTTCAGTTGATAGTGCAGTAGCTAGTAGTAGTAAGAGACTCTGGTGATAGATGCATCATACTGTTTAAGTTTGGACGCTTTTTTAGTTTCATAATTTGCAGTAGCAACAACACTAGAGAGAAGTGTTGCATGAAAAACATTCCAAAGGTACCATATTAGGATAGAGTTGATTTCCATTTTTGTTGAGAGGGAGTGTTGAAATTTGCAACAAGAAATATTGAAAATCACAATAAGAAGAGGCTTCTAATTTAATTTTCCCTTAATTAAGTTATTAGTAAATTGTAATTCCACACCACATGACAACATTTATGAGTTAAATAAGTCAAGAAGACTTAGTTAGTTCAGTTAATTCAAGTTTAGGGTCAAACTATAGGCATGTAGAGTGTCTCCTACTTTTTAGGATCCATGGTTGAGTTTATTTTGAGTTGTAATTAATTAAATTAATATATTTGAGTTAAAATAATTTTAAATAGTTCTAATTGATGGAGGAACTGTAGAGAGGTAAACACGTGAAATTCGATTTAATTCACATGCAGTGATCAATCAGATAACTGATAATTCACTAAAAATATCTCGTGCATGTAAGTTCTCAGGAAGACCTAGTTGAGATTGGAGTTAAAGGGAAGCATATTATCAATTGTATAATTATTCAGGTTGTACAGTTAGTGCATGCAATCATAGTAATATCCTAATGGAACTATGCAAACCAATGGAGGAAAAATCCTATTAAATATGGGCCTAATTAGTCATTTAACTGCGGAAGGAAGCAAGATCTCGGAAGGCTAGGAACTTGGCTAATTATTGGCTAGAGTCAACCTAGGAATCAATGTGAGACACACAGATACAATGCAGAGAGCTCCCAAGCCTGAGAGAAGAATTATATTGTTTCATATTCTTTGACTTATGAAATATAAAAATAGTGGGGATTTTTAGCTAAGATTTTCCCTAGATAAATATTTTTTTCGTGTGATTAAAATTCTCTCTTTATTGTTCATGTGATTATACGTTTGTAACTGGTTTCTACAATTTTTAGAGTAGATTCAAGTAATTTTTTTAGCATATTACCAATATGAGTTTGAATCTACGTGGGTTTTCTATAGAGGTGGCAATGCCAAGCTCTCTTCCATGATTCTTCATCTTGCATTCTCGACTATAGAATTTATTTATGTTTCATATTCATGAAAGGTGAACTTTGTTGCTTATATTCACCCTCCAAAGGGTCTTTGATAAATACCACAATCCTCTGATTCATCATGAAATTGATTTTTTCTATCTCAATCAATAGTATACCCCATGTATACATAATAGTTATTTTGTATTATTCTTCTCCATAGGTGTTTCTTTATGCATTCTCCTTGTTATCTACTTGAGCATCTCCTTTTTATTATGGGATAGTAATTCTACAAGTGAAGATAATTCATGGCAAGGAAAAATCAATCTTAAAACATATATTCTATCATTAATTATCTCATGGAATTATAATCTCATGATAGGCCAGTAAGAGGATTACAAAAACTAGTCTTGATTAGGAGGGTGCAATCAAAATCATAAAGGATCATAAGAGAGATTCCAATTGAAATTGTGTGCTAAAAAAAGAGAGATACAACTCAAGGGTTCAAGGTCACACTTCGAAGAGATGAAGGATGTAGGCTTCAGGCCTTGAGGCCTTCAAGGTGGGCTCATTCATTCAAAGAGAATAATATGGCAAAAGGAAGCACTCTGAAGAGAAAAAGGAGTGAGGCTTTGGGAGTTCAACCCTTGAAGGTTCGATCATGAAATCATGAGAACAAGGATGGTGCTAGTGCACATACCAAAAATATGACAAAGAAACACTTCAGCCTTTAAGATGACCTCATGTGTTCAAAGAGGGCACAATTATTCGTGCCAAAGGAGTGTGCTCAAGGTTTAGGCTGCGTGGCTACACTATGTGCTGAAAGGGAAGGATCAAGCTTCGTACTTCATGATTGTACGATGCACTCTAAGGATTCATGTTTCATGAGTGTGCCATGTGCTCTAAGAGAAGAATGAAGCTTCATGTTTTGTGAGTATGCCATGTGCTCTAAGAGAAGAATGAAGCTTCATGTTTTGTGAGTGTGTCATGCGCTCAAGGAGCATGCATTTCTTCAAGTTGAATGAGTGCACTCATAATCCAAAAACATGCTCGTTGTTCTGAAGTGTGCTTAGCCTCTCAGGGTGCATTTTTAAAGGAAAGAATATCCTTGTTTGTCCAAAGTGCGCTTTTTAGAGGAGAGAAGGTCCTTGTTCGTATGAAGTATGAATTTTCGCTAAGCATTTGAAGTGTTTTTTATTGTTTTCAAGTGAACTTAGGCTTGGAAGGGTGTAGTTATCTACAACATTGGCTACTTTTTCATCTGGAATGTGCTTCTCAGTGAGGGAGGAAGCACAAGGTTAGGTGATTTATCCTTAGGAAGTACTAATGCATTATGAGAGGCAGTAGAGCTTAGAAAATACTTAGCATACAAGTATGGGAGGAAATATATGTAGATGAGGCTCATCTATAAGCTACACTCATGACCTAATAAGAGGCTTCATTCCTTTCGAAGTTGTTTTGGGTTGAAGGACCAAGAAGAGCTATCACAAAGGCTAAGTGCGGGACTAGCTCAGTGGGAGAATTAAATGCATCCTAACATGACTCAAACATAGGTCACACACATAAATTACATCAATATAAGCCATTGGAACACACAAGAATCATGAACAATGGTCACACCTTAAATCAATAGCAAAGAGACACCTATTTCTAAGTGCGAAAGTTGAAATGACACATTACAACACTCAGAGACCAAGTTACAATAACAGCAATGAATATGACCAAATACTATGATAAACTATATGATTTTGTTAGGATAATTTTCTAATAATACCTAAGACTATTTTATGCATAAAAATGCAACAGAGCTTAATTTTGGTGATTTTCAAAGGTGTGACACATGTTGGAGTGAAAACACAAAAGGGGCATCTTTGACATGATGAAAACATAAGAGGACACCTCAAAAATGTGAACAATTGTGAAAATGACACATTTTAAAGCGAATATAACATGAAAATGACACTTGAGAGAGTAAAATAATGTGACAAAAACAACCGTGAATGTAAAAGAGACACTTCTGAAAGAAAAATGTGTAAAAGATGACAGTTGAGAAAACTCACCAAAATAGAAGTACAAACAAGACAAAGTGAGAGGAACTTGTCAATAAAAGTGTTCATTGATTGTCGACATGAGTTTAACATCACAAAGGAATTATCTTGATGGATGGTGTTATGATTTTCCAAGATTTAATAAAGGAAGTGTGTTCATGGACCCATTAGAGACTGAGCATGTGTTTGCAAGTGACTTGAAAATTCAAAACTAGGAAGAAGGCTTAAATTCTTTACAAAACAATGTTTGACCATGACAGGACCATACAACGAAAAATTGTAAGAGCCTTAGTAGGATCCAAAATTCACGTGTGACAAAAATTTTGGAGGGTGTGATCACAATGACAAAAAATGCCTAAGGTTCCTATGGAAGAGTGGGTTGGGAATACTCCAAGGAGTAGGTGGCCCTCTTAATGGATACTACAAGAAAAAAGGACATTTCTGAGGGGAGAAAATGGTCACCATAAGCTCATTGGTGAAGGTCAAAAGAGCATTCGTCACCAAAATTTGAACATCACCAAAGGTGGCATTGTTGAAGGTATAGGTGTTGTGGTCACATTCAAGGTCCATCAACAATAATGATTTATAGTGATGAATAGTGACCATCACCATTTCATATGAGCAATGGTGACAGAAAATAGCCTCCGTCACCAAAAAACTTAACATCACCAAAGGTGGCGTCGTCAAAAGTATGTGTTGTGGTGACATTCAAGGTCCGTCACGAATATTGATTATAATGAGAGATAGTGAGCATCACAATTTCATATAAAAAACAATGATTTTTTGTGATGGACCTTTGATGGCCGTTACTATTGGTGCATATATATGGCGACGTTCATTGAACGTCACCACAAACTCATTGGTGACATCAAGGTTGGTGACGAATAATGACTATAATGACAAATAATGACCCTCACCATTTCATATCAACAAAAAATATTTATGGTAATTAATCTTTAATGGTCATTAGTTTTGATGCATATATATGCTGGCATTCGTTGACCGTCACCATTTCATATTTTGGTGAGGGTCAAAAAATGTCACCATAAGCTTATTGGTGGTGGTCAAAAGAGCATCCGTCACGAAAAAATGATCGTCCTCATTCCCTATGAATATCAAGGCATGATGGAATAAAACGACCAACCTCATTCTTGTAAATCAGGTGTTCTTCCATTGAGCTAGCACCCTTTAAAGAATCATACTTTAAACTAGAAATTTCCCCTAAAGGTGAAAAGATACACCAAAGGAATAGAAAATCTAGGAAGATCAAAAGTTGGTGGAAATAATATGTTCAATATATGTAATAAAAGGACAATAAGAATATTTTTTTATATAATCTAACAAAGAAAGTACTATGTTGGAGAATAACTGGAAAGAACAACTAGAAATTTGAATCACAACATAAAAATATAAAATAACCTGCGACAGGAAAGGAACAACTCGACAGTTTGAGAAATATGAACAATCCATGAGCATGTTCTTATATAGTGATATAGATAACGAAATAGAAATATAGATTTATGAAATTCAAGTATCACAGAAGAATTTCTTGAAAAAATATCAATATGTAAAATAATATTTTTTGCATTTGGATTTACCTTGCAAAACCTCGAGAAAACATTTCCACAGAAACATCCAATAAACATAAAAACATGCACCTCAGGAATTGTGTAGGGGATAAAATATGAAGCTAAAGAAATAGAGAAGTATTCAAAGAAAATGATGAAAAGTATATCTAGAAATAACTAAGAACCCTTTGAAGTAAACCACACATTTATCATCGTGACTAGTACAATTGCAAAAAGATATTAGAATAAATTATGAAATATTCCACCAAAAAACAATGAATTTTTCCACCAAAATACAATTTCAAATTAGTCACTAGGATGATGCTAACTTCTCTACAAAAATAGGGAAGTTTCAAGACAATGTATTGTTGGAAATGTTGTCATTGATGGCAAAGGAATTTGGCAAAGATAGGAGCAGCACCTAAACTATCCATAAGGAAGCAGATGAAATAGAGGAATTAGAGACAAAGCAGTATATTTGAATTAGGGTTTTAATACAGTTTGCAAAGGAGATGGAAAAAAAGAGAGCTGCTAGGAAAAGACAAGGTAATAGATTGAAGGAAAAATTGAATATCTGGCCAAGATTTGTATATGTTGATGAAGAACTGTGGAATTGTGTTAAGTATGGTTGAGTAAATCTGGAATATATATGACCTGTGTGATCAATTTCATAATGGGTAGAGGATACCTATGGTGCCCGAAGAGGAATGAAATCATTGTTGCAGAGTTAGGGATATGTGTATTATATGTGTATTTACTGATGTAATTCTTGTGTGGAATACCCTAAACCTTTGTGTGAATAATCTCTGTAATGGAGTCGAATGATGTCCTGTGTAATTGGAAGGCTTGAATGATACTCTGTATCTGATAAGGGAGTTGATGAGAGATGGCGCAGATTAATGGTGTAGCGGAACACTTGGTGATGACGAAACGCGAAGTTGGACGGAAATAGGAGTAGAAAGGCAAAACCTTAGAGTGCAACTTAATTATAATAATATATTGAAAAGGTGATGGAACCATGTGTGGAAGAGTGGAACCATGACCAAGTGAACAGTGAAGGTGGCTTATGGTTTCCATCGCACCGCCTATGCGGGACAAGCGGTATTTCCTGGTTGAGGAGTGATTCCATAGAGTGCTCGACACGCGTCCCTGTACGACTTCACAAAACCACTTTTCACTGTGTTCCATCGCGTGTTATAGTTTGACCCAGGACGCCCATCGATATCATTGAGCGTCGTTGATCTGGGAAGGGGTCATCAGACGGTCATCATTTGTTGAATGTGCGCGAAGATTAGCACAGGTATGGCGGACCATCGCACGTTAACGTTTGGCATCGGAGGTCGAGCGATATGCATATATTTCGTTGATCTGGGAAGGGGTCATCGGACGATCATCATTTGTTTAAGGTGCACGAAGATTAACACAGGTACGGCGGACCATCACACGCTAACGTTCGGCATCGGAGGTCGAGCGGTATGCATATACCACATTGATCTGGAAGCTTGCTAATCTAACGGTCATCGGATGCTGGACTTGCGCGAAGTTTACTGTGGTACGATGGGTGTATTGGATTGGCTATTGACTATATATGTGGGCCTGGGGTCAAAGGCTTATCGTAATATTTATTTATTTGGAAGCATTGGATATTTCTATAAATTCTGAAGGGTTAAACTTTAGATATAAGGCTTGGGAATTCAAAATTTGTAAATATATTTGTTTGTCAATTTATTTAAAATTGATAAATAAATCAAAAATAGATAAAAAATCCCCGTGGGATAAACTAAAAGGAATAATGACAGAGGAATACCATTAGCGGTTCGTGGTTTTGACTCATGGTTTTTAATAAAGGCAAAACTATATAAGGAGAAGAAAAATAGAGAACGAGGTGCACATCGTAAGGGTCGTGGATGAAAAATTTCTCCAAGGAATATCTATACGGGCAAGCTCTATTCTTAACTGATAAATCTGAAACTATGATGCACCCATGGATATAATGATCTGACAATGATGAATCTCTAGTTTTAATGACGGACGAAATCATGAAGAATTGGTGTGAGTATACTGAATGAATAAATCTGGTGGCCTGCAAGGTATGTCGTGTGGAAGCTGATGGATCTAGTATGAAAATTGATGAAACATGGTCCACAGTGGTGTTGAACGTCGAAGCCTTCAGTGAGGGGGTTGTAGCTCCCTTCCAGTGGTAGCTGGTAAATGAGAACAGGGGGTTGTAGCTCCCTTCCAGGAAAGGCTGGTAAACGAGAGAAGGTTGTAGCCTTCTGCAAGTGGGTGCCTGCGTGTTGGTATGAGTCTGCACCAGCATAAAATTGTAAGAAGTTTTCTTTATAATAAATATTGAAGACTGAGATTACAGCAGCGGTGGTTTTCTCCTGAATTGGGTTTCCACCTTAAATCCTGGTGTTCATATGTGTTGCTTATGTTTGATGGTTTGTTCTGTTATTTATGTTCATGCTTACTGCTTATCTGATGAATGAACGATGCGATGATCTAAGTAAAGACATAATAAGATCTCTGGACATACAAGTTGGATGCAGTAATGTAACATATGGTTTTAAAGGAAAGGAAAACTAAAAATTGTTAGTTAGCCCTAAATACTGATTCACCCCCCCTCTCAGTATTTTTCCCAAAAATTGGTATCAGAGCAGGTCCTTCTAAAAAAGCTTAGCCGCTAGAAGGAAGATCAAGCAAGATGAGAAATCAAGATGGAACAACATCTATCAGGCCTCCGCTCTTTAACGGAAATAATTTAATCTTCTGGAAAACAAGGATGAGATCCTATCTTCAGTCTCTGGGAGCAGAGGTATGGGAAATTGTTGAAGGAGGATATCAATATCCAGCTGCAGTACCAACAGATCAGATGGAAAGAAAGAATTATGAAACAAATGAAAAGGCAGTCAATGCTCTATTGGGAAGTCTAACTGAATCGGAATTTGTCAAAGTCATGCAGCTGAATACAGCAAAGGTAATATGGGACAAAATCATTCTAAGTTATGAAGGTGATGCAAAGGTAAAAAGTTCTAAACTCCAAACTCTCAAAATTCAATATGAGAATCTAAAAAGGGATAATGAGGAGAGCATTGCCAATTTATTTTTACGTCTTGATGATGTTGTAAATCGTATGAGAAATCTGGGAGAAACAATAACCGAATCTACTTTGGTTGATAAAGTCTTAAGATCACTAACGACAAAATTTGAGTCAAAAGTTTCTGCTCTTGAAGAAAAGCAGGATCTTCAAAATCTTACTGTGGTGCAACTTCATGGCATATTAACTGCATATGAAATGAGAAGAAGAGGACCATCTAAAGTCAAAGAATCATTCTTTAGAACTTCTACAAAAGGGAAGGAAGTACAAAAAATAGAACGATCAGGATATATCTCAGAAGAAGATGAGATAAACTTTGTAAAGAAACTTCAACTTGGCACAGGATGGTTCAGAGGTAAGCTTCCTTTCAAATGTTTTGATTGTGGAATATTTGGTCATTATGCTGCTAAGTGTCCTTATAAAGAAACACATAAAAAGGGGAAGGAAGTAGCAAGAAGGAATAAGAATCGTTTTAGAACTAGAAAGAGTTACTATACTCATGAAGACAGTGATGGGTTATCTGATAGTGAGGAAGAATGTGAACAAGATCTTAGACTTCTCGTAGCATGTGAAAAAGAATCTAGAGAATAAAAGGATACTTTTGTGGATGCTCTAGAAGACAGTGATTTTCTTGATGAAAACAATAAACTCAAAATTTGCTTAGAAGAGAGTAAAATAATCATAGAAACTCAGAAAAATCAGCTTGAAGGAAAGGAGAAACACAATGAGAAATTAGAGTGTGAAGTAGTAAGTCTAAGAAAAGAACTTGAGAAAGAAAAGACTCTGAATCTTAGATTTGCTAAAGGATCTGAAACCTTAGATGAGATTATCAAGGTACAACGTTCTCCCCTTATAAAGATAGGTCTTGGATATATTGGAGAATCTTCTCAGGCTTCAGCACCAAATTATCTAAAAGCAGCTACTGCTGGTATACAACATGTTGCCACTCAGCAAGGGAATAAAGAATCTTTGCAGGTAAAGCATGATCATCTCAATTCAAAGAACACTAACAGGAATATCTTTCAAAGAAACACCAATCAACAGGTAAATTCAAGAAGGAGATTTTATGATCGTAGAAACTTCTTCTTCAATGGACAATGTTTCTCATGTCACAATTTTGGTCATAAATTTGTTCAATGTGTAGCATATAAAACTATCATGACAAGAGAAGCAAGAAAGAAAAGGATTGATATTGTAACAAAGAAGAATACCTATAACAACTTTTCTCCTCTTCAAAATGAAGTTGAATGTGCTTATTGCAATAATTTTTGTCATGAAGAACCTGAATGCTTGAGCAAAGTTTAGCCAAAAGAACATGTTCCTTCAAGCTCCAAAGTATGGAAAAAGAAGGAATTACAGGTTGAAAATTGTGGCATAGCGTTATTTGCAGAAGATGAATAAAACTAATGGTACATTGATAGTGGATGTTCAAGACACATGACAGGTGACAAAACCAAACTTCTTGCATATAGTGCCCTAGAAAAAGAAAAGAATGTTACATTTGGAAATGAGACTTCTGTGGTCATTAAAGGAAAAGGGTATGTTTTTCTAAAAGAAAAGGTGAAAGCTAATTAAGTTATGTATGTGGATGGATTAAAGCATAACTTGTTAAGTCTAAGTCAAATGTGTGATCAAGGAACTGAAGTTGTCTTTAGTTCAAAAGAATGTGTGGTACGTGATCTTGATACAGGTAAAGCAATTATAAAAGGAAAAAGAACTCCTAGCAACTTGTATGTATTGAATAACTATAAAGAACAATGTTACTTGAGTAAATATTTAGAAAATTGGCTATGGAATAGAAGGTTGGCGCATCTGAGCTTCTCCCAAATCAACAAATCAAGCAAACTTAAAGTTGTTTGTGATCTTCCCAATATTACTCTACCTGAAAATATCATATGAAAATCTTGTCAATTTTGTAAGCAAACCAGAGTACAATTTAATGCCAAGGAAGGATAATCAAGTAAGCCTCTTGAACTCATTCATACTGACATATGTGGACCTATGAGGAAAAAGTCACTACGTGATGAAGAATACTATATCTTATTCATTGATGATTTCTCTAGAATGTGTTGGATTGGGCTGCTTAAACACAAAGATGAAGCATTTGAGAAATTTCAGATCTTCAAAGCACTAGTTGAGAATGAATTAGATCTAAAAATCAAGTGTCTCAAATCTGATCGAGGAGGAGAATATACACCAAATGAATTCCTTGAATTTTGTGAACAACATGGCATAAAATGACAGTTTTCTATAGTTGGCACTCCACAACAAAATGGTGTTGCAGAAAGAATGAATAGAACAGTTCAACAAATGGCTAGAGCTATGCTTGATGATTCCGGAACACCTGACACATTTTGGGGAGAATCAGCACATACAGTAGTAAAGATTCTCAACAAGGCACATGTTCGTGTAAATAGTGATAAAACTCCATATGAACTCTGGTATGGTAATCCTCCCACTATAAAGCATTTTAGAATTTTTGGAAGCAAATGCTTTATCAAGAATAATGATGAAAAACTTGGAAAGTTTGAACCTAGAGCAGATGAAGGAATATTTCTTGGTTACTCCTCTAGGAGTAGGGCATATAAATGTTACAATAAAAGACTTGAGAAAATTTTTGAATGTATTGATGTTGTTATTGATGAGTCTCCTGCAGCTCCAAAAGAATAAAAGCAAACAACAGATGAAGATGATGATGACACATATCCTTCTACATCAAATAAGGATGATATAGACAGTGAACTCAATGAAGAACCCGAAGATAATTTATCTAAAAAAGAACCATCTAGATATGTTCAAAAGAATCTTCTAGAATCTCAAATTTTGGGAGAAAAGGGATCAGATGTACAAACAAGAAGGACTCTAGTGGGATCTTCTAGCAATATGGCATTTCTGTCCACTATTGAACTTCACAATGTCAGTCAAGCTAGAAAAGATGAATGTTGGATTCAAGCCATGAATGAAGAGCTTGATCAAATTGAAAAGAATCACACTTGGGAATTAGTACCAAGACCTCATGAAAAAAATGTCATTGGAACTAAATGGATATTCAAAAACAAGTTAAATGAGAATGGGGATGTTATAAGAAATAAAACTAGAATTGTTTGCAAGGGGTATGCTCAACAAGAAGGTATAGACTTTGAAGAAAATTTTGCTCCTATAGCTAGACTTGAAGCCATAAGAATGTTTCTTGCTTTTTCAAGCTTCCAACAAATCAAAGTTTATCAAATGGATGTTAAATCTGCTTTTCTCAATGGTGATCTAGAAGAAGAAGTTTATATAGAACAACCGGAAGGATTCATTTTGGGAAATGATGAAAATCTTGTTTGTAGACTTAAAAAGGCTCTATATGGTCTCAAACAAGCTCCAAGGGCATGGTATTATCGTCTTGACAAATATCTTCATCAACAAGGATTTTCAAATGGGTCTGCTGATAGCAACTTATACACAAAAATTGAAAATGATAAACTATTGATTGTGGTTGTATATGTTGATGATATCATTTTTGGGAGTAACGAAGAATCTATGAGTCAAAAATTTGCTTCTGTCATGCAGCAAGAATTTGAAATGTCCTTACTTGGGGAACTAACATTCTTTATTGGCTTGCAAGTGCATCAAACTGCAGATGGTATATTCCTATCACAAGCAAAATATCTTAAGCAAATTCTGAAGAAGTATGGCATGGAAGAATGCAAACCGGTAAGTACACCAATGATAACCGGATGCAATCTCAGTTCTCATGATGATTCTCCCACGGTGAATCAACCAGAATACAGATCAATGATAGGAAGTCTACTTTATCTCACTGGGACTAGACCAGACATTATGCATGCATTTGGGATTGTTGGACGATTCCAAGCTAATCCAAAAGAGTCTCACCTTCAGGCTGTTAAAATAATTTTCAAATATCTACAAGGAACTCAAGACTTTGGACTATGGTATCCAAAGAATTCTGATCTTACTCTTCATGCATACACTGATGCAGATTGGGTTGGAAGTGTTGATGATCGAAAAAGCACTAGTGGTGGTGCATTCTTGATGGGGCCCCGGTTAGTATCCTGCGTTATACCATTTTTTTGGTCATCTAACCTATTATTATTAGATGCACCCAAGTAAACCATGTAAGACCAATTTTACCCCAAGTAAAATTACTTTCACCACATAAAATAACTTATTTGGTCATATTTAACCCAAAACAAAGAAATTAATTAAATAAATCTTTATTTATTTAATTACTTCCTAAGAACAAGTTATTTAAATCATTATTTAAATAATATTCTTAGTTAAATTTGACTAAATGATCCATAAATAATCAAATAAACCATTATTTATTCCCATCATTCCCATAAAATGATAAATAAATCATTTATTTATTTATTATTTATAAATAAAGGAATTGACCCAAGTCAAGAATCCTTTTCCCTCCAACAAATATAATAAAATATTCCTAAAAGGTGTTTCTAGAATTCGATTAATAATATTTTATTCATGCAGCGAGTTCTAGACCGCCCCAATATTTTGTTATAAATAGAGGGGTTTTCCCCATTCATTAGTCACCTTCATTGCATTAGATCACTCTGGATCTTCTCTTGGTCACCATTTTCCATTTTTCTTTGTGAACTCCCATTGAGTTCTATGTTTGCCTTTCCACATCCATAAGAGAGAGAAATGCTAGATCTGAAACACTAAGGACTTCCAAGAACCCATCCCACTGAGGAGAACCGGAAAACACCTTTCTTGTTTTCCTCGCAGGTTCCCCATTCTTTAATATAATACAAAATTCTTTTATATACATTCTTCTTGTCTTGTTCATTGGATCTATGGAGCTATGTTATTTTTTATCTGCTTAATATCTTTTGTGCTTAGATCTGAATTTGTACAGCAATCTTAAAGGTATTTTTCAACCATAATCGATGTTAGTGATATTTGTTATGCGTAGCTAAAGTGATCTTTTACGATGAAATAATCATACTAACAATTGGATTAGGCCTCTTACTCGCAACTGAAGGATCACAATTCCAACGGTCGGTTTGTCCGCTACGATCGCTGCAAGATTTAGGGCCTTCTCTCCTCTCCACATTCACCACAGCTACACAAGAAAATGAATGATTTTGGAGGGAAAATGCCTCATTAGAAGAAAAACCCCTGTTTTTTCTTTCGCTAGCTGCGACCAAACCGTAGCCCCGTTTGACAAACCGTTTGCATTGTTAGAAAGCTCTCAGCAAGCACTCAAATGGGTGTTTGTTAGTTTTTCATGTTTTGATACTTCACCACGACACATTGTGTCCATGAAGGATCTTTTCATCTCTTCTCAAAATCGCATTTCTTCACTTACAACACTTGTATCCAGGGCACCACTTTGCTTCCTTACTCGTCTTTGTTCATGTTGATTTTTGTCATGAGCTACCCTATTGTACTCATGTTTTTATGGTTCCCCATTAGACCTTTTACTGTGTGGCAGCACCATCGAGTCGCCCTTGTTTAGAGCATCCGAGTTGAGTCCTCACATTCATAGAGTCTACCCCGAGTCCCTTTGTACCCCGCTATAGTCCTCCATCCCTTCTTGCTTGGTCCCTCTCTCATGTCACACATTATGGCCTTCAGTACCCTTGTCTCTTATCCCTCATGGTATTGTGTTAGTCGCTGCCAAGCCATTCATGCCCTTCATGCTCTAACAAGGGAAGTCATTCAACCACTCCTCTATATCCCCCATTCCATCATCACCATTAGTATTTATCTGTTCATCACTCTCCTACTTCCCCTCATGCCTTAGTTTGGTTTCCCTTCTTGCCTCACCTATGGCAGACCTACTTGTATCGACATCAGCTCATTTATTCTAGAAGCCAGCTCTAGGGGGCAGTGTACCTTGGTTCGAGCTCCTATCAGCATGATCGTGATCTATACACTTGATGGTCCAGTGATGCCACAGCAGCTATTGATGATTCCTGGGCATGTGTGAGATATCTCAACCCTCATGAGGGGTGGCCCTGTAGGTAGCCCCCCACATGTCCAAATGACTTCATTTCTACCCCTGATGCAGCTCCTTCCATTTGATGATATCAGCCTCCACCGCTTGCAGTGCTTCTTCTATTTGAACATATCATTCAGATGTTGCGAGCCCTTCCCCGCATGTAGGGGGAATTTGGGTGTATTTGTATCTCATGTACTACCATATTGTTGCATAAGTCCTGACGACTATTCCAGGCATCGCATGTATGTGAGATTTATCATGTTATTTATCTGGCTCATGTTTAGGCCAGCACATGCTTCATTATTGCGTTCCGTGGTTTTCCGGAGGCCTTATTCTTTGTACTTTGTCTCGGCGGGCATAGGTATGCCTCCCCTGCTGCCTTTAGCATAGGTACCACTTCATAGAGACTTGTTGCACCAGTAAGTCTCATCTCCTCAGGGTCTAGTCCTTTACAACATCAAACACATTACACTTCTCTCTCTCGCTTCCCTTTTGCTACCTAAGTGATTGAGTTCTTACAACGTACTTCGTTCATACGATTTTCTCCTAACACTCGTACGTTGGGGGGCAATCTGTTATACCATTTCTTTGGTCATCTAACATATTATTATTAGATGCACCCAAGTACACCATGTAACACCAATTTTACCCCAAGTAAAATTGCTTTCACCACATGAAATAACTTATTTGGTCATATTTAACCCAAAACAAAGAAATTAATTAAATAAATCTTTATTTATTTAATTACTTCCTAAGAAAAAGTTATTTAAATCATTATTTAAATAATATTCTTAGTTAAATTTGACTAAATCATCCATAAATAATCAAATAAACCATTATTTATTCCCATCATTCCCCTAAAATGATAAATAAGTCATTTATTTATTTATTATTTATAAATAAAGGAATTGACCCAAGTCAAGAACCCTTTTCCCTCCAACAAATATAATAAAATATTCCTAAAAGGTGCTTCTAGAATTTGATTAATAATATTTTATTCATGCACCGAGTTCTAGACCGCCCCAATATTTTGTTATAAATAGGGGAGTTTTCCCCATTCATTAGTCACCTTCATTGCATTAGATCACTCTGGATATTCTCTTGGTCACCATTTTCCATTTTTCTTTGTGAACTCCCATTGAATTCTATGTTTGCCTTTCCACATCTATAAGAGAGAGAAATGCTAGATCTAAAACACTGAGGACTTCCAAGAACCCATCCCACTGAGGAGAACCAGAAAACACCTTTCTTGTTTTCCTCTCATGTGCCCCATTCTTTAATATAATACAAAATTCTTTTATATACATTCTTCTTGTCTTGTTCATTGGATCTATCGAGCTATGTTATTTTTTATCTTCTTAATATCTTTTGTTCTTAGATCTGAATTTGTGCAGCAATCTTAAAGGTATTTTGCATCCATAATCGATGTTAGGACTATTTTTTATGCGTAGCTAAAGTGATATTTTACGACGAAAGAATCATACTAACATCTTGGTTTAGCAAGAAGCAAAGCTCTATTTCCTTATCTACAATAGAAGCAGAATATGTGACTGCCACATCATGTTGCACTCAACTTCTCTGGATGATGCAAACCTTACAAGAATTTCAAATCAAATATTCACCTCCTATCTCCATTATGTGTGATAATACAAGTGCCATCAGTATCTCAAAGAATCCTGTTATGCATTCCAATACCAAGCACATTCCCATCAAATATCACTTCTTACGTGAACAAGTGCTTGAACAAAAAGTAAAATTGGAGTATGTTTCCTCCAAAGAACAAGTTGCTGATATATTTACCAAACCTCTACCCATAGAAGCGTTCGAATATCTCAGACAGAAACTGGGAGTAGTCTCTGCCATGCAGAGGATCATGTCTACTTAAATACATAAGATTAAATTGGTTGTGAGGTGCTATTAGGCATCTCTGATTGCACAGGATAAGGGGGAGCATTGGTCATATGAAAAGGATGAATTGTTGGTCATATTATGTTTGAAGATGCAGCATGATCTCAAGGGGAGCATGGCATTGTCGATACAAAGGATCTTGATCAAACTCTTTGCCATTGATGTCAAAGGGGGAGGAAAAGAAACAAAAGGCTTCTATAAGGCCATCAGAGGAAGAGTATTGCCATCAATGCCAAAGGGGGAGATTGTTGGAAATGTTGTCATTGATGGCAAAGGAATTTGGGAAAGACATGAGCAACATCTAAACTATCCATAAGGTAGCAGATGAAACAGAGGAATTAGAGACATAGCAGTAGAGTTGAATTAGGGGTTTACTACAGTTTTCAAAGGAGATGGAAAAAGGGAGAGCTGCTAGGAAAAGACAAGGTAACAGATTGAAGGACAAATTGAATATCTAGCCAAAATTTGTATATGTTGATGAAGAACTGTGGAGTTGTGTTAAGTATGGTTGAGTAAATCTAGAATATATATGACCCGTGTGATCAATTTCATAATGGGAAGAGGATACCTATGGTGCCCAGAGAGGAATGAAATCATTTTTGCAGAGTTAGGGATATGTGTATTATATGTGTATTGACTGATGTAATTCTTGTGTGGAATCCCCTGAACCTCTATGTGAACAATATATGTAATTGATTCGAATGATGTCCTGTGTAATTGGAAGGCTTGAATGATACTCTATATCTAATAAGGGAGTTGATGGGAGATGGCGCAGATTAATGGAGTAGCGGAACACTTGGTGACGACAGAACGCAAAGTTGGATAGAAGTAGGAGTAGAAAGGCAAAACCTTAGAGCACAAATTAATTATAACAATGCATTGAAAAGGCGACGGAACCCTGTGTGGAAGAGCGGAACCATGACCAAGTGAACAGTGAATGCGGTTTATGGTTTTCATCGCACCGCCTATGCAGGACAAGCGATATTTCCTGGTTGAGGAGCGATTCCATAGAGTGCTCGACACGCGTCCCTATACGACTTCACAAAACCACTTTTCACTGTGTGCCATCGCGCGTTATATTTAGACCCAGGATGCCCAGAGATATCGTTGAGCGTCATTGATCTGGGAAGGGGTCATCAGACGGTCATCATTTGTTGAAGGTCCGTGAAGATTAACATAGGTACGGTGGACCATCGCATGTTAATGTTCGGCATCAGAGGTCAAGCGATATGCATATACGCCGTTGATCTGGGAAGGGGTCATCGGACAGTCATCATTTGTTGAAGGTGCGCGAAGATTAACACAGGTACGCCAGACCATCGCACGTTAACGTTCAGCATCGGAGGTCGAGCAATATGCATGTACGCCATTGATCTAGAAGCTTGCTAATCTAACGGTGATCGGACGCTGGACTTGTACGAAGTTTACTGTAGTACAATAGGCGTATTGGATTGGCTATTGACTATATATGTGGGCCTAGGTTCAAAGGTTTATCGTAAGATTAATTTATTTGGAACCGTTGGATATTTCTATAAATTCCGAAGGGTTAAAATTTAGATATAAGGCTTGGGAATTCAAAAGTTGTAAATATATTTATTTGTCAATTTATTTAAAATTGATAAATAAATTAAAAAGAGATAAAAAAGCCCTGTGGGATAAAATAAAAGGAATACTGACAGAGGAATAGCATTAGCGGTTCGTGGTTTTGACTCATGGTTTTTAATAAAGGCAAAACTATATAAGGAGAAGAAAAATAGAGAACGAGGTGCGCATCGTAAGAGTCGTGAATGGAAAATTTCTCCAAGGAATATTTGTATGGGAGAGCTCTGTTCTTAACTAATAAATCTAAAACTACGATGCACCCATGGATATAATGATCTGACGATGATGAATCTCTGGTTTGAATGATGGGAAAAATCATGATGAATTGGTGTGAGTATACTGAATGAATAAATCTGGTTACCTGCAAGGTATGTCATCTAGAAGCTGATGGATCCAGTATGAAAATTGATGAAACATGGTCTGCAGTGGTACTGAGGGTCGAAGCCTTCAGTGAGGGGGTTGTAGCTCCCTTCCAGTGGTAGCTGGTAAACGAGAACAGGGGGTTGTAGCTCCCTTCCAGGAAAGGCTGGTAAACGAGAGAAGGTTGTAGCCTTCTGCAGGTGGGTGCCTGCGTGCTGGTATGAGTCTGCACCAGCATAAAATTGTAAGAATTTTTATTTATAATAAATATTGAAGAATGAGATTACAGCAGCGGTGGTTTTCTCCCAAATTGGGTTTCCACCTTAAATCCTGGTGTTCATATGTGTTGCTTATGTTTGATGGTTTGTTCTGTTATTTCTGTTCATGCTTACTACTTATATGATGAATGAATGATGTGATGATCTAAGTAAAGACATAATAAGATCTTTGGACATACAAGTTGGATGCAGTAATTTAACATATGGTTTTAAAGGAAAGGAAAACTAAAAATTGTTAGTCAGCTCTAAATTATGATTCACCCCCCCTCTTAGTATTTTTTCCAACGTGTATAATAGCTTGCATGACAATAGTGTTGATAAAACTTTCCAAGGAATAAGACGACAACAGTCAACAAGAGTGCCATCATACTTAATATTATCAAAGAGTGGTCAATAGAAAAATTGAATTGACGGACCTTCATAACTTGCATTGGTTCCTTATCCTTCATCCAAACCTAAAATTTTATACCAAGATTAAAATTTTGAAGGAAAATTAAGAAAAGTCACATGATCTTGTGAAATAATATTCTTATCACTACCATTAACTATAATGCAACCATTTTGCACAAACAAAGCATCCTTGTCTAAAGAGAAGTAGTAAGTAATGATTAAGACTAATTGTGGGCTTAGAATTGTTTTTCCATTTATTTATTTTGAATTGTTAGAAATACCCTACTTATTAGCAGAGGCATTCCCACCATGGATTGGAAAGTCCACAACAACCACTTATGTAACTAGGATTGTTGACTATAATCATTTTAACCTTCTCCTTCCTTTTTCTCAACCACTGAAATATGTGTTGAGAACTCTTTGCTTAATACATCCCTCATTAGAATGGGCAGACCATTATTCATAACAATAATATTCTCATAACATTTCCACTATCATTACAGTTTATTTTGGGCTAAAATTTAGACTTATGGGTATCTTTTTCATGCCTTGTAAGCAAATGAAGATGACAAGGGGAAGGAGCAGAAGAAGAGGGATTAGAAAACATCCACTGAGAGGAGCTTGAATCATTGTCAATGATGCACCATCTTTAGGAATCTGTTCTGTAACTTTCTTTCAATATTAAAAGCAAGCTAGAAATCCTTTCTCCAATGAACTGAGTGCATGAAAATTCCATCTTCTGTTGAACATGAAACAAGAGACACTTGATAAAATTGAAACATTAATCCCCGATGATGAATTTTTAAATATACTAATGAACAGTCAATACCAAAAATTTTCATGGAGGAAACCACCGCTAAGTAGTTCCTTCCTAAGAGGCTAGAAACATTGTCTAATAACTAGTTTGTAGAAGCCATCGAAATCACCCAATAGGCACCACATTGCACACAACATGTTGAGTTGTGGGAGAAATAATCTTAAATTAGAATGCACCTGTTTGCGAGAGTAATGACATTTTGGAGAAACAAAAATGCCTATGATAAGTTATATACCTACTGGAGGTATAGAAATGCTGCCAGTAGATTAGGAGGTTGGCCCAGACCCTAAGAGATATCTAGGGAACAACCCCAAACCCAAGTATCTCTGAGGTTATGGAAGAAACATTGAGAAGGAATGTGAAGTCAATAGTATTGCAATCAGACTAAACTCACCGGATAACTATGAACCAATAGTGGAAATGTTCTAGACAGTTCCTTAGTATAAAGAGGCTAGAATCTCATGCAACACTAGAAGTTTATTTTATTGGGAAAAGAGAATGCTATGTGCATCTTGCATATACAAAATTCTCTTGCACGTGATGGGAAAAAGGGCTTGCAAAAATATGCCCTGTGTGCAGCATCAATGCACACAAAATTCTCTTTTTCCCAATGCACTAAACTTCTAGTTGTGGAAAAATAGCACTTGGGTCACAGTGGTAAGGATTTCAGTTGCAGGAACTTACTAAATCTTCCACAACTTTCGCTATTGTACCATATCTAGATCTTGGACCTATGCTAAGATGTGAGGTGTTTCCATTGCAATACATCAAGCAGCGTCTTTTCAATTCAGAGCTGACAAACTTGAGAAACACCTTGACCAGGCAGAAACAGTTAGAAAGAAATGAAATAATAATAATAATAATAACTCTAGAATATTATAAATACGAAACCCTGCTATCACTGCACTGGATGTGTGGGCCTTCAGTTTTTTATTTTCCATTTTAATTTGCACAAAATCCCTCCAATCCTAGCCTTTCACATTTTTTCATTTAGCAACAGTTAAACCCTTTTTGATTTGGTCACGTGTGAGTCCCAATGGACAACTGGTATTATATATGCCATACATAACAATTAGGAAGCCAAAAAAATTAAATGCAATTTTTCAACTGTAACTTCTTATGAGGAAATGTTAGTTACAGTATACCAATGGATAGCAATTGCATAACCCATATGTATCTCCTTCGGAAAGGCTAATTGTAATCCCCGTGTGAGCCAAAATCTCAATAAATAGCAACATAAATAACTAATATAAAATAGAATTGTTGTAGAAGCTATTTTATAAATGGGAAAGGTAGTGAATTATGGAATAACATATCCTGCGTACTTCCTATTTAGTTTCTTACCCTACAATATCATTTTCAGTTTCCTTATTATTTGGGTACACTTCTCATTTTATCTAGTGACATAGTTGTTTTATAGTTGGTCATATTACAGTAGGAACGTCATCAATATAGGAAATCTAGTTTTTGAATGAAAATGAGAGCAGGGCATAAGGAAAATCATTGCCACAAGGTAAAACTACGATTGACAACTTATTATTGGAATGTATATTATTTGGAGTAAAATACAAATATGATTATGTGTGGTAATGCTATGGATGTTGGAGAATAGACATTCAAGAAAGTATTGTCAATGTAACACATCTACAATGTAGCTGTAGATCCTTTTTCACCTTGGTTTCTATTTTCTGCAATGGCTTGTAGTGGTGGCATGATGCATGCATTAAATATTTTGTTCCAATGTTCTAGTGAACTTGGTATTTTCAAGAGGGTCATAACCTGTTAGGAAAGAAATTATTTTTTCATAAGAGGCATTCTTAGAAAAAATTGGTCAAGAGGCGAATCTCCAAGACAATATTATAAAATATATTGTGACTTCTTCAAATGTTGAAACTTATTCATTGGTTGATACTTCTCTAGTCAATCAATAATGTAGTAGCCTTCAGAAACCAAAACACAGTGGTGACTTGCAGGTCATGTTTGCATTATGCAAGTATAAGCTTAGTCTATTCAGAGACCTACCATATGCAACAAAAGAGATTTGCAGAGAATCATGCCATGTGCACTATTGAAATTGTAGGACAACTGAAATAGTTAATTTATATATCTTCAACTATTTTGAATTAGGAAAGAAGCCCCTAAAATGTACATCCACCATAAGACTTGGCCAAGTTCAATCCAGTCAAGTGTGTTGCGGCTTGCACACACTTGTTATTTATTTTTCCCATCTCAGGCCGTAGAAAAATGACATAGTAAATGTATAAGAGTTCCCAAAATAAGTGTCTAAGTGAGATGGAAGAAATGTGAGAAAATTCAAGCTAGCCTATCCATGTTCATCCATTATTGGGCTTCTTTAGGATTAATATTCGAGGAAAATTTTTCAGCATTGTGGGACTAATAAAGTATGCCAAATTGTAAGATTAAATAACATTTCAAAACCATGAGATTGATCTAGAATTCCTGAACTGATGCTGACCAGTTTAGCATATTAGTAGGAGACAACTTACCAACTTGAACCTAACTTTTTGAGGCAAATAATATACTGCACAAATCATGTCCTCTAGGAGACAAATTTTTCACATTGAGTGTGTGATAGAGTGAATGGGTATCATGTTCACATGGATTGATACATTAGTCCAATTTATATTTTATTATCTTTTCCTAAAGGATAATATCAGTAAATGTGAACATGAGAGTGGGTTCCCTCACATTTGAAGAGACAAATGTAGAGGGATTGTGTTAAATACCATTTATGTTCAGCATTATACCCTCATTCTTAATGGAAATAAACATTTCATATGTGCCCAAGGTTTGAAAACACTAAATTTTAAACTCCCAACATGTCCTTTATGAGAGTGGGTTCCCTCACATTGTAAGAGACAAATCTAGAGGGATTGTGTTACAGAAAATTTAATTTAATCATTCTGCCCTCATGCTTAATGGAAATAAACATTTCATATGATTCTTTTCATATGTTCCCAAGTTTTTAAAACACTAAAGTTTAAACTCCTAGGATCTCATCATTCCCTCTAATTGAAGGAAGAAGAAATTTGAAAAGAAACATTGATCTCCTATAGTGATTCGTACCATTCTTATTTCACCTTCAGACTTGATAATTTGATGGCTTAGGATTTGAACCTCAAATTAAGTCAAAGGTTCAACATGTAATTGAGGTTGTTTGACCTTTTGGGAAACTATGCAACAATGAGTGCTTTCTATGTCTAGGATTATAATGATCCATTTTAGGTGAATCTCTTAGCTTTCATTGTCTTAAGATTTTTTAATACTAATCTTATTAGAAATTGTAAGTGAAAGGTAATTGTTATTGAAAAATATAGCACTTGTATGGCATCATAGGTATGGGCACCTCAACTTGACCTATCTCTCTTAGTTGGCATGAGAGAAACTAGTATTTGGAGTTCCGAACATTTTGTAGAAGATCCATAGTGTTTGCAGAGCTTATCAGGCAGGGAAGCTACATTGAATATCATTTTATGAAGGAAAAGCTTGGAGAGAATAGAGGTTCCTTCAATTGGTACTTTCATACATATATGGACCAATGAACATGACATCAACAATTGATGCTAGATGCTTCCTTCTGTTTGTTGATTATTTTAGTAGAAAAATATGGGTATATTTTCTATAATTAAAATATGATGTGTTTAATTAATTTCAAAATTTCAAAGCATTAATAGAGAAACATTTAGGTTTTCATATTTCCTCTCTTAGATATGATACTGGTGGGGAATTATACTTAGAATATTTCAATAATTTTTTTCCTAAATATGGGATCCAAAGACAATATACTACACCTTACACTCCACAACAAAATGTATCGATTGAGAGGAAAAAATGTACTATCACAAATATGGATAGTTGTAAGCTGCAGAGGAAGTCTATTCCAAATAGGATTTGAGCTGAGGCAATGTTCACAATAGTATACCTATGGAATATATCTCCCACAATGGAAAAGAATTAGAAGGTCACAATGAACCATAGTTTGGAAGAAAGTCCAAGTAAGTCATCTTAAAGTTTTTGGTTCTATTTCCTACACTTAGATCCTAGCTAAGAAGATAACCAGATTAGATCCAAAGAGCAAATATAATGATCATAGGGTACAACAACACTATAAGGTTTATAGGATGATTGATATTTACACTGATAGGGTAATCTTCAATAGTGAAGCTATTTTTTATCAGGAGGTTGGACCTTTCCAAACTTCTCCTAAGTTTTGAATTACTTAGAAGCTAGAAGGGGTTGAGGATTTAGGTGTCAAGCCTCAGGTACCTACACTTGAAGGGGGATGGAATATTTTGAGCATGATGGGTCTCCTAGACTAGTAATTTATGATCTAGATATAGGTGGTATAGGTCGTGGTGACAATACTTACTTTCGAAAATTCTGTAGAAGGTCCACAGAGTTTGCAGAGCTTGTCAGGTAGGGAAGCTACATTGAATACCATTTTATGAAGGAAAATCTTGGAGATCATGGAGGGTGCTTCTGTTGGTACTTTCAGACATATGTGGACCAATTAACATGAAATCAACCACTTGTGCTAGATACTTCCTTCCATTTGTTGATTATTTCTATAGAAAAATGTGGATATATTTTCTATAATCAAAATATGATGTGTTTAATGAATTTCAAAATTTAAAAGCATTAATAGAGAAATAGTTAGGTTGTCATATTGCCTCTCTTAGATATGTTACTGGTGGGGAATTTTACTTAAAATATTTCATTAAATTTTTTTCTAAACATGGGATCCAAAGACAATATACTACACCTTACACTCCACAACCTAATGTATTGGTTGAGAGGCAAAACTGTACTATCACAAATATGGCTAGGTGTAAGTTGCAGAGGATGTCTATTCCAAATAGGTTTTGAGCTGATGCAATGTTCACAATAGTATACCTATTCAATAGATCTCCCACAATGGCGATGAAGTGGAAGGTCACAAAGAACCATGGTTTGGAATAAAGTCCAAGTAATTCATCTTAAATTTTTTGGTTCTATTTCCTACACTTGGATTCTAGCTAAGAAGATAACCAAATTAGATCCAAAGAGAAAAGCTAATTATTATAGGGTACAAAAACACTATAAGGTTTATAGGTTGATTGATATTGACACTGATAGGGTAGGTTTCAATAGTGAATTTGTTGTTGATGAGGAGGTTGGACCTTTCCAAACTTCTCCTAAGTTTTGAATTACATATAATATGGAAGGGGTTGAGGAATCATGTGTCAAGATTCAAGTAGTTGCACTTGACGGGGGGTGGAATATTTTGAGCATGATGAGTCTCCTAGAATAGTAATTTATGATCTAGATATAAGTGGTCCAGGTCATGGTGAAAATACTGACTTGCGAACATTCTATATAAGATCCATAGAGTTTGCAGAGCTTGTCAGGTAGGGAAGCTACATTGAATACCATTTTATGAAGGACAATATTGGAGAGCATAGATGGTCCTTTTGTTGGTACTTTCAGACATATGTGGACCAATGAACATGACATCAACCACTGGTGCTAGGTACTTACTTTTGTTTGTTGATTATTCTAGTAGAAAAATGTGGGTATATTTTCTATAATTAAAATATGATGTGTTTAATTAATTTCAAAATTTCAAAGCATTAATATAAAAACAGTTAGTTTTTTTGATATTGCCTCTCTTAGATATGATACTGGTGGGGAATTATACTTAAAATATTTCAATAAATTTTGTGCTAAACATGGGGTCCAAAGACAACATACTACACTTTACACTCCACAACAAAATGTATCGGTTGAGAGGAAAAATTGTACTATCACAAAGATGGCTAGGTTTAAGTTGCATAGGAAGTCTATTCCAAATAGGATTTGATCTGAGGCATTGTTTAGAATAGTATACATATTGAATAGATCTCCCACGATGAAAATGAAGTATAAGGTCACAAAGAACCATGGTTTAGAATAAATTCCAAATACGTCATCTTAAAGTTTTTGGTTCTATTTCCTACACTTGGATTCTAGCTAAGAATATAAAAAAATTAGATCCAAAGAGAAAAGCTAATGATTATAGGGTACGGAAACATTATAAGGTTTATAGGTTGATTGATATTGAGACTGATAAGGTGAGCTTCAACATTTAAGTTGTTGTTGACAAGGAGTTTGGACCTTTCCAAACTTTTCCTAAGTTTTGGATTACTTAGAAGCTAGAAGGGGTTGAGGATTCAGGTCTCAAGCTTTAGGTAGTTTCACTTTAAGGGGGGTGGAAGATTTTGAGCATGATGAGTCTCCTAGAATAGTAATTTATGATCTAGATATAGGGAGTCCAGGTCATGGTGGCAATACTTACTTGGATGAGGAAGATTAAGAAGAGACCCAAGTAATGGCACAACACCATTAGATATGTTTGAGTAAGAAAAATGATAAAGGGATGATTATTTTGTGGAAAGAGAAAGCATAGAACATAGTCAAATTTTCTCTCATTGTCAATATTAAGGAAATCTACGAGTCGAGATTTTTGAGGAAGCACGAGGGAGACTGAATTGGGAAAGAGCCATGGTAGTCAAATATGAGATTTTGATGAAAAATCATACTTGTGGTCTCACATCACTTCCATTAGGGAAGAAACCTATTGGTTGCAAAGGTATGTACAATATCAAGTACAAGAAAAATGGTACATTGACAGGTACAAAGTATTGTTGGTTGCATAAGGGTTTTCTTAGCAATAGGGCATTGAATATGAGGATATGTTTTCTCCTACAACAAATATGAGCACCATCCAACTTGTTCTAGCCACGCTAGCACAATTTGGCTAGAAGGCCCACTGTATGGATGTGAAAAGTTCCTTTCTTAATGGATATTTGTGGGAAGAAGTCTACATGTATAAACCATATTGTTTTCAGGTTTCAAGGAAGGAGCATCTAGTCTGCAGACTGAAGAAGTATTTTTATGGTTTGAAATACTCTCCTAGGGCATGGTATATCAAGATTGGTAAGTATTTGGATGAATAGGGGTTCCATTGGAGTGCTTTAGATTCCAACATGTAAGTAAAAAGAGTTGGTAATGATATAGTCTTTATGTTCATACATGTAGATGATATAATTATCATATGTAGTGAGGCAGTTCAATAATACATCAAATACAATATGATAATTTTTTTTGACTTGATAGATCTAGGCCTCCCACACTATTGTCCAGTTGTAGAAGTTTGGAAAACAAGTAACAACATTTTTGTCTCACAAAAATAATATGCCAGGAGTTTATTGGACAAGTTTAGAATGACAAATTGCAAATTCTCGTCTACACCTATGGAGAAAGGGTTTGAAAATTTCAACGAAAACTAACTCTAAGGCGGTCAATGAGTCTATGTACAGGCAACTAGTTGGTAGCTTGATATATCTTAGAGTCTCTAAACCTGATTTGAGCTTCGTTGTGAGCTTCATTTCAAGATTCATGATAATGCCAAAGGTAGAGCACTATACAACAACAAAATGAGTGTGGAGATATGTGAAAGGGACACTTGACTTTGGAATTTTCTACAATAGAAGTAAAGACCCTAGCCTGCATGGGTATACAGATTCAGATTGGGAAGGTTCTCTTCATAATATAAAATCCACTTCTAGATATGTTGTTAGCCTTGGAATAGGTGCAGTCACATGGACCAGCAAGAATCAACATGCAGAAGCTGGGAGCCCTTTTTTCAATAGAAGAAAAGTATTGAGTAGTGAAAGAAGCATGCTAGATAGTTTGGCTCAAGAGGATGAATTGAAATACAACAAACATAGCCAGCACCCCTGTGATGTGAGAACCAAAGCTTGATGAAACTTGCTAAGAATATGGTCTTTCGTGAGCATACCAAACATGTTGAGGTATATTACCACTTCATCACATAGCTTGCAGAACATGGGTCTATCGAATTGTAGTATTGTCCTATAAAGAATCAAACTGCAGACATTCTCACCAAGGGTTTGGGTCCTAAAAAATATGTAAAATTATGGGATAATCTTGGTGTAGTTAGTATATTGACCAGTAAGGGGGGGTATTAAAGTAAATATTAGTTCACTATTCAATAATGGTCAATTAGGTACTATATTTATAAACTAATAAAGTCATATGGACTTTATTTTGTTTTATGTGTTTGATGTCCTATTTTAGTTTAGTGTGTATTTTGGTCTATCTCACATTCATAAAGTGGATTGACTCAACTTTATTGTAACCTATATAAGAAAGCTTTTTCTTTCTCAAAATTAACTTAAAGGCACATGAAAACAATGAAAATAGGGGTTTTTGTAGTTGTAAGACACCATATTGTTTTTGTAAAGTGGAAGGCACATGAAAAAAAGGCACTTTATCCTTCCTTTCCTCAGGTACAAGAGACCCAAAATATTTTCTTATAGTTTTTTTATATTTTTTTCCAACAACCCCAATGAATCACTTCACTTTCCTTAGTTTGAAAACAAAGGGAAATGGCCCTTTCCCAACCTTGTGAGAAAGGTACTACTTACAGAAAATGAGATGACCCCAACTTGAAACCAAGTGAACAATCTTCCCCAGTATAAAAATAAAGAATCCTGCAACAATTGCAAGATCAAATAAAAAATTGGCTTCCAATTTAGAATCCAAATGAACCAAAAACTATTTAATTTCTATACAATACCCTTATCTAAGGTAGTTTAACTTACCTTTGGAAAAAAAAATGACAAGCCACCCAATACTATTTGGAATGGTAGGCATTAATAATTCTTCCATACAAACATAGAAGAGATTAATCCTACCAAACTGAATCACGAGGATGAAATCCGTAGGAATTTTTTTTTAAATCTTATTAAGACCACACAAATGAGGAGACTACATGGATTGTCCCCATAACAAGTTGATATCTATTTGAAATAAATATTTATAATATCAAAAACAAAAAAAGTAATTAAGCTAAATCCAAGTCTTCTTGAGCAGTGATAGGGTTGAAACTTGATATACATAGTATTAAGGGCACTTACACCTTTCCGTCCAATATAATCAGCAACCTGTCCACTGAATATTGCACCAACAGTGGCTCCCACATTTGATAAGGATCCAAATAAAGAGAACTGACATAGAATTCAACATGTTTTAGGTCACAATGGGCCTTGTTTTAGTCTCGTTGGGAAATATTAATCACTTTAACCCAATAGGAAACAATTGAAATTTTTTGTGGTAGCATTCAGAACCTATGGACTTGATTGCTTTGGAAAATAGTAAATGCACCAAAATAGATATTAATTAGGTCCATGGATTTCTTAAGAGATGTATGATCTTCATGTATTTATCCTAAAATTCTGACTGAAAGACATGCCCCTAAAAATCATATAATAGTGAAAACATACTTGACACAAGGTTAAATCAAGGTCATCAATGATCCCATTTGGAGTAGATGATGAATATTCAACCTGTTACAACATTAATTTTCCAGAATCGTGAGAAATTTAATCAACCCTTCCCTATTTTGAAGACTAAAAGGTATTCAAGACAAAGGTTGAGAAGAAAACTAAGAAATAAGAAAAATAAATTACACAGAATCCAAATTCCGTAGGCCCAAAGGAAACAATATATGTACAAGGTATTACAACAAGAGAACTCCCTTCGAAGGAGTGAACATCTGCACCTTTTTCCCCTTTACCACTAGTACGACTAGATTTTGATCTGCTATGTCGACTGCTTCTTTTTTCTGAAAGATGCTTCTTCACATCTCTACTATCAGCCTTGTTTCCTGTCTCCAAATCATTTTTTTATGCCATTTGGTTCGCAAGGGTAAAATTCCCAAAGACAAAATTTCTTGCAAATTTAGTGCCAAATTACTAAACTCCTCCTACACAAATCAACCCATGAATACCTTTTAACTGTAACACATGATGATGATAGACATCAATGCTAGTAGAGAAATCTCAGAGCTGGGAAAACAGACAGTGATAATTCAACAATAATGTGATGTACATGATTATATTTTTGAACAATATCATAGCAATCAAGCAACAAATAATAATTCAGGCTAATTCATCAATACATTGAAAAAATGCATTTACAATTTTCTCCAGTAGATGCAAACATATATTTTCTGGAATGACATGAAAGGAGCCTAGAATATAAAGAAAACCAACAATGATATCACTAAAACCTATATGGAGAATATTGCAGAACTCAATACACTAGATCCCAATAAATTATTTTTCTTTTCAGAGAACAAAATTTATTCAGATTCCTATTGTACAATGTCCAGTTGTTGCAAACTATATTTTTCTAGAACAATTTGAGAGAATCCTAGAAGAAAAAAGATACCAACTGGAGTATCATTCCAGAAATGCAACGTATTGTAGAACTCATTCTATTAGAGCCCAATAAATTCTTTGTCCCCTATGAACACAAAGACATACTCAGATGACCATCCTACATAACAATGCATATCCAATTGCAAATTCACAACCACTAGTATATTTGAAACATGCCAATGAAAGCAAACCCCCAATGTTACAATTTTAAATATGACAATCAAATCAAACACCCAACACAATACGACTGTTATGCAACCACCATTCCCACGGAAGGGAGGAATGATCAGTATCTAGTGGGTTCAAAGTCGATTCAAAATAAAATACTTATCCACAGGTTGAGGAACCATAGCCATATGCACTAACAATGACTTGGTTCAATGGTAGTGCCATCCATATGCAAAAATAATGGCTGCTCTCAACATTGAATTTTGACTACAACCATAATCAACTTAGTTTTGAAGGTCCATTAGATTCCAGTTGAATGAATTCAAAAAAACTTCAAAATAATATGTATAGCATAGCTTACAAAAGGAATATTCAAAGACAAAATAAATCATATTTTGATGACCTCATACAGTAACAAAATGGAAACAGAAACTCACAAAATCAAGAAAACCCAAACAAGAACAAATAAATAAGCATAAAAAAAAATGCAATATTGTTGTACCTCTTCCAATATATACACAAAATGAGTATTCTGCTTATATGAGAAGATATACCCAATTCATCCAAACTAGCAAACATTATCATGGATGGAGATACAAATTATGCCTTGTGGGATTCTCCTCTGCTAAATATCATAGGAAAATTTAACAAATTTGAAGAATTTTCAAAACTTACAATTCCAGTCTGTCTTTCCTTATAACCGCAATTCAGATAACCAAAACCTCATATAAGGTGAAAACGGTGTGCTAGCAAGGTTGGTGCTGATTATGCTACTATTTCTCTCATGGAAGAACTTAAAATGGCCAAGAGAAACCCAAGAGCATGCATCCAAACCCTATGTATGCATGAAGTGCTCCTTGTACAAATCCATCATAGGTCTAAGGCCCACTGGACAAGAAGTAATTTACTCTATATATAAATGTTATCTATAGTAATCATCTTCAAGTCCTGCTTAGATGCTAAGAGGTAATGGAATAGGACAACGTTATAGGGACTAATAATGGAATAATACAGCCAAGACAACTAGTACAAATTAAGTTTCAAGAATATAAATCGTAATATTTAGTTTTAAAAAAAAAAGGAATTTGTCAAGAAAGGAATGTGTCTCAAAATGGCACTAGGGTTTAAAATGCACATCAATTATTTCTACTCTGTATCAATTCATTGGTCGATTATTGTTATCCTATAGTTCTTGCAAATAGCTAAATTGTTTTGGAAAATTCTCCTAATATAGATAGATTTAGTGTAGAGATGTTATTTCATTTATTATAAGTCATTATGTCATGAAACTAATTGAGGTTCAAAGGGTTGAACTCTATATATAAATATGATGGATAAATTATTACTCCATTTTCAGTTACTACCTCATTTTTTGTTGAGGCTGTATTGTTTGTGTACTCAACACTACCACAAAGGATTCTAAATCGGAGTGAAACAGGCTTGGACCAACCAGGCCATAGTGAGATCATACATATATAAACATACATAGCTAAGAAACATGGATTTACATTTGAGCCCTTAGATTTTCCTACTAAATGTCTAAAAAACATGGGCATGTAAATCTTCTTTGTTGTTTGCAAACTCCTTACAACATAAATAGTTGAATTTTAGGTCTGTCTTTATAGAAACGACTATAGCTTAATGTTAGACCTGACTATATAATATTCAAGGGAGATTTCAACCCATTGTTGGTATAGATTAACTTCTTGGGATTGAAGTCAGTAGGACAAGCTGGCAATTGATAGTAGAAAAGCATTAGAGCGGAAGCCACTGGCTGGAGGGAGCTATAAGCTATTGCCTAGGATTGTTTGTTGGGCCTGTGTTGTGACATGTTCACTTGGGGTATTTATTTTGAGATTGACCTGTGAATAGTATTCATGAAATTAAATTTTGTTTCTTTGCTAAAATGGAACTCCTTACAAAGATAATAGTCAAGAACTTGAACAAATCCATTTTTGGATGTAGGCCTAGCCATGAAATTTGTCACCCTAACATTCTTAAAGATCCACAAGGGAATTTTTGATGCTAGCAGTGTAATGTATTTTCTTCACTAACCATCTAGTAATTTATCTGCTACAAATTTATTTATGTGCCTATACCCATGACAATATTTCAATGCATAAAAAATGACATTTCAGCTGCCTGGAAGAATATAAAATGGATTAGAACTTGTAGTAATTTTTTTTACCATGCCATCATAAATATTTAATTGATTATTTAATCAATTTCATCATTCATCATGGCCCTCTCAATCCCATGCCAATAGAATGGGGTACCTCATATGATATATCAAGCCTTGCAAATGTGGGCAAATAGTAAATCTTTCCAGTGAAAGTGGTTTAACAATCAATTTTCTTCAAGCTTATTTCTGGTAAATCGTTTTCACTCTAATATGCAATGGGGAGGGAGAAATATGTGCCTACTCCTTATGAAATTTTCTCCATCCCAAGAACTCATTTTTAGAGTTTCAATTCCATGACAAGTTGAAGTGAATATCTCCATAAGTGATTTCTATTTATTTTTTTAATTGTGATGAATAAATGATTGACTATGTTCATAATTTTTTTTCTCGTGAAATACATACTTCATTAAAACCCTGCTCAGTGCAGAGTCTTCATTATTATCACGAAGAGACAACTTTATGATTTTAGACATAAACATAATTACTTCAGGATGAATATTAGCTACCTGCTCTTTCACAACATCAACCTTCTTAAGATGGAAAGGAAGTATTATTATTGTGTTTGGAAGCTCACAACAATACACTTCTTGGAGGTCTTTAATGCTCGGTTTTTCATCTATCCACTCTCGAACGATATATCCAATTTTGGTTCCAAGTGGAGGTATCTCATTAAACCTTATCTTATAGACATTGTTGCATATGTAAGGCTATTTTGTTATCAGTAAAACACTCTTAAACACAATCCGTGAACATATAGAAAGGTATAACACATCATCTCAATAGCCATGGCCCAGAGCTCTTAAACCTAGTCTCTGCATATTTTGGAAATATGAAATAAATTTTATCAAGAGTAAAGGTTAGAAAACGTTCCCAATCACCACAATTTTATTTTATTTTCATAAAATACTTAAGCTATACATATATGACCCAAAATTTTCATAGTCAATCTCTACAAATTTAGAAATGTATAGTGAAGTTTATCTAAACAGTCAGGACTATTAAGTACCCCCCTTCATCCCAATTCTATTTCCTTTTATAAATATTTCATCTAAACATACATGACTGAAAGCTCTTAAACCAAAACAACACAAATTGAAAAATACATTAAAATTTTTATATAAATAGCTAGGGCTACGAAAAGATCCCAATCACATGAGTTCTACTATATTCTCATTAAATATTATATCTAAATGGCCATAGCCCAAAGCTGTAAAAGCGAAATTTCAAAACTGACAGATGCACTACAAATTCTACCTAAAGAGTTGGTTCTACAAAAAATTTCCCAACTGCCCCATTCCATCATGTTTTCAAAAAATATTTCATCTAAACACCATGACCAAAGATCCTAAACCCAAATTCCATAAATTTAAAAACGCACACCAAATTCTATCTAAAAGTACAGGGCTACAAAAATCTCCTAGTCACCGCAATTGTATTATGTTTTTATACCATATTTCATCTAAATGTCTATGATCCAGAGCAATTAAAGCAAAACACTTCAAAATTATACACCTAGTGCAAATTTTATCTTAACAGACAGGGCTATAAAAAGCTCCCAATCACCCTAATATATATTGTTTTCATAACATGTTGCATATGAGCATCCATTTCCCAAATTTTTTAAACTCGATATATGAAAATTTAGAAATAGATAGTACATTATATCTAAAGAGTAGATAGTCAAGGATTGAATAACCTCCCTATCACCCCAATTCTTTTTTGTTTTATGAGTACAAGTTTTAAGAAATTAATACCATTCTTGCCAATGTAGCCTCCTTGTCTTCTGCCATTCTTGGTAGATCATCCAACGCTTCAGAGATATTATATGTTGTGGTTGGTGAATCCAAATTCATTTTTAAATAACAACAAAGTAGCAGAGGCACCCACACCCATGACATCTCAGGTTATAATCACGAAAGGATTTAAAATGTGCATAAATTCTTTCTAATATGTATCAATTCATTGGTTGGTGATATTTATCCCACAGTTCTTACAAATCCCTAAAATGTGTTGAAAAATTCCCATTTATTTTGGCTTAGCATAAAATTTTGATTTTTTGGCATGGTAGACATGCTGCAAGATGGCTTGTTTTCCGTAGAAATTTCTCATGAACAGAGGAGAATCAAAAAAATATTCAACAGATTATCACCCACGGCTTTGGCTTTGTCTTCCTCCTCCTTCATTGAACATAAAACCTATTTAATGCCTCGTTTTTCTGGTCTAGAGGAGTCTTGAAGTGACATATTCCTTTTGTAAAATGAATTCACCGCAATTGGAGGCACCGGGAATCCAATTTCTTGAGTTCAACCGAGTGTATAAAATTAGAGTTGGGATAGCATGGGCATGCCCTTCCTCCTCCTTCATTGGACAAACCCTGCAACACGATGGAAATAGATGAGGGAAACGAAAAATTTTGATATTAGAAAAACAAAAATCCCATGAACTAGTTTTACTCAAAAGCTAAGGAGAAGGGGTTTTGAGAGAGATTATTGAACACAAAATTTACAAGGATTGTTCATGAAGGAAAAGTTGTTTCCTAATAAATTTTACTAACTTTTTAATTATTTTATGGTCATGTAAAACTTTTCATTAAGTAATGGGTTACAATGGGGTTGGAAAAGATGAGATTTCAAAGGAAGAAATGGCTATGGAGGAAAAAAAAGCTAAAAAGAAGTTAAATAAGTTATGAGGAAGTATATATAACTAATGAGTGGTGGTTGAACTTGATGTGAGAAAATGAAGAAGGAAATGAGGAGTTTCAAAAGTAGATTAACTAGGAATAGAGTAGTGAAGTGAAGATGAAATAGTTGGAGAGTTTCAATGGGAAAGGTGAGTTGGTGAGCTGATGGTTTTGAAACAAAGGGTTGATGATAAAATATAGCTCAATAAAGAGTGGTAGTCAATGCACCTCAATGAGGTATAATTAACACACTAGAGTGAGGTTACAAGAGATATGTGATTACAAAGTCGCACGTTGGATGCAATGTAGGATGAGATTGTGAATGAGAAAGAATAAAATGAACTAATGGGAAACAATATCCTAAGGCCAACAGAGGAGGAGAACCTAGTCATGGGCATGGCACTAGACAATAGAAAAGTTGGCCTTATACCAACCCCACCCCTTATGCTTCTTAAATACAAATAGGTATCACTACACTGGCATGTTAATAATGGTTCAATTCCACCTCGTAGTCAGCTTACTTATGGAGGAACAATAACAATTAGAGGAAGTAGTCTTAACAGTAGTGCAAGTTTTAATATTAAGAGTAGCACACTTGGGATTTTTAGCTATTTAGAGAAAAAAACAATAATTTCATGAATTTTAGTACCTATCATGCTTTGAATTATAACCTAGGAGCATGTAAGAGAAATAATATTAGAGTGATGTACTATTTAAAAAATTTAGTTATATGTAAATGCTTTGGAAAAGAAAACATAATGATCCACACACCTTGATATAAGAAAAACCTTAAGAATATCAGTTTTAAAATCTCTTATGTAGTTACCTCATGTCATTCGGGTAGATATCACAATTACTTAAGTAAGTAACTGTGCGATCATATTTTTCATTCTCTTAAAGGAACTCTTTCTAGAAATGCACCCCATCAATAATAAATCATCCTAACATATACATTTGAAGTAATATAAATCATCCTATGAATATCCTTGAAATAATTCTCACCCATAGCCTTGGTGATGGTGTAAGGCTCGTATCAAAATGGTATGAGATTCTTCTGGGAGTTTGTCAATTTCTCTTTATGCAAGTCCAACCATAACTCATCACCAACTTGAAACTTATGTGGATCCGAATGGATTGTGTATCTACTTGTACTTGGAGTTCACAAATTTCTATAAAATATTATGAACTTGTTATTGAATTTGTTTGATACATTCCTCCAAATTGGTTTTGTTTCTTACCTCGTTCCAAGTTTGGGAGGTATCTTCATGTGTTATTCCATGAATATAGCTACATCAATTTGTGTGAATATTTTGGGACCCTTGAAAAGGCTTGTGGGAAATAGAAATATGAAGAGTTATGTCAAATTTCTGTTGAAAATATGGAGGGCTTTCAAGATGCGTATATGGATCCTTATAGTTGTATACTCTAAGGACATCTACAGTAATCATATCAAGTACTTCTTATTTATCAATCTAGGAATGGAAGACAGTGGATTTGGTCAAGCTTGATTTCTGTCATAGACCAGATGTTAAACCAAAAAATACTAAGGAACCTACTATCCCTGTCAAGAAATATGGTCTTTGTCAACCCAAAATGAACCAAAATATGCTTGAAGAAGATCTTTTGAGTGGAATTTTTTTCATCAGTCTTCTTATAGGGTGCCAAAATTCCCGTCCAAAGGAAGTGATCAAAAGAAAAAAAAGACACATTCGTTACCATACATCGTTGAGGGGAAACATTATATAGATTAGGAAAATGCCTACTATTGAAATATGCAGTAAGAAAATCTCAATTTGACTTTCTCTGGGTCAAATTGAGAAAAATTGAATTTCCACATCAACAAACAACTTGGAGGGAGTTAACTGAGGTGACATGGATCTTGTAACTAATTTATCTTAGTAAATTTGAGTTATAGGAGTTGGAGTTTAGTTAAGCATGTGTGATTGCTAATTTGTAGCAATCTAGGTCAGTTATTTCAAGTTTCTTTCAATTAAACTAGTTATAAATTTTGGAGGAACTAGTGGAAGATCAGTTGTGTAGTGGGACTTCAGTCTAACTTAGTGATCATATAGTTCACTAATAAATCAACCCAAAATAGCTATTGCATGCAGAGAATTTGAGCTCTCCATCTTTGGTGGAGATTCGAAGGCACTGCAAAATTAATTATATACTAGATTGAGCATACAGGAATTGTATTAGTCAGGTGATCATCCCTAGAAAATTATGCAGTGACAATGTTGACTTGAAGTGGAGTCCTAAGTAGGAAATAATATATGGAGAGGAGGAGTGGAATATTTGATTGATTTCGGGAAAGATCGGGGAACAATTGAATTCGCTCCTGCTTCTATTTCTTTCTCTATGATTTTCTCCTTGTTTTCGTCTTCACAGAAAATGTAGATCCAGGCAAGGAGGGAACCCTTGCTCTCTCTGGCAGGAAAGGGTAAATGTTGGTGTTTTTTTTTTGTTAAAAAAATCTTAGCCTTTGTCTCTCATTCTTTGGAAGGGACTCAGCTATTTAGTGTATAAATTTTATTATTATATCACCATATTTTAAGGAAAGTTATCTGAAAATGGTCATTTCTAAGTAATCTATTTTTATTCTAGTGTATAAGAAAAATAGAGTGACAACTAATTCATTAATGTTATTTTAGGAAAATTATATTATTTGAAATGATTTATTCGCAGGTCATTAAGTGGTGGAATTTCACTATTTCAAGATACTTTTATTTATTTCTTAGTTAACTTATTTCCTTGTGTATAAGGAAAACAAGTTTTTAGTCAATAAGAAAAAATTTAATCTTATTCTATGGCCAAATTCAATTATTTATTGCCAAACCATGTTCTCCACCAGGTTTCAATGTGGTTATGCTTAATGTCAATTCAATTTATCTATTTTAAAGAAAACCCACACTATCACCGAATTCAATTCTTTATTGCCAAAACATGTTCTGGACGAGGTTTCAATATGGTTATGCTTAATTTTAATTCAATTTATCTATTTTAAATACAACCCACAGTATCCAAATTTAAATGGAGCTCGATTTATAGTTTTTTATAAATAGAAAAAATATCCATTTCAATTTCATATCTATGAAGTATTAGAAAGGGATCAAAAAGAAATTAGCATGTCAATTAGGTTTAGTATGGGTGGTTAAGATGAGTTGTTATCCTAATTTTCTAAGGCCAATCTTACTTGTGATGTTTTTATTCCTTGTGTAGGGTTTGAATTATCTTTTGGATTTCTAGCTGAACCTTTTGAATTCCTCCATTCTACCATGAATCATTTACAATATGTTTTGCATTCAAATAATTTTTATCTTATTATTCATTTTATGTTAAGCAAAGTATGGATTGTGTAGGTTACATCTTGGTGCTACAAAACATGGTCTTATGAGTGTATTTATTAAATGGTGAACAATATATTATATGTGTTATGTATGGTAATAATTTTTTTTCTTACATATCTTAGTATGTTGAACTATGTTTGGTTGTTCGTAGGTGTTGTAACAATGTATTTAGACACTACCTCTATTTTATAATATGATTTTTCTAATATACAAAATCCCTCGATTCTCCAACATGGTATTAAAGCTAATGGTTTGAGATGTCGCATGTTGGTTACAAGTCTTATGCAAGTTGTAGATGCTCTTAAAAAGTAAGATTTGTTTAGTGGATTGGTTCAAGGTTTCTAATTGCAAACTAAATCTAGGATCAAATCAATGGCTCAACATTATGAGTTTCAAGATATATCTTATAAATTTTCATGGAAAAAATTATGGAATTTGGGCACAAATATATGAGAACATTGATGAAGAATAAAGAGTCATAGTATTTTACAAAAATGGTGGTTCTTATTCAAGGGATAACTAATAAAAAATATTCATCAACATGAATAAGGATGAGGTTGTAGGAGTCATAAAACCTCCATCTCAAGGTGGATTCAATGTCATATAATCCCTATCAACGTCTCATATAATCCATAAGATTTAGTATATGAAAAAGTTATAAATTGATGCTCATTTTCGCCTAAGACCCTGCAAACCCTATATTCTCATTCCAAACCTTAGCCTCTATAATAAAAGAAATAAAGTTCCTACATAATTTACAATGTCATGGACTTGAGAATTCCAGAAATTTAGTGACACTCCAAACAAATTTTTACAAAATGAAATGCCTAGCTCAAAAGACTCCATGCATGGAATTGATGACCATGGTGTCACTCTCTAGTAAATATTTTCTGGTGGACTCATCAATATAATTTATTTTGATCCCTCTTCACAGATTTCTTTCAAGGCATTGATTATTTTGGGCTATATCTTACACAATATTTCTAGTGGCCTTGTGGTTCCATGACACACACCTACAACATTTCATCCATAGAGGACACAAATTAAATGTTTTAGTCCCTCTCATAGTATAGTAACACTCTCACCCAATCACTCAGCGCACCATAGACCAACATGCCTTCCCTCACTGTGCAAGTTGGCCTTTATTTTGATAAGATTAGGAGTTGGAGGGTAAGCATGAAAAGGGTGTCATTTTCTTAAGAAGAGTATCTCATAAGGATTACCACTTTAATGAGAAAGAAAATCACAATATTGACCACTCATTTCTTACCATTCCCACACCATTAAAAAACCCTAAAAATGTCATTCTTAAAATTTCTTCTGTAGTTTCCTATTGTCATTCAAGTAGAATCTCATAATTAGTTATGTTAGTAATGGTGTGATAATTTGTTTATTCTCTTAAAGGAGTTGTTTCTAGACATGCACCCCATCAAACATAAATCATTGAGTCAAAATGAATGGAAATGAATGAATAAGAGGGTGTGTCAGTGAGTGTCAAGCATGCAAAGGGGGGAGTGACAAGGCATGCCAGGGAACTCTAGGGCATGTCAAGAAGTGTCTGAGTATGGTAACACATGCCAGATAGTTCCCAAGGCATGCCAACCATGCCAAGACATGACATGTGTTAAGAAATGAAAATATTTTCCAGGTGTTAGGGTATGTGAATGCGTGTTAAGGAGTGTGAGGTGAAAAAATGGAACACCAAGTTAAAATGAAAATAAATGAACATACATGAGGGTTAATAATTCAAGACCTTACCATATCAAGAGGGGCATGCTAGGCATACCAACACTAGTGCCAATATATGCCAAGGTCCAAGTTCTAAAGTGTCTTAAGTGCTAAATAATCCTCTATTACTTCTCTCTTAATTGTGAAAATTTGATTTCAAATAAATTTTACCTTAAATAATGGCAAGGCATTCCAAGGCATCCAAACTCTTGCCAAGAATTTTCAAGCCATTCACGAATGAGGTATTATTTGATGTTGCTTCTCTTGATGGGTCTGATGTATTATTGGGCTAACCATACTTGTGGCAGCGAAATGTTGTGCATGAGTCTAGGCCTTGTGCCATTATTATTACTTCGGGAAATAACTTGTACAAGATACCAAAGGTAGTACTGTCTCCTTTCATCTCTTTAACTAATGCAAAACAACACAGTATGATTGTTTCCCAAACTAGGAAATTTATTTTCCTTACAACTCGCTCATAGGGAAAGAAGAATATTGTGTCCACAACCTCAAAACAAGGCTCCCTTGCATGATTAAAGCAGATGGACAAAGTCATGGAGGAATAAAAGGACATTTTCTTCTCAATCACAGAGGTTCGTCCACACTGTCAAGACAAGCACTCCATTGATCTGAACCACAACGCACTATAGCCTAATATTTCGATACCTCATGCGACCACAAAACATATAGAATCTACACATGTACTCTCTGAGGCTGATAAAGAAATAAAATTTATTGAATGCATCCAGCATGTCCGCTCGCGGGTCCATGCGATCTTTGAAAAATTCAATACCCAGTTCAGAAAAAATTTCTTCATCTCATGCAAGATCTCAACGCAATGGGGACCATTGATTCCTATGGGTGGAGGAATGATCCAGGTGGATATTGGTGGCCACCCACCTATTCCATTTGGACTCGCACAATCAGTTCTTTTAATTTTTCACTTTCAGTACAACTTACTATTTTTAGCAGGTTTTCATGTGTCCGGATCCATTTTGGGGCCCTAATGATCCGAGTGGATATTCATGGTCACCCACCTATTCCATTTGAACCCCCACCATTAGTTCTTTCCATTTTTCAGTTTCGACACAAATTAATATTTTTAGTAGCTTTTCGGGTCCTTAACTTTCGTAGCCATTTTGAGGGTCTAAATGACGTTTTTTGGGAAATTCGAGATATATCTTTCTAACGAGGTATGGTGTATGTCAAACTGAGATCGTATGCCAAAATTACGTGCCTGAGAAGTTGAAACACAAATTTACCAAAACAGGGCCCACAGTTTTGGTGCTTGATCTCCTACGGTTAGGTTTTTGGATGTTTAGGGTTTTACATTGTTTCTCAATAATAAATAGGCCCTCGAGGGTAAGACAGTTCAGAGGCATGTAGTTGTTGATAAAAAATTGTCATTGATGTGAACCCAAGCAGCACCAACGGCTAACGAAATATTTCATGGGAATTTTGACCTACCAAATTAATATATTCTGGGTCAAGAATGATTTTTATGGTTTCTACTTGTCGATATGTATTCGTTGATATATGGCACGCCATGTAATTCTTCACGTTTTGAGAGATATTCATGTTTTAAGTTTGTAACCACAGTTAGTGGGATAAAACCCCATTGGGTTATGGCATGGGTCATTGAAAAGTCATAATTAATATTTTTTAAGCTCCTAAAATCCCTCCCATGTTCACTTGTTGAAGACCCTCTCAACCTAATAATTTATATAAATTGTGATCCTCATATCCTCCTTATGCAAGGGATTTCGCCATTAGAAACAGGTCATCGTGGAATTTTCAATCTAACATTGTTTCTATAAAGGTTAAGAAGCTGAAATTTTTATGAGGCAAAACCAAAATCCTGAGTAAGCACTTGTGAAAAATTTCAGATTAAGGTGTGCAATAGTTTCAGAGATATGATCTGTGGAAGTTAGTGTTTTTGCAGGCTCCTAAAATTCGTCTGAAAGAAGTGACCTTGGAAAAATCATCATAAATATCTCTCTGGGCATTGGACTGGAATTATGTGAAATGTAGCAGATAGGGAACGGAATTTAGTTTTTTCCATGACAATTTTAGAGCCTAATGTGGAAACAATGACACATGGCACGCCATACAATTTTGATCTATTGAAATAATCCATAATTAGGGCATTGTGAGAGATTGGGCATAACTCTCCCTTGAATAATCCAAATAGGGTCAGACCTATGGAATTAGATAGAAGACTTAGAGGAATACTACGGGACTTAAAATCACATATTGGGGATCGAAAATAACGGAGATACATAAGATTCAATATCGAGCTCCTATAAGGCAAGAAAAAGCTAGATCATGTGCTATCAAGGGCTGCAAAGGACCAGACTTTCTAGGGTAGTAAATCAAAGCAAGGTGCAACAAAGGGTAGCATGAAAAGAGCAGCAACCAAGGTGTATAACAACAACAATAATTTCATCACATGAAGTCTTCAAGTGGGCAGCACTGCATACAGTCACTGTGAAGGTACCATTGTACTAAGTCATTGTAAATAAATTATTGTAAAAATTTTATTGGTGTTTATCTACCAAGAGTTGAAGAGGCATTGTCTGGAGGTCTAGGATCATCATTAGGTGGTTGTGTCATAGTTGGGGCTATGGTCTAGTGTATCGTATTCTTCTAAATCATTACATATCATTGTAAATTGGACCATTTTCCCTGGTACGGAAGTCCATTCTTCTTTTATTCTTCTATAGGGTGGTAGGGTGGTGCTAGGGTGACTTGTAGCTCATTGGGTGTTGGGGCATCCATTCAGTTAACTACTGAAGAATATTGGGCGTTGGAGCGTCCATCCAGTGGGAGCTAGAGAAGAATTCTTTTCTAGATTCTAGGAAGTTGGAACTTTATTTTCAATTGGAGTTGAATATTGAAGAATTATTAGAAAATCATTAGGTCGTTTTTGTCCTGGTGTGGGTTTCCACCTTAAAAGCTATGTTCATTTGTGTTCCTTTTATTTACTACTATCATTGTACAAACACTGATAATAATTGAAGATTAACTAATTCTCTAATTGAAAGGAATACTGATTCACCCCCCCTCCCCCTCCTCTTAGTATTTCCAACAATTGGTATCAGAGCTTGGTTACTTCAATGGTAGTTTAATAGCTGGAAGGAGGTCATGGAGCATACCAAGAATGGTGTACCTCTGTTAAATGAAAATAATTATGTACTCTGGAAAGGAAGAATGGAGGTCTATCTCTTGGAACAAGGTTACGAAGTATGGGACACTGTTCAAAATGGATTTACATCAACCACAGATGAACAAGGTAAGAAGAATTTGATAAATGATACAAAAGAAAAGAATATTATTATCAGTGGACTTATTGAATCTGCTTATCATATGGTGTTGGGTTGTAAAACAGCTAAAAATGTATGGGATGAGCTTCATAATATATATGTAGGTGACTCAAATGTCAAAGAAGCAAAGATTCAAATATATAGAGAAATATTTGAGCAACTTATAATGAAAGAAGATTGCAACATTGATGCATATTTCTAATACGTTGATGAAATAACCAATAATCTAGAAGGATTGGGAGAGCCAATTGATGAGAAGACTATTATATGAAAGATTCTTAGAACGTTACCAGGGAGATTTAACCCAAAGGTATTGGTCTTAGAATACAGTGAAAATCTAGGCAAACTCAGCAAAGAGGAATTACATGGAGTTCTCATATAATATGAAATGGGACTTGATGAAGAAGAGGGTACTTCGAATCTAGAAACTACGTTCGTTGCATCTAAGAAAACCCATAAGGACAAACAACCTTCAATTGAAAGACATACACCTGCAAGTGTGAAGAAAAGGGAGATGATGAAGAAGGTCTTTCAGATGAAGAATATGCTTACTTTACGAGAAAACTAAAAATTGGTAAGGGAAAATTCAGAGGTAAAATTCCACTGATATGTTTCGGATGTGTTAAGGTTGGGTATTTCACATCAAAATGTCTGAACATAAGTGATGGCAACTCAAAATGAAAGAAACGATTTTATAAATTCAACAAGCAAGAATCCAAAAGTAACTTTCTCTCTAAAGAAGATAGTTCATCATCTGATGAAGACAATGACAGCGAGGAAGAAGCCAATGAGAGTGTATTGTTTATGGCCAAGCACAATAAACAAGAGGTATCAAACAACGAAGAAGAAGAATTGACCATAGAATAAATTTCTAAGGAAGAAATCAAACTTATAAAAGAGCTCAAGGCAGAGAAAATATGTTCCAATACTCTTGAAAAACAAGTTCAAGGTCTCAAAATTGAAGTTGAAGAACACAAATGCATTAAAGAGTCACTTCAAATGAAGTTGGAATAAAGAAACCAAGAAAATGAAGAATTATAAGCCGAAGTAGTCTCGCTGTGTCAGGAAGTGAAGAAAGGAAAAACTATCCAAAACTATGCCAATAGCTCAAAGGCATTGGAGGAACTCATCAACAATCAACGATCTTACAATGACAGAACTGGCATCAGTTACAAAGAATAAGAAGAAGGACCTTCTACAAATAAATACAATGAACCTATGAGATCTGACATGCATGTACACTTCATTGGACAAGATTCGCAAGAATAGCCTTAGAAGACAATTCCTCGATGAATATTTCCATCCAGGCAGCAACATATTTTTTATGGCTACTGTTATTCATGAGGAAAATTTGGTCATAAAGCTGTAGAATGCCGCACGTACCCCAGGAATGAATAAAATTCTAGGATATTTCTCAAATATGAACCTCCCAGGGCTCAGTGAAACATCAATAGATTTGAACATTTAAGAAATAATATTGAATGTTACAAATTTTGAAACTTTGGACACATAGCCAGAGACTGCCAACTTGAAAATCCTCCAGAAGAATATTTGAAGCCACAGAACGAACAAACATGGAAGAAGAAGAATATTGATAATTGTGCTCTCACTCTCAAGGCTCAAAACAACAAAGATGTGTGGTATTTGGATAGTGATTTCTCAACGCATATGACTGGAGATAGAAATAAATTTGTATCTCTGAAAGATAATAAGGATGGAACCATGTCCTTTGGAAATGATGGATCTTAAAATGTTATAAGATCAGGTACTGTCACTCTCGGAAGCAAAGATGCTCTAGCCAAGAATGTTCTATTGGGTCAAAACATGAATCACAATATGCTCAGTGTTGGAAAAATGTGTTATCAAGGACACACAATACTATTCAACTCCACAAAATGTGAAATCAGGAAAGGGAGGTATGGTGAAATTGTGGCTATAGAAATTCAAGCTCCAAACGACATATATGTATTGTATGAAGCAACTAAAGCATGTCTAATAGCTAAAGAGGATGATATAATATTTGGTAGCAATGATGATCGACTAAGTAAGAATTTTGCTACAAATACGCAAAGCGATTTCGAGATGTCTTTGCTTGGTGAGTTGACATACTTATTAAGGCTTCAAATATCTCAACAAGAGAAAGGAATATTTATATGTCAAGCCAAGTACATTAGCGAAATGCTCAAGAAATTTAAAATGGAAGATTGCAAACTCATCCTTGCTCTGATGGTAATAGATTGCAAACTGAGCATAGATGACTCATCTGAGTATGTGGATCAAAGGTTGTACATATCTATGATTGGTAGTCTTCTATATGTAACAGCCTCCTAGCCAGCTGTTATGCAAGAAGCTGGACAAGTAGCAAGATTACAAGTAGCACCAAAAGAATCACATATTATTGCCATCAAAATAATTCTTCGATATCTAAAGGGAACAATAGAATATGGCTTGTGGTATCCCAAGGGTAAGGATCTCATTATTCGTTCCTTTATAGATGCAGATTGGGCAGGAAGTGTTGATGATCATGAGAGTACTCATGAAACATTGGAATATCTTTGCCAGAGTCTTGGGATTATCCCAAGTTCTCATTAGATTTTCCTTATTCTGAATATAGAGGAGTGGAAGTGTGTACAGGTTCGCAGGATGGTTGTATGTCAGGGGGAGTGGAAGTGTGTACAAGTCCGCAAGATGTTTGTGTATCAAGGGGAGTTACCTTTTTCCATTGATGTCAAAGGGGGAGAGAATTTTGTAGGAAGAGGTGTCAGGATCGCAGGGGCAGTACTTGTGTTGCAATCAATGACAAAGGGGGAGATTTTTGATCACCGGTTGTCATTGATGTCAACCCAAGCAGCACCATGGGCTACCCCAATATTGCACGGAAATTTTGACCTACCAAATTAATATTTCTGGGTCAAGAATTATTTTTATGGTTTCTACTTGAAGAGATGTTTCCGTTGATATATGGCACGCCACATAATTCTTCATGGTTTGAGACATATACATGTTTGAAGTTTGTAACCCCAGTTAGTGGGATAAAACCCCATGGGGTTGTGGCATGGGTCATTGAAAAGTCATAATTAATATTTTTTAAGCTCCTAAAATCCCTCCCATTCTCACTTCTTGAAGCCCCTCTCAACCTAAGAATTTATATAAATTGTGATCCTCATATCCTCCTTATGCAAGTGATCTCACCATCTGAAACAGGTCATCATGAAATTTTCACTATAACTTCCTTTATACACAGGTTCAGAAGCTGAAATTTTTATGAGGAGAATCCGAAATCCTAAGAAAACTCCTGCGAAAATTTCAGATCGAGGTACGCAATATTTTCGGAGATATGATCTACGGAACTCAGTGTTTTTGCAGGCTCCTGAAATTCATCTCAAAGAAGTGACCTTGGGAAAATTGTCATAAATCTCTCTCTGAGTATCGGATTGGAATTCTGTAAAAAGTGGCAGATAGGGCATGGAATGTAGTTTTCGCCCTATAAATTTCAAATCCTAATAAATAGACAGTGACACGTGGAATTCCATACAAGTTCGGTCTATTGAAATATTCCATAATTATGGCATTGTGAGAGATTGGGCATAACTCACCCTTGAAGAATCCAAATTGGGTCAGACCTATGGCATTGGAAAGAAGACTCAGAGGACTACTATAGGACCAAAAATCACATATTGGGGATATGAAGTAACAAAGATACACCAGATTCAATATCAAGCTCCTAGAATGCAAGAAACAGCTAGATCATGTGTTGTCAAGGGCCACAAAGGACTAGAATTTCTAGGGTAGCAAAGCAAACAAATGTGCAACAGAGGGTAGCATGACAAGAGAAACAACTAAGGTGTATAAAAACAACAATAATTTTATCACATGAAGTCTTCAAGTGGGCAGCAATGCATACAGTCATTGAAAAGGTATCATTATACTAAGTCATTGTAAATACATTATTGTAAAAATTGTATTAGTGTCTATCTGCCAAGAGTTGAAGAGGTAGTGTCAGGAGGTCTAGTATCATCATTAGGTGGTTGTGTCATAGTTGGGGTTATGGTCTAGTGTGTCTTCTTCTTCTACATCTTTCTATATCATTGTAAAGTGGACCATTTTCCCTGGTACGAGAGTCCATTCTTCTTTTATTCTTCTATAGGGTGGTAGGGTGGTGCTAGGGTGAGTTGTAGCTCATTGCGTCTTGGGGCATCCGTTCAGCTAACTACTAAAGAATATTGGGCATTGGAGCGTTCATCTAGTGGGAGCTGGAGAAGAATGCTTTTCTAGATTCTAGGAAGTTGGAGCTTTATTTTCAATTGGAGTTGAATGTTGAAGAATTATTAGAAAAGCATTAGGTGGTTTTTGTCCTGAAGTAGGTTTCCACCTTCAAAAATGTGTGCATTTTTGTTCCTTTTGTTTACTTCTATCATTATACAAACACTGATAATAATCGAAGAATAACTAATGATCTAATTGAAAGGAATACTGGTTCACCACCCCTCTCAGTATTTCCAACATTAGCCATCACATCTCTTCTTAGAGATAAGCTATCGTCGCCCTAGCCAGTTTACTGCCATTCTTTCTGTAAACATATTTCAGTTATTTGATATTAATGAAATGAAGGATTTTTTCTACTGCATCTATGTGTTTATGTATATTTATGTATTTAATTGCATTCCTACATAAATCTAGATCAATTAGGAAATGCTCAGGCATGCTATAGGCTAGGTAAATATGTGAAAATGTGCCAGGTGCTAGTTGGGTGTGCAAATGCATGTTAGATAGTTTTATGGAGTTCTAGGGAAAAAAAATGGATCACTAGTTTCGAATTCATGGAAATGAATGAATAAGAGTGCGTGACAAGGATTCTTAGTGAGTTCTAGGTCTATAAGGAGGAAGTGATAAGGTATTCTAGGTAGTGCGAAGGAATGCTAGAGTGGCAAGGAAAAATGCCAAGATGCGGCAAGTTTCAGGGTGTTCCAATGTGTGTTAAGGAGTGTTAGGGAGTGCCACAAAAAAAAAAGGGAGAACTAGTTCAAAATTCATGGAAATGTACGGATAAGAGTGTGTGATAGGGAGTGCCATCAAGTTCCGAGTGTGCTAAGGAGGGAGTCATGACAAGTTAATATCTTAGGCAATTCCAAGGCATGCTAGAGTGTCAGGGCATGTCAGGGAATGGTAGGCTGTGTTAGGGAGTTCCAAAGCCTTACAAAGAATGCAGGGGATGCTAACACATGCCACATAGTGCCAAGGGATTGTTATAATTTCCAAGTGTTATGGCATGTGAAGATGTAAACTATGTTGCTTAGTTTTTTTATGGCCACGGTTGGACGTGAGCTAGGAATTGGTAACTTATTAAGTTGGATGAGTTAATATTGGATATAAGTAGACTAAGACGGGTTATAAGCCATTCTTAGGTGAGCAACGCATAGTATAGTTGTAGTAATAGAAACTTGGCAAAGTTGTTGTAGCTGAGGCAAGACTTGCAGGTTGGGTTCCCAAGTCTAAAACAAAATAAGGGTAGTTATGAGGACATGATATTTAAGGAGTGTCGAGGCATGTAAATGAATGAAAATGTGTGATAATTCATGCCAGATACTTTCAATGCATGTCAGGGAGTTTTGGGGAGTGTGAGGGCATAACAAGGGAGAACTAGTTCAAAGTGGATGGAAATAAATGAATAACTAGAGTGTATGTTATGGAGTGTCAGTGAATTCCAGGTGTCCCATCGATGAAGTGTGTCAGGAGAATTTCATAATAGGACTTGCAGGAGGAAATCCTATGATTTTGATAAGGGGATGGACAAATCAGTTTCAAACAAAGGGAGACTTTGAGCTAGACACAACCCTTTCTTTCAATGACATGATTGGGTTTCCAAGTCGTAAAAAATTAAGGCTATCTATGAGGGCATGACAACTAGGGAGTGGTAAGGTGTGCAGGGTATCCCAGGAACTACCAAAAAATGCTAGAAATTTCATAGGAATGTTAGGAATTCAAAGATGTGCTAGGTTTTAGGGTGTGGTGCCAACGCATGCTAGGGAGTCCTAGGGAAACAAAAGGGAGGACTAGTTTCAACTGCATGGAAATGAATGAATAAGAGTGTGTGATAGTGAGTCTTAGCAAGTTACAGGTGTGATAGGGAGGGAGTGAAAGGTATGATATGTAGTGAGAAGGCATGATAGAGTGCTAGGAAAGAATTCCAAGATGTTCCAAGTTCCAGGGTGTGCCAATGTGTGTCAAGGAGTGCTATGGAGTGCTATAGAAACATAAGAGAGCATTATGTCCTAATGCATGGAAATGAATGAATAAGAGTGTGTGACATGGAGTGTCAACGAGTTCCAAGTGTGCTAAGGAGGAGTGATAAGGCATTATTGGCATTGCTTAGGAATGCTAGAGTTCTAGGGTGACATGCAGCCAAGATGTGCCAACACATGCAAGGAAGTGTTAACTTGGAGTGCTAGGGAAACACAAGGGAGCACTACGTCGAAATTAATGGAAATGAAAAAATATGAGTTTGTGATTGGAAGTGTCAGTGAGTTCTACGTGTTCTAAGGAGGGAGTGACAAGGTATCCTAGGCAGTGTTAAGGCATGCTAGAGGCCATTTTGACATGCCAAGTTGTCCTAGATGCTAAGGTGTACCAACACGTGCCAAGGAGTGTTAAGGAATGTTATGGAAACTCAAGCGAGCACTACAAAAAAATGCATTGAAATGAATGAATAAGATTTTGTGACTGGGAGTGTCAATGAGCTCTAGGTGTGTAAAGGAGAGAGTGACAAGGTATGTTAGGTAGTGACAAGGAATTATAGAGTTTTAGGGCAGCATGCCAAGATGTGCTAGGTGTTAGGGTGTGCCAATGCATGCTAGGGAGTCTTAGGGAGTGTCAAGGAAACAAAAGGAAAAATTAGATAAAAATGCATGGAAATGAATGAATAAGAGTGTGTGATAGGTAGTGTCAATGAGTTATAGGTGTGTTAAGGAGGGAGTGACAAGGTTATATTCTAGGCAGTGCCATACAATGTGAAACTACTAAGGCATGTTAAGAAGTGCTAGGGTGTTTTAGTGTGTGTAAAAGCATGCCAAGGAATGTAGGGGATGCTAATGCATGCCACATAGTGACATTAAGGCATTTAAGACATGCGAGGTGTTATGCCATGTCAAGATGTAAATTGTGTTGCTTATTTTTTATACAACCACATTTGGATGTGATGAGCCTTCTCTTGGTATATTTTTAAGTGGGATGAGTTGAGATTGGATATGAGTATCCTAAGATGAGTTACAGGTAGCTCTTAGGTGAATAAGGCATATGTTGAATTTCCATGACATATGAGAATTTGTGCTTGGTCTTATAATCTTTGATGCAAACACACTCAAGGGCCACAACACATCTACTTTGCACAAATAAGTCTACACACATTAAGGAATCAAGTAGTGCACATAAATTTTTTTAACTTTTTCATACCATTCTTTGTTAAATTAGAAACTATAATAGAATAGGCTAGAGCTCTCATACCAGGGATCATGGCACTTCACAATCACACTGATACAAGGAATACAACTAGGGCTTTGTGCCAGTCTTTTGATAACCAATATACCTTGAACAAGACAACAGTTGACTGACTTTTTTATGGTGGCCACACGTAGCCCTTTCAGTCCACATGTCATGAACACATCTGGTAGTTCGTCTTGCCTCCCATTATGCAACTCCTCAAGTTGCCTCTATCAAGGAACTCAACCCTTTTAGGTTAATGAAATCAGCTCAAAAAACGTTTCCCTATATCTACCTCTTTTTTCCTTTAAGTTCTACAAAACTTATGGTTTTAGATTAGTTGTTCAAAAATCCGTTTGTGAATAGATCTTTGCTCTACCCAATTTTGTCGTATTGTTAATCCAAGATCACAAGTATAGGGCTATGGAAGTTTCGATTCTTCTCACTAGCTCAATTATCTATAAGAATGAACTAGGGCTATTGGCTATCTCACTTGTATACTACTTTTGTCCTTCAAAGTTTGCACATCGTTAGGCCCAATAAGCCTACCCTTCTACCAGTCTTGTTTTCCTTCACAACTACAAGAGTTAGGGCTCCTCTTTGATAGTCACCTAACAACCCTCCAACTGTACTTGGACTGCCATCAATTTTCCCAACCATAGTCAATTCTTTTACTAATCTAGTGCCCACAACATTGCCCTAATATCGGGCTCTTTAAATCTTCCACCTAATAGTGGTTTGAGTCCTCTCAAAATAACTATTATTGTGTACCAATTTCTCTTTTTTTCCAATCTATGAACAAATTTTAACTACTTCTCATATCATCCTTCTAATAATTTATAGATGACTGAACTATGGTCATAATTCATCCACTTATAGTCCATTGACTAACTATTTATAGGCTTCTTCAAATCTCTATCCAAAAATCTACTGACAGTCCACCAAAATAAACTCCTCTTCATGTCAATCCATTCCTCATATGGCACATTTATTCTGCTCAATCTTCTACTTGTGTTCCACCTTCCTTTAGATTTTCTATCTCCACACATAATTTTGCAAACCATCTTCCAAATATGTAGTATATATTATAAAGGTAAACCTCTCTTAGAGGGTCATGACCCCTCTTCTTCTATGCAGATTTGTCACATTCTTAAGGGTATACCTTACAGATTGAACATGCTAGGAAACCTCCCTAACTAGGGTATTATACTTCTATTATAATTTCTTTAGAACAAACCCTATCCAACAATAGCAAAAAAAACAACTATTGCCTCCATAAGGCACTCGACCTAACTCATATCGATCCAGAGCTTCTGAGAATATCATTGACTAAATCCTGGCGTGAACTTTAGATCTCTACGACCCTCAAACTATGGTTACCTCAGCCAATATTACACCTGTGGTTACTTTTGTTGTGGCCTAAATTCTAGTGCAAGCCCTCCTCCAGTTGTTTTTTTCTTTATCACAGACCTTGTAGCCTACTAACCACCACAAGATAGGGTCTCAACCCTCTCTAATATTTCAAAATTTGATGTGGCCTTCACACAAAAACACCACTGAAATCACATGCCCAAATTTTCATGAGTTTCCTCACTTGAGCTCAATCTTCCATAAGAGAACCAATAGTAGGCCATCCTACTTCATATCTCGAACCCATTAAGGTATGTGACATTCTTGTGAACCCTCACATGATGATCTTGCTCTTTGTGGATGATCATCGCCTCCCTTTAGCAACCCTTAGTCAACCCTCTAACTCGACCAACTTTGTGACTACATCTCTCTTGACCTCCTTGATCAAATGAGATCCTTCTCACTTGATGTTCTTGCCTTCATACTAAGGCCTCCTAAAATATATCTTCCTATCTAGGCATATTAAGAACCCTTTATAACTTATGGGCTTTATCCACTTAGACCTTAGGAAATATTATTTGTCCCTTTTAATTTTCTTTTATATTTTAAACCCCATCTTAGGTCCAAAACCCCTTCGCTTGGGTTATTTTCCAACAAATAATTTTGTAACCAAACTCACACAAACCCATCTAAATAGGCTTGTGGATTACCTCCCAAGCTACACATTTCAACAACATAGTCTGGTTATAGTAATCATAACTTGGTCAAGCTCTTGTAGTGAAGTGAAGGTTTGGTTGGGTTCCCAAGGTGAAAATTAAGTAAGGTTAGTTATGAGGGAATGATATCTAGGGACGGTTAGGGCATGCCAAGGAATTAAACTGTGTGCTAACACATGCCAGAAAATTTTAATGCATTTTGAGGAGTGTTAAGGAGTGTCGAGGTATCACAGGGGAAAGGTAGTAGGTCAAAATGCATGAAAATGAACAAATAAGAGTGTGCGACAGGGAGTGTCAGTGAATTCTAGTGTGCAAAGGATGAAGTGTGTTAGAAGAAGTTCATAATAGGATTTCCAAGAGGCAATCCTTTGATTGCGATAACGGGCTGAACAAAGCATTTTTATACAAAGTGAGACTTTGTGTTGGGAAGAACACTATTTTTCCTTTATTTATTATTTTTATATGACATGTGGCACACTTTGGCTGAATGATCATGTTTTAAACTATTTTTGAAAATTGCATATTATACATTGTTATGTATAAGTTTTGGGACACTCGAATTGTGCCAACTTATATCTTTTGTGTCTTGTGTATCTTATGGTTCTTACACACTCTCAGTTAATGCTCTATTGTTTATATGAACTAGACATACATGTGAAGTATTTCCTATGTAAGCTATGTTGCTTAGTTGTTTTATGGACATGGATAGATGTGATCCTTGTCTTTGTAAGTTCTTAAGTGGGACAAGTTTAACTTGGACATGAGTAGCCTAAGATGAGGTGCAGGCAGTTCTTAGGTGAACAAGGCACAATCTACTTTTAGTAGGTGCAATTGGTTAAATTATTGTAGTTGAATCAGGCCAATGTCACATGAACTGTAGTAGCTAAGGACTTGATTGGGTTCCAAAGTCGTGAAAAAATGTAAGGCTAGTTGTTAGGGCATGAGTGATAAGGAATATTAGGGAATGCTGACATGTGCCAGACAGTTTGAAGGAATGTCAAATATGTTAATATGTGTGAAGTGCTAAGGAATGCAAAGATGTGAAAGGGTGTGAAAATATTTTCCGTGGACTATCGAGGAAACGAAAAGGAGAAAAATGTTAAACTACAAGGAAATGAACACATCATATGTTTAACAAGTCATAAATTTACCTATTCCAGGAGGGGCATGCGAGGCACACCAACACTAGGTAGAAATAGGTGCCAAGTGCGAGGTGTAAGTGCATTAATGCATTCTAAGTGCCAAATCATCCTCTGTTACTTCTCATGTAATTTCCCGATAATTGCTCTCAAATAAATTTAATATTAAACCATGCCAAACCATACCAAGGAATCTTAATGAATGCTAGACAAACTAATACTTTCCAAGTGCCAACACCTGCCAAATTCCAATATGTGTTAAGGAGTGATACAAATGTTATGAAGTGGAAGGGCACGTCGAAGAGTGCTAACAGTGAGAGAGTGTGCTAATGCATGTTGAGGAGTGTTAAGTATTACTAGGGCAAGATATGGGAACACTAGGTCAAAATGCATGGAAGTGAATGAATACGAGGGCGTGCCACGGAGTGTCAACCAGTGCTAGCTAGAATTCCAAGGAGGGAGTGACAAGGTATGTTAATCACTATTAAGGAATGCTAGGGAATATCAAGGCATGTCAATAAATTCCATAGTGTGTGTTAAAATGTGCCAAATAGTGATAATACATGCAAGATGCTAAGTCATGCTAGGATGTGTAGGGTGCTACGGTATGCCAACATGTGTCAAGGAGTATCAAGGAAAAAAAAATAATAACCAAGATAAAATTCAAGGAAATTAAGACATAAGAGGGTTAATAAGTCAAGACTTTATATTTTTTTCAAAATGGGCATGCTAGGCACACTAATAATAGGTTCCAATACATGCCAAGTTCCAATGTCATGTGTTAAGTGCCAATGTATGTTAATGCATGCCAAAGTGTTCCAGGGCATGCTAGGGACTACAAGGCATGCCAACACATGCTAGGAGAGTATTATGTTATGATAGAACTTGCCAACATGTGCTTGAGTGTCGTATTCATGGAAATATGTTCTAGGTATAAAGATGTTCTACGACATGTGAGGTGAGAAGGAATGTTAGTGTGTGCCAAAGCATGTTAATATGTGCCAAGAGTGTTGAGGAGTGCTAGATTTCTCTCATTAATCAAATTTAAAAAGCTTTATTATGTACTAAATAATATATTTCTACACACATTAGCAAAACTTTATCTGAAGGGAATTTGTTAGATAATAAACCTAATAGAGATGAATCATGTATTGACTCATAGGAAAACTATATTCTCATTACTCAATGGAAATGATACACACTAATTACTTCTTAACAAATTGATTGTCTCTAACACTATATGGCGTTGGAAACATAATGAAAAAGACTCCGCAACAATGGTCTTAAATAGTTATATTTTGACAAAAAATATAGTAACATGCACATAGCGTCATCAAAAACTCATTGGAATGATCAATGATGATGAACTTTTTCGACCGTCACTAAAAGTAACCAGAAAGAGCATTGGTGAGGGTCAATAGAAGAGTATCACTAGAAGTGTCACCAAAGAGAGAATTAGTGATGGGCCTTTAACAACCCTCACCAAAAGTGTCACTGAAAATGACTTTGGTGACAAACCTTAGAGGACCGTCACTATATGCACTTACAATAACGTTTTTTTAAGGACCGTCACCATATATGACATTGTTGACGGATCTTAAAGGTCCATCACAAGCATGACCCTCACCAATGTCCTTTTTTTTGTAGTGATTTCACCTAGCATTCGGTCAATTTTACAAGGAGCCAAGACGAGGCCCCTAGAACTTAGTCATGTAAAAATATCTAAAAAGGATACCACATATGATCCTTACCCATAATTCCTAAAGGAAATATAATCAAACCCCCATATTATTATAGGGAAGTTTGTAAAATAACATAAACCAATTACTCCTTTAATTTTCATTCTATGGATTGGATGTGCATAAATCCATAAAAAGACTTTGCTTCCATGGATTAGGGGTTACATTGGCTCTCGAGATTATAAATAACCTCTAAATTTTTTTTTTGATGATATTCAATTCTTCAACTTCTTCTTAATTAAGAAGCAGTGGAGTAAAGTTATCACATCCTACATGTATATTTATAGATACTAGTTAGTTGACCATGGCAATGAATAATGGAGGAAAATATATTGGCAAGTGATGTGGCTAATAGGAGTCATGATGGTTGCTTTTTGTTCCCAAGTTCTTTAATATATATTCTTAATTCATTTAAATCATTTGTAATTTGGGTTTCTTTAATGAGATTTGCCTCTAAGTTTATGCTTTCTTATAGCTTTGATATGAGGTTATTCTGTTCATTGGTTTTAAGATTTTTACACATGGTTAATATGTGTACTTTAATTTGCATTAATAAAAAACACTTATTTAAAGTTCTGTAAATTTTTTTTATACATTTAAAGAAACAAAAAATAAAAAAACAACAAAGAAAGTAAGGAAAACATACCTTAACTTGGGGTAGGATTTGGTCGGTGAGGGCGTACAATTTTTAATGAAAATTTGGTCACTCTAGAAGGTCTATAGGTTTTATGGCGAATAATGCAGCCTTAGGCATGTTTTCTCTTTTATTATTAACATAGAAATGTGCAAACGATTTTAAAAGTGTGTGTGCATTCTAAAATTTCATGCGCATTTTTATAGAAAAGAAAACATGCACCTTTTTTTGCACATAAATTAGTTAATGTGGAGGTTTTACAAGTGCTAAACCTAAAATACAAGGAATATGTGCCTGCTTTTCATGAACGCATGCATGTTCTTGAAAATTTACATTCACGTAGTCATGTTGCACCAAAATTGGGTACCATCTTGGCGCAAGCACCCACTAAGAATTTCATTGAGTAGGAATAATCTAGACTTATGGAGTCTTGGATCGGTCATAGTTGGCAGGACAAAAAAATCACGATGTCATAGTCCCCATAGTAATGGGAAACATGGGAGTCCCCAGTCGAGTTGGGTGACCGAGGTAACTATGTGGACGTGACACCTATGTTTCCATATTTAATAGAATGCTCTCTTTGAAGTTCCATAATTATTTACCATCCAATATGTATACAAACTGAAAAATGGTCTTGTGTAAGGTATAAATTTTATGGGTACTCTTATATTAAATCTACCATTAGCATGGCAATTTATAATTATTTTTACATGTCATTTAAAAATTATATGTATTTCTATTAATTTTTTTATATTGAATACAAAAGAAACTTGTATGGTAAGAACTAACTTAACACGTGAATACGTTTAAGTTATCATGAATGGTATATAAAATCACATCATACAACTAAGAATATGATTAAACTGTTTAATATATATTCTTCTATCACCTAATTTAATCCATATATATAAATTTTTTCACAAGAAGTGATCATCCATGGAGCCCTTCGATGGACAAGGTGTGTCCTCATCACGTAGGAATTTTGTGGTAGGAAAAATTCATGGCTTCAATCCTAGTAGACCAGGAAATATCATTATCCATAATGATTCATATTGGGACTAACTATGTGGCTTCGTGGGTAAGGTTGGGTGGCTTTTCCTCTGTTACTTCAACTGTTCTGGAAAATATCATGTTTTGGAATCTTGGTGAAAACCAAGTACATGGATTCCTTGAGTAGAAAAAATAACCTCATATATAATAACTTTATCAATAATTGCTATGAAAAAAAATTATATAGATGATCATTGTTTTATTGGAAAATTTTGGGGCTCCACCTAACGGAAATGTCATTGATCTAGTAGATAATAAATATTAGCAACTAACAAAATAAATTGAATTCAAACTAGGTTCCAAAGGATTGTTTGTAGCTATTTTCTACAACTATGAAGAGAGAAATAGGTTTTTCCAAAAATGGCCCTTATTTCTTTAATTTGGTTGGGCTATACATAATATTCTAGACAAACATATTTAGTCCAAACAAGGAGGATTTCACAATAGCCCATATTTGCATCTACATGTACTCCCTCCCATAGGAGTTCTAGGAATCATAAATCTTATAAGGTGTCAATAATTCTATACGATCCTATGATATGTGCTTAGAAAACACTAAGGAAGGGAGATTCACATCATATGCATAAGTATGTGTATATGTGAATGTATCATATCCATTTTCAACTAGAATTTCCCTTATTGTAAAGATAATATTTGTCATCTAAACAATGATTATGAGCATATTCCATTCCACTACATGAAATTCCACAAGTATGGAAATGTATTTAAAGAATTTCTCGTCAATCAAACATAGAAAATATGAAAGCCTCACCTTGAGAATGATAACGAGGGTTTTGAAAAATTAGGCCATAGAAAAGAACAAGTAGAAGATTTGGGGGATCATGTAGAGAAATTCCATTATATAGAAATGAATATGGAGTATTATAAATTGGGGAAGATTGAAAGGAAGAGCAATGAGATACTAGGATGGAAGTACCGAACACAACCCAGAAGGAAATGATGAATATTAAAAATACCCATCTTAACCAAATGAAGGCAAAAAAACAACTTAATAATACCAGCAAAAGGGATATTGAAATGATTCTAGAACAATAAGAAAATATGGAAATAGAGAAGGAAGAGGAGACAAATTTGGAGGAAATGGAACTTCACTCAATTGAAGTAGCAGAGGAGAATAAAGACCCATTTGCAATACCTCATTGCAAGCTAGAATTAATATCCAACACCTATAAAAGGGCGTAACAAAATCTACAGTAGTAGCTAGAGGTATGACACATCATTACACTTCTTCCCTTGGAGCTAAAACCAAACAATCGATGAAAACATAAACTCTCTAAAGAGGAAATTAAAAGGGGATGAAAAAATAATAAATAACTAATTCATGAAATTGTAGAATTTTTAGCCAACTTTGGGAGGATAACTCTTGTTGTTAATCAATTGGTTTTGGAAGAAACTATGTTAAATGCGGAAATACTTCCTTTCATCTAACCAATATTTTCAATGAATAGTCCAAATTGGAATATATATGTTTGAATGGTAAATCCAAGCACATAATTCTAGAAGGAGAAAAAAATAGTATGAATAAAAACTATCAATAATTATGATACATGAAATGAAAAGTGGATAAATACAATTATAATAAATTACAAGTATTGTTTGGAAGAACTGCAAATTTATAGCAGTAGATGTCATGAGAGCATCAAGAGGCCTATTCATGCTTTGTAAACTATAAGTAATCATTCTAATGGATTTCATATCCACACAAGTATTATAACAGCAAAATTCCAAAAAATAGGCTAAGAAAATCATGGATTCATAACTAATGTTTAAGGTCCAAGCATTTCCAAATAAATATCATCGTTACTCCAGTTAGTAAGACAAATTATTTCACAAATAAGGAACAAAAAATGGATAATAGGAGGTTAATTTAATCTAATCCAACCATTATCATATAAAAACAAGAAATTTAAATCCTAATACATGATTCTAGGCCACTTTCGATTCCTAGTCGAAGATCTCATTTTGATAGATCACAAAACTAGCAATGGTGTATTTACTTGGAATGATAGAAGAGGAGAGGAAACACATGTTGCTTGAAGAATGGACATATTTCTAACATCTATGTTTGTAAGTATTTCAGGCATGATCATTGACGAAAATGTATTTCCATTTTATAGTAATCACCCCTAGACCATTAGGGTGCACATTGATTAGCAAGGGGACCCAAAGAAAAAACCCTTATAATTTAAGGAATTCTAGCTAAGATATTCCTAATTCAAACCCAAAATAGAAGACTGGGGGAAATAATCCCCTCATGTAGATGGATCCTTCATGTATCAATTCCATTGTAAACTAAAACTTATTAAAGAACAACAAAAAATAAAGAACAAGAATGAATTTGAGAATATCTTAGTAAACTCACAGAGGCTTCACAACAAAATGAAACAGGTCCAAAAGTAAATTATTGGGAAGGTAAATTAGATATCTTTCCAAAAAAATAAATATAAATTTTGAATATGTTGTTAGAATTCCATTCTCAAGAGGAAATATTATTGAGGAAAAAAATCAAGAGATTTATGGTTGAAGGAAGGAGAAACAGATACAAATTCTTTTTAATAATCAGTGATTCATTACCATCACCACAATAGAATCTTACGTATTCAAAGAAATCAAGGAGATAAATCAGAAGAGAATCAAGATATGGAGAAAGATCTAGTTTTTAACCTCAGATCTCTATTCTCATAACCAAAGCCTAATAGAAAGTGAAAAATAAGGAATATTACAAGAAATATTCCTTCACTCATTTCCTCTAAGAAAAATATCACCCTTCTTTGAGAAATCTCTATGTCCAAGGTAGAAACAATATTCATGGATATTCCCAAAGGTAAATCCCCTAATGGATTCATCATTAACTTCCTTCGAGCTTGTTGGTCTATTGTATGTAATGATGTGCTAAAATTTAATGGAAACTTCAGAAGTACTGCCTCTATTTCTTCATCCCTATATGTCACCTTCATAACTCTCATTCATAGATAAAACAAAGTTTATCTCCCTTTCTCCTTTCTTCCTATTTCTCTTTGTAAATTCATTCAATAGACTCAAACCAATTCTTCCTAAAATCATCTTGCATGTGTAGTTAGCATACGTAAAAGGTTGTAAAATCCTAGATAGTATCATACTTTCCCATAAAATAACCCTTTCCTTGAAAATAGGTATGAAAGTTGAAATTTTGATCAAGCTTGACCTCTCCAAAGCCTTCAATAGGATGAACAAGGAATATACATTTCATGTGCTTCCAACTTTCAGATTTGTTGGGAAATGGATTAATTGGGTGATGGCCCTTGTGCCTAAGGAAATATTTTCAATCTTATTCAATGTATCTCCCTCTTATACTTTATCTCCTTCATGGGGAATTAGACAAGGAGACCCTCTTTCAAAATTTCTCGTTATTTTAATAGTTGAAGGATTGGAAAGATTAATAAGAGAGTTAATTGATTCCAACATATTATATTTTATCTCATTTTCCATTTATGATACAAAATCCTGCCATCAATAGATTTTTTATGATACATTACCCATGGTAACTCCAATTGTTAGAGGATATTCCAAGCTACCTCTAGTATGGTCAAATGTTTTCATAAATCACCAATTTTGTTTTCAACTCCTTGCATTCATTAGAAACCCATATATATCGCCTTATATGGTTCCAAATAATTTCCCTTACATTTAAATTCTTAAAATCCTCCTTAATTGAAATTACCTTTTGTTATGTTGTGTGCGAAGACTTGTTAGAACTTTAGACCTATTAACCTTGTAGGTTTTATAATTATCCTAAAATCAATGTTGAAAGCTAATTCTATATGAATTTTCTTGGCCCTTTCATCTCCTAAATATATTCTTTAAAAAATTAGGAGACTTAAAAAAATATTATTTTGGGGGGATCCAATTTTACCACAAAATTGACAATGGTAACATGGCAAGAAATTTTCAGACCTAATATGACAAGAGGACTAACTCTCTACATCCATAGAGTCAAAAATAACATTTTAGTAGCTAAGACATGGTGTATATGGTTACATGCTACATAAAAATTATGGGGCCTTCTTTTGAAATATTTAAACACTCACCAAACATTCCTAAGAAGGAGTTAATGAGAGGTAAAGGTCTCTCATCAAGATCCCAAGTATGGAATTCCACTTATCTCAATAGATCAATAATTTAAGATCATAACATTTTTTAAATAAAAGAAGGTATTCAATCTTTGTTCTTGGAGTATCTATGGAATCAACTCCTAAAACTGAAAAAATTGAAAATATTCAAGAAATGAAATATAAATTGGCACAACGAGTGATGAAAAATATCTTGAAATATTAGAAAAATAATTTGGATAATGAAAAATTGAGATGTTTGATGGACAAGGAGAAATTATAGAAAGACAAAGGAAAAATACATTGGAAACAATTCTAGATAAAGCTCCATCAATGAAAATAAAAAATCCATAGGGAATTGACAAGCTCATATGCGGTTATAAAGAAACTAGTAACCACAACTTAAAAAACAAATGCAACCTCTTTATGAATACTTCCCTCAATAAAGAAGAAATATGGATGAATTTATGAAGATTACATCTTTGGCCAAAAACCACACTACCTTTGATAGGAGAGGAGTAAATCTAAATGAAATCATCGTGTTTTCATTAAGATATAACATTGATATATACAAGGAGAGGGAGACTATTGGGTTTCATATCCCAATGTCTCTAAATCTTATAACTTTCCTCTATTTCAACTATTTACAATGTGATCCAGGTGGATATCGGTGGCCTCCCACCCATTCCATTTGGACCCGCAGCATCAATTCTTTCAGTTTTTCAGCTTCAACACAGCTTACTATTTATAGCAGGTTTTCAGGTCCTGCACACCCGGAGCCATTTTGGGGCATTAATAATCCAAGTGGATATTGGTGGCCACCCATCGAGTCCATTTGAACCCCCACCATCAGTTATTTCAGTTTGTAAGTTTCGGCACAACTCACTATTTTTAGCAGTTTTTCAGGTCTTAAACTTCTGGAGCTGTTTTGAGGCCCTAAACGACGTCTTTTGGGAAAATGGAGAGCAACATGGGTCCATGGGCCGATGTTTCTCATTCAAAAGTTTTACACCTCGGACAAATCTTTCTAACGAGATATTGAGCGCATCAAACGGAGATCAGATGCCAAAGTTACGTCCCAGGGAAGTTGAACCACCAATTTACCCAAACGGGGCCCACAGTTTTGGCGCTTCATCTCCTACGGTTAGGGTTTTGGAAGTTTCAGATTATACATTGTTTCTCAACAATAAATAGGCCCTTGAGCCTCATTGTAATACAGTTTAAGGGGCTGGGAGCCGATACATCTCTTCTCAGAGATAAGCACTACTAGTGCCCTAGCTCGCCACATCTCCATTATGTCTGCATTGTAACACATTGCAGAGGCCTGCGTACGCCACATCTCTTCTCAGAGATACGCTACCACTGCCCTAGCTTGTTTACATTATATTTGTAAGCTTATTTCATTCTTTCATTCATTAATAAAATGAAGCATTATTTCCGCTGCATCTCTGTATCGATGGTTATATCTGTATTCTGTTGCGTTCCTGCATAAAATATGGATCAGTGGTATTAGAGCGGGTCTGCTCTTTCTTTGTTTTTCTTTGCATGTCCCCAACGCCGCTAGGGTATAATGAGTTCAACCTCGCAACCCCGATGACCCCTCATGGTGGAAGGAAAGAAAGACGAGGGAGCAGGAGATCCTATCAAAATCTTGCTCGAGGATGCCCTCGAGAAACAGAGGAACGTGATGATGGACAATTTTTTTTTTCAGATCCTTCAATGGCTGCCCACCGGTGGCACATCTAAATCCAACACCAAGTTCAGCAAAATTTCCCCCCCCATGGAGGAACTTAACGCAATGGAGACCATTGCTTCCTAAGGAGGGAGGAATGATCTAGGTGGATATCGGTGGCCTCCCACCTATTCCATTTGGACCCGCATCATCAATTCTTTCAGTTTTTCAGCTTTAGCACAGCTTACTATTTATAGCAGGTTTTCGGGTCCTGCACACCCAGAGACGTTTTGGGGCATTAATAATCCAAGTGGATATTGGTGGCCACCCATCGAGTCCATTTGAACCCCCACCATCAGTTATTTCATTTTGTAAGTTTCGGCACAACTCACTATTTTTAGCAGTTTTTCAGGTCTTAAACTTCCGGAGCCGTTTTGAGGCCCTAAACGACGTCTTTTGGGAAAACGGAGAGCAACATGGGTCCATGCAATGATGTTGCTCATTCAAAAGTTGTACACCTCAGACAGATCTTTCTAACGAGCTATTGAGCGCATCAAACGGAGATCGGATGGCAAAGTTACGTCCCCGGGAAGTTGAACCACCAATTTACCCAAACGGGGCCCACAGTTTTGGCGCTTCATCTCCTACGGTTAGGGTTTTGGACGTTTTAGATTATACATTGTTTCTCAATAATAAATAGGCCCTCGAGCCTCATTGTAATACAGTTTAGGGGGCTGGGAGCCGATACATCTCTTCTCAGAGATAACCGCTACTAGTGCCCTAGCTCGCCACATCTCCATTATGTCTGCATTGTAACATAGTTCAGGGGCTGGTAGCCGCCACATCTCTTCTCAGGGATACACTGCCAGTACCCTAGCTCATCTATTTCCATTATGTCTGTAATAGGCCTGCGAGCCTCAATGTAACACAGTTCAGAGGCCTACGTACGCCACATCTCTTCTCAGAGATACGATACCAGTGCCCTAGCTTGTTTCCATTATGTTTGTAAGCTTATTTCATTGATTCATTCATTAATAAAATGAAGCATTATTTCCGCTGCATCTCTGTATTGATGGTTATATCTCTATTCTGTTGTGTTCCTGCATAAAATACGGATCACAATGTTTACGTAATTTTCCTAATCCCCAAGATTAGGTGTCAACATTACCCTCCTTAATATGAAGGGATGTTGGTGAGTCCAAGCATCATTTTTGAATCTTTAGAACTTTTCCTTTCCAAGTGATTTGTTGAATATCTCTACAATCTCCTCATTTCTAGAATAATATCATATGTGGACTTTTTTTCGCCTCAACATGTGGTTGAATTACATGGTATATTTTATTGATGTGCTTCGTTCGATCATGGAACATTGGGTTCTTCGAATATTTTATTGCAAAAGTGTTGTCAATCAAAAGAGTAGTTGAATGCACTTTTTTCTCCTGTAAATCTTTCATAATTTTCCCGAGCCACACAATTTCCTTTCTTAATTTGTTCGTTTCCAAATATTATGCCTCAGTTATGGAAACTGTTGGAATTGATTATTTCTGTGACCTCTAGGAGATGGATCCTGATCCAGGAATCGTAACATAACCTGTAGTAGATACTCTAGTTTCTTTATCTCCATCAAAATCTGAATCAAAGTATATGTTATGCGGAATCTAGGACTGCAGACAAAACTACCTTCCCTAGAATTGATGACGTAGTATATAAAAATTTAAAGAAAAATAAGATAATTCTTTCCTTAAATTAAATAGAAAATGGGATGAATCCTACTTGGAATATGGTGTATGCGTCACTCCTCTCTTGTCTTGTATTCTCCAATCCTAGCTATGATCGCTATAATTAGATCCTTCACAATCCAATGATATATGCCATCTATGTAGAATCATCTAATCACTCTATTCAATGGATCTACATGGAAATAAAAAGACATGAAATCATAACGTCACATATAGGAAAACAAAAAACTCTTTGCATTAATAGAAATGGAAAGTGTTATAACCAAATATACAAGTTGATCTTGTGGAAGAGCTCTTTAAAGTTGACTTGTCCTTCCTTACCAAAAAGTGTACCTATATGTCACCCTAATGCATGGAATAATGACTATCATAGTAGCATCATGAGGGTAGAATATATCTCCAAAATCCAACCTCTATCTTATGGGTGGCCACAGATATATATAAGAGGACGGTAAGTTGACAGTTCTTATCCATTTACTGACCTAGCCTTGAGATCCACTTTTGATGGTAGGATGATCTCGAGGGATAAGGTGTGAAATATCTAAGGTAGGATAGGATAGTATTTGAGACTTTCATCCAAGGTAAATAGTTCTAACAAATCTAGAAGCTTTTGGAAGAGGAAGATTTAGTATTCTTTTCAATTTTCCAAAATTTCTTGAATTAACACACCCCCAGCAAGGGGCAGTGTGTTTGTGATCAACGCAGGTCTAGAGAGAGCCAACTTGTTGGTGAACATTGTCTCTAAAGTGCCAGGGTGTGTTGGGACTAAAAATCACTTAAATTAAGAAATTTCATGCATAAACTTAGGGATTTGAGAGATTCATGATTAGGGATTTGTGTAGGGAGGATGAAAAAGTGTTTAAAGTATCTGACTGATCTTTTTTGAAGGCCTATTATCCAATGGAAACAAAATGACCTATAAAAAATTTCCCCATAAAGCACAAAGTCAGAAATTAAAGTTGATGATTGAAGTGCTTTACCTTGTGACAAATCAGGATCAAGAACAATTAGAGAGATAATTTTATGTTACAATAAATTTAGATCATGACATATTTGATGAGGGAGGCATACCCATACTCACCACATAAGCTAACATTACATGTAAAATGATCAAAATATAGGTCCACTGATGAAAAATAGTGGACCTATGACTGGTTGATTGACTGTATCATACTTTGTGATCTCGTATTAATATAGAAATCGCAACCCAGATGGATGAAACTAGATCTATGGTCTTACATCTCACTCACAGGACCATTCATTGTATGATTCTAAACATGTGAATCAATGAGCTAGAGTCAAACATGGTAGACATCATCTGATTACTGGCCAATGATGTAAGTTTTCAACATATGGGAGAGAAACCACCAATGATGTTAATGTATCTCAAGGTATTTTCATACAATCCATATGGTGTGAATGAATGATTTGAATTCGAACACCACATAGAATATTTTAGTCGAAGGCCATTAATGTAAACATGTCACCGAGAGCGAAGAAACATTCCATTGATGTATGCAAGCACCAAGGTAATGAAGGCATGAGTCTAAGTTAACTTCCTGGATAATGTGATGATATCGATAGGATGTGACTTGTCATAGGAGGGCCTTTATCTATCCCCCATAAATGACATGAAATGGGTATCATTATTTGAGATAGAATGATGATGATAGAGAACTAGATCCCGAATGACATACATGGAATGAAGGCTTAAGAGTATTGTAGTAGATATTTGACTGAATGAAATCTCTTGAACACATTGAAGACACTAAATGGATTTCGAAACATTGAACCAGGACAAAAAATGGAGGCCTCAAAATGGTATGATAAAGAAAAATATGGTCATATTTCCCAACCCAATAACCATGAAGATAAAGTGGAATAGTTACATGTTGAAGAGTGGCTCATTGCCATTAATAAGTGGAGTCTAATTTTTTCCCAATTTCCCTAACCATACTCGTAAGTACCTCTTTAATTTTTAACAAGCTTGAGGAGGATAACATATGCTTCATTTGTAAGTGCATCCTTCGAATGAATCCCTCCAAGTATTTTTAATGAACCTTGGTAAGGGGTGGTTATGCCTCGTCATGATCTATGAGTCCATCATTGTTTGATGTTTTTGTGAGTCCAACGTAGGTAAAACTCGTCATATTTGTCATGTTGAGAGAGTTCGAAAATTAGGTGAAAAATAAAACTCCAAAGGTTCATTTTCATAGATATTCCCTTGAGTACAAAAAAGAAGAAAAAAATACCTAAGAGAACTTGTTACCCATGATTTACCAAGGTATTCCTGAGTAGATTCATTTTCATTTAATTTAACGAGTTTGAAATGAAAAATTCTTGGAAATATTTTCATATTTTGGGAGTTTGAAAATGGATGAAAGAGGACTCCTCCTGGAGGAATAACTAATATAAAGGGTAGACACTAGTTCCAGTCATGATGGAGCTTCTTAGAACATGTAGATGGAAAGAGGATGGATAATAAGACCACTCATCATAGTTGTTCCCCAGGAAAGGGTAAAAACCAAGTGAAAGTGTATGACTAGCCAAGCATATGGTGACTATGGAATGAGAAAACCAAGGCTCATCTGGTAGAAGCAACATGCTAAAAAATGGAAATCATGTGGGATAAAAATGATAATGGTTTAATTTTTACAAAATCTTGAAACATGGGAAACTATGCTTAAAATTGGTTTTATTTTTACACAAGCTTGAAATAGAGGAAAACTATTCTTGAAATAATTTTGGATTCCCTAGGATAATAACTCAATTCGATGTAAATTTCCCCAAAGATTCATTTCATTCACCTAAGTAGAATACTGGTTACTAATAGGTGGACGGAATGAAGGTTCATTTATAGGATCAAGTGAAAGACTCAATTGGGAATTTAGGAGATATAATGAAAAAATAAAATTGCAAGGGGATTTGTTTCATTATTTAATGAGTTTTACATAGAGAAAGAAACTATTTTCATCATGACTTGTTTCATTTTTATCGAGCTTGAAACAAGGAAAGGAAATTTTCTCTGGGTGCCTTGATTCATTTTTTAACAATCTTGACATAATAAAAGGAACTCTGCTCTGGATACCTTGTTTCAGTATTTAATGAGTTTGACACAAGAAAATAAACTCTACTTCTAAAACCTTGATCATGACCTCCATGAGGCCATAGCTTCAAAGAGGATCTCATGATATGGAAGAAAAATGATTTGGAATGGATACATATCAAATGATCTAATGGAAATATTAGACTATAATTCCCCTAGAAAATGATGCACTACATAGCCTACTAAATCATCAATAGAGGTGAGCATGGAATAGGTTGCCACATAACTAATATATGGTGGTGGAGATACCACTTGAATATAAGGACCATTTAGGTAAGTTGGTTGATTAGGAGTTAGATTAGGACTAACGAACAAAAGCTGGTTAATGGTCATGATTCTTCCCTCATGTGGAAAATACATCACACAAAATACTGGAGAGACAAAAGCTCCCATGACATAAACATATTCATGCCCAAGGAGTAAATTAAAATCAAAAGGGCCTTGTACTAGCATCACATTGATATAGATGTTTTTTCCTTTCAAAGCAATAGGAAACTGAGGAAGGATCCCTAACAATTGATTGGTTCCTCTTTTAAAAGGCTACATATTTTAGGTAATAGGCATAAGATATGGAGAACCTAATTCTTCCCAAGTAGTTGAGGAAAAAATACTAATATAAACACCTTCATCTATGACTGTGCTAGGCACGGACACACTATAACCTTGTACTATGATCTGGAAGGAAACGTTTGGAGGAAGACAATATCCTGTCAGCCGAGTGCAATCAATAGAAATGGCAATACTACTTGGAGAGGGTGTCATGGGAATAGGATAACCACATCCTAGTGCTAAGGGAATGGGAGAAATACTCCCATGTGTAGTGAGAATTGGAGGATTGTCTCCTCATGCCTCTGGAATATGAGGATTTCCCCCAATTCATTGGAACCTGAAGAAACGAGAAGAACATGAGTGATATGAGCTTCAATATCTATGAGAAAAGTATGATCAAATGAAGGTGTAATCGAGTCAACATTTTTTTCAAACAATGGCCAGGGAAGAAAAAACTCATGGGATTCACGTTGTGAGAAAGTGGGATTTATTGGGCCCATATTCTAGTCAATCACTTTATCAACTTGTAAAGGATTGGGAGAAAGCTTATGGTAACTAGCTAAAAGTTGTGGCAGAGAAGTTGCAAGGTTTTCCAACACTTTTGAGGATTCATTCATATAAGGAAAAAGGTGAATAAGATGATTCCCTTCACATAACCTATAGGAAAATTTTACTTTACCATTTTTCATATGGTCCTTACTATCACTGGTTAATGGTTTATCACCAGCATGATCTCTTGATGTTGACAATAAAGGCTGATGTGATCATGTGGACCACACTTCTAACACCTTGGGAATACCAACACAATATCTAAGAAGGTGATCACCCTTACATAATTTTCAAGGTAATTTAAATTTATGTGGTTGATCATAATATTTATCTTTACTAATTTCATCTATAGCAATGGTTTCTTGATTCCCCACTGCGTATTTTTCTTCTTCTTAATATTCCTTTTCTTCTTCTTATTATCCACCTGTTTACTAAATTTGAGGCTTGCACCATACTAAGAGGAAGAAGAGGAAGAATACTGAACAAGAGAATAATGTAAATTTTGAACATTAGGATCAACTTGATTTTGATGTTTTTTAGGTGGGGGAAAACTTGGTTGAGGAATAATTTGGACATGTGAAACCATAGGCATTAAAAACAACTAAACTGGCAAAGAAATGGTCAATCTAGGAAGGGACAACATTTCTATATAAGGTGTACTAATATTTCTAAAAGGAAGAAAACATACAGGATTCCCTTCAGAGGGGTTTCCTTGATTAGTGTACTTGAGATTTGTTGCCATTAGTCTCAACCTAAGATCTACTAAGGAGATGTTCCACGGTAAGGATGTTGCTCTGCAATCAATTAATTTATTTTAAAAATTAACAACAGGAATAAATAAATAAAATGGGAAGCTAGGAAAAAGAGTTTACCAAGGCACTATGAATTTTCCAAGTAGGGAATTTAACACTAACAAAAACTGACAACTCCAAAATTTAAAGATGTCGGAACACATCTGTAGCCTAGACCTTTATTGTGTCATTAAGTTTCATATTATCCTTAGGTTAATTGAGGTGAATTTTAGGTTTGATCTTGAACTATGTTTCGATTTCAAGGCTACAAACTCAATGTCACCTGAAAACACCTATGATGCAACTAATATGACAAAAAAAAATCTTTTCATTTTCTATTTTAATAATGAAAGGCTCAACTAATTATGAGAAAAATAAATCATTAAACAATTCAACAAATAAGTGATGCAATAATCGATCTCCTCAACTTCACTATTCCAATCAAAATCAAAGCCCTATATGAAATGCATGATGCATAATATTTTTCTTTTGGATTCCACTAAATTTTAAGAGGAAAACAAATATGTTTTCCTAATCATTGATAAGGGAAACTATTAAAAATGATTACTGAAACACCAATTCCTTGAAGCAATCCAACGATCAAGTAATATGTTTGTTAATGAACTAATTGAAAAGAACAAATAAAAATATAAAAAAAATATTATCAAAGGCACTCAAAATGAAAATAAAACAAAATGAAGTATTCTGAAAGACTAATATATAATGAGGGACAGAAGGAGGACCAACTGGAACAATGTTAATCATAGAGATAATCAGAAAAAAGGATTTTTTTTCATCAAACATGGGTCAATGTAGGTGTTGAAAGGGCTAAGGGCCATTGTAATGCAGATACATAGAATTTTTGGGTGCACTGCAACTCTCTGTCTCTGGACTAGGGGGAGCACTGATCAAGGAATGCCATGTTCTGACACAAAAATTGCAACTAGAGCTCAATGAAAGTATTCCTAGGTTTTTTCAAGACTGAGTGAGAGAATGATGGTCTCAACAAGATGAAAATAATTACTAAGGACAAGGAAACCACCAAAGGAATACATCGTTCCCTATTGGAGTCACTAATTTTTTATGCATAATCAAAGATTATGAATACAAGTATCTTCTCTAGACTTGATGGTATATTCTAGAACAACAGAAAGGAAAATAAGTTATTTTTTTCCTTAAAGTAAATAGACAATGGGATGAATCCTACCTACAATCCATTGTATGCTTCACTCATATCTTGTCTTGTATGCTCAAATACTAGCTCTGATCACTATAATTAGAGCCTTCACAATAAAACAACACAAGCCAAAAGCCTACGACATCTATGTAGCATCATCTAATAACATTATTCAAGGGATCAACAAGGAATTTAAAATACATGAAATCATAACATGAAATATAGGAAAACAATGCACTCTTTTCTTTAATATAAATGGCGAGAGTTACAACAAAATATATACTTTTATCCTGTAGAATAGCTCGACCAAGTTGACTTGTCCTTCCTTGCCACAAAGTGTACCTCTATGTCACCCTAATGCATGGAATAATGAATCTGACAACATGAACATGAGGTAGAATATATCTCCAAAATCCAACCTCTAGCTTGTGGATGGCCACAAATATATAGAAGAGTATGGTAAGTTCAGAGTTCTTATCCATTTACCAAGCCAACCTGCTAGTGAATGCTGGTATATAAAGGGCTATGGTCTGTTGGGCCGAAAAATCATTGAAATGAAGCAATTTCAAGAAGAAAATTACGGATTTCAGAGAGTCATTCTTAGATCTTTATATATTGAGGATGAAAAAGTATTCAAATGATTTGAATGATATCATTTGACAACCTATTAACCATATGTGAAAAAATGGCCTATAATAGTATACAATCAAAAATGAAGTCACCCGCTTATGTATACTTGAGTCCAAAGTCTTGAGTTCACTTCATGTACTTTAGAACTCTTTTTGTAACAAACCAATTACCCTCACAAGTATTTTGCATAAACCAGGAGAGGATTGCAATAATAAATGAAATTCCTAGCTTGTTAGTATTCAAGAAGTTTATAATTCCTATGCACTACATGTACTTTGTTGCATCCTCAGAGTCTTTTCCTTCAATGGATGTGAGATTCAAGTTGTGCTCCATTAGAGTAGTCAAATGATTTCACTCAACCATGCAAAACATCTTCAAAAAATATCCAATCTACTTCTTCAAGATAGGAATATAATCCTCAGATGTAGGGTTACTTCAATACCAAGATAGTAATGAACATATCCCAAATATATCGTTTGAAAACCTTTGCTTAGTTATTTTTTTATGAATGCAATGTATTTCTCATTTTTTCATGACATCAAAAGATCATCTACATACACCAAAAAATATACAACTATTTTTCCAATTTTCTTGACAAACAAAGTTGCATCATCAAGATCATAATGTTTCAAATTGAGCTTCATAAAATGCTCAGTTCATTTATCGTACTAGGCTTGCAATTATTTCTTGAGGCCATAGAAGGATTTCACAAGCTTGCATACTTTGTGTTCTTTTTCCTTCACAAAAAATCATTCTCATTGGGACATAAAAACATTCTCTTTCAGATGTCCATTTAAGAAGGAAGTTTTCATGTAACAGCCTCTTCCCACATATACCAAAGTAACTCACCAACTAGGATAAAAATGTGACAAGAGGCTACGAATATGAGATTAAAATTCCTAGATGACCTTAAGGATGAGAAACCAGTGGAAACCTGACAAAAAAACCTTACACGAGATCAACAACACCTCCATGAGGTAACCAAACCTCCCACACCCCTGAACGTTGAGGAGGACCTTAATTTTGATGCTTTTGAGCCTTAGATGTAAGAATGTAAGGGCAAGGAAGCAGCTATAAGCCTATATATCTGGGTATTCCAATTCAAGGTCACGGCCAAGACCCCAAAAAGTTAGTTATGTTCCTGAAACTCCGATATTTATGCCACATTTTTAGCCCCAGAGCCCAGGCCATTGCCAGAACTTCATGAAACTTTAGGATGTGATAAATAACATCAAAATAAGGGTACATAAGAAATTACATCATTAGGACCCCTTCTAGCCATGATAGTAATTTTTTCAAACTTATCACAAACATTTCATCTACATGTATAAACAAAAAATTTAAACATTTGGGTCTCATAATTATATGATGATCACCAAGAAGCATTTATCCCTTACATGATAAGCTGCAATATACTTTATTTGACCATAGAAACATAGAATATTAATTTACAGATAAAAACATGGATAGAGCCATACATGGTCATTGATTGAATACATGCTTATAACCAACATAATAGAAACACAAATACGATGGATACAAGAACAATAAAATAAAGATAAAATCCAATACATTTGCATACTCAATACCAAAGGAATGAGATTTTCATTAGTGAATGTAATAACCACTTGGAGATCAGACTTCCACATTCCACCCGACCATAGATTGGTTGAATGAAGCCTCACATCATCTAATAACCTCCATGGAATATTCGAAGCATGAATGTGGGATCTCATAAAACACATCAATCGCAATAAACCAAGGGCCTCCATAGGAAAAACCACCTCACGGTCATACATCACAACCCTCATAGATTTATCTCTAACTAAGTTGTTTTAGGGCTGCAAAGGTTTTATTCCAACCAAGGCCTTGAGGACTAGTAACTCAACCCCAACTATTACAAGGCCTCTTGAGCATTTACCCAACCCAAGCTTCCATGACAAGTAACTTAACCCCAGTTGTTTATGGGCTCCATAGCATCTGAACAACCAAGGCTCCACAACTAGTAACTTAACCCACCTAGGGATCCAATGTTTCTCTCCAACAAAGGCTCCAAGACTAGTAACTCAACCTAACAGTTGTCTCTTGGGCTCTAGAGTGTTTTTTCAACCAAGGCTCCAAGACTAGTAACTAAACCCAAAATTTTCCACCGAGCTCTATAGATTTTGTCCAAACAAGGCTCCAGGAACTAATAAATCAACCCACAACTAAAGGAATCAGGAGAACAAGCCAAAAAAATGAAAGAAATAAACCCACAACACCATGGCTATCCAAGAAATAGCAAGGCTTGGAAAATCCACATGCATACACCATGCATGCCCAAAAATATTGAAGAAAACATACATGCAACTTTGTACTTTCACTTAGAACCTGTTGTAGATGTTGATCTTGATGTACTCTTGCACTTTCCTGCTCTTCCTTTTCTTTCTTGATCCAAATCTAAAAAAATGCCACACTCTAAAATAGAGCTCCAAGAATACTCTAAATTTCCAAGAGTATGAGAGAGAGAGAGAGAGAGAGAATAGAATGAGAACTAGAAGTGTGAGGAGAAATCATGCCAACTAATCCTTGGAGGCCTTTCTATTATTGAGGCCACTATTTTCCTCCCTTTTCATTATTTTCCTTCATTTTCCACCTCACATTAAATGTGTGACCTTTCACCTCCCTTTTCTCCTCAATTCCATTATTTTAATAGATAATATGTCAATTAATGCCTCATTCCTTTAGCCATAATAGCCGAATGAACACCCGCTAGGATTATTCTCCCACCATTCAACTTGGAATACGTGTCCCACCAACCATGGTATTATATATTTTTTTACATGTATTTTTACCAGTAACACCATTTTTCTTCAACAAATGATTGTCATAATTAAAGTGTCCAAATATAGCATGCCATAAAATACTTGATGGTTGTGTACCTTCATCATAATGAGAACTTTATGAAAATTTGTGTGCACATTAAAAGTTTCCTTGCATCTTTAGAAGTATTTCTTCTTCTATCGCATTCATGATAACTCAGTGATTTTATGTTTTTCTAACCTAAAATATGTCGTCAAATATATGAATGGAGTGTCCTTTCTAGAGGATGTGGACCAAATACAACAAGTTTCTCCTCAAATCCAAGAGGTATATAACATCATGTAGAAGAAAGTTTGGAAGTCGAGGTTGTTTGAGCATGATAGTGGCAAGCCTTGATGGATTTATCTTTGAATTGACTACAAAGAATATTGCTCCATGAAAATTATCAGTGAATTATTCAAAGAAACCTCTTCTAAAATTCATGTGGCAATTTTCTCCTGAATCAAGCAACTAAGCATCTTTCCACGAAGCACGTGAAGAATTAAATAAGTATTTAGTTACTACAATGATAAAATTTGTCGCAACATAATGAGTGGACTCAGGTGATTTTCCATTCCCTTTACTGGGCGTTTTACCATTTTCTTCAATTTTTTCCTACTCGATTCTGCCCCAAGGAAGATTACATGTGGAAGAGTCATGTCCATCTCTATTTCATCATATGCCATGAAGATTAGACCTTTCTCCTTGGAAAATTTTGCCCCCTGCCTCTAAAATTTTCCTTCATATTCTTCTTCGGCCACATATTCCTCTAGAAGAATATTGTCCATGATTCTTCTCTTTTTGTGAAAGGCACAACTTCTTCAAAAGAAATACGATTTTTCTTCTTCCAAAAATCCTTCCCTCTTTCAGAAAACTTCTTCTCAAGGGATTCAAATCAAATATCCTTTATTTTTCCACTTACTTTCAACAACTCAAGATAATGTAAATATGTGGGTTATAGTGACTTGACATAGGTTGTGAGAGGAAAATATATTTCAACACAGGTGATTTTTATGTCATGAATAATGGATCTTATTTCTAATGCTAAGGTGAGAGGGTCATCATTTTTTAACTCAATATTAAACAACTTGATCAACAATTGAACAAATTCAAGTTCAGACTGTGAGTCATATAATTTGTTCAACTTCTTTAAGGAGTCAAAGGCATTTGAAAATGGAAAAATATGACAACTCACCTATTCATTTATTGATGTTACAATCAAGGAGGATGTATTTTTGTTCTTATTTTCCAAAATGGCAAGCTCCTTGTTTGAAGTAGCTTTTTTAGGTGCACTGTCTCCTTTTCCTTCACAAATTCCTTTCCCAATTCCTTGAAAATTAGGGTGTGTTTTATCTTCCTAGACCACTCATGGTAGTTCTCTTTGCCAGTGAGAACTAATCCCAATATGGAGATGAGTGAATGCGTTTTCTAATCTGATATGTGCCCAAAATAATTTCAATAAGTGCAACGGAAGCTTGATACCTTTGTAATAAAATTAATTGGTTATTTCTTCAAAAATATTCAACTATTAAATTTAGGATCTAAATATACTTCCGTACACCATGAAATTTCATACTGTATGACATAATTCTCTCATACCCTACTACATACCACTTACGGTATTTACAAATTAAGTGGAATGTGAATATTGTCAATATATATTACATATATACAATAGTTTTCATAAAAACACATTAAAGCACCAATTTTTTTAAAACCCTCAAAGCATATACCATACACAATTATATGACATGTCACTTTATGAATAGCATGTTACTTTATATGAGCCAAGAATATGTCATATTTAAAACTTCAATGCACCAAATGAAAAGGAATTCATCAAATACACATGTATCAACTTAAAAGAACCATGCACATCACACACTATTGACATCATTAATTAACACAGAGATTTGAGCATAAGGAATATAGGTGGTTTCATATATTATTGTTATCATATCGCAGGAACACCATTATATACCACAAATTACATTGACAATGTTTCTTCGTGGGTTGAAGAGGATACCAATGTCGTATCATCCTACAACACAGCCAAAAAAAGTATTCACAACTTGCAACATTCACCAACCATACATAGTGTATTTCAACGCCCTCGAACCATCAAAACATCACACACAGGTTTCAAGGGAGAGGTTTTATGACCCATGCCAACACATTGCAAGATCCACCAATTCAAAGGCATTGAGAAGAATTCCAAAAATCAACACATCAGAATTTTCAACTCACATTCCGACCTTCAACGTACCATTTCGACCTATCCACACATCGCAAAAGACTTCAATCAAAGGTCGATAAGCATCAAAACATGTTAGAGCATCAGATAATTTTGAATAGCGTTCAACCAAACAAAATGCTAGGATTTTAATTCAGCATATAAGAATGAGAGAGTGTGCTCATGTATTTTTGAAAAGGATTATGACACTAAATTTGAGCATACAAAGGGTAGAGTGGAATTTTAATCACCAGAAACAAACAAGAGTTATAATCCAGAAAACTAATTTTGGGAGATCGTTGTAAAACCATGTCAGGCTAGGAGTAAATCCAAATGAAATTTTTGTGTTTGCATTAAGATAGAACATGGATTTATACAAGGAGAGGGAGTCTATTTAGTCACATATCCAAATTTTTATTTGTCTTCTAGCTTCATTTATTTCTATTATTTACAATATTTAGATAATTTTCCTAATCCTAAAGATTAGGTGTCAACAGTTTTTGTGGCTTATTATTCACAAGAAATTATTAACCTGAAATTGCCTTCAAGAGGAGTCTTTTAGTGACCAAGATTTTGTCCTTTATGTAGAAATAAGTCAAAGACTATTGATCACCATTTCAATTCCTACATTTAGGACAATAAAAAAATGTCTTTGGCCATTCCAATATAAGAAATAGTTATATCCAAAATATCATTCTTGGATGAAATAGTTATTTTCTCATATCCTACAATAAATAGAGCATGACGATTATTGTTTTTATTCATGCTCTTGGTGCTACAGAAGGAAGAGAATAGACAAATTTTCAAGGGAGAAACCCTAAACTAAGAAAAAGTATGCGATACAATTAGAATAAATATAAAGGAATCTATCTTATCCACTATTTTTCCTCTTATGGAAAATATTTCAACAACAAGGAAGACAAAATCATTTAATCACTAGGTATCTTTCCTTCAAAGTTGTCTTTCGAAATTACTTCTTCCTTTTTCTTTCTTCCTTGTAACTTTAATGGAGCCTATATGGGAAATACAGACACAACAATCTTTCGGAGAGAATTCAAAAATCATAGAGAATAAATGCTACATGTGTATGCATGTAATACCCTTTATTAGACCACCAAATTGTAAATTGAATTATGCATATTAAAACTAGCATGGTAAATCGGTTTCAATCGAGGTAGTTTGTACCTATGTGTGTACGTATATGTTTTAAAGGAAATTTTTTTGTGTATTTGGTTCAGAGTACCAACATTATTAGCATGGTGATATAATTTCCATTGAGGCCTACATTCATGTGTATGTATAATGGGTTAGGCTATTGGGACAAAGGACATACAAATTTTTAAGGCCATAGTGCTAGTGTGATTGGGACAAATATCCTACATGGTAAAATGTTAGAGAGTCTAGCATACATATTTTTTGGTGCAAACTAAGGGATAAAAATAGTATGGGGAGTTAGGATTACGCGATTAGAAAAGCATCTTTATATAAAAATATATTCTAATATTATATCGATATTATAATATATAATTGAAATCGCATCTTGCCTATAAAGGGTGGTTCCCCTATTTAGTTGGATATGGAAAAGTAGGGATAGGTGTCCCTATCTAAGTGCCTAGAGGGTACTTATAGAATTGTAATGTACCTCTTTTAACCATAATTCCTTTTTTAGAATGGGTAATTGATTAAATTTGTGCATTTATCTCCCTTTCACTTATTTCCTTCAAGGAATTCTATATTATCTATGTGCTCTTCTTTAAATAAATGATAAAACCCTTTATAGTTCTATATGGCTATCATTCCATAAGACATTTTACCTTGTGATTTTTTTTATTCACATTCCATCGACTAACTTTGATTGAGAATTTCATACTACAAAACTTTAATTCCCTAATGAAGATATCTTCTTCTTTCATAATATTTTTATTTTTTTCCGAGTTTAATTTGTTACCTTTAAACTCATGTGTCATTTTCCAATTAGGTCATTGATGATGTATGGTATTTCTTTTAAAAAAATTATTAGCTACTAATAAAATTATATTATTGATTTTAAATCAATATACTTGATTTATATCCATATGTACGTGATAAAATCTTCCCCCGATTAAAGTTTTTGATAAATGTTAAAGGCACTACTTTGTGAATAAAATAATGAAAACTCTCACTCGACATGATTTCCATGTAGCATGTCAGAGCTTCCAAATATCATAAATTTTTATATGAGAACCACTCTAAATACTCCGATATTCTAAATCCTTTGATACTCCAATATCACTCATCCCCGATACTATGGTTTCCTTCTCCTCCGATACTCCAATATCACGCATCCTCGATAATTTGATATCCCTCAACTCCGATCCTACAATATCATCAATCCTACGATCTTCTAATATTCCCATATCTCTGATCTTCTGATAAACACCTCCTCTCCATATTAGAACTTCCATATTGGGTATCACTCTTTTAAACCTTCGATATCACATCTCCGATACAAGACCCCTGATGTCCCTTTTGGCTTATATTTATAGTCATTAAATATTTAAACAAACTCTATCAAAGGGTAAGGATATCGCATGTTTTAAAGGTACAATCATAATATTTCTCTGATAAAATCCTCTTATATGCAAACATACACAAGGCCCATGTGAATCCATGTTTTATGATTTAATGGAAAAATGTAGCGAATTTATGATTTCAATGTTTTAAAAGATTTCATTATTGCAGCTTGATGTCAATAGGATTTTCTCATAAACACATGAATTGATAGGAAATTTGTTATTTTCTCTAAGAAATTCTCCAGTTAATTAATTTTCGCTCATTCTTGTGTTTTCCATTCACATGCCAGTCACGATAAGAAAATCTCAGCAGAAATGTCAAAGGTCACTAAAGAAAAGAAGAAACCCACATTTCAATAGTAGTGTGTTCCTCCTTCACCTGAGACTACTGAAATGGTTACATTATTCTTTGATACAATTTGTACTCGAGATGTCGGAAGCTCCTCTTGGGAAGCTTTGTACAAGCCTTTTGAAGATGAAAAACCCAAGCTAACATAAATAGAAGTTACAACCGATGATTCTTCCTCAATTTCTAAACCTACCGGGAGTGATGTTGCTAATTATTTCTTACATATAATTTCAGCTCGAATAAATATCCTTCATTATACTGATATGATTAAATGGGTAATTCTTAACTTGAATATTTCAGAAATATTTTTCCTAGCTCAAAAGAAAACAATTTTTGGGTCATTCACCAGCAATTATTTGAGCAAAATGTATCCGTTGTGACCCACCTAGAAGAGATAATACAATTCATGTGTACATAATTTTATGAGAGAGGATGAGGATCAATTAGAGTCCATAAAAGAAGGGAGAAGATATCATAAGAAACATAAGTGTCATGATAAGGGTATGTATGTCATCGCTTCCCATGCTGGTCCATTATGTTATAAAGTCACTATGATGTGTAGAATATATGGTTACCCTAATACAAATAAATTCTCATACCAATGGATACCACTTATTGATTTTTCCTATGATGGATATATTATGGATTGGGGAACTCTCTATCTAATAATATAGGCACCCAAATTCGGAATTATAGGAAAAATGTAGTTTTTTCTCAAAACATAGTTCCCCCTTTATATATGAGAACCTATATAATGAATTCCATATGTTTCAGATTCCATTTTACCTCTATGGAATGGAATTAGACTATAAAATACCCTACTCCTATCCATATCTATCATGACATAGACTGGGAATCAAAATTTCTCACTCATTTCTATAAAATTTTCCATGTATTTATGTTGTCGATCCACCAAAGTGTCCTTGATGAGAATGACCCTAGGCTTTCACATGAAGCTAACAACAATTTTTTTTCCATTGGGAAATGGTTTGGAGAAGAATCCTTCACTTATGTTCAGATATTCATAAGTATTTAAAACCATCATGTTTTACCCCTGAATGTTCCCAATAAACTCCTTGACTAGGAGATAACATACCAAAATATATGGAATGGTATTTCAAAGGTCCTAAAGGATGCTAAAAATACAATGTGGCCTACCTTTCCTATTCAATTTGGTGTCTAGGATATTCAATGTTTAAACTTCCCAACTATTCCCAATGGGGAATATGGTCCTAAGAATGCTACCAAGAGTGCCAGTGCACAAGAAAAAGTGGGGAAATTTATGCAGGAACCATATAAATTTGATGATTTATTTGAATCAACTTCTATCTATTCAAAGGTTGAAGAACAAGCAACAACATAGTTAGTTCCTAAATAATTGAATTAATTTAATAAATATAGAGATAAAAGGATACCTCACTTGCCTATGGATTTGTTGATATTTCCTCAACAAAACACAGGTCAGTATAAAGCCTTGACTACTTCAACACATGATAATGATACATCTAAAGCAAGAGAGACAGGAACTTCATCCTCTTCACAGACTAAAGAAAATCAATTAGGCAACAAACTTGATAAAATATTGGAGGAATTTAACAAAGATATACAAACAAGAGGGCTTCAAGATCTGAAGACTCCAATGCAGAAAAAGGTTACACATACTCCAAAATTTATAGAGAATACCTTGCTTACTACTGGGCTTCCTATAAGAATTTGGAAGTTGAAAATTTAGAATTCATCTTGGTATTCCTAACCTTTGAAGTCATTTTGAAAATTGAAGAGATTCCTCCTCTTGATGTATTTTATAGTCCAAACCATAAATTCGTAGTTAGGAGACAAAGAAAAAGAAGGAATATTGAACAAACCCAGGCCTTAGTCCCTGTTATAGCATCATTTTTCACCTTCATATGATTCATGATTGCTTTTATGGCTTTGGGCACCCATTCCTACAGACTTGAACAAAATTCACTAAAAAACAGTGTTAAAATCCCCAGCGGAGTCGCCAGTTCTGTTTCGGGGAAAATCACCCTAGAGGTTTGTTGGGTCAAAACCTCCACAGATCAAGGAATGATTATTTTGAATTAATATGGAATGATCCTCAATCAGTTCCTACAAAATATCATGACAAGCTCTCACAGTTTGCATGAGCATATGCTAGTTTTATTATTGAAAAATCCTTTGAAGTAAAACAACTTCTAAAGGAAAAATATGCCATAATTATGCATTTAGACCAAGGTTTGAATAATGAGAAAAAAATTATTAGTCAACAGTGGAAATAAAATCTTGTCGAACTTCAGAAGAATTTTAATGACTTAAATCTTAAACATGAATATTATTTGAAAATTCGGGACACTAAAATCCAAGAAATTCAACAAAAGATTGAAAACTTAAAGGTGAATCCTGAAATAGTTTAATTTAAGTAGGAAGGAGGAGAACCAAATACTCTCCTTTCTCAACAATAAGTTATTTTCTATCAGAAATTATATATAATTCATGATTTATGCCAATCAAATGATTGATTGGTGAATCAGTTTTCTGATCTAAGGACATACTATGAGGAGGTTGAGAATAAAATCTTAGATTATATATTATGGAAATATACTACTCAAGGGAGACCAAACGATCTCCCTCAAATTGAAGAATCACAAGAGATTGTCTTTCAAGAGCGGGAAATTAAACTCAAACACGTAGAAATGGAAATATTCAGTTCCAAGAACATCTCAAACAATCTCACTGAATCTATGAATGAAATTTTAATATAGGCCAACCTGATTCCATATTTCCCTCAGGTGAGTTTTCCAGATGCTAAAATTTTAACTAAAACATGGTAAGAGTCATCAAAGAATAACGCCTAGAATATAGAGAACGTGTCATAGGTTGACTTAGAATGTTGATGTATTTCTTAGTTAAACATGATAGCGAATTCCTAATGTTGAGGTGTCTCCCCAACACGACCACTAATATGTTGTAAACAGTAAGTGATCGGATATTCACTGGAAATATGCACATACAGCCTCGTTCTCCACTATAATTAAAGACAATGACAAATATGTGTGAACTTCGACAACATATGGGAGGCCAACCTTCATCACAACCATAGCCAATTTGTTGCGACAAAATCTATTATCTCCTTGTTACTTTATTTTAAGTCTGGTTTTTTAAACCACTTCAGTTGTTTATGATGCTTTACTATATTTTTATTTCACTATATACTATAAATTCCCTTCATTGATATGAACAAGGGATTCTAAATTTTTGCAAGAAAGCTTTTGGTTTTCACTACTATAGCTTGAAGTGATCTTAATATAAATTTGAACCGTTACTGTTTTTCTCATGAGTAGATTCAAGGTATAGTGGGTACCACTATTTGTGTATTATTAATGAGATTAAGAGTTAAATGGTTATCTTAACTGTGTCTATCATATATCTTTTTGAAAGAAATCGAGAATTTATCACTATTGATGTGTGCAATTGAAATATTACAAGTATAATTATGAACAACAATATTATATGTGCAAGGAATTTCATCAACCAATTTAATTAAATATGCTATTGAATTAGTTATCATGATTTGTTTTAACTTCATAAATCATTTGATGATCTATATTGTCATGTTAATTATGAGATCTTTCTAAAGACACATATATAGAAAAAAAAATCCCGGGATAGATAGTTTAAGTTTATTTATTATTTATTATTTATTTCTTAGTTTTATTTAGATCATTAACCTTACATTTATATATATCATCCATATTTCACTACTCTTACTAAGGGAAAATTGTCCCATAATCGCATTCATTGCCACCATTCCAAATGGAAAAGGAGTTTCTTTAAGTTCCCGACTGGGTGTTTTCCCCCGATGTTGAGGCAGAGAATTCCAAGACCTCGAAAAGTTCTTGGCATCATATTCATTTTATTTTATAACACACTACATATTTGATGCCCTCTATATTATTCCATGTGTAGACGTGTTGGGTTATTGTATTTCCATGAAGGATCCTTTCGACCTACCATATCGATGGTAGTATTACAATATTTTTAAATTAGTGGTGTCAATCATTTTTAGGTTTTTCAAAATGATACAAGGAATATCCCGAAATTTTTTTCAGTTCATTCACTTTCCTTGCACTACTCTAAGAACTAGTTACTCTGCAACTTCATTTATGTTGAAATTTCTCCAGTTTGGATGATTTTTTATGAATAATTTCACTATATTTCATGTTATCAAGTCATTTGGAATGAAAATTTCTCACTGTCTTCAGAATTACTCAAATCTTTACCAAAGGTAAATCACATTTGTGTTACAAAAATTTATTTTCGTGTTCAAATTTTTTCTTTGTTGAATTTTTTTGTCATTTATATGACTTTCAACTAATTTGATATGTTATTTCCACCTTGTGATACTTATTACAATTGTGCAATGTTTCTCTGGTGATGGTTCATTTCAGAACATTTGGTTGTAATCCATAAGAGTTCTGCCAACATTTAAATATTGTAAAACTATGTTGGTCCTTTCCTTTTCAGTGTTGATGACCTTTAGGTTAACCTTTGTTTTGAATTAATTGAGAATATTGATTTCTCGTATGATATCTCTCTTCCAGGTTTTAGGTTTTTAATTAATAGTAATTTTTAATCTATTTACAGGTTCCCTTTTTGGATTATAATTTTTTGTTGTTGGGAAAAAGAAGAATCAGTAGGGTTATAGGACCTCTATTATTTGTTCTTTCCTTTACTTGAACCCTTGACCTCCAGGTAACTATATATATTTTTTCAATTTGTTTTCATTTGTACATATATTTACAACCTTTTGTAGCATTTTCCAGTATTATTTATCAATTCCTCTGTAAACCCATTTAGGATTTAATATTATTTTCAATCAAAAAGATTATTCTATTATTATTTTTGGTTTTTACCAGGGATTGGGGTTTCTCAAATAATAATTAAATCTTAACAATGATAGAATTTGGCTATGATATTTATATTCATGTTTAATTTCACAAAGATATTTATCTAAAGAACTTTTGATACTATAATGCAATTTGACTAGGGTATTATTAGTCAACATTTTTATGCTCTCAACTATACTTTTAAATGGTTTATTAGGTATTGAAAAGTTTACTTATCTTATTTCTTTCTCCGTAAATTAGTTTGTTCACTTCCTTGAAATGTTTTCTCCACTATTAAGAAATACTAAATCATTCCTTCAATGTTCATAATTATTAGAACTATTTTCTTTTATTGTTATTGAATGTAGCTATGTAGCTACAAAGTGTACAATTTTTGTAACATTATAATCTCAAGGTACAATTTTATTATTACATGTCACTATACTCTTCATTTTAAATAAATAATTCCCCTTCTTAATAACAATAATTAGCTCATTTGTATTTTTTGTTGGTAGAAGGGCATTATGGGATCTGTAATTGTTCCAAGGTAAAATTTATAAACCCCTTTTCATGTATCCTCTTCCTACTAGTTTTATTTTGTTATTAAAAGGGAATTATGGGATCTGTAATTGTTCCAAGGTAATGTTTATAAACACATTTTCATTTATCCTCTTACTACAAGTTTCCCATTCACATTTTCTCTCTAATTTTTGGTTAATACTTATTACTATTGTGTATTTTTTATCAAGGTAATGATTCTATGTCCAGAAAAGTATCTTTTTCCTTTGATGTTTTCAAGTTTAGATGTACTTTTGTCTCGAATCATAGGACATTCAACTCTTCTACCAAGTTGGTTGCTATTATACCCGGTTCTTATGCATGCGGCTCTGTTGACAGAGCTATATTACATATTTATAAAATCCTTCTTCTGTTTTATCTTCTTACTTCCAATTCTTTGGAAGAGTGTAATATTCAAGCCCTTGTGCCTAATTATATCTATTTTATAAAATTAACTTTAAATCTTATTCAATTCAAGGCCAATGTTTCAACCTTAACTATTTTTTAACATTTATTTCCTATAAAATCTTATACATATTTATATGAATGAAAAGCATTACTTTTTTTTAGTAACTTGTACAAAATTATGCCTTACCTATAGTATGATAACTTTCTATCAATTTAACAATTATTTCTTAGTACCGTATATCCATTAGCTGCCTATTTTATTTTATTTTATTCCAACTAGTACCTCTTGAGCATAATGGGTCTGTAAATTATCTTTGATTTTCCTCTTCACTTGTTCTCAAAATTTCTCTATTAGACAACTTGAGTGTTTTTTTCTAGTTACAAAAAATATCATTTTTTCCTCTCTTATCCATTATCCATCTACCAATATTTTAGTGGTTGGTAACTACCTCCACCTCACCAATAGGGGAAGGTAGTTACTAGCTCATTAATGAGCTTCCATTTCCCACTCCCTTAGATAACTTTTTGTCTTTTATGGAAAAAAATTATTGGCCAATTCCAAAATTTATTAAAAATATTATCATCTAGATTAGATGCCTATGACTTATTTATGGGTAATTAATGTTCACTGATAATTTGGAGCCTCATCACTTTCAGCCGTATGTACTCCAAAATTAATTTAATTCTCATAAAAATAAAACATCATAATTACATATTCATAATGAGTAATAAATTATTCATAATTAAATCCTTCACATGTTTTTCATACTTAATATTTCAAAAAATAAACATACATATATAGAATTAACTACATAAAAACATCAAGTAAAGTGATATCACATCCTCCCCTGCTTGAATTTGACATTGCCCCAGTGTTTCATGACAATTTTTATTGAAACATTTCCCATATTGTTAAATGAGAGAAGGATATGTTTCTTTAAAATCATCTTCCAACTCCTAAGTATCCTATTCTCGACTAACATTTTTTCATTGAATATTCAATTGCATTATGTCTCTATTATGGAGTGTGACTATACTCCGATCTAGAATACATAGTTGTTTTGCTAGGAACTCTCTCCCTGGTTCCACCTATACAACACTATAATTAATTATATGAGATGGATAATGTACATATATCTTTAGTAATTATACGTAAAAATTATTGTGAGCTTTATGTTTTTTGGGAGGGAAATTTGGTAAGAAACTATTCTAATTTTGGCCAAGATTTCAAAAGGTCCATATTAGCTTGGTGATAATTTGGCACAATTTCCAAGTATAAGTGTGTTATTGTTTGATTTTACTTTTAAATTCATGTGATCTCCCACATTAAATTTATTTTGAAGCCTTATCATATCTACATAACTCTATTTTTGTTTGTGTGTTGTTTTCAAATTTTGTCTGACCTATTTAACCACTTTGTCCATCTTCTTTAGCATATATGTCTCAAAATCTAACTGACCTTTAGGATCTTCCCAACTTAAAGATAATTTTAATTTTCTAACATATATTACTTTGAAGGAACTCATATTCAAAGTTGTTTGGTACCCATTATTATAGGAAAACTTTCCTAGGTGAAGGTAGTCTTCCCACTTAGTTGGTTTGTCCATAATATACATTCTTAACATATCTTCTAATATTTTATTAGTTCTTTCTATTTTACCATCTTTTTTAGGGTGATAAGTTGTACTAAAATTCAGCGCTCTTCCCATTCCTTCAAATAATCCCTTTTAAAATTTTGAAGTGAATTTGGCTTCATGGTATCAAATTATGATTTTGGGAATACCATGGGGCATAAATATCTCCTTCATGAAAATTTCCTCTATGTTGATAGCTTTAAACACAGATTTAACAAGAATAATGTTTGAATATTTTCTAAGCTTATGCAACGTTACCATAATTGAGTCATGTTTCTTTCTAGTCCTTGGCAATCTAGTAATGAAATCCATGGATATGGTTTCCCTTTTCCATTCTAGAATCGGAAAAGGTTGTAATAATATTTATATATGTTGAAGGGAATCCTTCACTTCTTGGCACTCTAAACGCCTATCCACGTATTTTGTTATTTGAAATTTCATATTAGGCCAATAATAATCCTTCCTTAATATAGTTATCATTATTTCATGCCAAGATGATCATTTTTTGGTTTCTTATGTAACTAATCTAAGACAAAAAATTTCAATTTTAGATTATTATGAAAGTAAAGCATCCCTTTAGACATCAAAATTTTTGAATTAATTACTGAAAATTCAATTTTATCTTCACTTAATACTTTAGATTTCTCCATTTTATTTTTTATTTGCCAAAATTATTCATCAAATTTTGTTGTTATTTTTAATCCTGTAATCAAATTTGTGGCTAAAAGTATGTACATGTCATGTATTTTTCTACTTAAAGCATCAACAATTTTACTTTCCTCATATTTAATATGTACAATTTCACGAGAGTACTCACTAAGAAATTCTAACCACCTAGCTTGCCTAGTATTTAATTTTGACCAGTCAAATATATATTGAATAATAGTATTGTCTATTCTCAGCTAAAATCTCCCCCCAGTCATGTAAAGTCTCCACATTTTAAGGTTGGTATTATGGTTGTCAATTCAAAATTATGTGTATCATAATTCTTTTCATGGTCCTTTAGCTTTCTAGACTCATCATTGATTATTTTTCCCTCTTGCATTAAAATACATCCTAAAGCTTCTTGACAAGAATTTTTTGATAGAACAAATTCTTTATTTGAGTTATTTAGTTTTAGGATGGGAGTAGTGATTAATAATTTTTTTACCTTTTCAAAACTATATTTATATCTTTAACTCCATTCAAATGTTGTTCTCCTATTTTGTAAAGAAGTAATGGGATAGGGAAATTTAGAAAATTCCACTATAAATCTTCTATAGTAATTTGTAATCCCCATAAATGACTTGACATCAGCTACATCCTTAGGAAATGGCAACCAAATAATATCTTTAGTTATTTCTTGATTGACAACAATCCCTTGTATAGACACTACATGTACCAATTATTGAATATGTGCTTAATAGAAGAGAACTTGCTAAAGTTAGCATATAACTCATTCTCTCCTATTTCCTGAAGAAGAATTTCTAGGTGTTGATTATGTTCTTCCTTAGTATTATAGAAAACCATAATGAAATCTATAAATACTATGGAAAATTTTTCAAGAAAAAGACTCGACACATTATTCATCAAGCACATGAAGGTTGTTACTACACTAGTGAATCCAAATGGAAATACTACACATTCATAGTGTCCATATATTTTTTTTGAACGTTTTTATTTATATCTGCATCCTTGATCCTTATTTCATGATATCCTAACCTTAGATCGATTTTTGGAAATATTGGTTCTCCTTGAACTTGGTCAAATAAGTCATCAAACCGAGCTAGGGGGTATTTTTTTTTAATTGTCATTTTATTTATCTATCTATAGTCAATAGAAAGCCTTAATGTATCATCTTTCTATTTGAAAAAAAAAAACCGGTGTACACGAAGGAGACACACGAGGCCTTATGTACTTTTTCTACAACAAAATATTGCAATTGAATCTTCAATTTCATTAACTAAAGAATAATAATCCTACATGGAGCTTTCGACATTGGAAAAGCTCTTGAAATGAGATCAATAGTGAAATCTATATCTCTCCTTGGAGGAAGATTTGATATATCTTCACGAAACACATCTTTAAACTGATCCAAAACAAGAGTGTCTTCTAATGATGTTTTTTTTATTTTTTATTATCTCTTGGAACCCTTCTAACTATGTAATCCTCTCCACCCTCATTAACACAGGTGAGAGGTTTCTATAAGCAGTTCCAAAATTAATTTATGAGATTATAACGAGTCCATCCCAAAAAGCATGTCATATGAACCTAGAGGTAAAAAATTATATTTAGTTGAGTGTTCATTCCATTCATGTTCAATAAAATGTTTTTGCTAATTTTAGTTACTTTCCTTTTTTCTTGCGGCTAGTTGTACTAACAAAGGTTTGCTTAATTTTTCCTTTCTAACCTCACACTTTGAAATTATAAAAAGGGAAATGTAACTTAAGGTATATCCATGGTCTATTAACACTAAAAAAATATTTTCAAAAACTTTATCATGGACTTCCACCATTTTGGATTGGAGATATTCATGTTTTCCATCTAATGCTACATTGACCCTGAAAATATTACAGGAAATGTAATTAACTGTTGAGGCTTGCTAGAGATTATTTACAATACCCATTTTTTTGGCTAGAATTTGTGGAAAATCTCTCCACAAGTGACGTCAATACAACCCCAGCATTTAATTGGTTTTTGGGATTGTTTTTAAAAACATTTTATTCCTTCCTTCAACTGCCCATCCATTTTTTTTTGGAAAATTTCTTGGCTGATTTTTACTTCTACTATAATTCCCTCCTTGGTTACTCTTGGAAGTGTTTAGAAAATTTGGTTTCTTGAACCCTTTTTCTTATTTATTATCTTCTCATGCTCTTTGGCCATCCAACCTCTTTCGTTTTCACCCTTCTTCTAATTTTGAGAAAAAAAAAACATTACCTTTCTTATACTTTCATCCATGTGTTTTGGGTTATCAAACTCAATATTTTCCCCATATGAGAAAGGTAAAAAAATAAAAAAATTATCTATTTTAACCTTTTCCTCCTTTAAGTATGATACATATATGAAGAAATTCATAAACTTGTTACCGAACTCATCCATGGTATACTATCCCAATCTTAACTCATGAAATTCTTTATCTTTATCATCGAAATAACTTTCAGCTAGATATTTTGTTTTAAATTATTTTCTAAATAGTTTCCATGTCATATTTTTAATTCTAATTCGTTTAATATCTTTGTTCTCCTCCCACCATAAGGTTTCCTTACTAGTCAATTTGTAAGTTTCCAATCAAGCCCTTATATTACTTCAATAATTGTAGACCTCAAAGTATTTAGAAATATTAATGATTATTGCTTCTTCTCATTTATCAGATTCACGATCAAAATTTGGAGGCATAATATTTCTAAACACTTCTTGAAGCTAATATTTACTCATTTTCTTCCTAGATGCGTAATTACTAATCTCATATTTATGTTTTTCTTTCTTACCAAACTCATGAGTGTTACTACCACTAGATGTTTTAAAATATGTTATGTTTATTTATTCACACCTAACTTTATTTTTATGAGTTTTTTTATTTCCTTATTAGCTATGTCTTCTTATATTTTTTTCAACAAGTATCCATTAATTTGTTCCTATAATTCTTTATCTTTGGATGATCTATCATGATTTTCATTTATGGCATCTAGGTTTGCCTTCAAGCTACATCCCACTTACAATACTCAGATCCTTGGTTTTATGCATTACTATATCTTCCACCCATCATCCCAATCTAAGCTTCAGGTTCCTCACCTCATCTAAGTGATCCTATGGACGTCTACTCATTGTTCTCTACAACCATACTCCAAATTTTTATAATATCCCTTTAAAACATTTGACCACGACATAAATACAAACAATTGTTTTAGTTTTGGGACACATAAAAGGCCCAATGTTGCAACATACAACTTTGATACCACTGGCAATGTACCTCTTTCAAGTATAATTTGTTTTTTTAGGAAAAATTAACTAATTAGATGTGTGTATTTATCTATCTTGCACTTATTTCCTCCAATGAATTATGTGCTATGTACGTTATTTTCTACAAATAAATGATCAAAAAATTTCTAATATTATATAGTTATCTTTGCATAAACCCCTTTTCTTTATGGTTTTTTTTATTCACATTCTATCAAGTAATTTTTAATCAAAATTTCATAGTAAAAATTAATTGATTTTACCAAGATATTTTCTTCTTTCATCATATGTTTTTTCTGAGATTAATTTGTTACGTTTAATTTTTTTATTTCCTTTAAAAAAATTATTAGATATAATAATAAAAGTATATTAGTTATTCTCCGTCAACGTAGTTGATTTATATCCATAAATATCACTATACTCTTATATCTATACAATGGTTATAAACATGTTATCATCGGCCTCATTTCACATCCTAATTATAACAATAATGTTTTAATCCTCAGAAGGGGGTTTAACATGTATCAATTACATGGAACATAATATATATATATATATATATATATATATATATATATATATATATATATATATATATATATATAACACATTTTTAGACTCAAATTAATACATATTTTTCAATCTCATTGTTTGAATGTTTTATTTGTGTGTGTGTGTGTGTATTGGTGTCGAATTCATTGTATTTTATATATCATTATATATGTCGTTATAGTTTTTTCTTGAAGGCAATTTATTTGCTGGAAACTACTCCAAGAAACCAGTTGAACCACTTTAGGTACAAGTTGGCCCTTGAACTAGAGATGCCTCCAAATATGTTATAACGTTTTAATGTTTTTCACTATCATTCAAGAAAAGCCTATGAAGCACAATGGCCAGATCTAGGGGGTTTTTGTATAGGTGGCTTTTGATGAGTCACAAATCCTTGCTTAAAAAATAAAACCCCACCTAGATAGAACTAATAAAACTATTGAAATTAAAATATGACAGACTATGATTCTTTAAGAGATGTGGTAGAATAATGAAGGAAACATATAATTATATATTTAATATGAATATTTTAGTTATCCAATGAGAACAGATAGTGTATAGAAAACATTTCTAAAGCTCAAACATAAGTACATATAAGAATTGATATATAAGTAACAATATGATGATTCAAAGGGATCAACAGTGACACTTGGCCACCTTGATTTACTTAATAATGAACATAAATTTCCAATGGGATGTCAGGGAGGTTGACGCTCAACCAAAGCTTTTCCAAATTTGTATACAACCTTATATTCATGTAGAAATATGTAATTTAAAATAGGAGGAAGTCACATGTAAAAAATATTTTTCATTATAAATCCAAAATCATTTTATTAAGTTCTAAAGTTACATACTTTACAAATATACAAGTTTTTCTAGTCCTACAATCTAACCCTTGCTCATAACCATTGAAATAATATATATAAAAACTACAACCTTCTATTTATTGCTAACATTTACAAATTTCAGGGAAACAAAATTAGATAATAAAGTAAAAATAAACGAAATATAAATATGGTTTTCAATGTGTCTCGAATGGTTAAATTTGCTTGGTTTTTCATATGGCTAAAGATATAGAACATACTTCTTTGACTGTTGGTCACTGCCTTAGAATCCTGGAGTAATATTTGACCTATTAAATACCTTTGCCACCTGTACCCTTTGAAACCTCAAAATTTGGAATAGATAACTTAAAATTTGGATTTGATCATTCGAAGGATGATTTAGACGCCTTTATAATTTGGAAATTATTCTCTTACTGATATTCCCATTGAAAACCTCTACCACCAAATGTATGAATGTTAAAATAAATGTCTGGAGATTGTGTAATAAACTTCAAGTGTTTAGTTTGATAAACTCATTGATGTTCAAAATATGGAATTTAATATATGATTGTTGTAATACACAATAACCCCACATTTATGCTAATATATGGGGACCCTTTTAGAATTTTATTTCCTTTAAATAATGAGAATAAATCTAAAACATTTCATCATAACCTCTAAAAATATTGAAATGATAGTTTTATAGAATTTCCACCTGAAAAGTTTCACAAATCGCATATCGCAATACTTTTCGAACAAATGTTTAAAATACCATCGAGGAGCTTATAAACATGATTTCTAATCCATTTCATAAAGGTTAAGGCATTCATCCTACAAAGCCTTAGTTACAAGCGTAAATCAAATGTGTAATATAACTCAAAATTTCCATAAGCGCTTTACGATATGTATCAGACTCGAAATTATTATAAAATAATATCTGAGTCAACGTTTAAAGTCTGAAAATGCCCCAAAACTAAGAATACATCAAATAACATTTAATATTAAAGAAAAAGTGCTTTTAGGCTACTGCATGTCGCAACTACCTCTTATCGGAGAACGCAACTCCTCAAAGTTCTTGTAATTATCACCCATTTGCCAATGCGAAATGAAAAATATGATAAATATAAATAATTTCTCCCACAACATTTAAAGTTCGATACTGCAATAAAGCTTCCAATATTAGACATTGAAATAAAACACTGAGCAAAATCCTGAGATGCGATATTGCAATTTTGCAATCATATTATTGCATGAATGTTTCACAAAACTATATTTCATGACTTGATTTTTGCGATCCGATATTTTCATCAGATGTAAAGTACATAGCATTAATAATCTTAAATGAAACACCAAACGGAATTTTAAACTGTTTAACTATGTTTATTGGCTCGAGAAAAGAAAATTATTTTCACTTACGATCAGTTAAATGGGAATATCTTAGAAAATATTTCATTATCATTGGTTGATTTGAAATTCTCATGTTCCATCCTATCTTATCTGTATTTTTCACTGTGTATTCGCATCTTTGAATTTTAGGAAAGCTTCCAAAGATATGTCTCTAAGGAAAATCACGCAGAAGAACAAGAAACAAAGAAATTCGGAGTCTGATACTACAAAAATTCTACCCCTATTCTCAGATACCACATGCAATAAAAATGCAGGAGCGACAACATGTGAGGTTATTTATAATCTCCTCAAATATGAACAACTCATCATTACAAAAATCAAACCAACAGCTGATTCCTCAATGCCATCGACAACTCAAATGAGTGATGCAGGATGGTCTTTCCTTCTGAGGATAGTAGCAAGGCCCAAAATTTTACCATACACATATATGGTTAAATGGGTAATCGACAATGTGAAAATTGTAGACCGAAAGTTCATAAATTCAGAGATGGAACTCATATGATCTTTCACAGCCGAATATCTAAGGAAAATGTACCATCTTCTAGAACCTTAGAAAACTTACAATTGATCATTCTTATCACAATTCGCCAAATAGAATGATGAACCGTTAAAAATTATTCAGAGTTGGAGATCTGGGGGCAACAAATTCAAGCAATAAAAAACTGGTATGTACCCTATTGATCCTTTATCAGCTCCTCATAACTATGTGTCCACTATGTTATGTAGGTTATATGGAAGACCAGACAGTACCAAGTTTTAAATACAATGGGTACCCTTGATATATGCATGTGTCAATTCGATTATAATGAACTGGGCCACCATCTTATCTGATAACCTAGCTATGGCTATCTTAAAATATCATCATAAAATAAATACCTCCATGAGAATTTTTCCCCCATTCTATATGAGTGTGTACATTATGGGCGCTATCTATTTTTGCACTAAATTTCCAATTATGGGTTGGAAATGGACCAGTCAGGAACCAAATCCTATTCACGTCAATCATAAAGATTTATCTCATTCCTATTCCGTATCTCATTTTTACCGAATTTGTCATTGTGTTATGCTGCCCATGCACCAACTTATTTTTCAAAAGAATGCCCCAATATTTTATGAAGAAGAAAGTGTATATATTCTCCCAATTGGGAAGCATTTTACTAAACAAATGTTTACCTACATCAGAGTTTTTGGGAGTGCTTCAAAACCTCATATTCTTCATCTATACATTTGCGATAAACTGCTAGAAAGGGAAATTGCTTACCAAACAGCAAGATATGGCCTTGCAAATAGCCTCAAAGATTCAAAGAAATATTTATGGGGAATTTTCCCGATACAATGTGGTGTTATTACACTAAATTATTTTGGTTATGCAATAAAAGATATTCAAAACATAGAAATTCTAAAGCTTTCCACCATTCCAAGCAAGCAATATGATCCAGATAAGGTAGCTTACAATTTTATTACATCAATGAAAGTTAAAGCATTTATTCATGAAGTTTATAAATTTCAAGATCTATTTGAATATGCTCAATCTTTTGAGAAAGTTATAAATTGGGCGAACGTAAAATTGTATCCGATTTGTTTTCACAAATTCCAAGAATTCAAAAGAAAAAGGCTTGAAAAAATTCCATTGAATTTGTTAAGCACCCAACATATGGCTACACCCAGTGTTAGTATCAATACCGATGAGTACAATTCTGAAACAGGATCAATACACAACTCATAACAATCACAAAAGGAAATTGAAACCATGGCCGAGACTAGTCAGAAATCATCAAAACAGTAGATGGAAATTGATCTAAATCAAAGCACTAATGATAGATAAAAAGGAAATGATATGGAATAGCAATGGGATGAATTTATTCAAAGCCTCAATAATTTAAAATATATAACTAGAGTTCAAGGAAATTCAAAGTTTTATACACCTCAGCAAACTCAGAGGAGATCAAATACAGAAACATGAGATAATCAAGAAACAGGCTCGCAAAAAGTAGAGATTATCCTTGCATTCCTTACATCTGAAATCACCCTAAAAATAGAGGAACTTCCTCCTCTATATGTGTTCAATAGTCCTGAGCATAAGGTTTTAGTAAGGCGACATAGAAAAATAATAATATTGACAACTTCTACTGAAGTTTTACTAGGAAATGAATCAATGGAAGTAGTCTGGAGAGACACTACCACTAACCCAACAGGAAATATTCCTACATTGTCACAATTTGCAGGAGCTTACGCCACAACCACAATGGATAAAGAATCCGAGGTCTCAGATTTATTAAAAAAAAAGTAAGAAATAATCTCACAGCTAGAGCAACAACTAGAGATTGGAAAACTCAATAAACAAGCTAAGATGCAACTGTCACAATTTCAAAAGGATATGGAATCAATGAAAATAAAGTATGATGCAGATATCACTACAAAGGATATGAAAATTTGTGAAATGCAGGAATTGATTACACAGTACAAGGATACACCAAGTAAGTATGAATTTATCAAATAATGTGACTCAGACACACTACCATATATGAAAGAATTAAGTGAAATTTGGAAGGAAAAAGCTCAAGTTCAAAGAGATTCGATCAAACAGATTTCAAAGTCAGATAAAATCACAACCAAACCATGATGTTTAATTGTCTAATAAATTCAACAGATAAAATGTTTTCACCTCTCACCAAAGCCATATTTGGAGGACAGATCAGAATGAGAGTCGTTATGCCACCTCAAGTGAAACCAATGACTTATATCTGCTACCTTCAAGCCCAGATGGCAATCGAGAAAGCTTCCAAATAATATCAAAACATTAGATATCAATTATTTTGAGATTTTAGTTACTCATTATGAGGAAGGTTGTTTATGCCACCTCAAGTGAAACCAATGACCGATATCTGCTACCTTCAAGCCTAGATGGCAATCGAGAAAGCTTCCAAATAATATCAAAACATTAGATTTCAGTTATTTTAAGATTTTAGTTACTCATTATGAGGAAGGTTGTTTGAAACCTCCTCAAATAAATTTTGTATAATATATTTTAGACATATTAAATACTATTTAAACCCTTCTCATGCATTTAGAGAAGGGTCCAAAAATTTATCAAAAAACGTTTGCAAAAGATTTACTTTTGTATTTTTGTGAATGATTTGATGAGTTAATGGAAAAAAGTATGATTTATTTTGATATTGAAGATGTTTAATTGAAGTTTCACTTTTGTACACATCGAATTCCTCTGACTTGAAGAGGAGCAGAAACTATTGTTGATTTAATGAGTAAAACATCACATATATGGTGTTTTTGCACGTTATGTTGAGTTTTATTTCTTGAATTGACAACAATATTTTTATCTGTATTATGTATGAGATCCTTATTATAGGTGAATGTTAAATGCACTTATGTAATGATGTTTATCTATGATTTCTTATTTCATATACCATCAGAACTATGAATGCGATAAATCTTTCATAATTGTTTTTATTAAATTTTTAATCAAAATTATTCATCTTACATAATTTTCATCTCTTTCAAATATTGAATAATATTAATTATCAATTGTTGAAAGATATCCTTGTAGATCACATTACTGAAACAACACCCAGGATAAATAATAGAATATATATTTTACTACTTACATTAGTAGATTAAAATCATTCCTCAATTTGTATATAATAAACAAACACACCCTCATTGTTTTTATTGGGAAATTGGTCCCTTTATCCCCACTGAGAGCCACTACACCAAATAGAAAAGGAGTTGTCTTAAGGTCTGGACCAGGTGGTTTGCCCCATGTTGCTGCAACGTATTTCTGAGGCCTCAACATTTTGGTGCTAGAAGGAGGGCCATCGTGAATGGAAAAAAGGTCTGATCAATATAAAAGGCAAGCTAAGAGTCACTCTTCCTTGAGATCCACTCCAACTTCCAGATCATTATCTAGATATATATCCTTAAGGTCTGAAGTTTAACATCCATTTCGTAAGTCTCCTAGTGAAACTCAACCAATACTATCTTCATATTATCACCCTAAATCCCTAGAAGTTCAGTCTTTGATTGAAAAGTTAGAGATATTATCCATTTCTACTCAAAATCCTAACCCTTCTCAAACATCTGAACTAGTGTCTCATCTTATTTGCATCCAAGGCGAATATTAACTCGATCGGAAACTTAGAAGACATGATTCCCTCCTTTTGAATTTCCTTTTGGTACTTCTCGAAGGAAAAAGAAGAAGATTGAGTCAAATTCATCTACTACCAAGGTCTTTTCCAATAATCCACCTAATTGACCTCTAATACGTCCATTCATTTCAACAAATTATATTCCAATGATCAATGTTAGTTCAACTAGTTCCAGTACTCAAACTACTTCACCTTCAACTAGTTCAAACACTTAGCCTGTCTCTTATTCAACTCAAACCCCACTCATCATCTCCACCCAAGCTCCAATGGCAGGCCAACAACCTCCAGAAAATGTACAACCATGGAATAATTGAGGATGTGTACAAATTCCTGCTCCTCTTCACCCTCTTCCTAAATACCCTGAAATATTATTACCTATATTTAATCCAAATGATGGCCTCCCAGCTAAGGAACATCCCCCTAATTATATGTTAGCCATCAATTTCAAAGAGGTAACTGAAGAATACTGTGTAGTCAGATTATTTCCATATACTCTTATAGGATCTATAAGGTCTTGGTATTTTTCATTACCTTCTAGCTCTATTTCTAGCTGGAAAATGTTTGAAGAACAATTCCTAGCTATGTTTTGAGATGACCGAAGCGCTTCATCGTTCGTCAATGAATTATCTAATCTCAAGGCTAAAACAAGAGATAAAATCAAATATTTAAATTATAGATTCAATAAATTACTCAATAACATCACAGCCACAGAAGTCTCTGGTGATGAAGTTCAAATTGAGTGGTACATTTCTTCTCTTCCCTCTAATATAGCCATTTTTTTTTATAGATAAAAGTTAGCTACTTTAGCAGAAAACATGAAGGAAACTTTGTCTGTAGAGAAACATATAATTCCTGTTGAAAATAAAAGTTCTCAAGAAGAAAAAAAATCCAAGAAATTTTCTTTCAAATATGATTCTAAGAAAAATCCATGAAAATATGCTTTCAATGTTGAAGGTCTCCAGAAAGCACTTAAAACCATGAGAAATGAAATGGAAGACATAAAAAATAAAGTTTTTGAAAATTCCAATACTAAGAAAACTTTTAGACCTTTTAAGAGAAAACAGTCTTCTACTTCTTAGCCACCCAACATTATAACTAATGTTGAGTCTGACCTATAAACAAAAGATGAAGAAATAGAGGAAGAAGAAACAAAATATGTGGAAGAAGTTGAATTAAATGGTATGTGGTATTTTATCCTACCAAATGAAGAAGAACATGAAGATTATCGAGTTACCACAAGAAGCAAGAGCTCTATAGATACAACACAGTCTAATCAAAAACAAAATAACTCTCTTGCTAAAGAAAAGACTGTTAGGTCCCTATATCACTAGTATAGTCCCATATTATTGTTAGTGTAAACCCCTTATTGTCATTATTGTACCCTTGTAACCCCCATTTTGTTATTATTGTGCCCTTAAATTATTATTGATAGGTCGGCTAGGATTACATTGTGGCCCACTAGGGTTACATTATGGCCCCATGGACTCCTATATATAGAAAGGAGGTTTTGTAAATTGTATCATCCAAGAATTGTTCATTTATGTAATGTATTGGGGGTTTCCCCCTTGAAGTGGCTCATTTATAAGGCGTTTATATCTCTTTTCTTCTATTTTTGGAGCTGGTTACACAACATTTGGTATTAGAGCTTTGGATTCTAGGGTTTCGCTGCTCCAAACAGGTCATCATGGAATTTTCGCTATAAATTTTTTTCTACGATGTTTCAGAAGCTGAAATTTTAAGGGTGCGAAGCCAAAATCCTGAGGAATATTTTCTAGAAATTTCAGAGCTTGGTTCGCAACATTTTCATAGATATGATCTGTGGAAGTTAAGTCTTTTTTCAGGCTCCTAAAAAGGTCATCGTGGAATTTGCGCTATAACTTCTTGTTACACAGTAATTTTTCACCGTCCTTACCATTCCCCATCCCGCACAATGGAGGACCCATTCTGTGACCTGTGAACATTTTTATGCCTTGGAAACATCATCAATGCATCCCTCTGAACATGAGCTTTATTTTCCCTTGAGACATCTCCTTGCAAAAGTCATGAAAAACATCCCTTTTGGCATTGGCGCGGGCAGGCAGTTCAGTGCTCGCGCCAATGGGGAAATTAATGCAAAGAGGTCGCGCCAACTGGCGCTTTGTCATAGAGCCGTAGTCGCGCCACCCATTTTGGGAGTTGTTTTTTAAATAAGGATGGCGGAAGTTGAGTTCAAACATACTCACAACCATTGCCTATCTTGAGTTGGGAGGTTTGGCTGCGGGAGTTCTATGGAAGGGAAGTTGTTTTGCCACCTCCCATGGAACCTTCCTTGTTGATAGGGCCAATCCCATAATAATAGGGATCCCAACTCCTCCTTCCCCATCTATAAAAGCTTGCTCAAATCCATGGAAAGCTAGTCTCCAAATGGATTGTGATCCTACAGGATTTTGACTTGGAGTTTACCACTGCCAAGTCAACTAAATCACTGGTCTTCGCGGATTTGATATGTTCTCTCCCTACGGACTCTGTTCCTTCACACTCAGAAGATCATATACCGGACGAAACGCTGTTTCTTATCGATACTCGTGATCCTTGGTACGGTGACATCATCGCATCTTTCGTACCGCGACATTTCAAGTCCAGTTACTGATAAAACCGTCTTCGCCACGGATCTTGTGACCGTCCATCCTACCGGGATCAGAGGGAGATACCTTATATCGTATTGGAGTAGATTCGGTGCTCCGACGATGCCTTACCTTGGAAGAGGCTGAGAAAGTCTTGAATGACTGCCACAGTGGCGCCTGTGGCGGACACATGTCCGGGTATGCTACTACACAGAAGATTCTGCGGGCAGGTTATTTCTGGCCTTCCATATTCAAGGATTGTATCACCGCAGTCCGAAAATGTCATCCATGCCAGATTTTTCAGCGCAAGATGCGCGCACCGCCATTGCCTTTGCATCCCGTTATTACCGTCGGCCCTTTTTCGAAATGGGGCGTGGATTTTATGACGTGTAACCCTCACTCGGCCGGGGGGCATGCGTATATCATTGTCGCCGTCGACTACTTCACTAAGTGGGCCGAGGCGATGCCTACACTAGCTGCTGATGGGAAAACGGCTGCTTCATTTATATTCAACCACGTTATTGCACGATTCGGGGTTCCTCAAGCCATCGTCACTGATCATGGTACTCATTTCCGTGATTACATGATGACGGAGCTGACTTCAATGTTGGGCTTGCGTCACGACAGCTCAACACCATACTACCCTCAAGTGAATGGTCAGGTTGAAGTGGTGAACAAGGTTTTGGTCATCATGCTTCAGCGAACGGTTGGGATTCATAAATCCAGTTGGCATCTCCAACTGTTCTCAGCTCTCTGGGCATACCGAACATCTGCTAAGAGTGCAACCGGGTTCACACCTTTCCAATTGGTGTACGATCTGGAAGCTACTCTGTCGGTTGAATGTGAAATTCCTTCGCTTAAATTAGCCGTAGAGCTCTTACCGGATACCTCCCCTGAGGAAGAACGTCTTCTGTATCTCGAACGATTGGATGAAACCCGTCGACTAGCTGCTTTGATCATTGAAGCACAAAAGAAGAGGGTCAAAACTCATTTTGATCAAACTGTTTCTCCTCGTTCTTTCATTGAAGGAGACCTCGTTCTCTTGTACGATCAGGCACATGATAAGCTTGGAGCTGGTAAACTCCAGCCTATGTGGCACGGTCCCTATATAGTAAAACGTGTTTTGAAAAATGGGGCCTACGAGCTTATAGATTACGAAGGAGTTCCGCTGGCGCAGCCCAGAAATGGGCTGTACCTTAAAAAGTACTACGCCTGAAGTAATTTCTTGGTGTGGTGTGTGTACATAGGTGTGTGATTGTCATTTGTGTGCATAGTGTGGTGTGCTTTGTAAACATCTTTCTGCTGATCGGGTCTTCCTGGTTGTGCATATGTCTATTCATCCATTTGTTGGTTTCGCGGATGGTGCCTCCCGCAGTACCAGGAATCTGTCTTCCGCAGCCTGGGTAATCTACGATCCTGCTGGTGAGTTGATTGACCTGCAAGGTGTGTGTTTAGGACGTACCACGAACAATATCGCGGAATATAGCGCCGTGTTGGAATTATTAACCGAGGCAGTAAACCTTGGTATCCGTGAATTTCTCGTGTACCTAGATTCACAGCTTGTAGTGTTGCAACTGAACGGGCACTATTCGGTAAGAAACCCGTCCATTTTACGATTGTATTTGCGTATTCGATTACCGGAAAGGAATTTTGAATACATTACATATCATCATATACCCAGACATTTGAATACATTAACAGATGCAGTAGCAAATTTGGTGTTAGACAGGCATTTGCGCAATTTATAAATCATCATCATATGTAAAGAAGACTCATCCAGAAATAGATATGTATATATATAGATATCGAAATGTTTACATAAAGTGTGTCGCATAAAACTCAAAAATATACATAATTGTCTTAATACATCCTGAGACACTCTGTCTCTCAAAAATAGGTGTGGCATAAATCCTAGAGACTAATCCGCATGGTGCTCATGATAGCACGTCACTGCACGCACTAGCCGCCTCAGGATTCGGTGGAGCCGGTTTGGAACTCCCACCGTATGGCGCTGGTACTCCATCGGTACGTCTGATAGCCGGGCATAGTCTGGGATCCCATGGGCAATCCCCTCGAGGTTCTGGACCAGTGCCTCTCCTCCGGTGCCTTCCCCCTGGATCTCAGGGGCGAGTTGTGTCCTCCGGGAGATTGGAGACATCCCGGCTGGTCTCTCAGGTCCTACATCTGCATGCATATATAATTGTGTTAAGACGAATGTGTATTAACAAAAAAAAAACATATAAACATAAAATCAAAAAATATGAGGTCTTACCCAGCTCCTCGTCCCAGTCATCTCCTTCTGGTAGTGGGAGATCTGGGTCCCCGGTAAAGTCAGTTCCCGAATAGGGCCAATCTTCCACGACGATCAGCTGGCGCCGTAGCCACCTAATGAACTCTGGCCTCCAGGACATCTGTTGGCCACCTCCAGATCTGGGCATCAGTGCTGCCCAGCGAGCCATCCGTGGCTCTCGTGGTATCGGACTCGCCACTGCGGCCCCTTGGCCCTGGAAGATTGGTATGCGTTCCAGAATGAACGATACCAAGATGGAACCATAACCGAACTGTTTCAGTTTCCCCTGTTTGCACCTGGTGAGCTGCCTTTTCATGTTGATAGTTACTGCTTCTGCCCAGTTGAATAGTAGGGGACCCATGCATTCTGAGGCCAGTAGGAGTTGAGTCTTCGTGGCCTCGTGCGGAGCCTGCGACCCAGCAGCCCGCGTAATGGTATGGAGAACTACTCTCAGTGCTAGATCGGGGATGGTGGAGATATCCACCTTCTTGCTTCCTGATCCTGTTTGTGCCCCTCGGCACACCCGTGCCATTACTTGTTCCATCTTTTCCGCAGATGGTCTGCTTCCAGTCAGTACAGGGATTGGACCTCTGCGGGACAATCCAGTGATGAAATAAATGTCAGTAACCTCCAATTCTAACACCTGGTCTCGTAGCCTGAACACTTGTTCATTTTCATCCCAGATGCTGATTAGATATTGGAGGAGCTCGGGCTGAGCTCGTAAACATGGCGTGAGGAAGAAATTTTTCAATCCACAGTCTCTAAGTGCGTTCATGCAAGCTTGGCTTTGCATGGCCTGTTCATCCTCGTCTCCATGCTCTCGTTCCTTCCATTCGATTGCCATTTTGAGTGATTATCTGCATTCACATGGTCAAAAACCCCTGATTAGATCTTTGATGAGCTTCAAATTCCAAGTGATTTGGTCTAAATATAAAAATTTTGGGCGAAATTTAAGGTTCGGCCGCTGGCGCGGCTGTTTTGCTAATAGTCGCGCCATGTGGCGCGAGCCCTTTATTAAAAAGAGTGCATTGGCGTGGGTCCGTGCCCGATACCCGCGCCAATAGGCGCAGCCCTAAATTTCAAAAAATGACCATCCAAAGACTGATTTTTAAGGGAAAATCATTAAAAAATGAATGAAAATGTAGAGCAAGGGAGCGCCTTTTACCTGTGATAGACGAGAAGCTGAATGGTTGCCTGGATTGGTCGCAATCGTCGACGGAAGTTTCTGCTCCAAATGGACCACTGTTATTTTCTACCAAGGTAAATAGTAAAAGTAATTTTATTTTTTACCAATTAGACATATTTATAACTTTTTCGACATTAAATGAGTTTTAAAAGTTATTTTTATCAAATATTTTCATATGTTATGTCGAAAATGGATTTTACGCTTGCTTGGTATGTGCAGCAGCAGGTTTTTGCGACTTAAAAAGATGGACACGAGTTGTATTTTATACTTTTTCGGACTCGGTAAATACACGAAAAAGGCACTGTGGAGTCATCTTTCAGCTCTTTTCTGACTCTAAATATGAAAAGATCGCCGAGGCCCTTGTCGTTTCGATCTCGTTAAAATGGACACGAATCGACATCCACCCAGTATAAGTTTAACCCTTTTTCGGGCTGGGATGGATTGATTACGAAAAAGGAATACCCTAGCCTATTGCGACTAGGAGGTTTTCCCGGATATTGTTTTCTACCTTTTCGGATCTGGGGAACTATTGACGAAAAGGGACCTGTGGAGTTTTCTTTTCCGCTGTCTTTTCAAACTCTCTAAACATGAAAAGACGCCGAGTTATTCCTTTGTCAGACTTGTTAAACCCTGATGACATCAGATCTAGTCGAAATGACGTTCTCCGAGTTTCTCTTTCCTGGGACTCGTTAAATGCACTAGGATGGATTCGCCCGAAGGGTGGACTTATATCGCAAGCATATGCTATCCCCTTCAAGCTTGTTATTAAAAATAATTGGGGTACTCGCCAGAAATGGTGGGGGAAAAATGGAACCATCATCGTTGTCGTCGGCAGTATGTCGCTCTTGAACATGGCACTTGTCTGCATCCGTGTCGGGTTGGGGACATCTCATCTCGTTGCTTCACTTTGCCTCCATGGGTTTGGGTAATCTATTTTGACCTCTCATCTGTTCACTGCCTCGTCACCATGACCTCTAATCCGTTGATGTCAAATACTGCCAAGTCCACTGTCGTGCCGTTCATGTGTTCAAGAGAAGTTGGCCTCTGCAAATATCAACCTTCCTCTGTTTCTCATACGATCCCGATTCACAACAAAACATCATGTTCCTCTGTCTCGTGTCGATGATGTGGGAATCATTATGGCCCACCTTCGATCAAGGTCACTTCCTGTCGACATCAACTCATTATCCGGGAAGTTGGTCTAGAGACTCCTTATGGTACCTTGGAGCCTGCATGCCTCAATGGCAGGTTCGTCGCATTCGACGAGAGGTTTACATCATTGGCCTCTGATCGAGTGATTCTGCGGGTGTTCGATGTCAACTCATTTATTCGCACGCCGTAGATTGTACCTGTAGTACCTTGAGGACCATTGTCATTATTGGTGGTTTCTCTCGCGTCGGTTAACAGCTTTCATCATTGGCTGGTAATCCGACGATGTTCTTGCATGTTCGACTTCAGCTCACATATTCGCATGCTTGAACTTGTACTATGTTGGGTCGAGATGGAGCGCAAGACCCTGGATTGTGTCTGTTGTAATCCAGGCTGCGATTGTGGATTATTATCATTATGTACATGACTCATTGATTGGATGGCTGCGACCATACCTGAGTCTATTTGTTTGATCTTAGTTGGATGGCTGCACCCATGCCCTGGATCCGGATTATAGCATACTCTGTTTCGGATGGCTGCGTCCATACCACATATATATCATGTACTTGAGATATCGGTTGTATCTTTTTGCGCAGGTTTTCCGACGGCGGGCCTTCAGTTGAACATGTTCTCGTAAAGCATTTCACCCCTCTCTCTCTCGGGCCTCATACTTTAGGGGGCATCTGTTACACAGTAATTTGTCACCGTCCCTACCATTCCCCGTCCCGCATAATGGAGGACCCATTTCGTGACCTGTGAACATTGTTATGCCTTGAAAACATCATCAATGCATTCCTCTAAGCATGAGCTTTATTTTCCCTTGAGACATCTCCTTGCAAAAATCATGAAAAACATCCCTTTTGGCATTGGCGCGGGCAGGAAGTTCAGCACTCGCGCCAATGGGGAAAATCCTGCAAAGAGGTCGCGCCAACTGGCGCTCTGTCATAGAGCAGTAGTCGCGCCACCCATTTTAGGGACTGTTTTTTAAATAAAGATGGCGGAAGTTGAGTTCCAACAAACTCACAAACCATTGCCTATCTTGAGTTGGGAGGTTTGGCTGCGGGAGTTCTATGGAAGGGAAGTTGTTTTGCCACCTCCCATGGAACCTTCCTTGTTGATAGGGCCAATCCCATAATAATAGGGATCCCAACTCCTCCTTCCCCATCTATAAAATCTTGCTCAAATCCATGGCAAGCTACTCTTGAAGTGCCTAAGCTCTGAATCTCCATATTCCCAAGAGCCTTTGTGTTGTAAAGAACCCTCTCTTTCCCTTAAGTCCGACTCAAGTAAGGAGACTATTGTCACGAGACTCTGGAGAGGTTTTCCCTTTCCTTGGCGAGCTTTGCGAGACGTGGACTACTGGAAACCCGTCCGAAGGAGACCGCGACGTCAGAACTTGGTTGTAATCTCTCTTCGCTGGTTATTTAATAGATGATTATGATTATGGTTCCACCCCGTTTTCCATCATGTTAATGCGAGTAATGTCCTTTCTGACTGATGTTTAGTTACGTATGCTGGTTTCTATGCTTGTATCTGTTCGTTTCTTCCATGTGCAGGGGTTCATCCGCGGAGATCGTGGAGGGATTGTGATCTGCCAAGCTTGAGGAACGGGGATTCTTCTTCTTCAGATCCTAGCGTTGGAATCCAGGTAGGCTTCTATCTCCAGCCTTTTCATTCGTAATTAGGAACCTGCGTCATGACATTGTTTGTTTGTTGCTAGACCCCTGCTGGGCTAGTAGGGATCGCCTCTGTCCGCAGAGGGGATTTACCTCCTCAACACTTCTTTTCTACGAAGGTTCAAAATCTGAAATGTGTATAGTGTGAATCTGAAATCCTGAGGAAATTCGTCAAAAAATTTCAGAGCTTGGTTCGCAATATTTTTGGAGATATGATGTGTGGAAGGTAGTGCTTTTTCAGGCTCCTGAATTTCATCAAATAGGTGATCGTGGGAAAATTTCAATAACTCTCTCTCTGAGCATCGGATTGGAGTGCCGTAAAAAGTGGTCACAATTACACGGAATTTAGTTTCTTGGCTATCAATTTCAGAGACAAAGGACGAAACAGTGACACGTGGCAAGCCGTACAAGTTCACTATACTGAACCAGTCCATAATTAGGTCATTGTGGGAGATTGGAGATAACTTTTTCTTGGAGAATCCAAATCAAGTCAGACCTGTGGCATTCAAAAGATAATTTAGAGGGTGATGTCAGTGCTGAATTTCAGATATTGAAGAGCTGTAATCACAGAGACAATCCAATTTCAATATCGAGCTCCTCAAAAGCAAGTAAAAGGTGTGTATTTTTTTTTTCCGAATTGCATAAGTCTTGTTTGAAGAATCAAGTTGAATTGATTTCAAGGGCATATTGTAAAATAGATATCAGTATTGGATTATAAAATGGCCCCTAAAAATAATTCAACACCCATTAATCATTTGGAAAGCTCTACTATGACTCATGAAGGCGAAGAATGGAAACATGACATATCAAAATTACAAGAGCAAGTGCAACAAATTTCGCTCTCGCAAAGAGCAACAAAAAATGACATGGAAGTTTTGAAGAAAGGTGTGGAAACTAAGATGGATGGTTTGAATAAAGGCGTTGAATCTAAGATAGATGGCATGGAATCTAAGATATATGGCATGGAGGCCGGCATGGAATCTAAGATGGATGACATGGAAGCTAAAATCGATGAGAAAATGGAAAACATGAAGAATGTTCTAAAATCAGACATGGAAGGTTTGACAAAGTTGATACAAGAAACATTTCCTAATGGTGAAAAGATAGTAGAAGAACCTCATGATGAGAACAAAATAAACGTTAATCGTGATTTCATAAACTCTAATGTTGGCGGGAAGAACCACCATATTCCAAAAATGGATATGAGGAAGTTTGATGGAAAGGATCCTGTAACATGGATACTACAGATGGAGCAATATTTTGATCTCCATAATGTGCAAAACACACAAAAGGTACGCATTGAAACTTTACATTTAGAAAAAAATACATTTATATGGTATCGATGGCTTTTCTCCCGTAAAAAAATTGTCACTTGGTCAATTTTTACGGAGGAAATGATAGCACATTATGAGGATACAAAGAGCAACACCTTCTTTAGCCAATTGATCAATCTCAAACAAAAGGGTTTAGTGGGGCAGCACATTGAGGACTTCCAAAAATTGAATATAAGGGTAACTGATATTCCAGAGGAACACAGGATTGATCTCTTCATAGGCACTTTAAAGGATGACATCCAACATGAAGTTCGTGTTTTGGAACCTGATTCATTGGAGAAGGCATTCAGGTTGGCAAGAAAAGTTGAATGTAAAATTATGGCGACAAGGAAGCCTACCACTCAATTCTATAAAGAAGGAAGTGTGGCTACGCCTAGATTTCCACAACCTACAAGGCTGACACCACAACAATTGGAAGAAAAAAGAGCAAAAGGGCTTTGCTACAGTTGTGATAGAAAATACACTAAAGGTCATAAGTGTGCTGAAAAGAAATTATTTTACATAGATTGTGAAGAAGAAAAAGAAAATGAACAAGAAGAGGATATACACGAGGAACCAGCCCTAGAACAGGAAGAAATGAATCCGACCATATCATGTAATGCACTGGCAGTAATTACCACTCCTCAAACTCTCAAGATAGAAGGACAGATCAAGAAGAAAAAGGTAATAGTGTTGATTGATTCAGGTAGCACCCATAATTTTATTCATTGTAAGGTAGCCAAGGAATTAAATTGTTTCCTATACCCAGCACCAGAATGTCAAGTGATGGTTGCAAATGGAAGAACTATAAATTTCTCTGGAAAATGCCATAATATCAAGCTAACCATGGGGGAATATGTATTGACTAGTCCAATGCTTTCCATTCCTATGGGAGGTGCTGATGTTGTACTAGGAGTACAATGGTTACAATCTGTGGGGACGGTAGCTTTTAATTTTCAAGAACTTTTCTTGAAATTTTTTTCAGAAGGAAAGGAAGTCGAATTACGGGGTATTGAAGGGAAGCCGGGAAGGATAATAAGCTCTAATGTCAGGACAAAGCTTCTAAAGAAAGAACAACGAGGCGTAATTGCACAATTATGCTCACTAGAAGTTCCGACATCAAAATCATCTATTTCTGCAGATCTCCAACAAGTCTTGGACAATCATTCCAAGGTGTTTGAAACTCTCAAAGGACTCCCACCTATTCGTGATCATGATCATGCTATTCATTTGATTCCAGGAAGTGTTCCTCCAAACATCAGGCCTTATAGATATCCTTATGTCCAAAAGAGCGAAATTGAACGTATGATTACATAAATGTTAGAGGCGGGTATAATTCAACCTAGTCAAAGTTCTTTCTCTGCTCCTGTAGTATTGGTACACAAGAAGGATGGATCATGGTGAATGTGTCCGGATTATAGGGAGCTCAATAAGCTTACCATTAAAGATAAATTTCCCATTCCTGTGATTGATGAATTATTGGATGAATTACATGGAGCAATTTATTTTACCAAGTTGGATCTTCGTTCAGGATATCATCAAATTAGAATGAAGACTGAAGATATTCCAAAACAACATTTCGAACTCATGAGGGTCATTATGAATTTTTGGTCATGCCTTTTGGCCTTACCAATGCACCTTCTACATTTCAAGGGCTGATGAATTCCATTTTCAAACCCTTCCTTAGAAAATTTGTGCTAGTATTTTTTGATGATATACTAATCTACAGCAGGTCTTGGAATGATCATGTTGAACATGTTGACAGGGTGCTCAAACTATTGTAGGAGAAACAATTATATGAAAAAACATCCAAATGTTTCTTTGGAGTACAAGAGGTGGAATATCTGGGTCATATTATATCTCACGAGGGTGTTAAAGTAGACCCTAACAAAATTAAAGCCATTAAGGAATGGAAAGTCCCCAAGACAATAAAGAAGTTGCGAGGATTTCTCGGGTTAACAGGCTATTATCGCAAGTTTGTTAAGAATTATGGGAGAATAGCAGCACCTCTAACAACATTATTGAAGAAATATTCATTTTCATGGACTCCTGAAGCAACTAAGGCCTTTGAACATCTTAAAGAGGCAATGTGCCTAGCACCGGTCTTAGCTATGCCAGACTTCACAAAAACCTTTATTGTGGAATGTGATGCCTCAGGAAATGGAATTGGTGCAGTTTTAATGCAGGAAGGAAGACCCATTTATTTTTAAAGTCGTCCAATCAAAGGAAAGTATTTACAGAAACCTATTTATGAGAAGGAAATGTTAGCAATACTGCATGCACTAAAGAAATGGTGAACTTACCTAATGGGAAGACACTTCAAGGTAAAACTGATCATGATAGTCTTAAACACTTTTTGGAACAAAGACTATCTTCAGAAGAGCAGCAAAAATGGGTCACAAAGATGTTGGGTTATGACTTTGAAATAATCTACAAAGAAGGAAAGCTTAATGTTGTTGCAGATGCACTCTCAAGAAAGAATGAAGAGGTGGAAGCATTGCTTTGTGCCATTTCTATTATCCAACCAGATTGGATAACCGAAGCAAGAGATGAATGGAAGAAGGAAAAATATATATGGACACTCATTCAAAAGTTGCAGCAAGATCCTAGTACATCTGATACATTTAGTTGGAAAAATGATTCCTTATGGTACAAATATTGGTTATATATTTGTAAGAATTCCCAACTAAAACAAAATATTCTTCTGGAATTGCACACTTCTCCTTTAGGAGGACACTCAGTATTTTTAAAAACTTACCACAGGGTGAAGAAAGAATTTTTTTGGGAGGGACTTAAATCTAATATTCAAAAGTTTGTGACGGAATGTTTGGTTTGCCAGTAGAATAAATTTGCGACAATTAAGACCCCGGGACTTCTACAACCTTTATCCATTCCAAGTCAATGTTGGGAGGATATTTCAATGGATTTTATCACAGGTTTACCTAAGTCCAAAGGAAGGAGTGTCATCATGGTGGTAGTTGATAGACTTACCATGTATGGACATTTTTGTGCATTATCTCATCCTTTTAAAGCAAGTACAGTTGCTACTACATTTATGGACAGAATTCAAGCTACATGGAAGCCCAAGGGTTATTGTGAGCGACAGAAATCCCATTTTTACTGGAAACTTTTGGATGGAGTTATTTTCTTGTTTGGGTACTCAATTAGCTCATAGCTCATCTTATCATCCTCAATCTAATGGTCAAACTGAGATAGTAAATAAATGTTTGGAAGGATATCTTCGTTGTTTTTTATCTGATAAACAAACACAATGGGTCAAGTGGTTACCTCTCGCTGAATGGTGGTATAATAATTCCTTCCATATTGCAGCAAAAATGACCCCGTTTATGGCACTTTATGGATATCATCCACCATCCATCACATCATCTTTAAGAGAAAATTTGAAGGTTCAAGCAATGGAAGATCACATCGAGCATCAGCAAGAAGTTCTCCAACTCTTAAAGGATAACCTGAATTTGGCACAAAACCGAATGAAACAATAGGCAGATCAACATCGCAGTGAGAGAAGTTTTGATGTAGGAGATTGGGTATTTTTACGGCTACAACCATACAAACAAATGTCCCTCAAGCAAGCTAAGAAGGATAATAAATTATCAACAAAGTACTATGGTCCTTACAAGGTGTTGCAAAAGATTGGTACTATGGCATACAAATTGGAGCTTCCTGCTTCTTCGCGAGTACATCCAGTTTTCCATGTTTCATGCTTAAAGAAGGTTATAGGTGAAAATCTTCCAGTTCAAACAATATTGCCAGAACTTGATGAGAAAGGAAAAATCATATTGGAACCTGAAGCGGTCATGGAAACAAGAACTCGACAGCTACGGAATCGATCAATTTCAGAGTATCTCATCAAGTGGAAGAACCTACCCACTGAAGATTCTACATGGGAGGATGAGAATTTTATACAGAAGCACCCGGAGCTACTCAAGTGTTGAGGACAACACTTTTTTTGAAGGAGAGGGGCATGTTAGGTCCCTATATCACTAGTATAGTCCCTTATTATTGTTAGTGTAAACCCCTTATTGTTATTATTGTACCCTTGTAACCCCCATTTTGTTATTATTGTGCCCTTAAATTATTATTGTTAGGTCATCTAGGATTACATTGTGGCCCACTAGGATTACATTATGGCCCCATGGACTCCTATATATAGAAAGGAGGTTTTGTAAATTGTATCATCCAAGAATTGTTCATTTATGTAATGTATTGGAGGTTGCCCCCTCGAAGTGGCTCATTTCTAAGGCATTGATATCTCTTTTCTTCTATTTTTGGAGCTAGTTACACAACAAAGAAAGTAAGTAAAAAATACAAATCTAAGGCTTCACAGACTAATCCTTCTTTTTGAGACATTACGTCTACATCAAAGAGAATGGTAATCTCTAATAACCTTGAATATAATATAGTGGAAGATATGAAGAACACTAGGGCTAATATCTCAATACATGGACTTACTAAATTGAAATAGTAGTAGAATATTTTACTTAGAGAATTGAATGCAGTTCATGCTTCATATTTACCTGCTACAGTAGTATCTCAAGTTGCTAATCAAATAGGTAAACCTCTTACTACTTCGACTAAAGTGGATTCCAAAGATCTCATCATAATAGGTGACAGATCCATTTCTCACACTCCTCCATTCCTCTTAACTTATGAGATATTTAATAAAAATTTCCATAATTTCTTGATTGATTCAGGGGCTTCTTCTAATATTATTCCAAAATCAATCGGTTCTAAATTGAACATAACTCCTCAAAAATATCTTGTTCATGTAGTACAACTTGATATGACAAAAGTAGAATTTGTAGGAGAAATAAACTTTGTTTCAATTAGACTATCATCAAACTCAAAGGTTTCCCAGATAATTGATATTTTAGTAGCTGAAATTTCTGAATTTTATAGCTTAGTATTGAGTAGATACTGGTCTGAGAAGCTCGATGGATATTTTGCAATAGACTGGTCACACATGTGGTCGCACTTTAATGGAGATCCAAACCAAATCCGAGCAGATCGTGACAAAATTATGAAACACACAGTTAATGATCTTGAAGGGATAAATGAGCCAGTAGCATTCAATAATAATATTATTGTAAATTACTCGGCAGATTCATTTCTTGAAAATTTTAATACACATCATTCACCCTTCTTCGATAATGTCGTTATCTCCGAAATTTAAAAATTTCCCCAAACAAATGCTTCTAAAAGTAAATTTTTTGTAAATACACTGATATTTAATTCTTTATTTTGGACTCATTATTTTGATGGTGCTAAATCAGAAGATGGTGAAGGAGTTGGTTGTATTTTGATGAGTCCGAAAGGAGAAAAGACCATGCTAGCTTGCAGACTAGAATTCGAATGTGCAAAAAATATAGCAGAATATGAAGCATTAATTCAAGGCTTGTATAAAGCAATTGACCTTGGTATTAAATATATGCAAGTATATGGAAATTCAGAAATCACTATTAAATAAGTAAGAAATACTATAAAATGCAACTCTGGACATCTCTAATATTATTAGTCATTAGCATATAATTTAACTTCTAATTTTCTATCTTTGAATATCTCCTCTGTGCCTAATTTGAAGCATTAATTCAAGGTTTGTATAAATCAATTGACCTTGGTATTAAATATATGCAAGTATATGGAAATTTAGAAATCACTATTAAATAAGTAAGAAATACTATAAATTGCAACTCTGGACATCTCTAATATTATTAGTCATTAGTCTATAATTTAACTTCTCATTTTCTATCTTTGAATATCTCCTCTGTGCCTATAATACAAAATGGTAGTGTGGATTTATTGGCCAATGTAGCGTCAAAATTGATACCATCCCAAGAATTTAGTACCGGTAGGTTTTCTACAGAATTAATTTTTAGACCATCTATTCCTGATAATATTACTAATTGGATAGTTTTTAATCATGAATCTGATATCATAGACTTCATTACCTCATAAGGATCTTATGTTGATAAAATTATAGACGAGCATGAACATGACACCCAGATAAATAAATAATAGGATGAAAATTCAACACCAAAGTTTGTTGTCAAACTTGAAGACCTTTATGATTTAAAATATAGGTTCAAGAAAGTTACTAATTATAAAACTCAAAGTTCAAGTTTAAGATTTGAGTTAGTAAATATTGGAATTGATGATAAACCACAAAATGTCAACTTAGCTCTCGTTCTATCTTCTTAAGAAATATAATCATTCATCAGTTACTAAAAAACTACAAAGGTGTTTTCGCTTAGGGTTATGTCGATCTCAAAACATACGACACCTCTGTCATCCAACATACTATCCCTATGATTTCAAATGAAAAACCTGTGTAATAGAAGTTAAGGAAAATTCATCCTAATCTTGAAAGTCAAATCAAATCAGAGTTGAATAAACTCCTCAAAGCTAAAATCATCTTTCCCGTTAGACATTCAAAGTAGGTATCAAATTTAGTACATATCAAGAATAAAATTGGTGACATTAGGATTTTCATAGATTTTAGAAATTTAAATGAAGCATGCGAGAAGGAAAATTTTCCATTACCAAACATGGAAGAAGTATGTAAACTGTAACTGGTTCTAAGCTCATGTCTTTTTGAGATGGGTTTTCGGGATATAACCAAATCCTCGTACACCTATATGACAGGTTAAAAACCACATTCATAACTATGTGGGGAACTTATGCCTATCAAAATATGCCATTCAGGTTATTCAATGTAGGTGCCACATTCTGAAGAGCCATAGAAACAACTTTTAAAGGACTCAATAGCAAATCAGTGGTTATTTATCTAGATGAAATTATAGTCTATTATGGAAAAAGAACCAATCATGTAAATTAATTGAAGCAAGACTTTGAGTGATGTAAAAATTATGGAATCTCACTTAACCCGAAAAAAAATCATATTTTTCTTTAGATGAAGGAAAAATTTTAGGCTTCATCGTGTCCAAAAAAGGTATCTATATCGATCCTGAAAGAATCGAAGAAATTAAAAGAATTACTTTCCTTCATAATAAGAAAACCATGCCATCATTCATGGGATAGATAAATTTTGTAAAAATATTTGTCCTAATTTTTCGCATATGGTTTTTCCTTTACAAACAATGATTAAGAAAAATTCAATATTCAAGTGGGAACATAATAAGAGAGGATCATTCAATTTAATAAAACAATGTATTATTAATGCTCCTTTCTTGACTACTCATAATTTTCTTAATCCTTTTACTTTATATACAGTCTCATCAGATACATCATATGCTATCATTTTGAACCAACTTAATGAGGAACAAGTTGAAGCAACAATTTCATTTTTTACTTCTAGTTTTCAAGGTGCATAACTAAACTATTCAGTTGTTGAAAAACAAGTGTTTGTTGTCTTCAAATCCATGTATAATTTTAGGCCATTTCTCCTCAAAACTCACACCAGAATATAGCTCCATTCTCTGTAGTAAGGAAATTATTGATGTAAAGAGACGTAGGAGAAAAAAGGGCTAATTGGGTAACTGCTTTACAAGAATACGACGTAGAAATTAGATCTTCTAGAATTTTTATAGGTCAAGGTTTTTGCAGAATGTTAACTGGAGCATCCCATTTACTAACAAAATTAGATTCAGGTAATGATGCACAAATATATGAGGTACGCCTCAATGATGCTCAGTCTCAATATGATAATCTTAAATTTTATTTGAAAAATGGATATGCCCCCATGCAGCTAAATTGTTAAACAAAATGTGCTTTAATATTGAAAGCTAAGCAACATGAAATGGTCAATGATGTATTTTTTATAAGGAACTTTTATTCCATGTTATTGCGATTCTTAGAGAAAATTGAAGCAGAGAAATTTTTACATGAACTCCACGATGCACCAGCTGGAGGACATTTTGGATGAAATAAGAAAACACATAAAATCTTGCATGCAGGTTATTATTGGCCAACACTATTCAAAGACGCTCATGACTATGCGATGAAATGTAAGGTCTGTCAAAGTGCATTTGGAAGAAAAAGGAAGAAATGCATATTGAACAACCAGTTAATATTGAACAACCATTTGAGCAATGCATATTAGATATAATTGGTAAGATCATTCGTAACTCTTCCAAACACATAAATACATCCTTACAGCTACTGATTATTTTACTAAATTGGTGGAAGAAATTCCACTAAAAGTTTCCAATTCTGAGAATATTATCGAATTTATTGATCAGTTTATCATAACTAGATTTGGATTACAACCTGCTTTGATGTTCGACAATGCATCATATTTATCAGGTGCTGCTATCATATAATTTTCCATTAAAAGAGTTTTGAAGCTTAAATATTCTACTAACTATTATCCTAAAGGAAATGGTTTATCAAAATCAACTAATAATAACCTTATTAGGATCATTAAACAAACTATTGACCAGAACCAAATAAATTTTCACAAATCATTAACTTTTTCTCTTTAGGCAGATCAAATAACTCAGAAGGCCTCAATTCGCACTTCTCCATTTAATATTGTTAATGGTAAAGAATTTTTTCTTCCTACTAATACAATTATTCGCTCCCTTGCCCTGGTCCAATTTATTGACGAATCGCCTTATTCTTCTCTCTAATTAAGACAAATCTAGATTCTTAAACTTGAAGTGGAAAGAGAAAAAACCAAAGCTACACACACAGATAATCAATAGTTGGTTAAAGCTTCATTTGACACAACTTCTGTCAGTCCACAAACATTTCGAATTGGTGTCTGGTTTTGAAATAAGATAAAGCGCACGAGGAAAAAGGTAAACATACCAAATTCCAAATATTTTGGCTTGGACAATTTCAAATCATAGAAAAATTAGGCCCATCAACATTTTTACTGCAAGATCTATCAAGCAAGAGAGATTCTCTACCTGTTAATGTGAAAATTTTAAGAATTATTTTTCATAGGAGATAATCCCTTCTATTTCATGTACATTATTTGCATTTTCTTTTTAAGAAAATAAAAGTTGAATAGTATTTACTTCTAGATTTTCAAATAAATATCTCAGATAAACTTTTTTTATTTTTCACTTCTATAAATAAGAATTTTTAAGAAAAAAATTCTAAAATTCGAATCTCAAATAAATTTTATTTCACTAAAAAAATTAATTTCACTAAAACTATTTATTCTTTGATTGACTCTCACTTTTATATAGTATGTTTTTTCTGCTATCACTCAAGAGAAGAATATTTAACATAGTAAAGGCTCTCTAAAATAAGTGACTTTAACTCTAATATTATCATCCAAAAACCCCAAAAAAGGCCAATGATTCACCGCATCCAACAAACTTCTCAATTTTCAAGATGTAATTCAAAAAAATGCAAAAGCTTAGAAAAAAATAAGTCTCATCAAGGGCTTGTTTACCATGTTCATAGGAAAATAATTAAACTTTCATTACCAATATTCTCTACCAAAACATGGTAATGACCTGAGATTATATCAAAAGACAAGGGGTCTCATCAAGAGCCAGCTTGATCAGTTTTGTTACAACCAGTGAATGGTATTGTCAAAATTTGGTTACCAAGACAAGACAATGGCTTTTAAGTAATACAAATTATATAGAACTTTTTTATAAAAACAAAAATAAGTGAATGTACATGATTGTGAACTCATTTTTGAAAATTTTGATATTAGCTGGATGGGACAACAAATAATTTTTGGGTAAAAGGTAACCTTGTCGAGGCTATGAATTCCTACTAGCAGCAGAGGCTTTACCTATGATAAATGAGTATATATATATATATATATATATATATAAAGAGCCACCTTCTTTATCTTTTTGAAATTAGTAAAGACTGATATAGATGGTAATATTTTCATTTTAAAGAGGAAATATTATGAATTATTATCAAGTGATTTTTGATTAATTAGTGAAATATTATTTATATTGAGATCCATTTCTGCAAGTATTTTTATTTTGAAATTTTTGGAAATTTCAAAAAAAATTATAACAGATAACTGGTTCTCCCAAGTGAATCACCAATTGTTGTATTATATAATAACCCCCCATTTATGCTAACATATGAGGACCCTTTTATAATTTTATTTCCTTTAAATAATGACTACTAACTCTAAAAAAATTCATCATAAACTCTAAAAATATTGAAATGCTAGTTCTATACACTTTTCATGAGAAAAGTTTCACAAATCGCATATTGCAATCCTTTTGGAACAAATGCTTAAAATATCATGCAGGAGCTCTGAAACATGATTTCTGATTCCTTTCATAAAGGTTAAAACATTCATCCTACGAAACCTTAGTTATAAGGATAAATCGAAAGCGTAATATAATTCAAAATTTCCATAAGCACTTTGTGATATGTCTCAAACCGGAAATTATTATAAAATAATATCTCAGTCAACATTTAAAGTCCACAAATTCTGAAAAGATAAAAATACATCAAATAATATTTAATATTAAATAAAAAGTGTTGGTAGGCTACCGCGTGTAGTAACTACCGCATATCACAAATCGCACATCCTTAAAGTTCTTATAACTATCACCCATTTGCCAATGTGAAATGCGATAAATCAAAATAATTTTTCCCGCAACATTTAAAGTTTGATACTTTAATAAAGCTTCTGATATTAAACGTTGAAACAAAATACTAAGAAAAATCCTGAGATGCAATATTTCTATTTCACAATCACATTATCACATGAATGTTTAACAAAACTATATTTCACGACTTGATTTTTGCAATGCGATATTTTTATTACATGTAAAGTACGTAGCATTAATAATCTTAAATGAAACGTCAAACACAATTTTAGGGAATTTAACTATTTTTAGTGACTCGAGAAAAGCAATAATTGTTTTCTCTGAGGATGAGTTAAATGCCAATATCTTCAAAAATATTTCATTATCATTAGTTGATTTGAAATTATCTTGTTCCATCCACTCTATATTTTTCACTTCGTCTTTTCTTCTTTGAGTTTTAGGAAAGCTTCCAAAGATATCTATCTAAGGAAAATTATGTATAAGAACAAGAAAAAAATCAATTCAGAGACTGATACTATAATAATGATACCCCTATTCTCATATACGACATGTGATAAAGATTCATGAGTGATAGCATGGGAGGTTATTTATAATCTCCTCAAAGATGAGCAACCCAGAGTTACCGAAATCAAACCAACAGTTGATTCCTTAATGCCATTGACAACTCGCATGAGTGATGCAGCCTACTTTTTCCTTCTAGGATAGAAGCAAGGCCCAAAATTTTTCCATACACAGATATGTATAAATGGGTTATCGACAACATGAACATTGCAGACAGACAGTTTAGAAATTCAAAGATGGAACTCATGGGATATTTCACAACAGGAGATCTAAGGAAAACGTACCATCTTAATGAACCTTAGGAAACTTATGATTCAACATTCCTATCTCAATTCACCCAAGAGAATGATGAACCATTCAAAATGATTCAGAGTTGGAGTTCTAGGGGAAACAAATTCAAACAAGAAAAAACTATTATATACTGTATTGATCTTTTATCAGCTCCTCATAACTATGCAACCACTATGTTATGTACATTATATGGAAAACCTAACAGTACCAAGTTTTCAATACAATGGGTACCACTGATAAATGTATGTGTTAATTCCATTATAATGAATTCAGCCACCATCTTATTTGATGACCTAGCTATGGCTATCTTAGACTATTGTCATAAAATAAGTACCTCCATAAGAATTTTTCCCCCATTCTATATTAGCGCATACATTATTGACGCTATTTGTTTTTGAACTAAATTTCCAATCATGGGTTGGAAATGGACCAATCAGGACCCTGTTAGGGTCCTATAATAATTAGGCTCATAATTTTTTAATTGACTTTGATTAGTCTTGTAATATGTACATACCTTGCTTTCTACAAGCTTTTTTCCCATATTTGAAAACTAAAAAATGAAAAGATGATAAAATTCCTAAAAGAAGGATCAGAGGACTTAAAAGAAAAACATAAAAAAGAATAAAAATGGACCCCAAATACAAAAAAGAGATAATAATAAGGCATGAAAGTGATGCAAGTCAAAATTCCACTACTAGTTAATTTTTACTATAAATAAATGGTTATGTGCAGCTTCTTCAAAATGTCATAATCCATGATGAGTTAAGTAGATTAATATTAACTTTTTCATGCTTTAAATTTCATGTTTATAGATAGAGAATAAATATTTTGTCAAACAATTTAAACTCGACAAATCAGTAGATATTTAGAGAAAAAATGAGGACCTCAATAGTTTAATCTGAACCCTCGGATGAAATAAGGTTAGAATTAGATAGTTTCCTACTGTAAAATAAAAAAGGATTAGGGTTTGCAAGCTCAAATGCACCTATGTAAATAAAGGGAAAAATGGTAGAATAAATGATGGGTAGGTATAAAGTGGTTACACAAGTCATGAATAAAACATCATCTGGCAAATTACTAATTTCCCTCCCCATAATGTATTCAAGTATTCAAAACCTTTAGTTATAAAGGCTCAGAGCATTTCTCTGACTTTTGTTGGGACCGGACCCAAGGCGTAATGACTGATGGGCACTAAGTATTGGATTCCCTTCATTATAACCCTTTTACTCAACATCACCGCTTCTCCTAAGATAAAATTCATTTTCCTAAGTTAAAACACCTTTTTACTTAGGAAAAGTAAAAACCCCCCTTAACTAATTTCATTTCATATAAAAAATACTCAAAAAACCCACAAAAGTGCTTTATCCTAAAGTATAAATGTTAAATGATTATGTTGGGCATCACAATGAATAAAATCTACTTAAAATATCATATTTACACTTTACCTAGGGTATTTTACATTTTTTTCACATCTCATATTAAAATTTAACTTAATTTATTAACTCCACTATATACCCTTCCATCCCGTATTTATATTAATTCATTTATATAAATATCCAAACCAACACTTTTATGTTATCCTATGGTTTAATTAACCCACGTGACATATTTTCCGCTCCCCCATAGGTTTAAATATCCATTTTGTATATTAACTCGCTTACACATGGATATAAACTATTTGTTGTGTAAAACATAAATTCCGCCTATCTCGTTAAACATTAAAACTATATGTTTAAACTATGTTTAAAAATATAAAATTTAAACCCCGCCACATAAAAAAGCCCTAGGCCCCATGCCCATCTACCCCGTAACTCAATCGCTTGATCTGGACCGTTTGCACTTCCCCCACTTGATCCGATGACCCAATATCCATATCGCAATTTCAACGGTGCAGTTGTTAATCCATTTTAGGTTTGTGATATGAGTTGTATTTCCCTAATCTCTCTCCTCCATGCGTCATCTTTTCACTGGATCACATCCATTTGTGAAATACCATTTACCACCTTTATTCGATGCGATCACTGCTTACCGACAAAAAGCTTCCCCTTGCCAAACTACTTCCCATCTAAATTGATTGGCATTAAATGAATACATGGTTCCAACCAAATTTCTATAAAACAACAAGATTTACACGTTTAAACCTTTTATGTTGCGTTTTTTGCTTGTTAAACCTTCTTGACTGAAGAAAGAGCATTATCGCTCTATTTTCATGCAAAAACAATAGAAATTCAGTTGAATTTATCACTGCAACCACCTAGAGCCTCCAAATTGTGTTTAAAATACTTCAACAAAGCTTTTGAAAGCTTCCAGACCCCCAGAAAACCCTTTTTCGAGTCAAATTCCTGCAAATACGAGTATTTTTCAAGAAAAATACCAATTCTACATATGAAAAGAAGCGTACTCTTGAGATTTAGCCTTTTGAAAGCCTATTTGCATAAATAAACACCCTTAATTCTTCATATATACATCTCTACTACAAAACCCTGACAAAATAATAGTTAGTAAAGATTGTATTTTTTTTTTTTATACAAAATTTAAAATATTTAGCCATTTACTGACCTTTAGAAAACCTTTGAATGATTCAAACTCTATTACAAATGTTTAAAAACCCTTTGTGCATGGATTTCATTGTTTTAGGGCTATTTAATCAAAGAAAAGTGCAGTAAACCCTTGTTAAGCCTTTCCTGACTCTGTAAAAGGTTTAAAGATTGATTTTGGAGGAGAATTGACAGTTTGAGGTTGGGAAATCCAAATTTCACCTATTAAAAACCAAAATAAACCTCTATCATACCTAAAGACCTATGTAAACAGTCTAATCATACAAAAGTGTATAAAAACCTAAAAAAATTAGCTTTTAAGTTCCATAAGGCTAAATTGTCAAAAAACAAATCTAGTAATGGCTTCTAAAAGCACCATTGTCATCAATCCACTACAACCTCATGTTGCAGATGTTCAGCATGCCCCTTTAGCTGATATAGACTATAAAATCATTAATCCAGTAACTGAATTCAATATTCTTGAGCTCCACTACTGGAGCCAATAAAACTCTTTGGATCAGGTAGATGAAGTGCAAATTTGGGAGTCTAATTTTCCCAAATATGTAGTTCCCCATACCCAGTAGTGCCCTGAGATCATTAGACTATTTTAATTCTAAATCTTCTGAGAAATCACATAATATATTAAAATTTCCCGGAAGATTTAGAATTTAAATGTTATGGATCACAGAAGCTTGCACTCTCAACATCATTAGACTATGTCAATCTCACTATTCCCCATATCAAAGATCAATTTTTAATGCTGAGAAAGAAGTATTATTTACTATCACTGCTGAATCTATAAACCAAATTCTTCATTTACAACTAGAACCAAATACAATCCCTTTGTCTACAGAAGCTCTTACAAAGTTTGATTAGGAGTTAGAACTTCCTAAAATATTTCAGATCTTTCAAACATTCATGCCCTCATATGTTGAAATCCCCAAGCTAAATCGTCCATATTCATCCTCCAAATTCCCAAAAGGATCAAGACATGTTATTTCAATGTTGTCTTTTATCCTTGGTTACTTCATTGATGAACACACTGATGAATCTATACTTGTTTTTTGTCCATATTTGTGCCTGGTTAGCCCCCTGTAGTCATTTATAACTTTGCTGAGTATATAGATGATAGTATCCATGATCAGCTTGTAAAAATTCCTACTGAAGGTGTTTTCAGATACACCTCATTCCTATTCCATATGTTTCTCTACTTCCACTTAGATAAATTCCTAATAGCCCTTCAAAAGTTTGATGTAGAGGGTAATCCACTATATATCATTTTTTGGACTTCATTAATCAAAGAAGAGTCAACTAAGTTCACTTATGCAAATTTCACAGACTGTTTCATTTACCCATTGGTAAATATGCTTGTAAATAGTATGCAACCTAGGATAAGTGATGAAATTAAGAAATTTTTGTAGCTATCAAAGTAGAGCAGAATAGGTGACTGGTATCTTTACCAAAACCACACTAAGGCTAGAGTTTATGGGTCAAATCTCCTTCCCTACAAATTTCCAAAGTATGTGCCAATGAGAGTTTTTGCATTAGAATATATAAGACAAATTTTAAACTCAGATTCTATAATTTTTTTGGCTTCTAAAAAGAAAACTCAGTTCAAATTGAAAAACCAAGTGGGTCATTTCATATGCAACAACAGGGAAGCAAGTGCAGAGGCAACAAAACAATTGCTAGAGTATAATTTTGATGAAATTTTCTTGTGGAACTATTATCCTTATGGAATAATCAATAAGATGAGGGTGAAATGTAAATTAACCCCTTAAATTCATGAAAAAAATCCTAAAATTGAAAATTTTCAAACCAAACTGATTGGCTGGAAAATACATTGATGGAATCTGTTGAGCAAGGTGATACTAGTCACACTTTGCAGACTCCAAGTTAGGAGGGAAGAACCATGAAGAGAAATACAGAAGAAAAATCATATACTGCTGAAACAACCATAGGAACCAGGTTTAAGCTTAGGTACAATAAAAAACCAAAGATTAATCCATCAGACAAAGAGAAGGAAACAATTGAGGTTTTAGATGAAGAAAATCGAGAGAAATACACTGTGAATGATACAATGATTGAAAATGAGCATCAAACTACTACTTCCAACACACATATAATTTGGAAACATCAAATTGGGGAAGCATATTCATCACAACAAGTAGAACATAAAGACATGAATATTAAAGAAAAATAGAAACAGGTCAAGGCAAAAAATGAGGAGATCAAGAATGAAATTTATTCACAATACTTGAAACAGACTCCAGGGATTCAAAATAGGCTTCTTTCAGCCTTTGATTATACAAATAAAAAATTTCTAATGATAGTGCTACAACCAATAGTACCTAAACCTACAACAACATCATATTACAAGAGAGTTGATATTGAAATTCCAATAGAGGACATTCATCCCCTAGATTAGATTGAGTTCCACAAGCAAAGCTCAGAAATGCTTTATTCTGCCATAACCGCAAAAGCGAAGAGTGCCCAAAAAATCCAGAACACTTTGAAAAATATAAGAGATCATCTTAAGGTTGAAAAAGCTTCTTCATATGCTAAAGACACCAGAATCAAGTGTTCAGAGGAATTGTTGATTGAAGTAGGGTATGACCCTTCTAATGTGAAAGCTGCAGAAGAATTGGTGAAGAAGAAAAATGCTGATATTGAAACATTAAGAAAGAAATTGAAATTACCTTCTATAGAGAATCCAGAGGCTAAGGATATTATACAAGAAGCAAACCAAATGGATGAGATGATGAGTCTCATATTACAAATGACAACAAAAATCAAGGAGATGGAAATTGAGATGGACAAGCTAGTCCAAGAAAAAGAAGCTACAAAAACACAAAATGTCCCTCCCACTATTATTCCTATGGTAACAAAAACAATTCCTTTAACTGTAGTAGAAGAGTTACCTCCTAAGGTCCCATTGGCCAAAACAGTGCCAGTCACTTCTTCCACTACTTCTACCACTGAATCTTCCACTTCAGCAGTTCAATAGTTAGATGAGGCCAATAAACTCATTAAATCCATGGAAGACATGTCAATACAGAATAATGATATAAATAGATTGAAAGATAAAATCAAGAACCTTGAATATGCGAAGAAATTAGCATAGATAAATGCTAAAACAGAGGAACAATAGGCTAAAAGGTTAAGTGAACAGTTAAAGAAGGTAGAAACCAAGTTGACCTTAAAAGAGGTCATGGCATACATCAAAAATCAACTATGGTCCAAGGTAATTGAGTCAATCAATGATACTTGGCCATCAATTCAAGTGATTTATGAGCAAAAGGACTTTCTTAAGGCAACCAAAGAAGAAATATTGAAGACTAAAGAAGAGGTAGGTGCCAAGCCCGAAGGAGCCTTAGAAATAATCAAGTTTCTCAATGCTAAAAATAAGCAAGAATTGGATGAAATAGGAATAATTGACATGAAAAAAACAATACTTGAGGTAAGAAAATATCTGTCAAAGAAAAACATGATGAAACAGTTGGAAGAAAAGTGTCAAAATATGGACATGGCCATAACTAGATTGATGGTTACTTTTCACACTTGAAGAAAAAAATTTCTTCCAAACATTCTTGTTATCAATGATAAAATGATGAAACAAAAAGATTACAATAAAAAAGTAATGGATTTTTCCAAAGAACAGCTGAATAAATCAGATTAGCAAGGATTTCCAACATGTAAAGTGTTACATAAAAGCATTGAAAACTTGTTTTATTTACAACATGAGATAAAACACATCTTTGTATTCAAGCCAACTTTTGTAAGGTACACTAAAGTAGATGATAATTTTAGAAAACTTACAAAGATTAAATTACTAGATGAAGGGTTTTGGAAGAAGCTCACAAATTTACTATAAAAGACAGTTTGCAATAAAAGAGGATGAAAAAATAATGTTTTTTTTACACATTAAAATAGATTTTTACATAGTGAATCAATCAAAATCAGAGGTTAAAGTGTATCGGTTGTTAAAGAGTATCAAGTGAAATACAAAGTGTTAAAATAGATTGAAGATCAAATGCCAGTGTAAGGGACACCTCTACTAGCTAGCTGCACGCAAATCCAAACAACATTACTATTTAATTTGAATAAATATGACAGCCTGCAATTTATTAAGTAGCAGTCACTATCTTTTTGTAATAAGATATTTTATTTTCCAAAATCATTCCTAGGACTATTCTAGGATATTTTGTATTATTTTTTGTATCAGTACTTCATCATTTGAAGCATTAGTGTGAATTAATTACTGAAGATTTCTATAGCTGGAACATTCTAAAACTAAGGGTTTTTGTAATCAAGCTCAAGTCAGAAGATTGGATTTCAAGGAATAAAGCATCATATTATTGGATTCATGTCTTGAGCCACTAAAGGGAAGTAATTTCTACTATTATCTATCAATTTTCTTATGATTTTCATCCATTCATAAATGTGTTCTAAATGTTAATGTGAAATCAGGAATTATTATATCAGAATTTGCTAAAATCACTCTGTTATTGATTGCTTTTCATTTAAATTTTTTCTGCTAATATCCAGACTAGGGAACCCTTAATTTCTCCCTAATTTCAATTGACCCCTACCTTTTAACTCCTTATCTGGATCAAAGAATTCTTAATTACTTTTTATCCCTATTAAATCCACTTCACCAATCAGTATTTGAAGATATTTAGTGGCTCTGCTTGACACATTGACTCCATTTTACCAATGGATTACAGATTCATATATATCCATCTCATTAAGTGATTTTCACACCAAAATAAATCAAAACCCAAAAACCCATTTTCCCTATATAACTAGCCTAAAATCAAACATGAAAACAAATTTATATCTTATAGAGAGAGCCCTATTTGAGCCTTACGAAGGCTAGATCCTAAAGCTTAAAAGTAGGTCTGTTGTTACCTCTAATATTATTTAATCTATAAAATAAAAATCTCACAACTTTTGGAATTATTAGAGTGATAACAGAACCAAACCATATTCACCTCAGTCATAAAGAGTTATGGCATTCCTATTTCACATCTCATTTCTATTGGATTTGTCATGGTGTTATGCTACGGATGCACCAAAGTTTTTTTTACAAGGAAGCCCCAAGGTTTTTTGGAGAAGAAAGTATAGATTTTCTCCCAATTGGGAAGTATTTCACTGAACAATATTTTACCTACATTATATCTTTTGAGACTGTTTCAAAACCTCATGTTCTTCCTCTATACGTTCTCAATAAAATACTAGCAAGGGAAATTTCTTACCAAACAGCAGGATACAACCTTGCAAAGAACCTCAAAGATTAAAATAAATATTTTTGGGCAGTTTTTCTGGTACAGTGTGGTGTTTTTACACTAAATTATTTTGGTCATGCAAACAAAAAGATTCAAAACATAGAAATTCTAAATCTAGCTACCATTCCAAGCAGGAAATATGATCCAGATAAGGTAGCTTATATTTTTATTGTGTCATTGAAAGCTAAATAATTTATTCATGAAGCTCATAAATTTGAAGATCTATTGGAATCTACTCAATATTTTGAGAAAGTTTTAAATTCGGCAAAGGTAAAATTGGATCCAATTGATTTTCACAAATTCCAAAAATTCAGAAGTAAAAGGCTTGAACAAATTCCAATGAAATTTTTAAGCACCCAACATAAGGCTACATCCAGTGTTAGTATCAATACTGATGAGCACAGTTCTGAATCAAGATCAATTCACAACACAAAAAAAGCATTGAAGGAAGCGAAAGCCACGGCCGAGACTAGTTAAAAATCAATAGGACAATAGATGGAAATTGATACAAATCAAAGCACTACTCGTAGAGAAAAAGACAATGATATGGAATAGAAATGGGATGAATTTAGTCAAAGCCTAAAGAATAGAAAAGGGATAAAAAAAGTTCAAGGAACTTTAAAATTTCATACACCTCAGAAAACTGAGAGGAGATCAAATCCAGAAATAGAAGATAATCAAGAAATAGGCTTGCAAGAAGTAGAGATTATCCCTACATTTCTTAGATCTGAAATCACCCTGAAAATAGAGTAAATTCCTCCTCTAAATGTGTTCTACAGTCTTGAGCATAAGGTTTTAGTAAGGTGATACATAAAAAGAAGAAGATTAACAACCTCTACTAAACTATTACCAGGAAAGGAGTCAATGAAAGTAGTCTGGAAAGGCACTACCACTGGCCGAACAGGAAATATTACTAATTTTTTACAATTTGTAATATCTTATTCCACTTCCACAATTTATAAAGCAGTTGAGGTCTCGACTTTATTAAAAGAAAAGGAAGATAGAATCTCACAACTAGAGCAATAGTTAGAGATTGAAAAACTCAATAAACAAGCTGAGATGCAGCTGTCATAATTGCAAAAGGATATGGAAGTAATGAAAATAAAGTATGAAGCAGATATCACTACAAATATCTACAAATTTTTGAAATCTAGGAATTGATTACAAGGTACAGAGATATACCAAGTAAGGATGAATTTATCAAAGAAGGTGACTCAGACACACTACCATATATGAAAGAATAAAGTTAAAGTTGGAAGGAAAAATCTGAAGTTCAAAGAGATTCGGTCAAACCAAACCAAACCACACAACCAAACCATGATGTTGAATATCTAATAAATTCAACAGATAAAATGTTGCCACCTCTCATCGAAGCCATTTTTTCAGGACAGATTAGAATGACAGTCATCATGCCACCTCAAGTGAAACCAATGACTGATATTTGTGACCTTCAAGCCCAGTTGGCAATCAAGAAAGCTTCCAAATAATATCAAAACATTATAATTCAGTTATTTTTAGACTTTAGTTACTCATTATGAGGAAGGTTGATTGAAACCTCCCCAAATAAATTTAGTATAATCTATTTTAGACATATTAAATACTATTTAAATGCTTCTCATGCATTTAGAGAAGGGTCTCGAAATTTATCAAAAAACATCTGCAAAAGACTGCACTTTTGTATTTTTGTGCATGCTTTGATGAGTTAATGAAACAAGTTTGATTTCTTTTGATATTGAAGTTATTTAACTAAAGTTGCACTTTTGTACTCGTTGAATTTGTTTCACTTGAAGAGGAGCAGACACTATTGTTGGTTTAATGAGTAAAAGATCACATATATAGTATTTCTACACATTATGTTGAATTTTATTTCTTGAATTGACAACAATCGTTTTATCTGTATTGCGTATAAGATATGTTATTATAGGTGAATGTTAAATGCACTTCTATAATGATGTTTATCTATGATTTATTATTTCATATATGATCAAAAATTCGAATGTGATACATCTTTCACAATTAATTTGATTAAATTTTTAATCAAAATAATCATTTTTATAATTTTCATCTCTTTCAACTCTAGAATAATCTTCATTATCAATTTTTGAAATATATGCTTTTAGATCGCATTACTAAAACGACACCCCGGGTAAATAATAGAATATATATTTAATTACTTGTGTAAGTAGATTAAAATAATTCCTCCATTTTCATATAATAATAAAAAAACACCCTCATTATTTTTATTGGGAAATTGGTCCCTTTATCCCTAATCAGAGCCACTACACCAAACGGAAAAGGAGTTGCCTTAAGGTCCAGACGGGGTGGTTTCCCCCATCAGGTTGCAATGGATTTTCGAGGCCTCAACCTATTTCTAGTTGTGTCCCTAGTTTCCTTTCACTGCTAATATTCTACCTAAATCTGTTGAATTTGTCATCTTTTCATTGAGTGCATTCCAATCTGAAATAGATTGCACAACTTATGCCTTGGAAACTGGGAAATTTTTTTACTTCGACCTACGCTATCCAACAATATAAATGCTTAACTTATCTTCTAATTGATCAAATCAAGATGCTATTTTTTAATTATCTTATGTTTGGATTTAATCCATTAGATGCTGCTCACGAAAGGCCTAAAAATTTGGGTTGTGATAACTTACTGATATTATTCCAGTTACAAAGTATAAAACCGATATTTTAAAACTTTGTATCATATGAAACTTGAACATAACTTTCAGAAATTTGATAAATATCCTCTCATCGCCCTTTTGATTTTGGAAAAAAATGAGGTCACTCATCTAAAATAGAACCATATAGTATGGAAGATTTCTCCTTAGATATACCAATTCATTTCTAAAACAATTTCTTAACCATTGTAAAATATTAGGGTGCTGTGAATGATTCTATCATGAACATAATCAACATTCACAAGTAAAGCCCTTAATGAAACAAATTCCACAATATCTCTCACTGCCTTCATGTCACTAATTCCATTCAAACATACAATTGCAATAGAATTTTTCATTTGGTCTTGGAAATATAGCTAATTAAAATTTCAGATTCAAATAAACCTCCTATAGGCTATGCAACCAAAAGATATTATGTACATGTTATATCATTTCTTAGCATCATCCATTTTTTGGCATTATGAATTAATATGTTTTCCTTGATGGAAACATACTCGATGAGTTGCATTTTGATAGAAACCTATTGTTAAATATGTAAAACTGATGTATCTACAGGTCAGCTCAGATGTGACAAAGAAAGGATTTCCAGTCAGTGACAGAGAAATGATTAAGGTAAAAATTGCAAGATGTATATGTATTTTTAATGAAGGGAACCCACATATACCCATAGGTTTGATGAAGGCAACCTGAGTATACATCCAGAACTAGTGTATACACAGTTTTTGTGAATAAAAGTCACGTATACATGTGGGTACAAAGAAAAAAAGTAGTGTTTGTACTTACGCACTCAATTTATGATACCAAGGGTCCTTACCATGGTATTACCCCACAATATTGAGCGTAATAATGACTATTTGATCCTGTCCAAGAATACAACCAGCACTTATGTGGTTTTTGGCTCATGGTATTGGCTAAGGCTCAAACTATATAAGGAGGAGTAGATCATAGTTCAAGTGTGTGGGTGTGCATGGCCATTGATTGAATACCTCACAATGAATTATATCTGCATGGAATGGGTTATAGTATACTGATATATCTAAAATAACGATGCATCTATGAATACAATGATGGATTAGGATCGCTAGATGTGAAATGACTATGTATTTGCTAGATTTGTTTGTAATATTATTAATTTTGTGATCTGACAGGTGTTTTCTGAATTGAAGGGTATGATCTGAGTAAGTCTGTTGAATTGAAGTGTTACACAGTTGTGAACATTTACAGATCTATACACTGGTTCGTCAGGGTGAAAACATGTATACCCGTGGGTTCATTTTAGCAAAAGCGCGTATGGAAGTTACGATTTTTTTAAGATTGTTCAAGGAAATTTTTGATCATTTTTGCAATATTTCTATTGTTTGTCAATGAATTCTTCATGTAGATATGGACTGTTTGAATAATTTTTGTGCCACTAGTTGATTATGTATAAATATGATCAGTTATTGGGTGATTGAATATGATGGATGTTGCTGAATGAATAAGGGTTATTTAAATATAAAAAACTATTCCTAAATGTCTCTGATATGTTATGAGTCTGGTCAGATTCCTAATTTCAATATATAAATATCTATACAAGGTTAGTCCACTGAAAAGCGCATATACACACCGGTTGTAGTAAGTAAAGTAGCGTATACATTTGGTTTTATGAATGATGAGGATTGAAATTTATTCTGCGTGTTAATTCGGAAGTCTTGGTTTATTTTTTTGAACTGGTTACGTGATATCACTATTTTTTTTGGAGATTTGTTTATGGCTATTGGTGTTGATCTACAAATTGTGTTGTGTTGAAGCTCTTGGATCCAGTGTGAAAATTTAAGAAATGTGAGTTGTAATGGTTCTGAGGATTGAAGCCTTTAGTGTGGAATTTGAACTGTCCTACCGATTAGTCCAGGGGATTGTACCTCCCTTACAGTAGTGGCTGGTAAATGAGATCAAGGGGTTGAAGCTCCCTTCCAGTAGCAACTGGAGAATGAGAGAAGGTTGTAGCCTTCTACAAGTGGGTGCCTACGTATTGACATGAGTGTGCATCAGTGCAACATTGTAAGAATTTTTCTATATAATAAATATTAAAGACAAAGGCAACAACAATGGTGGTTTTCTCCTGACTTGGGTTTCCACCTTAAATCTTGGTGTTCATGTGTGATGCCCTTGTGTGATGATTTATTCTATTATTACTTTACATGTTTATTTCTTAAATTTTTAATGCATAATTGATTAACTGGGCTAAGTAATGTTTCTAAATATTTATCTAAAGGTTAAGTTATTTGGGTATATACAAGTTTCATTTAAGATAGACACATACATATGGTAGTTGGACTAATAAGAGCCATGTATAAAAATCAATAAAAGAAAAGTAAAATACTTTGATTCTTACAAATACTTATTCACCCACCCCTCTGAGTATTTTTCCCAACAATTGGTATCAGAGCAGTCCTTCTGAAGAAGCTTAATCGCTAAAAGGAAGATCATCCAAGATGAGAAATAAATATGGAACAACATCTATCAGACCACCACTCTTTAACAGAAACAATTTAATCTTCTGGAAGACAATAACAAGATCGTATCTTCAGTATCTTGGAGCATATGTTTGGGAAATTGTTGAAGGTGGTTACCAATATCCAACTATAGTTCCCAGAAATCCAACAGAAAGGAAGAACTATGAAACTAATGCAAAGGTTGTCAATGCATTATTCGGAAGCTTGACCGAATCAAAATTTATCAAGGTTATGCAGTTAAATATAGGAAAGGAGATATGCGACCAAATCATTCTAAGCTGTGAAGGTGATGCCAAGGTAAAAAGTGTTAAACTCCAATATTTCAGTATTCAATATGAAAATCTCAAAATGCACAATGATGAAGGTATTGCTAGTTCCTTTTTACGTCTATATGAGATCATAAATTGTATGAGAAATCTAGGTGAATACATAATAAACACAACTTTTATAGAGAAAATATTAAAACCTCTAAATCCTAAATTTGAGTCAAAAGTGTCTTCTATTAAAGAGAATCAGGATCTATAGACTCTTATTTTTGTTCAACTTAATGGGATCCTGACTGCTTTTGAACTGATAAAAGGAGGTTTGTTTGAAGTCAAAGAAGCAACTTTCACAGCTACTATAAAAGGAAAATACAAGGAAGAGAAAAACGGATCAGGGAATGTATCAGAAGAATATGAGGTAAATTTCATAAAGAAACTTGAACTTGGCACTGGAAGGTTTAGAGGTAAGCTCCCTTTCAAATTTTTGTCTTGTGGAAGAGTGGGTAATTATGATGCTAAATGTCCCCATAAATATAATCATGATAATGGAAAGGATTTAGGAAAAATTAATAGGAGAATATTTGTCAATATAAATACTTACTATACTCATGAAGATAGTGATGGCTTGTTAACTAGTGAAGAAGGGTAATATGATCAAGATATTAGACTACTCATGGAATTTTAAAAAGACACTAGTGATGCTAAATATAATTTTATGGATGCTTTAGAATACAATGATTTTCTTGAAGAAATCACTCAGCTCCAAATATGCTTGGAAGAGAACAAAATAGCCATAGATACTCTAAAGAATCAAGTCATAGAAAAGGAAAAGCACAATGAGAAATTAGAATGTCAAATAGTAAGTCTAAGAAAGGAACTTGAGAAAGTAAAATCTCTAACTCTTATATTTTCCAAAGGATCTGAAACCTTAGATGAAATTATCAAGGTTCAACGCTCTCCTCTTGTGAAGACAAGTCTTGGATATATTGGTGAATATTCTCAGTCAGAAATATCCTCTGCTACAAGTTATCTAAATCCAGAAAAAGGTAGCCATCAAAGTTTCATCACTGAGCAAAAGAAAAAATACAATCTCCACGTAAATCATTATCATTCAAATTCAAGGATGAGCAATAACAGAAATATCATCAAAAGGCAAACAACACTAGAAGGTTCTATGATTGCAGAAATTTCTTGTTTAATGGACAATGTTTTCATCTCATAATTTTGGTCACAAAGCTGCTCACTGTGTTGCATAAAAAACCATCATGAGGAGAGAATAAAGAAAGAAAATAAGTGAGACATGAATAAAGAATAATGCTAATAACGAATTTTCTCCTCTTCAAGATGAAATTGAATGTTCATCTTGCAATAAATTTGGACATGACGAATCTAAATGTGGGAGAAAACTTCAACCAAAAGAAAAAATATCCACAAGTTCCAAGGTATGGAGAAGGAAGGACATACCATTTGAAATTTGGGGCATAAATTTATTTGTGGAAGGAGAAGAAAATCAATGGTACATTGATAGCAGATGTTCAAAACACATGACAGGTGATAAAGGTAAGCTCATTTTGTACAATGCATTAGATAAGGAAAATAATGTTACCTTTAGAAATGACTCTCGTGCTATCATTAAAGGTAAAGGATATCTTTTTCTAAGAGAAAAGGTTAAAGCTAACAATGTTATGTATGTTGATGGTTTAAAATCATAACTTGTTGAGTGTTATTCAAGTGTGTGATCAAGGAAATGAAGTTGTTTTTCGATCAAACGAGTGTGTGTTTCATGATCTTTACATAGGAAAGACCATAAGAAAAGGAACAAGAACACAAAGAAATATGTATGTACTGAAAGGTTTCCAAGAACAACGCTATCTAGGTAAATCTACAGAAAACTGGTTATAGCACAGAAGATTGGGATATCTGAGATTTTCTCAAACAAGCAAATCAAGCAAGATCAAAGTTGTTTGTGATCTACCCAACATCAATTTACCTGAAAGTACCATATGAAAATCATGCTAATTCAGTAAGAAAACTAGGGTTCAATTTAATGCCAAAGAAGGATCAGCAAGTAAGCCTCTTGAAATTATACATACTAATTTTTGTGGACCTGTAAGGAAAATGTCACCTCATGGAGAAAAATAGTATATATTATTCATTGATGACTTTTCTAGAATGTGTTGGATCCGTTTATTGAAACATAAATATGAAGCATTTGAAAAATTTAAGGTGTTCAAAGCTCTAGTTTAAAATGAATTAGATCTAAAATGTCTTAGATCTGACCAAGGAGGAAAATACATATCAGATGAATTCGTTGGTTTCTATGAACAATATGGCATAAAAAGATAGTTTTCTGTAGCTGAAACTCCACAACAAAATGTCATGGAAGAAAGAATGAATAGAACTGTTCAGAAAATGGCTCATGCTATGCTTGATGCATTTGGGACTCCCGACACCTTTTGAGTGAAGATGCTCATACTGCAGTAAATATTCTCAACAAGGCTCATGTTCATGTAAACAATGATTAAACTCCTTATGAATTCTAATATGTTAATATTCCCACCGTGAAGCACCTTAAAGTTTTTGGAAGAAAATGTTATATCAAAAATACTGATGAAAATCTTGGTAAGTTTGAACATAGAGCAGATGAATTAATATTTCTTGGTTACTCTTCTAGAATTAAAGCATGCAAATGCTACAATAAGAGACTTTAAAAAATTGTTGAATGTATTGGTGTTGTGATTGATGAATCTATCAAAGCTCCCAAAATGAAAATACGAACAAATGAGGATGATGATGATGAATGTTTTCCCTCATTGAATAATAGTAATATAGAAGGAGAACCTAATGAATCACCACAAGAAGATACATCAGAAAAAGAAATGGCTCCATCTAGGTATGTTCAAAAGAATCATCCAAAATCTCAAATTTTAGGAGAAAAGGAACTAAGGGTACAAACAAGAAGAACTCTTGTAGGATCGCCTAGTTATCTAGCATTTTTTTCAACCATTGAACTAACAAGTGTAAATAAATCTAGTAAATATGAATGTTGGATTCAGGCCATGAATGAAGAACTTGATCCAATTGAAAATAATAATACTTTGGAATTGGTTCCAAGACCTCATGATAAAAATGTGATGGGAACAAAGTGGATATTCAAAAACAAGTTAAATGAAAATGGAGATGTCATTAGAAACAAAGCTAGACTTGTCTGTAAAGGGTATGCTCAACAAGAAGGTATAGACTTTGAAGAAACATTTGCACCAGTAGCTAGACTTGAAGGAATAAAAATGTTTCTTTCATTTTCAAGTTTTCAACAATTCAGGGTTTATCAAATTGACGTAAAATATGCTTGCCTTAATGGCTATCTCAAAGAAGAAGTTTATATAAAACAATCAGAAGGATTAATTTTCAGAAATCATGAAAAACTTGTTTGCAAACTTAAAAAGGCCCTATATGGTCTAAAACAAGAACCACATACATGGTATTATCATCTTGACAAATATCTTCAATAACAAGGTTTCACAAAAGGATCTGTAGTAATGTATACACAGAAATTGAGAATGATAAACTATTAATTATTTTTTCTTGTGTTGGTGACATCATTTTTAGTAGTAATAAAGAATACACGAGTCAGAAATTTTCATCTGTTATGCAACATGAATTTGAAATGTCTTTACTTGCGGAACTGACATATTTTCTTGGCTTACAAGTGTAACAAGAAAAAGATGGCATCTTTCTCTCACAAGAAAAATATCTCAAATAGATCTTGAAGAAGTATGTGATGGAAGACTGCAAACATTTGAGCACTCCAGTGGTGACTAGATGTAGCATCAATTCTCATGATGATTCTCCCATGGTAAACCAACCAGTGTATAGATATATGATTGGAATTGTGCTTGATCTAACAGGGACTAGACTGGATATCATGCATGCAGTTGGAATTTTTGCATGATTCCAAGCCAATCCAAAGGAGTCACATCATTAAGCGGTGAAAAGAATATCCAAATATCTACAAGGAACTCAAGATTTTGGTATATGGTATCCAAAGAATTCTTATCTTACTCTTCATGCTTACATAGATGCATACTGCGCTGGAAACGTTTATGACTGGAAAATCACTAGTGGTGGTGCATTTTATATGGGGCCCCGATTAGTATCCTGGTCAACAAGAAACAAAGTTTCATTGCCTTATATATGGCAAAATAAAAATATGTGGCTGATGCATCATGTTGCACACAACTTCTTTGGATGATTCAGACATTACAAGGTATTCAAATTAAATGTTCTCTTCCCATCTCCATTCTATGTGATAATACAAGTGCCATCAGTATCTCGAAAAATCCTGTTATGCATTCCAAATACAAGCACAATCCTATCAAGTATCACTTTTTACAAGAAGAAGTGCTTAAGAAAAAGGCTAAATTGGAGTATGTTCCCTCCAAAAAACAAGTTGCTAACATATCTACTAAACCTCTCCCCAGAGAAGCATTTGAATATCTTAGACTAAAGCTGTAATTTTTCTCTACCTCACCTATCTAATATGTTCGATTTCAAAAGATTAAATTCAGTACGCAAGTTTCATTATGCGTATTTGCATATATATGCGAGTTTATCGCTATACAGTCGCATATGGATATTTTTGTCATAATAATGGTTGGTCTGCCTTCATAATAATCTTTGTCATACATGGATTAGCTCTGTTGCTCAGGTGTTAATGGGTACAGTCTACAATTATGGTGTTCAACTTACCTTTCCTTTCCTTGATATTTATCTGCTTGATGAATATGCTTTGATGAATTGGTTATTGAAAATTTTCAAGATGCACAGGTTTAGGGGGAGCATTAGCATTGTTGAATATAATGCATTGTTGGCATTATGTTGGTTACTGAAGTGTGTTCAATGATATCTCCCTATTGAGGTCCTTTGGTCTTGGTTATAAAGTCATATATGTAATTTGATGTAAGGGTTATATTGGGACTTGTGATGTACATATTGTCATATTCAGTCATGTAGGGACCTTTTCAAATTTTTAAACGCACTTGTTTGGGTGCTTGAGTAAAAAATGTAAACCCACTTGGTTGGGTAATTGATGTATGTATGCATCATTGCTGAATGGAAAGGTTATAGAGTCTTGCAAATATATTTTGAAGTTACATCATGTGTTCAAGGGGAGTATCTTCCGTATAGTGTGGTAGAGATCTCAGAATTCTTGTATTGGTCTGCCCTTCTCCCTTGTTGTCAAAGGGGGAGAGCAACTTGGCGTTTGAATAATGCTTATGATTGATGTGTTTATCTAGAATTTGTGGTGATCAAACACCAACATGGTTTCCATCATGTCCAAAAGGGGATATCATTGCCATTATGATGTAATATGTTGTCCTTGATGGCAACCTAATCAATGAGTTACCTTTTGATAACAACCTATTGGTAAAGATGTAAAATTGATGTATCTACATGTTACTTCAGATGTGACAAAGAAAGGATTTTCAGCCTCTGATAGAGAAATTATTAAGGTAAAAATTTCAAGATGTATATGCACATTTGATGAAGGTAACCCGCATATACCTACAGGTTTCATGAAGGCAACTCGAGTATACATCCAGAACTAGTGTATATCAAGTTTTGGTGAAGAAAAGTCACATATACATGTGGATACAAAGAAAAAAAGTAGTTTATGTACTTACACACTCGATTTATGATACCAGGGGTCCTTACCATGGTATTAGCCCACAATATTAAGCGTACTAATGGATATTTGATCTCGTCCAAGAATACCACTCGCACTTGTGTGGTTTTTGGCTCATGGTATTGGCTAAGGATTGAACTATATAATGAGGAGTAAATCAAAATTAAAGTCATTGGATGTGCATGGGCATTGATTGAATACTTCACTCTGAAGTATATCTGCATGGAATGGGTTAGGGTTTATTGGTATATCTAAAATAATAATGCACCTATGAATACAATGATGGATCGAGATCTCTCGACCTAAAATGACTATGTATTTTCTTGATTTTTTTGTAAGTTTTTTACATCTATGATCTGGCGCATGTTTTCTGAAGTGAAGGTTCAGATCTGAGAAAGTTTGTTGAGCTGAGGTTTTATGCAGTCCTGAAAAATTTACAGATCTATACGTTGGTTCGTTATGGTGAAAATGTGTATACCCATCGGTTCCTTTCCATAAAAGCACATATGGAAGTTAGGGTGTTTTAAATATTGTTGAAGAAAATGTCTGATCATTTCTTCTATGTTTATTTCATCTGTCGATGAAGTCTTCATGAAGATTTGGACTGTTTGAATATTGCTTATGCTACTAGCTGATTATCTATAAATATGATGAGTGACTCGGTTATTGAATATGATGGATGTTGCTGACTGAATAAGGGCTCTGTAAATCTGACAAAGTATTCCTGAATGTCTTTGATATGTTTCGAGTCTGGTGAGATCCCTAATTTCAATATATAAAAATATAAACGCAAGTTCAGTGATAGAAAAGCGTGTATACACGCAGGTTGCAGTAAGTAAAGTAGCGTATACATTTTTTTTTATGAATGATCAAGGTTGAAATTCATTCTTTGTGTTGATTTATAAGTATGGGTTTATTGTTGTGAAGTGGTTATAGCGATCTCATGGTTCTTTTTGAAGATTGGTTTATGACTATTGGTGTTGATGTACAAATTGTGTGTGTTGAAGCTATTGGATCCGATGCGAAAAATTATGAAACGTGAGTTGCAGTGGTTCTGAGGGTTGAAGCCTTCAATGTGGAATTTGAAGCTTCATGCCAGCAGAATCTGGTGATCAGTTCAAGGGGTTGTAGCTCCCTTCTAGTAGTGACTCGTAAATGAGATCAGGGAGTTGGAGATCCATTCCTGTAGCAACTGGAGAACGAGAGAATGTTGTAGCCTTCTGCAAGTCGTTGCCTGCGTACTAACATGAGTTTGTATCAGTACAACATTGTCAGTAGTTTTCTATATAGTAAATATTGAAGACAAAGCTAACATCAACGGTGGTTTTCTCCCGTCTTGGGTTTCCACCTAAAATATTGGTGTTCATGTGTGATGCCCTTGTGTGATAATTTATTCTGTTATTACTGCACGTTTACTGCTTAAATTTCTGATGCATAATTGATGAACTGGGCTAAGTAATGTTCCTAAATATTTATCTGAACATTAATTTATTTGGATATACACAAGTTTCATTTAAGATAGGTGCATACATATGCTAGTTGGACTAATCAGGGTCACGTATAAAAATTACTATTGTGATTCTTGAAAATGCTGATTAGCCCCCTTCCCTTCCCGTCCCTTCCCGTCCCCCAATATTTTTCCCAATACTCTTAAATAAAAATAATTTTCTATGGTCACTAAATTAAATATAAAAACCACCATATACCACTTTTAACCTTTAAGGCCAAACATAAATATGATTTCACTACTATACAAATAAAATTTTATAAAACTCAGCAAGAATTGCAACTAACATAAATTGATAATGGGTAATAATACTTTCCAATCCTTTGTTGGGTTCTTATTTCAATATGACACGATCTCAATACCTATATTTGGAAAGTATGGTTTTAGGGAATTTGTATTTGACTCCTCAAAAAAACCTTTGTGGCAGTAACATGATTATCTTTTCTTGAATTATCTTCAACCTTACTCACTATCGAAATTGAACATGGTTTTTGTTGTTCATTATTAAGTAAGGAAATCTCATTCAAATGGGAAATTTGGTGTTTAAAAAATTCTGCCCTATTCTTCATTTGGCTTTTTTTGTTTTTAGATGATTCTTGAACAACTCTAACAACACAGAAATGCATTTTGTTTTTAAATATATATGCAGAAACCTCACGATATGAAGAAAATTGTTGGCCCTCTGGGATTATATACTTGTGACATTCAATTAAAAATTAACAATCATTTTTCTCACACCTAGTAACAACTTCCAACCTTTGGGAAATCCATCACCAAATTCGTTAGCATCAAACAATATTACACATGTTCCTTTGTTAATTGAAATTTACAAGTTTCTATAAATTCATGGGTGTTCGAACAAACATGGTAAAAGTGCTTTTCTATTGTGTATATGTCCAATATGTCTAATATTTTGATTAGAACCTACACATTAATATCATAAGTATACCAAGTAATAGTTAAACCAATCTTCTGCTTTGGTCACCATTTAACAAATGATGCCAGAGAGTTATAGCTTGCGTCCTTTAATCTTGGTTGTGAATGGATCTATATGAACCCATAGAAAATAAAATGGATACCATAAAAAATTAACCAAACAATCAATCAATAATCGGAATGTGATTCTAAAATCCCATAAAACCCTTCAAGAAGCGATAAATGTGAACTATCACCTAAGACTTCACATTTCTCTAGCACAAATTGAATTTCCAAGATTGTTTGGTAATCATCAATTCACCTTGGAGGACTGCGATAATGACAACTGGCATAATTTGTGCACTTTAGTTTTTCTCTATGATCATCGGAATTATCCTGCATTTAACAAGTAGTAAATATTTATGGTGTTTATATTCATCATTCATTCAAAGATTTTTGACATGTGCTGCAAAGAGATACTATCCCTTGTGCGCTCCTCCCTTGAATTGTGCCTTGTATGTCAAGCTTGACTTATGACTTGGTTGCTTGGTGGAATTTGGTTTGAAATAGAATTGGAGATTGTGTACATGCCCAACAATTTTTAATAAAGAGAACAATATTTCATATAAACTCGAGACAAAAAATCCCTGTAAAAATATAATTTTGCACCAAATTCTAAAAAAAAATCAGAAATTTAAAAAAAAAAATTAATATGCTTGGGAGTGTAATGGAACAAAAAATTGGCAATTTCCAAATTTATAAAAAAATTCATATGCTTGTGAATGTAATGGGGCAACAAATTGGCAATTTCCAAAATTTTTGTAGTATTCCCTTTGACAATAAAATGTTATATTTCCATGTGTACACATGTTGGCTTGTATTTCCGCATAGGGTTGTTTCTACCAACCATATTAACGGTTGTATTACGATATATCTAAAACAACCGTGTCAATTATTTATCATTTCATTCACTTTACTTGCAGCACTCTTATAATTTGTTAGTCTGGAAATTCGTTTCCACTAAAATTTATCTGGTCTAGAAGAGCTTTTATGAATGATTTCACTACTTGTTGTGTTATGAAGTCTTCTGGATTGATAGTTGCTCATTGTGTTCGAAATTCTTCAAATCTTTACCAAACTTAACTCACATTTTTTGTAAATGAAATTATATTTGAGTTCAAATTTTTTCTTTTGTGAATTTTCTTTTCATTTATATCACTTTGGACTAATTTGATATTTTATGTCCTCATTAGGATACTTACTAGCAATTACACCTAATGTTGCAAAGGAAATGCCATAAGGAAGATGGTAGAATGAGATGAGATGTAATTATATATATATATATGTGTGTGTGTGTGTGTGTGTGTGTGTGTGTGTGTGTGTGTGTGTGTGATTTGAGATATGTATATAGAATATATAATGTTTGAAATAGACATTGCAGTTTCGTAGTTGAAAAGAAAGTTATATTATAATGTCATTGGAGATATGTATATAGAATGTATAATTTTTGAAATGGAGATTGCATTTTCATAGTTGAAAAGAAATATGGCAATTTATTTCTATTACGTGAAATTTTAAGAATGTACAATGTTTGAAATGTAATTTTGAAGAGTGTGCAATTGTAGAAATGTACATTGCATGTTAGTATTTTGCAGTGAAATTGTATTTTTTGTAAAAGATTACAAATATATCATGAAGAGTATGATTGATGCTGAGGTTGGTGAAGAGGTAGGAGATATGCTGAAGTAGTAAGGAACCTGTAAAGGATTTTTTTTTTTTTGAGAAATTAGAGGAATATATATTTATTTGAAAATGTAGAATAACTTGTTCAAGTTGACTTCAATGAGGTTTTGTGTGAATTCTATTGTAAAGAAATTATATTGATTGAAATTGAAGTTACCTATAATATGTGATTGGAAACATTCAGTGGTAGATGCAGGTCGATCGACGACAGACTGAACACCATTGGAGTTTTATTCGGAATTGTAGATGCCTATTTCTGGATTGCCATTCTTCTCTTTCTTTTCTCAATTTATCTCGTTCGTGTATGTGGATTATACGTTTGATAGTGGATTTTATTTTAAGTAATAAATCTATAGTTGCTCGCAGTCTGTATAGTGGCACATTTGGATTTGGGACTGGAAGGAATCTTTTTTGTATCTCCTGCAATGAATGAATTTTTGCATCTATCTCTGTGCTATAGTTATGTAGTTGCGATATCTGGGAGTCCATCTGTTATGTTTCAAAACAAAGAAATTGTTAGATGCAAATAGGTAAGCATTATATCAAGAATGTATATTTTGAACCATTTATTAATAATCATTAAATCAGGTTAATGTTAGTAGGTAGAAATGTTGTGTGCTTAAAATTTTATGGAGTTCATAATATTTGGAAACCTTTACGAGATGATATATATGGAATGAAGTGGTTTTGTAGCTGTGATATCTTTGAGTCGATATGTTCTGTGTCAAAATATAGAAAATGTTAGAAGCAAATAGTTAAGAAATATATAACGAATTTAATAATTTAAACTATGTATTAATAATGAGTAATTGTTTGTAATAGGTAGAAATGATACACTATGAAAGAAATATGGAGCTAATGATATGTGGAAACCTTTTGGAGATGTTAACATATGGAATGGAGTTGGTCGTCTGTAGAAGACATTGAATGGAGACACTCTTCTGCTTGTTTTCTGTGAGCAATATTTTTGTTGTCTTTCATTTTCATGAAACAGTTGAAACTGAATGCAGGGAAAATTCGAAGATTCTGTAGTGAAGGGACTCTTGAAATTGCTGTGAATGTGAGGCCTTGTCGTTCAGTTTTTCCAATGTCTATCGTTGCTTGTGGTAGAGTCATACCTTGAGATTTATGTATAGTCAAAGCCCAAGCCATTTTTAGTGGAATTTGCGTACGACCTTTTTTTTTTATTGCAGGAATCAGCAAGTGAGTGGGGTTTGTTTCATCCCAAGCAGGCCTGATGTATTTTGGAAATTCAACTACGACAAATGTTGGAAGTTGTGGAGGTGAAGTTGATTCTTTGTAGAAGATGGATATGATTTCCCTGAGGGAACCATTATCAAGCCCTGTTGAAACCCAAAGGTTGGAAGTCAACATTACTTTTTTCCCTTTGCAAAGGTAGACAATTCGCTCTAATTGCTCCTTATCCGAAGAGAATGTAGAGTATGTGGTGTTGTCTTCTGCGATTGATCTTGCAACTGGAGTGTTTAAATATTTGATCATTTGCTTGTTATGGTCCAATGTTTGAGCCTTTTTTGGAAATAGATGTATAGAATCATGGAAAGACCGTATTTCATCTTCAGACAAGAAAGAGTATGTTCACGCCATAAGGATGTTGTAGTCCTCAATTGTTGGATTTGCATTTATAATGTTTTGGAGGACATTTCTGAAAATAACTTGAGCACTGCTTTGACCTTGTTGACAAAATATTTTGTTCAATGTGATGACTGTTGTGAATGTGTTCCACAATGCGGTTCCATGACTTGTCATTGCATATAGTGGTATGTCTTGGATGGGTGGTAACTGGCCGAGATCACCAACTAATGTAATCGAACAACTGCCAAACGGTAAGTTTATCTTTAATGGAAATGCCTCACAAAGCTATTCATCAACCTGGTGAAGAAGCTTAGGTCTAATGAAGCTCTTTTCATCGATTAGTATGTACCTAATACGCTTAAGTTCTTCTTGAAATTTTGCAAGAGCACTGCCTTCTAATGGTGTAAGATCTTTTATTGGAATGTGGAGAGCAGAATGGATTGTCAATGCTTGTATGTTGAATGTTGCAACACTTGTAGGGGCTAGGTGCATGATTTGTGAAGGTTTTGAGCCAGCAAGTGCTATGAGAATTTCTCTAATGCAATTTATAAGAAGGGATTTCCCAGTTCCAGCAGTGCCTTGTATTATCATTCGTAAAGCAGGTAAGATATCCTTATTAATGGAGTGAGCACGAATAATATCCAGAGCTATTTTTTGCATTGAAGATAATGAGCTAAGGCACATTAGAGTATCTGTATTTTTTTGAATAATGCGATGGACAGAGTGATTATTCTCAATGAAATGTGTGCCTATTTCTTAGAGATGCAATGGAATAGTTGTGTCATTCCAGTTATGGTTGTCATCAAAACCACGAAGACCAAGCATCTGAATGTCATTTATGAGCAGTTCGTCTGTAGGGTACAACTAATAGAGTAATTCCCATTCGTTTAGGTCCATGGTTTCTGGAGGATGGAATTCTTCAGTAGTTGTGTTATCATTTGTAGGAGGATCGATATCAGATAGTGTCCGGTGTTGATGCCACATTTTGTAAAATGGATGAAATGCTTGCCAATTTCTAATAAATTCTTCAGCAGAATTTCCTATGTCACTCGTGATATGGCGAAATGGTTTGTAAAGCATAAGTTAAACTCTACAGAAGTCAGCATAGGAAGAGTTGGTGGTTGATGGTATTGAGGAATAACGTGGTATGATACGAAGAATTGCTTGTTCGGGTCTTTGTTTCCATTTGTTTTTCTTACGACGGGGATCATATGACCATGATCTTTCTATTTCTATAAGTGATGTGGATTCTAAGGGATATGGTCGATGGATGTATGTATCTATGAAGTGTGGTGATGGAGGAGCGGTGGTGTTATTCTCTGGAAGGTGCATATAGATTTTTTGGCTTACATTTAAAGGTAATAAGGAGCGACTGCACAATGTTAGTGGTAATTTATGTATCATATAATAGGTTTCTTGTGCTCCTATGTCATGATCAACAAGAGTTTCTGCAAGGAATTTTCGAAATGCAGATGTTACTGGGTCAACTTTGGGTGAAGCGAGTAAAATTCTACATAGCATGTCATGGAATGTTTCAAATTTATTTTCTTCTTTGGATGCATATTTCACAATATATTTATGAACGACATGGATTGAGAGTATTGTTTGGAAATCAATGTTCGCACGCCAGATAGATAGGATGGTGGGTTTATGGGTATTTAGTCGATCATCATTGCGAGAGGGAGTGTATGTTTTTTGGCCATTGGAGTCAATGAACAAGGAGGAATGTGCATGTAATTCCCAAGGTGCTTTATATTGGCATTCGAATGAGGAGCCTTTTTTCCTGAGGCATGTGTTTTCAGTGCATTTTTTGTGTCTCTCAATGCAATTGATAAGTTGGACATAATCATTAAAAGGATTGTTTCTAAGAATATTTGACGTAGACAATAAGAAAGGGTCTTCTACATTTGTTTGAGAAATTGATTGGCTCGAAATTGTAGAAAGCCGAGGGTTCCAAGCTGATATGTATTTGTCGAAGAATTGTTTAGCATGATCAACTGCTTTTATGTTATCCCAATTAAGAGTCTCCATATCAGGTGCATTTTGTATCCAAAGGAAACCATGGATGTGCGTTGATCCTCTATGTTGCTATTCATACCTGCGAAGGATGTTTTTTTTTAGAAAATTTTGAAATAGAAGGAGCTTGATGTATAGAGAATTATGAAAGTAATGTGGTAGAGTAGATACCTGTACCAGTAGTCTTTCGTTTGCAAGTGTTTCTCCAATATAACTTCACAAAATATTGTGAATTTGTGGTGCATATATAGCGATGTTAAGTGGGGGTTAGAGATAATGTTATCATTTCTCCATTTGTGTTGTATTGAAACATCAGGAGGTGGAATTCCTGGCATGATTGCATGAATATCAGGCCATTTTGTATCAGTTGCACTTAATGTGAAGAAGAATGTTGGGAAACCGAGTTGAGATATCATGGTTGTCAGATCATTTTTAGCTTTGTGCCGAAAACATCTTGTGCCACGTAGAGAGCTACCGAAGCGCATCACCTGTTCTACCAATTTTTCGTCTAGAAATTGTTGTAATCGGATGTTAAATTATTGGATTAATGTTGGGAATCCACCTCCATTTTTTTTTTTACAAAAAAGGATGTTGTTACTTGACTGTGATGACACATCATCAGATTGTATATGTAGTAGCGGAAGCGAGGATGCTTGCCGAATCTGTTATCATGGTAATGCAGAAGATGAAGTGTGTATTCATGTAACTACACTGTCTTTATTCTTGGTTGATTAGGTAGTGCAGCTCCTGTGGGGAATAGCGTTGGGAAAGCCATAGAGAGTAGACCTTCAGTGTTGTATTCATTGATTGGGGATAAGCTTATTGGTGGCCATTGGATTGTAGTAGCAGAATAGTGGTTGTATGAATGTAAATAATGTTGTATTTCTTGGATTTCTATATTTCTATTAGGTATAGTGGGAATGAATGATGATGTATGGTGTGGGTATTGGTCTACGGAATCTTCAATCAGGAAAATTGGTGTTTCGATTGACAGTTGAGAAGTTGGATCTCTGGTATTGGAATGGTGAAGGGATGAGGAGATATCGGTTGGGAGTTCTGGTAGGGATGATAGTTCATTGTTATCAATGCAAGCATTCCTATAGTAAGGATCATTTCTCAATTTGTATTCTAATGCGGCAAGAACTTGATGTCTACTTACAATGCATTCATAAGCTTGACGGGCATTACTTTGACAGGTAACGATTAAAATATCCAAGTCTTCAACACGTCGTGGCAACATGCCTGCTATTTCTCCAATGTCTTGCGAAAAGAAAATTGTGTGGCCAATGTATTTATACTGGCCACCACATGCATGTGTTACTTGGAGGATAGGGCTAACCCTAGCAATAAGCATTTCTTCTATTTGTGAAAGAGCAGCCAGGACAGGTGGTTGAGGACTAGGGTCCATGTTGTTTGATAATGAGAAACAGTGAATGTTTTTTTTAGACATGCATCTTTAGCAGCAATAGATTTGGTTCGACATGCAGATATGGATTCCAGGATAGGATTCAAGACAAATGGAGCATGGTGATTTAGGTGCAAGCCTATCAATTCTTGCACGGAATTCACGTTGTGCATCATTAGTATGAATGTTGTTGAAAGCATGTGTAATGGATGGAGGGGTTGAATGAGGTATGGATGAATTTGTTTGAGCATCATTATCATGAGCGTTGTTGAAAGCATGTGGAATGGAGGCTGGTGGCGAATGAGATTTGGATGAATTTGGTATAGTGGTTTGCTAAGAAGATGGTCGATTTGTAAATTGGGAAAGAGAATTGCTTTCGAAGTGAGAATTGTTTGATGGTAATTGTGAATTTCCATCGTATGTTCTTGACGATAAATTTTGACTTTTCTTTTTCCTTTTGTTTGTTTCAGAATATTTGGGGGCTTTTTTAGCATGATAAGTTGCACGTCGACGTGCATTTATTTGTTCTTTATTTGCTGCATAGTATCTTTGCGCGTGTTCATCATTAGAAGTAGTAGAAATTCTGACAAGTTAATGCACCTACATGAAAGAGAGATGTAGTGACAATGTTAGTTGGGAAGACAACGACCATATTATTTTATGGAAGGGGAAAAAAGAAATTGAAGTTTACATTTTATTTTTGTTAATATATTATTATAACAATGTGTTTGAAATGAAGTTTTAGTAATTTCTACCTGTAGAGGAAGATAATAAGATGTGTAACGAGTTGATAAAAATATGTTTGAGATTATATTTAAGTATTTTAAAGATGCATATGAATGTAATTGGATATGTAATGTGTAAAGTTGCTTGATTTGTTAATAGGGAAAAAGTTAAAGTATTGTGAATTACCTTCAATGAAATTATATACAATTAGATGTTTTGTTGGAAGATATATGAGTAAAGAGTAAGAGATATGTTTGGAAAGGCATATGAAAGAATATTTTTTATAAACGTATTTTTAAAATAAGATAATACAAATTATAAATAAGGCAAGAGTACTTGTAATCATATTTATCTATTATATTGAGATTTTATTGATTGCTTGAAGGATGTTGTTGCATTCTGTTGAGAATTGCAAGATCTCTTCTTTGATGATAACACATTTCAAGCATGGTATGTCTCTAAATGTTTCTGTCTTCACTAATAGTGTGAAGATGTGGTTTGTCCACAGTGCTTTGGAGACAATTTCCTTTATTACATCAGGATCCTCGGATAAAAAATAGAAGTCCTTTGCATTAACTCCAAGAATTGTAGACGCTGCGTCTTCAAAAGAAAATGTTGAAAGCAACTGACCAGTGTGATCTTGTACATCTATCTTTAGTAAGTATCTGTAATCACAGTCAGTTACTTCGGTGTTGCATTTAGGGCAATACCATGTCTTTGCATTCTTTGGAATAAGTTTATTCATCCATTTTTTCTTATCAACAATAGATGGGCATGATAGGTAGTACAAATTGTCCATGTATACTTTTCTTATTGTCCCCTTGACTTGGTAGAATGCAGGTATATCTGAGGGGTCGATATTGTAAATATCCGAAATCATTATTTTCATGGGTTGATGGCCAAAATAGGGTGAATATTTTTTTGTCAGTGGTGTAGAAATTGTGGTGGAACCTTCTTTTCTAAACCATGACTTTAGGATATTAGCCTCTTCGATGTCAAGATCTACAAGAATAATCGATCTTGTTGTAGTACCGACATTTTTCCCATTAAATTCAGCAACACAAGCGGACTTGATTGCTATGATGGGATTATTTCCTGTAGCACATAAGTTGGAAATTTATTTTAATACTCCATCAAAATTATCTCCCCAAAATATTGCATCCATGTTATATCTAGACATGTCTTCAAGATTTACTGTTTGTTTCGTAACTTCTGAGTCGTCTTTTCTATGTATGGTGCATGGATTGGAAATGCTAGTAACAATACCAAGAACATCAACAATGGAGTTGACGTTTGTTGTTCTGATATCATGGATTGATTTTATATTGAAATGCACTGTTGGGTTGGATCTTCTTTCATTGGCAACATGATCAATGGTAGATGTAGCATTTAACAAAATTTCCCACTCATTGTTTAAGTGGTTGTATTGTTTATTAGCCATTTTCACATTGCCTTTTGAGACGATGTACATATTTCCAACTTGGATTTTATCAAAGAAATAATCGGCAACATTGTTGAAACATGTAATGTGTATGCCCCCACCTTCTGCATCATAGAGGTCGAAGCCAAACACTTTACCAGGACCATATTGATTTTGAAATTGTCGAAGAGGTGTCTTTCTTTGAACATATCCTTTTATGCACCAGTTTGAATGGTAAGGGTTTATTGCTTTGATTGGAATTTGGACTGGTGTAATGGATGCAGTAGGAATGTCGGAAACGGTGTAGTGCCTTTTCAACGAAGGTTGTTGTTTCGATGATGACGGATCTTCTTCTTAAGAAGTGATCGGGATACTTAGATTTTTTTGAATACCAGATACAGGTGCAGATGTAGTACAAATTTCAAAGTCTAGTAGCATTATAGACCTACATGGTAAATGATAGTAATAAGAGAAATTGTTAGAGTGAAAAGTGATATGAAGGAAATATGTAAAGTTTAAATAAGAATTTTGTAACAAACTTACATTGATGGACCAATAGTTGACGTAGTCCAATTTTTAACATGTATAATTGAACCTTTTTGAAGAAAAATTCTTTCAATGAGATCATTGTAAGTTATTGGAAGCATAAGGTGCTTCATATGTGTGCCATCAGAGATGGCGGTGCAATATCGTACCGTTGAACTTTGCATTGATGTAATACGTTCAAGTTCAACGATATGTAAAAATGGTTAAATATGACTTTTCCCCAAGAGAATGGAGGAAATAGAATTCTGAGTAATATCTGTTGCCATTTTCTGAAAACAAAGATAAAAGAATAATTAAAATTGTTTATATGTCGTTTTTAGTTAGATGTATAATTACGATTCCTATAGAACTACATGAGAAGTTAAAGAGAGCCGAAGTGGACCATTATTAGGTAGATGTAAGTTAAAAATTAATAATGTCTGTGATTGAAAAAAATATGCCTATATGTAAAACTAATGTTTTTCCTGAAAATCATGGATGAAGCTATAGTTATTGCTTGAAAAGTTAGTTTTTGTAAATTAATCTAAATTTTAATATATAAAAATTATGGATAATTTGTATATAAATATTAGTTAAGTTAAAACTAATGATTATGTTGAATATAAAAAACTAAATCATAAAAATGTTGATGGTGTTAGAAAGAATGTTGTACAAAACATAGGAAAATAATATTTCTTCAATTTATTAATATGAAACTATAATTATTATTCAAAGTCTCAAAATAAAATTTAAATTAAGTAATTCAAATAAAAATGGATTTCGTGATATAATTTGAATTCAACTATTTTTTTCATCTTAAATACATGTAACTTAGTAGTGCAATTTCATTCAAACTTTAGCTTTGTACAGTAAGGTAAAACTCATTTTCTTATTGTTTCTTCTCAGGTTTGAAACAAATTGGAAGGAAACTGAGTTAGTACTAAACCCTTAACTGGGTTGAACCACCCTCCATCCAAATGTTCTAGGGAAGATCATGGATATTTTGGTGTTTCTTTTAAAAAAACAAACATAACCTTTACAACTTTGAACTTTAGCCTTCATCCTTTAATGTTCCTAAGCCCAAATCTTAACCCATACCTTACACTCTTAATTCTTAAATTTTAATTAATAAGTTTAAACATAAACTCATAATCATAATACTTAAACCATTAACACTAATCCTTAAACCCCCACAGCTTAAGATGTTAACCAAACTCTTGCCAGCTACCCTTTCAAACTTATTCACCAACAATCAACCTTATTTGTTGAAGCTCAACCCCTAATGTACAACCTTTAGTTTTTTACATTAAATCCATAAATTTAAACTAATCCTTACCCAATCATTAATTATAAATCCTTAAGGATAACCTAAAACTTAATCCAAATATTAAGCTCTAATAAAGATAATGTTAAAGCCATATTTTAAAATGATAGCTTATTTTCTGAATTTGGCATATAAAATGTTAAAACAATGAAAACAAAACTTAGGTTTTTGACATTATAAAAATGTATGAAATTGATGTTTTGTCATCAATTCATGTAATATTGAAATTTCATACCAACTATCATGTCTATATATAAAATTGGAATTTTGACCAAACTATCATATTTTTTCTTTAAAATATAGTACTGTCTCTAATGTAGTAATGGTTATTTGAGAATGGCACTAGGCAGGCAAAGCCCATTGAAATAGGAGACATTACTATTTAACAATATAGAGACAAAATCCATAATCCATAAATATAGAAGTCATTATTGGTTTTCAAAATCCATAAATATGGAAGACATTATTGGTTTTCAAAATCCATAAATATGGAAGACATTGTTGGTTTTCAATAAAAATAAATGAAATGCAACACACCAAATAGATACTTAATGGTTATTTAAGAATGGCACTAGGCAGGCAAAGCCCATTGGAATAGGAGACATTACTGTTTAACAATATAGAGACAAAATCCATAATCCACAAATATAGAAGACATTATTGGTTTTCAAAATCCATAAATATGGAAGACATTATTGGTTTTCAATAAAGATAAATGATACCACAAAATTCCCTGCATCCTTCCTTTTCTTTTCATGTCATAAAAATTTTATCGATTGTAAAGTGTCTTTGGATAATTGGGAAGGATAAATCTATGGAAGCATAAGTAAGCCAAGCTGTCTTATATCAGTTTTACCGAACTATAAAAGTGGCACTCAAAGGAAATGTTTCAAACTACAGCACTTCCTAATAACTTGCTTTAAAGAATTGATCTGATTCACTACTCTCTTAATGTTCACTTAGTTGAACCTCAGAAAAATATTGTTTAGCTTGCATTCTAGAAGGATCATTCCCACCTAAGAATTTATAAAGTTATTGCAAAGGAAAGGTTACCTCTGTGATCACTGATAATGCACACTCTATTGCACCCACTACTATAAAGTTACTTATTTCTTTTCAAATTTTATGATTGTTTGTAGAAACTTGAAGACATAGTACAATATGAAGAAATTGTTGTTCGGTAGTTTATATGTAACCATCTCTGCTGATGGGACTTTTCCTATGGCTTATTTCAGGCTGGTTATGAATATTTATTGTGATGATAAATACTAACCGCTGAGTTGGGCATATCAAATATCAGACACGACCATCGCTGCATGAACATACACCATCGTCGTCGTGGAAGGATCCACAACATGAAAAGAGGCACGAACAAAAAGGAAACAATATTTCTTTCAAGTGCAAGCAGAGAGTATGTTCACAAAAAATAAAACTGTGTTCATTGACCAACGACCACCCGAATTTATCTCCAACCTCCTATGCCATACTTATCAAATTGCAAGTCCAGATTCGTTCCTTGTATATTTGGACATTGGCAAAAAAAATTTAAATACATATTTAATTTTTCTGTTCTTGAATTGAGGAACGTAAGATTTCAACCGGTAGCTAGATTGCTCCTTACTCTTCAGAAATGTCACATCTCAATTTTAACACATATTTTTGAAGATGATTTCGTTTTAAAGCGGGAATTTTATCACATACGTTTGCAATGTGGTGTTTGGAAATCCGCTCAACAGCGACCTTTAAAGTGGGAATACCCATTGTTACAGGGGAATGAAACTAAGTAGAATGAGGGATATGATCCGGCTCATCTCGTTCCTAACGTTTCTAAAAATGTACAATCTATATTGCAAACTGAATGTTGAAACCAGGAACAGAGCATATAGGCATCTCTCTACCAAAGATTACCCTGTCCTTCATTGGAAGCGGTGGACTATTATCTACTACCAATGGAGGTTACTCTGAATCATGTGATTAATAGAACAATTATTATGCCTAAAGATATTGAATAATTGTGGACCAATTTCCAGAGGAGCAGATAAGCATTGATAAAGAAAGAAGGCTGCAAACTTCTTAATAAAGATAATGTCGCTATAACCTTCATGTCAAGTTTCCTAAATTTGCACTCTTCTAAGATGGAATGTTTTTTAGGACAATTATTTGAAAGTGCTAATGACCCGCTCATATAAAATTAACGGACTTGAGAAATACTCTATCTTATCCAGCAAACAGGACAAGTACGATACTGTAGGATTAGTATTCAGGTTGTGATCAATAAGAAGTTACAGAAGGACATGGAATTGAAAGCAATTCTTACAAAAATTTGGGAGGTTTTGACCAAATTCTCCTTCTATAAAGCCTACAACATACTCAGACAATTCAACAAAAAGGTGGAGAAATAGGAAAATAGAGGTTTCTTTGTTGGTACAGGGAAATCAATTCTCAATGAAAATGAAGTTTGCAAGTAAATATGGCCATTATTTTAACATGTGAAAACACAAGTTTATACAGAACAACAGGTGTTGAATTTACTCGACTGTAAAAAAGGATCAAACAGATGATTTGCAGCCCCAAAATGCAACACACCAAATAGAGACTTAATTGTTATTTGAGAATGGCATTAGGAAGGCAAAGCCCATTGAAATAGGAGACATTACTGTTTAACAATATAGACACAAAATCCATAATCCATAAATATAGAAGACATTATTGGTTTTCAAAATCCATAAATATGGAAGACATTATTGGTTTTCAATAAAGATAAATTATACCACAAAATTCCCTGCATCCTTCCTTTTCTTTTAATGTCATAAAAAGTTGATTGATTGTAAAGTGGCTTTGGACAATTCGGAAGGATAAATCTATGGAAGCATAAGTAAGCCAAGCTGTCCTATATCAGGTTTACCAAACTATAAAAGTGGCACTCAAAGGAAAGGTTTCAAACTACAACACTTCCTAATAACTTTCTTTAAAAGAATTGATTCGATTCACTACTCTCTTAATGTTCACTTAGTTAAACCTCAGAAAAATATTTTTTAGCTTGCATTCTATAATGATCATTCCCACCTAAGAATTTATAAAGTTATTGCAAAGGCAGGGTTACCTCTGTGATCACTGATAATGCACATTCTATAGCACCCACTGCTGTAAAGTTTATTTCTTTTCAAAGTTTATGATTGTTTGTAGAAACTCGAACACATAGTACAATATAAATTTCTTTCCAACCTCCTATGCCATATTTATCAAATTGCATGTCCAGATTCGTTCCTTGTATATTTGGAAGTTGGCGGAAAATTTTTAAATACATATTTTATTTTTCTGTTCATGAATTGAGGAATGTCAAATTTCAACCGGTAGCTAGATTGCTCCTTACTCTTCAGAAATGTCACATCTCAATGTTATCACATCCGTTTGAAGATGATTTCATTTTAAAGTGGTAATGTTATCACATATGTTTGCAATGTGGTGTTTGGAAATCTGCTCAACAGTGACCTTTAAAGCGGGAATACCCATCATTACAGGGGAATAAAACTAAGTAGAATGAGGGATATGATCCAGCTCATCTCATTCCTAACGTTTCTAAAACTGTACAATCTATATTGCAAACTGAATGTTGAAACCAGGAACAGAGCATATAGGCATCTCTCTACCAAAGCTTACCTTGTCCTTCATTGGAAGCGGTGGACTATTATCTACTACCAATGGAGGTTACTCTGAATCGTGTGATTAATAGAACAATGATTATGCCTGAAGATATTGAATAATTGTGGACCAATTTCCAGAGGAGCAGATAAAAAATGATAATGAAAGAAGGCTGCAAACTGCTTAATAAATATAATCTCGCTATAAGCTTCATGTCAAGTTTCCTAAATTTGCACTCTTCTAAGCTGGAATGTTTCTTAGGACAATTATTTGAAAGTGCTAATGACCTGCTCATATAAAATTAACGAACTTGAGAAAGACTCTATGTTATCCAGCAAACGGGACAAGTACGAGACTGTAGGATAAGTATTCAGGGCATGATCAATAAGAAGTTACACAAGGACATGGAATTGAAAGCAATTCTTACAAAAATTTGGGAGGTTTTGAACTTCTCCTTCTATAAATCCTACAACATACTCAGAAAATTCAGCAGAAAGGTGGAGACATAAGAAAATAGAGGTTGTTTTGTTGGTATAGGGAAATAAATTTTCAATGAAATTGAAGTCTGCAAGTAAATATTGCCATGATTTTAACATGTACAAACACAAGTTTATACAGAACAATAGGTGCTGAATGTACTCAACTGAAAAAAGGATCAAACAGATGATTTTCAGCCCCAAAATGCAACACACCAAAAAGAGACTTAATTGTTATTTGAGAATGGCACTAGGCAGGCAAAGCCCATTGAAATAGGAAACATTATTGTTTAACAATATAGAGACAAAATCCATAATCCATAAATATAGAAGACATTATTGGTTTTCAAAATCCATAAATATAGAAGACATTATTGGTTTTCAAATCCCATAAATATAGAAGACATTATTGGTTTTCAATAAAGATAAATGATATCACAAAATTCCCTACATCCTTCCTTTTCTTTTCATGTCATAAAAAGTTGATCGGTTGTAAAGTGGATTTGGAGAATTGGGAAGGATAAATCTATGGAAGCATAAGTAAGCCAAGCTGTCTTATATCAGGTTTACCGAACCATAAAAGGGGCACTCAAAGGAAAGGTTTCAAACTACAGCACTTCCTAATAACTTGCTTTAAAAGAATTGATCTGATTCACTACTCTCTTAATGTTCACTTAGTTGAACCTCATAAAGATATTGTTTAGCTTGCATTCTAGAAGGATCATTCCCACCTAAGAATTTATAAAGTTATTGCAAAGGCAAGGTTACCTCTGTTATCACTGAAAATGCACACTCTATAGCACCCACTGTTGTAAAGTTTATTTCTTTTCAAAGTTTATGATTGTTTGTAGAAACTTGAACACATAGTACAATATGAAGAAATTGTTGTTCAGTAGTTTATATGTAACCGTCTCTGCTGATGGGACTTTTCCTATGGCTTATTTCAGGCTGGTTATGAATATTTATTGTGATGATAAATTATCACATACGTTTGAAGAAGATTTCATTTTAAAGCTGGAATATTATCACATACATTTTCAATGTGGTGTTTGGCAATTCGCTCAACAACGACATTTAAAGCAGGAATACCCATCGTTAGAGGGGAATGAAACTAAGTAGAATGAGGGATATGATCCATCTCATATCATTCCTAAAATTTCTAAAATTGTAAAATCTATATTGCAAACTGAATGTCGAAACCAGGAACAGAGCATATAGGCATCTCTCTACCAAAGATTACCATGTCCTTCATTGGAAGCGGTGGACTATTATCTACTACCGATGGAGATTACTCTGAATCGTGTGATTAATAGAACAATGATTATGTCTGAAGATAACCAAGTAAATATGGCCATGATTTTAATCCTACGAGACTGTAGGATAATTATTCAAGGTATGATCAATAAGAAGTTACACAAGGACATGGAATTGAAAGAAATTCTTACAAAAATTTGGGAGGTTTTGAACAACTTCTCCTTCTATAAATCCTACAAAATACTCAAACAATTCAACAGAAAGGTGGAGACATAGGAAAATAGAGGTTGTTTTGTTCATACAGGGAAATCAATTCTCAATGAAATTGAAGCCTGCAAGTAAATATGGCCATGATTTTAACATCTGCAAACACAAGTTTATACAGAACAACAGGTGTTGAATGTACTCGACTGTAAAAATGATCAAACAGATGATTTTCCTTTGAATATATATAGGACTTGGAAAGGTATATAAATATTTATTGGTATAATAGGCCATATCTTATTTATTTCTGTGGCTAATTCATTTACATGGATATAGTATGATATAAATAAATACAGATAGCTCCATTTCAATGGGTAAAGATCTTTGCTAATTTCTTATTTCATTTATTCTTAGTAACTTGGCTCTTGACTATGAAATTAGATATAATGGATGTTTAAGAGATTGAGTAATTATATAGGTGTTGACAGAGAAAGGTGTGTAACAGGAAAAATTTAATGTCAAGTTCCCTAAATTTCCACTCTTCTAAGTTGGAATGTTTTTAGGACAATTATTTGAGAGTGCTAATGACCCGCTCATATAAAATTAACGGACTTGAGAACGACACTATCTTATCCAGAAAACGGGACAAGTACAAGACTGTAGGATAAGTATTCAGGGTATGATAAATAAGAAGTTACACAAGGACATGGAATTAAAATCAGTTTTCATGTTTGATAATATGTGCACATGATGATGCGGCATACAAAAAGCACATAGTTGTTTCATTTGGTAAATCTAGCTAGAATATTTTAGCTATATGTCCTATACTACGTTGTAAATTTCCACAAAGCTTTTTTCAGAAAATCTGCTGATGGTTCAAACATAGGAATTTTCTTATTGTTTCTTCTCAAGTTTGAAACAAATTGGAAGAAAACTGAGTTAGTACATCCCCTGGCTTTACATCCATTGAAACAAATTGGAATAAAACTGAGTTAGTACATCCCCTGGCCCCAATTGAAAGGTTTTCATTTTATTTGACAATAAGAATGTTGCATTCTATCTACGGCGACATACTACCCAGAAGCTGACCTTCACTCATTCCATCCACAAGGTCTTAGGTGTTATGTGTTGTGGTCACCCTAGGCAGAGCAACTAATGAGAACAAAAGGTACTAAGAAAATAGAACAAGAAGAAATTGGACATATCTGAACCATGATTCAAATTTAAAATAAAATAAGCAGAACATAAATATATGTGAAAATGAACTTCAGCCTACTAAAATTTGCAACCCAAAAATGCAACACACCAAACAGTGACTCCAACACTAAGCATAAATAAAAACAAAAGCAATAACTAAATTGAAGCTATCCAGAACCAACAGTTCCATGAGGTTACTATCGTTAGCACTGGACAAGTATAAGATAGAAATGACCATAAAATTCCCCTGAAAGTAAACATCAAGAGCTAGAATAGCTACATTTGCAATGTGGTGTTTGTCAATCCACTCAACAGTGACCTTTAAAGCAGGAATACCCATCGTTACAGGGGAATGAAACTAAGTAGAATGAGGGATATGATCCGGCTCATCTCATTCCTAACGTTTCTAAAATTGTACAATCTATATTGCAAAATAAATGTTGAAACCAGGAACAGAGCATATAGGCATCTCTCTACCAAATATTACCCTCCTTCTTTGGAAGCGGTGGACTATTATCTACTACTGATGGACACCAACTGCTTTGACCCCTCTATTAAGCACAAAAAATCCCAGTGGGAAGGGAAATTCTCCAAATCACATACACGTACTTGGCAGACCTCTATCAGCACATTCCTCAATAGTAAATACTAAATATACAGTAGTATAACCTCTGCAGGCCCTTAAACAAAAATACAACTATACAGATAGAATCATCAACTAAACGGAATAAGTGAAAAGAAAGAAAAGAAATGCTTAAGAACATATAGGTCAGCACCCATGTGTGTGCATCGAAAAGGAAACCACAGATCTGCTCTTCATAGATTCCTTCAGAATCCCCAACAAAACGTAACAATGAAGGCAGAGAAAGCGAAGGGACGGAAACTGAACAAAGAAAATGAGCAATATTATTTCTGCGGAGAGAAGGTTTCCAATTTAGAAATATGCAGACTGAACGGGTGTTGAATGTAGTTAAGTTATTAACATTATCAAACCTAAAAAAACACTCACTTAGACAAACAAGTCCCTCCTCAACAATTCTAACACTCTGCAAAAGCCAAAGTGAAAAATGTGGGACAGAGAATGACCCAAGTCACAATACCATAAACTTCAGTAATAATTGATGATGGCGTGTAGCAACTCAGCAAAATGAACAAAAAATATGATCTAAACTTCATTTAAATTGACCAGATATGGCAAGAACTACATTGTTGCGCCCAAATTTTAGCTACCATAAAGGATGGACACTGAACGCCATATGCAGACTGAACGGGTTATGAATGCCATACCTAACAGCAGTGACCAGCACTAGAGGCAAACTGGAACAAACTGCAGTAGTCAGCAGCACTCACTAGCAAACTGGAATAGACGCAGCAGTTAGCAGCACTCACTCAGCAGCAAGTTTCTTCAGTTCTTCACTGTAACAAAAAACGACATATGAGATAGATAAGAATGAATAAAATAAAGAAATTTAAAAGACAATCTGAAAACTACCAGAACAAACTAATAACTACCAATCTTGCTGCTTGTTCCAACTGCGGCTGCAGCTTTCCCTCGTCATTCTTCTAGCTGCCCCTTCTCTGTAGAAAATGACTGACTAATTAATGTTGGAAATTCCATATTAAGGTTTCCGGTTATGTTTATTTTCTTAACTGTTTTATATCTATGGATCACCTTTCTTCAATCATCTAACAAGACATCTGACGATCAGCAATAGTACACATAGGCAGGTAGGAAAGTTGTTTTCAAATAATAATGCCTTACGGCGTAATTACAAAGTTGACAATGTTTCTCTAGTGAGGGCTCGTTTCACAACATGTGGTCATTAGCCATAAGAGTTCTGCCAAATTTTAAAGACTGTAAAACTACGTTGGTCCTTTCCATTCGGGATTTCATGATCTTTAGGTGAACCTTTTTTTTTGAATTACTGGCGAATACCAATTCCTCTCATGATATCTTTGTTCCAGGTTTTAGGTTTTTAATTAATAGTGATTCAAAATCTATTTACATTGTTCCCTTCTTAGATTGTGATTCTTTCGTTGCGAAAAGAATCACCATGGTTCTAGGACATTTGTTCCTTGCTCTTTCCTTTATTCGACGGCTTGAATTCATTGTAATTATATAGTGAATTCCATGTAATTCCATGTATACATAGATTTGCAGCTCTATCCTATTTTCTACTATTATTTATCGATTCGCCTATAAACCCATTTAGGGTTTAATCTTGTTTTCAATTGAATGAATTATTCTATTATTATTTTTTGTTTATACCATGGTTTGGTGTTTCTCATACCACCATAATTACATAGGTTTAATCTTGTTTTCAATTGAATGAATTATTTTATTATTATTTTTTGTTTATACCAAAGTTTGGTGTTTCTCATACAATAATTACATGTTAAAAATAACAAACTTTGGTTATGTTCTTTATGGCCGAGTTTAATTTCACTTTCGAGACGATAATGCAAATTGACTTGGGTATTATTAGTCATGGTTTTTACCCTCTTGACCAAAATTTTAAATGGTTACTTAGGTATTGAGAATCGTACTTATATTTTTTTATACTTCGTAAAGTAGTATGTTCATTTGCTTGAAATTTCATCTCCACTGTGAACAGATATTAAACCATTCCCTCTAACTTCCTAATTATTACAATTATTTTTCTTTTCTTGTTATTTATTGTAGCTTCTCGAAATAAAATTTAAAGTGTTTCATGCATTATAATCCCAAGGTAAAATTTTATTATTACATGTGACTATACTATTTATTTTAAATAAATAATTCTCCTTCTTTATACCAATAATTAATTCATTTATCTATTTTGCAGGTAGAAAAGCAATATGGGATCCCTAATTGTTCCAAGTTAATCTTTATAAACCCTTTCTCATTTATCCTCTTACTATTATTTTTCTATTCACATTTTCTATATATTTTTTGGTTTAGTTATTACTATGATTTATGTGTTCTCCAAGTAATGATTCTATGTCTAGACATAGTGTTATTTTCCTTTGATGTTTCCAAATTCTTGGGTGGTTTTGTCTCAACTCATTAGACATTCAAATCTTCTACCTAGTTGGATGTTCTTGTACCTAGTTACTATGTGAATGACTTTGTTGAGAGATCTCTATTACATATGGATAAAATCTTTCATGTGTTCTATCTTCTTACTTCCAATACTACTTTGAAAGACTATAATATTTAGGCCCTTGTAACTAATTGCATTTATTTCATAGACTTAAATTTAAATGTTACTCATCCTAAGGTCAATGTTTGAACCTTAACTATTGTTTAACCGTTTTTCCTATATAACCTTGTACATATTTATATGAATCAAAATAATTTCCATTTTGTTTATTAACTTGTAAACAATTACGCCTTACCTATAGTATGATATTTAATTTTAAATTTTACCATTATTTATTACTACCTTATATTCATTAACTATCTTTTTTTTCTTTTTATTTTTTCCTATATAACCTTGTACATATTTATATGAGTCAAAATAATTTCCATTTTGTTTATTAACTTGTAAACAATTACGCCTTACCTATAGTATGATATTTATTTTTAAATTTAACAACTATTTCTTACTACCTTATATTGATTAACTATCTTTTTTTCTTTTTATGGTGGATGTGTTCTAACTGAATTTATGTTCTCTATAACCAATGTTTACCCATAAGATTAAATTTATTTTGTTTTATCACATTTTTATATAGAATTATGAATTATTATTCGATATTGATCTTAATATCAATTATATGTGCTAGATTGTAATAAAATTAATTCATGAATATTAGTGATTCAAACGTATTTGTGATAGAAAACTATTTACTATTTGCTTTCCTCTTTCATAAAAGAAGCTTAACCATGCATTTTTTGTTTTTTTAACATGTTGAAACAAAATATGTGTGTGTGTGTGTGTGTGTGTGTGTAAATTTATGTAGTAACATAATTCTTTTTTTATATATAAACTCATTCATCCATGTTAACACTGACATATCAAAATAAAAGACAATCATTCTATAATTCATCTCTCTCTTCATCACACTTTATATTTTCATTATTTTATCGATTATATGTATGTATTTATAAACAAAGTATAGCCATTCCCCCTCTTTTCTACTTTTCAAAATTTATAATTAAAAACATATCTATTTCCTTTCTTTTCACTACATGGAATTTATGAATAACATATTTGCAAATTATTTTGGTTTATACTACACAAAATTCACATATGAAAATATATCTACTTTTTTTCATAAAAATAAACATTGTAGGTAAGAATACTGAGTTGAAAGTAGAAGTCTAAAAAATGAAAAATTAAGTACATGGCTCCTTCCAATCTTAATACTGCAATCCAAGACTGAGTATTCCCCCAAAAATAACATGTATGAAAATTAACTTTATCTTTCCTCTTTAGCACAGTTTCTCTTTTAGAGAAATTGATTAGTTTTTTTTTCCTCTCTTATCAATTACCCATATTCCACACTTTTAGTGGTTGGTAACTACCTCCACCTCACCAATAGGTGTCATGTATTTTCTAGCTCACTAATGAGCATCTATTTCCCACTCCCAAAGACAAGTTCTTAACTTTTAGGAAAATAATTAATTCGTCAATTCCATAATATTTTAATAAATCTAATCATCTAGATTAGATCTACGAATTATTCATGGGTATTTAATATTCAACAATAAATTGCATCCCCATCGCTTTCAGCCACTTGTACTCCCAAATTAATTTTCCATATTTATTTATTAACAAAAACAAAACATCATAGTAATGGGTTTATAATCATTCATTATTAGTAGTAAATTACTGAGAGTGAATTTTTTCACATGTTTTTCAAGCTTAAGCATTCATAAAGGAGCACGCATATACAAAATAAACTACATAAAAACATCAATTTAGGTGATATCACAAGAACATTGAGATCAACGGGAACTCCTAAGGACGCAATGATTTAAGACATCCCTGGCCAATTGAAATAGAACCCTGGAGGTAGTGGCACAACCCAAGCGAAGAAATGGTGGAGAAGTCGGTGTACTACCTGACTGTGGGGCTAATTGGAGGTGTTAGCTAGTCGGTTCTAGGCCACTTGGGTTTGGTACCTTGGCCCTATTGCATTTGGTAGTAGATATATGCCTATCTGAGAAGTGATTACTAAAGTGGAGTCACGACCTAGCTCAATGGTGATCAGTTATTAAGAGTGTTGGAGAATCACAACATATGGCTAGGTGATATGTCTGAGTCCTGCATCCAGTTAGCCAATTTTCATGGATAAGTGGCTAAAACCTATTTTCTGAATTTTTATATATTTTCTAGTGTAATAGTTTATTGTTTGGTTGTGTTATGTATATGTACTATGTAATGATATTGGTAACACTATGAGTGACATCACCCTTAGTGGGTAGTTTGGTATGTTATTGATGGTATCAACACTCATCTTGCACATGAAAAAACAAAAAGCATAAAAATGAAGTTGTTACTAGGCCTACAAATTTTCAATCCAATACCTAAACACGAGGTGGTTTATTGAACTACATTGAAAATGTCAAGTTTTCTAGTTTTGCATAACCTACACAATGTGTTTTATTAGATGCCCGAATAATGGATGAAACATATTATGTAAAATGGTCAAAATGAGGATGATATTAAGAGGAATAGATATGAAATACTAATTGTGTTTATTTCCCTTTTCCTCATTCAAGCAGAAGGTATAGCTGGTGTTATTCTTCCTTCAATATTAAGGTGAGAATCGTTTGGTTGATTTGTATGTAATTTTAGGATTTTGGGTAGTGTATTCACACTGGTTGTTTAAACACTTAAAAAGGATTTCTAAAAATGTAACACAATGACTAGTTCATATATGAAGTGTGGGAATCTAGATGAAGTCCACAAATTGTTTGAAAAAAATCATGAATGAGGACCTATATTGTGGAAAAATATCATTCCAGGTATGAAATGGTAAAATTTGAGGGGCTCTAGACTTATGTTGCAAATTACTAGGGGAAGGGAAAATATTGTGACAAGATTGAAATATCCATTTATACATCTTCAAATGATTACTTCTATCATTGGAAAGGTTACACAAAAATTGAAAAAAGTGGTGTTAAACAATTATGGGACCCTGACCACACTAGTTATAGACTTGTATCTCATGAAGTGCATGGTTCTATGAGAGGTTCATGTTAATGTTAACTCTAGAAACAATCCATGCATCAAAACACTTCACCAGATTGAACACTAGAGCCTTGATAGATGAGAGAGGGTGTAAGCCATTATCACTAACTTCAAGAGACATGCCCATGAGTTGCTTCAAATAATCAGTGTAATTGAATTCATATTTGTTTATTTTTATTCATAGTTGTGGCCTGCATTGATCACCTACAGGTTTCTCCCCTTTGCCCCTGAATTCGTTCCAGAAATTATGGAAAAAGAGTGAATTTTGGAAGCTTCCTCTTCCATAAGCTTCTATAATTTGTTACAACCATTAACCTCAGATAAAACATTCATATCCTATCCTATCCCTCTTTGGATTTTCCATCCCTTATCCTTTGATCCAATCCTCCCATCAAAGGTGGATATAAAACCTTAGATTGGTAATTCGATATGAAAGAGTCTGTATTTGGGAGAGAGATTCTACCCTTATGTTGTTTTTGTGAGATACATAAGTTAATGCATTTAGGGTGATTGAAGGTTCACATTGTGACAAGGATATGACAAGACAGTTTCTAGGAGCTCTTGTACAACATAAACACCTATTTATGGTTGTAATCTCCTTACATTTATATTAATGCAAATATTTTTTCCATATATTTGATGTCAGTATTTCATGTATTTCAATACCATGTTGATCTATTGAATATATTATTTATATGATACTGCATAGATCCTGTAGTTTCTTGGCTTGTGTTGTTTGCTTGCGTAGGTTCTCATTTTTGAGATCAGAGATGGAATTGGAGAATTCAAGTTAAAGAAGGAGTGAAGCATGTGATGCATTTTAGATTGCCTTCATTTTCTCATATATTTAATTTAAGCAAATCATTGGTTTACTTGTCTCTCTTTTCTTCTAGGTTAGCCACAAAACCTAGGGTATATACTTTTATCTGCTCTCGTAAATCCTGCATAAAAAATTGGTAACTCCACTATGGAAAAATGTATTCCCTTGGTGGTTTATTTGTCCATTATGTTTGACTACCTCTTTGACAAGCCTTTTCTACTTTGACCAACCAAGAATGAACATAGGAAGTTATTTAATTTAGTCTCATTTTTTATTTTTGTGTCGGAATACTCTATCGCTGGACCAACATTCACCCAGTGCCTCTAACAGAGCATTGTACCCCACCTAGGCCCACTCTGTACCAGTGTTACAAAGCACTGGTCCCTCTTCTGCACCAGAGTTGGGTCATGCTTTTTCACAAAATTTTCCCTTGTATTTTAGTGTCTCTTTGATCATACTACTACCAACTGACCTTCCCTAAGTCGTCAGTGTCTTGTGGTCTCTCTAAAGCCTCCATTTGGTTTTCGTTTCTGTTTGTTTTCCTTTGGTAAGGATGGGTTTTATTTTTTATTTTTTCTTATCATTAGGTTGCCTACAAACTGATTTCATTTGGTCATTAATCACTTGGATAGATTATTGTTCTAGTTCTCATTCTAAAAAGTGTCTTTGACTCAGTGATTAAATTTTTGCACCTTAGTTTTCGTCATTGTTAGTATGAATCTTTATTCGAAGTGTACGAAAAAATACCACTTTAGCTACGCATAACTTATAGCCCTAATAGCATAAATGACTGCTAATATCTTCAGATCTACAATTAGATGATCAAGACAAATGATGAAAAAATATAGATCTATGCATTAGAAGACATTAAATAGTAGAAAAATAAGATTTACTCCATAGATCCAGTAGAAAAGACAAGAATATATCCAATGAATAATTTTATTAATGGCACCTGGGAGGAAAACACAAGAGGGTGTTCCCTGTTCTTCTCAATGGGATGGGTTCTTGTGAGTCCTCAGCACTTCATATTTAGAACTTCTCTCTCTTGATGCTGTAGAGAACCAAAACAAAAATGGAAAAGTTTGGCTATGATTATGGATCAATAGCCAGACCAAGTGTTGAGATCCAGAGTGATCTTTAGGCAACAAAAGGTGACAAATGAATGGGTAAACCCTTCTACTTATAACGAAATATTGAGTTGGTCTAGATATTGGTGCATAATTAAAATATTATTAACCAAATCTAGATCCAGTTTGTATGGAGTATTTTATTATATTTGTTGGAGATAAAAGGAATTTGGCTTGAGTCAAATCCCCTTATTTGTGAATAATAAATAAATAAATGATTTATTTATCATTTTAAGGATGTGATTAAGTAATAATAAATAAATAAATGATTTATTTATCATTTTAAGGATATGGTTGAGTAATAATCAAATAAATAATGATTTATTTAATTATTTAAGGGTGAATTAGTAATATTTAATTAAATAATATTATTTAAAATAAGATTTAAACAATTATTCTTAGAAAATAATAAGATAAATAATGATTTATCTAATTAATTTCCTTGTTTTGGGTTAAATATAACCAGAAATATTAATTAAACTACTGTTTAATTAATTATTTCTTGAGGAAAATCAAACAAATGTATATTTATTTAATATTTCCTTATGGGGTTCCCTATTTAGACCATAAACAACTTAATAAAGGTGATTTACTAAGTTTTTTTCATAGTGAAAGCAATTTTACTTGGAGTAAAATTGGTCTTATATGATGTACTTGGGTCCATCTAATGATAATAGGTTAGATGACCGAAAAATGCTGTAACAGATTGCCCCCCAGCGTGTGAGTGTTAGGAGCTAATCATATGACCAAAGTATGTTGTAAGAACTCAATCACTAGACATCGAAGGGGAAGTCAAAGAGATAGAAGTATAAGGTAAACCAAAGTGTTGAAAGAACTAGACCCTGAGGAGCCAACTTGTAGGTGCGACAAGTCTTTTTGATGAGTGAGTACATGCTATAAGCGGTGGGGGAGGCATACCTATGTCCACCGAGGAAATAGTACAAATAATAAGGTGCCTAGAAAACCATGGAATGCAATAATGAAGCATATGTTGGCCTAAACATGAGCCAGATAAATAACACAATAATGAATCCCACATACATATTGTTCCTGGGATAATAGCCAGAACTTTGTATAATAATATCTGAGTACATGAGATATAAATACAACTCGGATGCCCCTGCAAACAGGAAAGGGATATAAAAATATGACTGATACATGCAAACAAAAAGGCGTTGCAAGTGGCTAAGTTCGACATCATCAAATGTATGGAGCTTCATCGAAGGTTGTAATGAATATGTCATCTGAGTGTGTGGGGGGATACCTATAGGGCCACCTCCTAATGAGGACTGAGACATCTCACACACACCCGGGAATCACTGATGTCAGTTGCTGCATCAATGAGCCATCAAGTATACAGATCTCGATCATGTTGAAAGGAGCTAGAGCTGAGAAACAATCAAGTCAAATGGAAATAAGGAGTCCCTTTTCCTGATTTGAGGCACCGAACAAGAGCGGAAGCTTGAACCAAGGTACATCGCCCTCTAGACCTGTCTTCTGGAATGAATGAGCTAATGTCGATAGAAGGAGGTCCGTCATAGGTGAGGAAAAAAGGGATCCTAAACTAAGGCACGAGAGAAAATAGTTGAGTGACTGATAGACTGACACCAATGATGATGATGAAAAGGGGGGAACTGAGTAGCGAATGGACGACTTCCCTTGTTAGAGCATAAATGGCATGGATAACTTGGTAGTGACTAACACAATATCATGAGGGATAGGGGACAGTGGGACTGAAGGTCATAATGTGCGACACAAGAGAGGGACAAAGCAATGAATGATGGAGGACTATGGCGAGATGTAAAGGGACTGGGGATAGACTCCATGGAGGAAATTATGACTCTACTTGGTTTCTCTAAACAAGGGTGACTCGATGGTGCTACCACATATGTAAAGGGTCCAATGGGGACCATAAAAGCGTGAGTAAAAGATAGTAACTCACGACGAAAGTTGATACGAGCATGAACAAGTATGGAGGCAACATGGTGCCCCCGGTACGAGTGTGGAAAGTGAAGAAATTAAGTTTTCAGGAAGGGTGAAGTGGCGCTTCTTGGAAAAAATGTGTCCTAGTGAAGTATCAAATGAAAAAAGCTAATAGATACCCATTTGAGGGCTTGGTGAGATATTTCCAATAGTATATATGGTTCATGAGATTGAGCTATGTTTTGGTCACAATAAGCAAAAGAAAAATTAGGGGTTTTAATTTAATAAAGAATTTTCCTTCCAGATTCACTTCTTTGCCGGTGGAGCTATGGTGGATGTCGTGAGGAGAGGAGGCCTTAAATCTTGTGACAATTGTCGCGGATAAATAGACCATTGGAATTTGAGATCTATCAGTTGTAGGTAAGAGGCCTAATCCTAATCTTTCATTTCAGTGGATTGAAATTTCAGTTTAGGTACCCAACGCTCGTGAACAGAGTAGGTTGCACTTTTTGGGGTTTGTTCTGTGACCTAGGTAGCAGGGTCTGGGCAGAAAAATGCGACCTGTCCCAGGAAATCACCTAAATAGTGCGACTTGGAAGAAAATGGGTTTTCAGTGTTGTTTTTAGCTGAGATCTGGGATTTTTATGGTTGAGGGGCATAGGTGCCCCCAAGCATGTTGTGGACATGCCAAAATGTATTTAGAAAAAGGGAAATCTAAACACATTTTAATGATGTGGTGCACCATTTATTTTTGGTATGGTTGCACAGCTTTAGAAAGGAAATAGACGATTACCAATCTCTTTGACACTGCATTTATGAATCAAATGGACTTTAAGTTTCTAGGTTGGCACACATGGTACTAATATCCCAAAGATAGTATTTGGGATAATGAACTGATGTTCTCCCAGAAAACCTATAGGTTGGTCGACCACAATGTCTATGAGACTAGGTTGCTAATGAAAAATGAAGGGATGATGAGGGGTATTATCCCTGGAGTGATCTTGAAGTGATATGGAACTCTAGAGGTTCTTCTAAATGTGGAAGAATAATGTGACTAGATTTTTCATGACCAGATTCACTAGGAGAGTGTTGAAGAACTGCTTCTCCTGGTCTCTCCAATATGAGTGCCCCCCTTACCCAAACATTGGGTGTTAATGTAATGACCAAGGGGTGCATGTGATTCGAATGCATGAATTCAATGTAAGGGGGAATAGATAAAGTTAGGAGTGGTGGCTACTTCAATAATGTCATCATCATAATAGAAGATGGGGTGATTGATGGAAGAAAGACCACCTAAAGTGGCGAGGTGACCTTACTCCTCCTCATGAGAGGAGAGGTTTGTATGTGTATCATCACTCGGGGTGATAGAGGAGGAAGCAGACAAAGGATCTACCGATGTTGAGACTAAGGAGGGTGCCGAGGGGAGGTCGGACGAAACATCAGGGGGGAATTTCGACCAAGGACCCATGATCTTGACATCATAAGGGGGGATGCGAATGGGAGCAAGATGTGAAAATAAGGGAGCAGTTGACTCATTGCGCTCGGCCTTGAATTGGCATAAGGCTTCTAAAGAGGAACGATACTCTTCGAGGCAAGGGAAAAAGTGAGTTTAGTGGCCATGGAAATCACACAAAGCACAGGGGTGATTTGTGTGCAATGGTTTGAGGTTAGAGATTGAATCAGGTATAGTGACATATACCTCTGGGATATCAAATTTCGGAAACGTCTCCTTGACCATGGACTTGAGGTGAGGCAACTCCGAACAAGTATGGGTGGCATGACCAACAACATCACATAAAGCACACTAGGTGGTATGTCGTGGAGGCCGAGAAGGGGCAGGGTTTGTCGGGGTGGCCTTGTCCTTTGATGCCCTCTTGTGAGCATTTCCCTTCTTACCCGAAGCGGTCGCAATGGGAGGTCATTCCTATTGAGGTGAATGAGGCACTGTTGCTGTAGGAGAAGTCATAGGGACCGATTGAATCGGGGTCAAAGCAAGATAAGGTTTAGGTTGACCGGGTGGGGTGGCAGTTAGAGGATCGAGGTACCAGACAAGAATCCCAAGAGTCAGGCTAGGAAGAGAGAGGATGGACATAAGAGGTATAGTGTACACTCCTAGTGGGGGAGCTAGGAACGGTATCTGACCAGAAGGGTAATGACAAATCGGGATGGCTCCGAGGTGGTTGAGGCCTGGAGGAACCGTTCCCAGAGGATAAAGGTGCTCATGAGTAGCAACTAAAGGGCCAGGAGAAGGAGGTTCAGAAGGCTGATAAGAGGACATCATGAAAATCTAGTAATCGGGGGAACTAGATGGAAGAGGTTGAGTGGCCACCTATCCTTCAGGTGGTTGGGTGGCCACAAATCCCTGTTGAGGGAAAGTATCCGTAAGCACACCCGGCTAACTAGGTGCAGGACAGGGAGGAATGAAAGGGATGGCTTGTTGTCCTCTCAATGTTGCTTGAGATTCCCATAGTTGTCGCATTTTTGGCAGAAGAGGACAATCATGCGTATAATGACCATAAACACCACAACAAGAACAAAGCTTGTTCGTACGAAGAGGCCTATCCTACTTGGGCTGAGTAGTGTTTGGAGCATTACCTTGATTAGGTCTAGGGTTGCCAGAGGTAGCTTGATTTTGATTGCCTTTTCTCTTCCTTTTTGAGGTAGGAGGATTAGTCATGCCATGCTGTGCTTACACCTGTCTCAGAGGGGGTGGTGGTTGCTATTGTGGGTGTTGACAAGGCAAGGGAGGAGGAGGTGCTAATGATGTAAGAGCTGGAGCACCAGGCTATGGATACAGATAATAAGGAGGTTGGGTAGTAGTGTGGTAAATAGGAGGTTGGGAAAAAAGAGGAGGCATGTCATATCCTGGATACGTCCTACCAGGAGGGGGAAAAGTGCCGGAGGAGCTGGCCCCTCCCTGAGAGAAACCATAGCCAATGGGAGGTTGAGCATATGGATTAAAGAGAGCTCCAATGATACCGTTGGCGACATGGGATGCCCTTGGTGCGTTGGCACCACCAAGTCTGGGAAGATCAGGTAGGACGGTATAAACATAACCTGACTTAGCATAGATCAGATCATACTTTAATGCAATCTGGAGAGCGGCCTCTTTGGTTTGAGGAAAGTGTGATGCGACGTCTTTCCCGATAGGCGGCAAGAGAGTCCTAAGGAACCAATCCATATAGACATGGTCCTCGAAGGGAGCGGCTCGACCTAAGCTCTTTCTTCTCCGTCATTCCTGAACATGGTCAGAAAGGCAGGTCGCAGATGATTGGCGGAAAGAGGTCAAGATCTCGGTACTAGTGTCGTAACGTAGGGGGAGCTGGAAATAGGACAAAAAATCTCGGGCTAGAGTCACAAAGGTGGTATAAGAGGAAGGGGCCTGATATACATACCACTTGGAAGCCTCACCTGTAAGCATTCACTGGAACAACCGAATATGAATAGAGTCATCGGTAATGGAATTAGACAAACACCACATGTGGAAAGATCGAACATGATTTGAAGGATCTTGTCCAGCAAGACCTTCAAACTTTTGGATGTCTGAAGGGAGCTTTGTTGGCATAGCAGGCCAACTAGCATCATGTTGTATATGGTCGTTTATCAACTGGTCAAAATTAGGGAGGCTAAGGCCTGCCATGAAAGGGAGAAAGGGTGTTGCCGGGGTAGTGTCTATGGCCATCCCACTAGTGGTATTTCCGGCGGGAGGGCCGGGGTTACCACCAGTGTTAGGTTCTGTACCAAACATAGAGAAGGTGTCAGGGGGAGAACTGGAGGCAGGATGAGAAGGAGAACCCAAAGTACCAGAAGAAGAGTCGGTGTGCGGACTCAGTAGAGGACTAACTCAAACTCTATGTGGAGGAGTAAGTCTTCCTACCGGAAACTGAGGATGAAGGCCAAGAAGTTTCTGGGATGAAGGCCTTGGTGGTGCAATGGTCACAACACAAACATGACACAATGGAAAAAGAGACCGACAAGGGCAAGGAGGTGTAGGATCAACTGATTACAATGTCGAAACAAGGGCAGAGAGGTGAAGGATCAATTGATTTCAATGTTTTAGAGTGTTTTCTTGGTGAAGTTAACCAAGACCTTTTTCACTTAGTGTGTGTGCGTAAAAGTGTGTAAATTTTAATTTTTAAACATAGACATTTGTAGAGAAAAGAAAAAATGTGTTGTAGAGTTGTGAATAAACCTGCAAATGACAGTATATAGGCCTGCAAAATAGAAAATAAACAACGAACAATGCAATAATATAAACCCATGAAGGCGCGTCTCTCAACAATTATTCTTTAGGTGAGCAAAAAAAAAATTTTAAGCACACTAAAAAATGCTAATAGATCTTGGGTCAAGAGGGACAGAGATCTACAAGACAAAATCTGCTGGAAAGTGGTGTAGAAAACAGCAACAAATCAGAGGAAAATTGATATAAAAAGAGGTGGCGAAAGGCTATCTCCAGGAGGAAAGCGGAGTGCCCCCTAATGGAAAACCCAAACAAATATAAATGGGAAGATTTGGATGGATAACAAGCTGATCTGAAGTGGATCTGAAGATGAGGTATCAGATCTGAAAAAATGGCAGAAGACTCTGAAATTTTAGACAACCTACAATAGAAAACACTCTTCCACAAAAAGTGGAGGGTACTGAAGCCCTAGGGGGCTAGGTTCCCACTTAGTTGAGTGAAACAAAAAAATTACAAGTCCAAAATGGGCAGAGACAGAGGTCAGACAACACTGAACAAAGGCTCAGCAAAACCTAGAAAACTTTCAGAAAAATCCCTGCAGAAAGTCCAGGTCGCAGTTTTTGGCCTGTTTTCAGCAATGGTCACACTTTTTGGGCTGTAAAATGCACACTAGAGGTCCAGGTCGCAGGTTTTGTGTAGAAAAGTGCAACCTGCACTTCCAACATTCTCAGCGGAAAGTTTCAGAAAAATTTGTCGTCTCAGTTGTGGCTTATGTCATTCACCTGTGCAATGGGTCCGAAAACACGAGGAAGTTAGAATTTTTATCGTTTTGGGGTTTTATGGATTAAAAACAATATCAAGAATAAGAAAAATAAGGGGCTAAAGAGAAATCATATGGTTTGAAGTAGCTGGATATGCAAGGATCAGAAAAACGACAGTGGTCGTATAGGTAAACCTGTGTGGAGTTGCCAGTTGTTAGTATGAATCTTTATTCGAAGTGTACGAAAAAAGACCACTTTAGCTATCCATAACTTATAGCCCTAATAGCATAAATGGCTGTTAATATCTTCAGATATGCAATTAGATGATCAAGACAAATGCTGCAAAAATATAGATCTATGCATTAGAAGACATTAAACAATAAAAAAATAAGATTTATTCCATATATCCAATAGACAAGACAAGAATATATCCAATGAATAATTTTATTAATGGCACCTGGGAGGAAAACACAAGAGGGTGTTCCCTATTCTCCTCAATGGGATGGGTTCTTATGAGTCCTGAGAATTTCAGATTTAGAACTTCTCTCTCTTGATTGTGTAGAAAACCCATACAAAAATGGAAAAGTATGGCTATGATTATGGATCAATAGCTAGACCAAGTGTTGAGATCCAAAGTGATCTTTAGGCAACAAAAGGTGACAAATGAGTGGGAAAACCCTTCTATTTATAACAAAATATTGAGTCAGTCTAGATATTAGTGCATAATTAAAATATTATTAACCAAATCTAGATCCAACTTTTATGGAATATTTTATTATATTTTTTGGAGGGAAAAGGAATTTGACTTTAGTCAAATCCCCTTATTTGTAAATAATAAATAAATAAATGATTTATTTATCATTTTAAGGATGTCATTAAGTAATAACAAATAAATAAACGATTTATTTATCATTTTAAGGATATGGTTGAGTAATAATCAAATAAATACTGATTTATTTAATTATTTAAGGGTGAATTAGTAATATTTAACAAAGAATATTATTTAAATAAGATTTAAACAGTTATTCTTAGAAAATAATAAGATAAATAATGATTTATCTAATTAATTTCCTTGTTTTGGGTTAAATATAACCAGAAATATTAATTAAACTACTGTTTAATTAATTGTTTCTTGAGGAAAATCAAACAAATCTATATTTATTTAATATTTCCTTATGGGGTTTCCTGTTTAGACCATAAACAACTTAATAAAGGTGATTTACGAAGTTATTTTCATAGTGAAAGAAATTTTACTTGGAGTAAAATTGGTCTTACATGATGTACTTGGGTCCATCTAATAATAATAGGTTAGATGACCAAAAAATGGTGTAACACTCATTTTGAAAATTAAGTGTGTTGAAAATAATTTTTTTGCATTTCCATTTAGGGTTATGTATGTGCATTGATAGAGGAGCGGTCACATTAAAAGGGAAATTTCATCATTCATCTTGTTTGATGCATGTTATATGTTGCATACTGGATGCTTCTTCCCTTCCTTAGCTAGATTTTCATTGAAAGAGAAAGATTTCCATTTTCTCATGCTAGATTTTCATTTTAGGATATTCAATTGACATTCATGGGGAGCCCAAAACTAAAACTTAATCAAAGATAAACAATAAAATTTATTGAATCAACCTAAGGAGCATTTATAACATAAACAGAAACACTTAGAGGTCTACGCTATAGACATGTTCTAATGTCATTAAACGTAGGAGTTATCGTTTTTTTCCAGTATTCCATCTTGAGGGTTATATCTTGTTCCATGTATGTGAGTGTATAGGATCGTTCTCCATGTAACTTTGGGTCTATTAGACGACGCTCCCCACATGTAAAGTGTAAAGGAACATTATCATCAAACGATTACGCATTAGACAACGGTACTATAGACTACACACCCATGCACCATTGAGTATATTTTGGAAGTCCCCTATAGGTTGTTACCCATCCATAGATAACCAAGTATGTTACCTTGTCTACCGTGATACATCGAACATAGCATTCAGGGATATTGGTTGTTGTACGTTAAGTCCTTTCTTTTCCAAGGTGTATATTGTAGTTAATGGTTCCTTAGTAATCCTTCATTCCTATATTACCCTCTTTTTCATTTACTTCTTTTTGTGTGAATAAAATTTATTATCCAACATGGAACAATGAAATCCCCCATCCGTTGTTTGCGCATAATGAAAAATAAGCGTCCTCTTCCACCAGAGGCTACTCTTGGTCATCATCAAAATCATTAGAAGGCATAAAATACCAAATATGTAAATTTCGAAACCACTTTTTTCCCTCCTCTTGATATTGGTCCACCTGAATGATTTTTCCCTTTGAGTTCTGAGCCCGAGATTACATATAATCTTCATGATGACACTAACACAATCGAAATAGAAGTCTGTGTTTTTTTTTCCTGATGTTATTGAACCTTACTTTCCCGAGTCAGAAAATTTTAATCCTGAGCTTTTCAAACCTGAGGATCCCCAACCATCTTTACCTACTACTTCAAGAACTTCCTCTTCCCTTCCTTTGTCTCAGACAAAGCCTATATATCTTGGACCCGAGGGTGAACCTATTACGTACACACTTGTGAGTATTGAAGAGATCCCGCCACAAGAGCCTCCTCCTTCTACTCCTGGTCATTGGGAAGGAATATATATTTATCATACTAATCCACTTCCTCTTCTTCATACTCCGACACAAACTCATTTAGACGATTCTTTGTACTTATCTTCAGATCTCTCATGACAATCTTCATTTAGATTGTTAATCATGACTCGAATTTATTTTACCTCTTCTTCTATGTCCACCACTATGGTTAATAAAACCATTGTTGCTTCCTCATATATGTTTGCAAAATCACCAAAAACACATAAGTATGGTTGCCTGTCCGTCCAACCTAGCTATCCATCACTATCTAGTACCTTTTCTGGTGTGACTTCCATTCCATGGACCTCTCCCATGTAATCCAATTTAGGAATAATATCTGGTACTTCTCTTATGAATGCCACATACTTTTCTCCTCTTCCTCTGCCTACGCCTACCATAAAGCAACATGCTAGACCTTGTGTTAGTTAAAAAGGTTGCCTTCAATGATCTAACTCTCCTTATGTTGGGTACCCTCCATTTGGATCACAGTTTCCTCAATCATCCCCTTATCCTTTCGAAGGGGGGAAACTTATTATTGGTATACCTCAAGTGGGTAATAAGCCTTATTATAGCCCTCCTTATCCTGTAATGGTTTCAAGTGTTTGGAAACCTACTTTTACCATTCAACCTCGTTCATTCTGGGACTAATTGTTGAATATTAAACCCTACACCATATTTTTCTCAAATTCCTATCCATCCATCAACACTCCAACAATCTCGAATACATGTCAAACAAGGTATCTTACTGTCTCAGCCGCTTGGACATGGTACTTGTCACACTTCAATAGGACAGATTGTTCATTATATGACATAGTCGCAATCGAATCCACCTTATCATTAGATAATGAAACCTCGTAGTAGGCATAAATATATATCATATTAAGATATTCCTCAAGTTATATTTCGAGGCGGACAAATCCAAACTCAGCTATTTCAACAACTTTATGGTCATCTTGGGGCTGGAAAACAAGGTCACTTTTATACTCATTATCAAAACCCTTATTATCCTGGTACCTATATTCCTTATTATTAGAACCCTCATTATCTAGGAATGCAAGTTCCTATTGCTCAAGTTATTCCTTCATATCGAGGAGATCCTCCTCCGGACTTTAACCAACTGTTATGTTTTATGGATACTCTCGAATTTTCATAATTAAATCAGCTCACTAATGACCCCATTTCTCATTCACCATGGTGGGAAATTATTCATACTAAATCTCTTTTGGATATCCAAAAATTCAATGAGAGTCCAAGAGAAGACCCATCAACACAAGTTATGACGTATCATCTATTTTGTTCTTCAAAATCCTATAATGATGATTCCATTAGACTTCATATTTTCCAACGAACGCTTATAGGTACCACAACTAAATGGTATATTGAGTTTCCTAGAGCTTCATTCCATGATTTCAGTACTTTAACCACCACCTTACATATTTCATGTTGCCCATCAGTTATAAAACTAGAATCGAACTATTGACCAACTTCAAAAAATCAGATTCCACTCACATCTCACATCACTTTCATGAGTGGAGGCATCACCGCTAATTGGTCTAGACTTATGTTCCCAATAATTTGTTAGAAGAATGGTTCACCAAATCACTTTTGTCACCCATAACATAAAATGTGTCTAAAGGTGGAGTCGTGTCTGAAGAGAAAGTTATTTCTCGTGAACAATATTTGGACCTTATTTATACCCAATCCGACATGCTCTATGATAAGATACCAAACGATCTGAGACCTTTGAATATTATTCCCCCTCCATGTTGTAAATAAACTCATGTTACTGATGGCATGATTGGTTCTTCCAGTTTGCAATCGCCGAGTAAACCATCTGGTATTGCTATTACCACATATGTTCAAAACCCTCAATCTCTTCCTCCTGTAGATTCTACTTCTGAGATATATCCCATTTCATTTGATAAAGGAAAGTATCAATAAAAACCCAGAAATAAGAAGAAAGGAAAAGTTAATAATAATAAAGATCCCTCATTGGAGGATAAATAAAAAAATTAGTCCTCAGATGAGAAACGAAAGCCTTGATACCCATGCTTAATTTGCAACGATGATGAATTTACACATGATTGTCTACATTGTGCTGAAGTGAATCAATTTCGTAAATATTCCACTTCTCCCACTGTTTTGACCAACCTATTTCCCAATCAGGAGACCCGCATGGTTGCCCGAGACCCTTATTCCTCTCACATAGTTTTGATGCTTTACTCCTCAAAGCTGAAATCTGATGTTATGGTGGCCACTCAGAACAAGGACTATGGTAATGTGAATCCACCAAATAGTGAGGCTATCGATCAACCTGTTAGTTCAACATCACCTTAATCTAATCCTAATCCACCTCCAATTCATGTGGAATTGACTATCAAGCCTTTAGATGGTTTTATTCATAATTCTTCTTTCAACCCTCGTCCAAGAGTTGCTCAAAATTATAATGTAGCTAAATACTTAGCTTGTTCTCCATCATCTATGCCAAATCCTGAGGTTTTGAAATCCTGTCACACAAAAAAGAATGTCTTTTTTTCAACTATTGAATGTGTGGATCCATAAGATTCCAACCTAGTGGTTTTCTCTCATGAAAAATATACCCCTAAACATTCTTCTCAATTATATTTTATAATCCAGGTCATTGTTCGTGGTAAGAAAATTCATCATTTTATTGTGGACGAGGGAGCCTCGACCTGCATTATGTCCATGTCTTGTTGGAAGGGAATTGGTTCTCCTCAACTGAGTCAATCAAGAACCACATTGAAATCCTTTGATGGATGAATGTACAAACCTTGTGGGATTTCGAATTCCCTTCAAGTATAATTAGGGGGAAAAATCATTTCCATAGAAGTTGAATTTATTTATGGACCTCTCCATTATCATCTTATACTTGGAGGTATGTGGGTTTATGCCATGGATTTTTTCATTTTGACTTAGTTCTATATGATTTCCTTTTCACGTAAAGGCAGGATTGCATCCATACACCCAATCACAATTTTCACCTATTCTTTTTAGGTTACTGGAAATGTCCCTCCTTTATGGAAAAATCTACAATCCTATCATCATGAGAGAGTTAGATTTTTGAAGGATTTTGTGCTTATGGGAACATTTTCGCTCCCTTCTCCTCTCCTTTATGACTGCTCATATTCGGTTGCTTATATGGACATGATATCATCCTCTACTATCATGGCTAATCCATGGATTGTACCTAATGAAACTAACATCAAAATTTTTGGCAACTGAATGTCACTTAACCATGTTTAGCTAGAATATAAATCCATATATTCAACTTGTATGACTTATACCATCTCTTTGATCAATTTGGTAGACAATCACTAGATTATGGCACGTCTTCTAATCCATTTTCTCGTGTATGATTTACTGATGAGAGCATCATGAAGATCATGATGTTGGATGATGAGTCGTGGGATGAGGATCACCATCATTCCTCCTTACCATATTCCATTAAGGATAATCTCAATGATGTATAATTACCTAATTTTTTCAAGCCTTCTACGAATTATGTCTCCATTTAAGAGGTCAACTTTGAAAATAACCTTTCGAATATCAAAGAAACAATACCTCTAAACATATATATTAAACCAGGTATTTTCAAAAATCTATACATTGGAGCATCTTGTTATCCATCAGAGATCGATATATATAGAGACCTATTTCTCAAGTTTCAATATGTCTTTTACTATAAATATTAAGAAATTCCAGGTATCGACCCAAACATAGTAGTGCACAACATTAAGACTTATAAAGATGCCAAGCCTGTCTAGAAGCACCTCTGTCTGTTCCATCCCTAAGGTTGAAGTTTAAAATATTCGTCGGGTTGGTTTCATCTACCTCCTTCCTTTAAATGTTTTGATATCGAACGTAGTCCCTATCATGAAGAAATAGGATACGATCTAAGTAAGATTCGATTCTCAAGATGTAAATTTTTCTTCTTAGAAAGACAAATATCTAACCTCATATATTGGCCAGACTGTTGATGACTGTGTTGGCTCCAATATTTATCCTTTTATGAATGGATTTTTGGGATATAATCCAATAAACATTCTTCCATCATACAAACCTAATACTGCATTTATTTTTCCCTTGGGCATTTTTTCCTATTGAAAGATCCCATTAGGTTTAAAGAATGTTGGGGCCACATTTCAAAGTGCTCTGGATTATGCTTTTCATGAAATTAAACACATCATACAACCATATTTGGATGATCTCCTTGCTCATTCTAAACAACGACTTGATCACCTGATGCATATTAGGGATATTTTTCTATGTTGTAGACATTATAACATTCAACTTAATCCACACAAAAGTGTATTTTATGTTGGTTTTGGTTGAACTTCCTATTTTATCATTTCAAAAAAAGTAATTCATATTGATCCTTTGAAAGTACAAGAAATCATTGATTTTCCTACACCTTTTTCTCCTGTTCAGTTACAAAGACTCTAAGGGAAATCTAAATTCCTCTAGTGGTTCATCCCTAATTACCCTAAGTTGGCCAAAGGATTCACTCATATATTGAAAAAAAAGGTCCCCTTCCATAGGAACAACCTTCTTAGAAAAATTTTGATGGGATGAAAGATGTACTAGTTCAAGAATCTCTTTTATACCCCCCTGATTATCAATATGACTATTTATTGTATCTCGTTACTTCCATTTCTACTATAGAAATCGTATTGTTCAAAGAATAGGATATAGGGACTTAAAATCCTGTTTATTATCTTATTCAAAACCTCAAAATTACGAAACTCAGGTACACCCATGCAGAAAAATTTTCTTTGGTAGCCATTCAAACGTTTCACCATTACATATTTCCTCAAAAAAATGGTTGTTTCAAATTGCAACCATATTACATATATATTGTAATGTCAATTACTAGGAGGAAATACTCTAAGTGGATCATTATTCTGTAACAATTCGCTCTGGAGTTGATCAAGTCTAGGTAAAAAAATCCCTAGTTTTTGCCTAGCTAATGGGTGACCTTCATTCCCCCGATTCTAAATCTACATCTAAAGATTTTAACCCTGACAAGTCAATGTTTCTGATTTCTTCATCTCACCTGTCGTTTCAATATTTTATGATTTATCTCCAGACCCATACTTTCCAACCTAATACCGCTTGCTCTGAGAAATTAAATATTTGATACTAATCCTGAAATTACGTTATTATTGGCGACACCCTTTACCATTGTGTTATTTATACAATTTTGCATAGGTTCCTCACCCTTGAGGAGGTCAAGAAATTCCCTAATGAATTCCACTTGGGGGAATGTGGTGTACATCTATCTGGTTATGCTCACTCACAAAATATGTTACGTGCTGGTTACTTTTTTCCTACTATTTTTTGCAAACACGTTCTTGTTGTTCAGAAATTTCATGCATTCCAGATCTGGGATTGTAAGATCTGTGCTTTGCCTGCTCCATTCCATCGCATTATCATTGTTGTTCCATTAGAAGAATGGGATATTGATTTTATGACATGTAACCCTTACTCATTCAGGGGGAATGGTTATATCATTTTCATTGTAGATTAATTTACTAAATGGGTTGAGGTCGTGCCTACATATAACAACACTCACGAAACGGTTGCATAATTTTTATTCAATAATGTTATTTCTAGGTTTGGTGTTGCACAAGAAATTATTACAGATCACAAAAAGTATTTTTGGAATCATATGAAGACTTAACTAGTTGCTAAGCTTGGAATTTCCCATGAAGATTCCACTCCATACTATCCTCAGGCTAATGGACAAGTTGAAGTTGTTAAGAAAGTTATTAAGACTATGCTTCAATGTATGGTAGGGGTCCATAAATCAGACTAGCACTTGGTTCTTTACAATGCCTTGTGGGCATACCAAAGCTCAGTCAGGAATATTATGGTATTCACACCCTTTTAGCTGGTCTATGGTCTGGAAGCAATCCTACCCATTGAATGTGAAATTCCATTGTTAAAACTATTTGTCGAACTTCTTCCTGCCACTTATGTAGAGGAGGAGTGTTAGTTCCCTTATTTTTATTGTTAGTGTAACCGCCTTATTATTATTATTGTGCCCATGTAGTCCCCAAAGTATTATTATTATGCCCCATAGAATCTCACTATTCTTATTTTTGTGCCCTTACATTATTATTGTTATGTAGGCTCTTATTATATTTGGATCCCTTAGACTCCTATATATAGAAAGCATGTTTTTTCATTTGAATAATCCAATAATTATTCATTTATATAATGTAAAGAGGTTTCCCCCTCGAAGAGGCTAATTTATAAGTCGTTGATCTATCTTTTCATCTATTTTGTGAACTGGTTGCATAACATTTGGTATTAGATCTTGGGATTCTAGAGTTTCGCTTCTTCAAATAGGTCATCTTGGAATATTCACTATAGTTTGTTTTCTACGAGGATTCAAAAGCTTAATTTTTTCCCACATGGAGACAAAATATTGATGAACTTCGTATAAAAATTTCAGACATTGGTTCACAATATTTTCAAAGATATGATCTGTGGACATTAGGGTTTTTGCAGGCTCCATAATTTCATCTCAAACAGGTGACCGACGGAAAATAATTATAAATTTCGTTTCAAACATTAGATTTTAATTCTATAAAAAATAACTGAAAGTGCACAAATTTTAGTTTCTTGGGTATTAATTTTAGATCCCAGGGTCGAAATAGTAACACGTTTAATGCCGTACAAGTTCTTTCTACTGAACTAGTCCATAATTAGGTCGTTGTGGGAGATCAGGCATATCTTTGTATTGAATAATGAAAATTAGGTTTGATCAATGGCATTGGAAAGAAGACTTAAATTGTTACTACACAACCAAAGCTAAAATATTGGGGATCCGAAATCACGAAGATACATCAGGTTCAATATCGAGCTCGTCAAAAGAAAAAAAAAAGTTGTGTTTAAGAAATTAAAAAAATTGCATGAATTTTGTTTAAAAAAAATAAAGCATTGATATCAGTATTGGGCTCTATAATGCCTCCCAAAAATAATTCCACTCCCACTAAGCCCTCATAAATCTCTACTTTGACGCATGAAGAGGAAGAAGTGAAACATGATATATCAAAATTACGAGACCAAGTGCAAAAAAATTCTCTCTCGTAAAAAGTAACCAAAAATGAAATGAAAGCTAATATGAATGGTTTGAAGAATGGTGTGGAAGCTAAGATGGATGGTTTGAAGAATGGGGTGGAATATAAGATGGATGGTTTGAAGAATTCCATCGAAGCTAAGATTGATGGTATAGAAGTAAAACTGAAAGGCAACATCGAAGACATGAAGAATGGTCTAAAAGTAGGCATGGAAGGTTTAAAGGAAGGTTTGACAAAGTTTCTACAAGAAATGATTCCTAATGGTTAAAATATATTAGATGAAACTCATGATGAGAAAAAAAATAAATGTTAATCGTGATTTCAAGGACTCTAATGTTATATTTAAGACCCACCATATTCCAAAGATCAATATGAGGAAGTTTTATGGCAAGGATCCTATAACATGGATACTACAAATGAAGAAATAATTTGAGCTCCATAATGTGCAACACACACAAAAGATATACATTACAACTTTATATTTAGAACAAAATAAGTTTTTGTCGTATTGATGGATTTTTTCTCGTAAACCACTTGTCACGTGGTCAATTTTTATGGAGGAAATGATAGAACATTATGAGGATACAAAGAGCAACACCTTCTTTAGTCAATTGATAAATATTAAGCTAAAGCATTCAATGATGGCGCACATTTAGGACTTCTAGAAATTGAATATGAGGGTAAATAATATTCCAAAGGAACATATGATTGATTTTCTCATAAGGACTTTAAAGGATAACATCCAACATGTGGTTTTCCTTTGGGAACCTGATACATTGGAGAAGGCATTTAGGTTGGCAAGAAAAATTGAAATCAAAATTATGGAGACAAGGAAGCCTACCACTCACATCTATAAATATGGAAGTCTTGCTATTCCTAGCCTTCCACAACCTACAAGGTTTACACCACAATAGTTGGAAGAAAAAATAGGAAAAGGGATTTGTTACATTTGTGATAGAAAATACACTAAATGTCATAAGTGTCTTTAGAAGAAATTATTTTACATAGATTGTGAAGTGGAGGAAGAAAAGGAATGAGAAACTTCAAAAGAATATGATATACACTAGGAACCGGCCTTACAAATAGAAGATATGAATACGACCATATCTTGTAATGCATTGGCATGCATTACCACTCATCGAAATCTCAATATAGAAGGGCATATCAAGAAGAAAATGGTAATAATGTTTATTGATTCAGGTAGTACCCATAATTTTATTCATTCTAAGATAGCCAAGGAATTGAATTTCTTCCTATATCTAGCACCAAATTGTCAAATGATGGTTGCAAATGGAGGAAAAATAAATTTCTCTAGAAAGTTCCATAATATAAAGCAAACCATGGGGGAATAAGTATTTAATAGCCCAATTATTTTCATTCCAATGGGTGGTACTGATGTGGTACTAGGAGTTCAATGGTTACAATCTTTGGGTTCGATAACTTTTAATTTTCAAGAGCTTTTCTTGAATTTTTTTTGGGAAGGAAAGGAAGTTGAATTAATGGGTATTATAGGAAAACCAAGAAACATAATCAGCTCTAATGGCATAAAAAAACTTCTAAACAAAGAACAATGAGGCATAATTTCACAATTATTCTCACTAAAGTTTCAAACATCGAAATCATCTATTTCTCCATATCTCCAAAATGTCTTGGAAAATCATTCCAAGGTATTTGAGACTCCAAAATTCCTCCCACCTATTAGTGATCATGATCATGCTATTCATTTGATTCTAGGAAGTGTTTCTCCAAACATCAGGCCTTACAGATATCCCTATGCACAAAATATAGAAATTTAACGTCTGATTGCAGAAATGTTAGAGGTTGGTATAATTCAACTTAGTCAAAGTTATTTCTCTTCTCTAGTAGTATTGGTGCACAAGAAGGATGGATCATGGCGCATGTGTCTAGATTATAGGAAGCTCAACAAGAATAGTATTAAAGATACATTTCATACTCATATCATTGGTGAATTATTGGATGAATTACATAGATAAATTTACTTCACCAACTTCGATCTCCGTTCAACATATCATCAAATTATAATGAATACTGAATAAATTCCAAAAATATCATTTAGAACTCATGAGGGTCATTATGAATTTTTGGTCATGCCTTTTTCCATTACCAATGCACATTCTACATTTCAAGGATTGATGAATTCCATTTTGAAACCATTCCTTAGAAAATTATTGTTAGTATTTTTTCATGATATACTATTCTATAGCAAGCCTTGGAATGATCATGTTCAACATGTTGACAGGGTGCTCAAACTATTGGAGGAGAAACAATTATATGCAAAAACCTCCAAATGTTTCTTTGGAGTATGTGAGGTGGAATATTTGGGTCATATTGTATCTCATGAGGGTGTTATGGTAGACCCTAAAAAAATTAGAGTCATTAAGGAATGGAAAATCCCCACAATCTTAAATCATCTATGAGGATTTCTTAGGTTAACAAGGTATTATCGCAATTTTGTTAAGAATTATGGGATAATAGAAACACCTCTAACAACATTACTATATAAATATGCATTTTCTTGGACTCCATAAGAAACTAAGGCCTTTGAACATCTTAAAGAGGCAATGTGCCAAGAACATGTCTTAGTTGTGCCAAAATTCACAAAAATGTGATGCCTCAGGAAATGGAATCGATGGTGTTTTAATGCAGGAAGGAAGACCCATTGCTTTTGAGATATTCCCAACCAAAGGAAAATATTTACATAAATATATTTATGATAGGGAAATGTTTGAATTACTACATGCACTAAAGAAACGATGACCTTACCTAATTGGAAGACACTTCAAGGTAGAAACAAATCATGATAGTCTTAAATAATTTTTTGAACAAATATTATCTTCCGAAGAGCAGCAAAAATGGGTGAGAAAGATGTTGGTTTATGACTTTTAAAATCATCTACAAAAAGGGAAGCTAAATTTGGTTGCAGATGTCGTCTCAAGAAAGGATGAGGATGTGGAAGAATTTCTTTGTGTCACTTCTATTATCCAACCAGAATGGATAACCGAAGCAAGGGAGGAATGGAAGAATGATGAAGAATTGTGGATAGTCATTCAAAAGTTGCAGCAAGATCCCAATACATTTGATACATTTAGCTGGAAAATTGATTCATTATGGTACAAAGATCGTTTATATCTTGGTCAGAATTCCCAACTAGAACATATTATTCTTTTGGAATTGCACACCTCTTCCTTAGGATGACTTTCGGGATTTTTAAAAACTTGCCACAAGGTCAAGAAATATTTTTTTTTGGATAGCCTCAAATCTGATATTCAAAAGTTTGTGGTTGAATGTTTTCTCTTCCAAAAAAATAAAGTTGAGAGAATTAAGAACCTGAGTATGAGTCTGCTACAACCTTTATCCATTCCAAGTCAATGTTTGGAGGATTTTTCAATGGATTTTATCACAGGTTCAACCATGTCTAAAGGAAAGAGTGTCATAATGGTAGTAGTTGATATAATTACCAAGTATACACACTCTTATGCATTATATCATCCATTTGAAGCGAGTACAATTTCTGCTGCATTTATGGAAAAAATTCAAAAGCTACATGGAAACCCAAAGATTATTGTAAGCGCCAAAGATCCAATTTTCACTAGAAATTTTTGGACGGAATTATTCTTAATTGGGTACTCAACTAGCTCATAGTTCATCTTATCATCCTCAATCTGATGGGAAAACTGAGATAGTGAAAAAAAATTGTAAGGATATATTTGTTGATTTGTATATGATAAACAAACACAAAGGGTTAAGTGGTTACCTCTGGCTAAATGGTGGTATAACAGTTCCTTCCATACTATTGCAAAAATGATGCCTTTTATGGCACTTTATAGATATCATCCACCATCCATCACATCATATTTAAGAGAAAATTATAAGGTTAAAGTAGTGTAATATCACATCAAGGATCAAAAGCAAGTTCTCTAACTCTTAAAGGATAACCTCACTTTGGCACAGAATAAAATGAAACAACAAGCAGATCAACATCGTAGTGAAAAACGTTTTGATGTAGGCGACTTGATATTTATACGGCTACAACCATAGAAACAAATGTCCCTCATGAAAGCTAAGAAGGATAATAAATTATCACCAAAGTACTATGGTCGTTACAAGGTGGTGCAAAAGGTTGGTCATATGGCATAAAAATTGGAACTTCCTGCATCAAACTAAGTGCACCCAATTTTCCATGTTTCATGCTTAAAGAAGGTTATAGCTAGAAAGTTCTCAATTCAAAAAATACTTCCAGAACTTGACGAGGAAGGAAAAAATAATATTGGAACCTGAAGCAATGACATAAAGAAGAACTCTACAGCTATGAAATCGATCAATTTCAGAGTATATCATCAAGTGTAATAACTTACCAGCTGAATATTCTACATGGGTGGATGAGAATTTTATACAGAAGAATCCAAAACTACTCTAGCATTGAGGAAAGCACTTTTTTGTAGGAGAGGGGCATGTTAGTTCCCTTATTTTTATTTTTATTCTAGCCCCCTTATTGTTATTTTTGTGTCCATGTAGTCCCCATAGTGTTATTATTGTTCTGCAGAAGCCCACTATTGTTATTGTTCTGTGCTTATATTATTATTTTTATGTAGCCTTTGATTATATTGGGGCCCCTTAGACTACTATATATATAAATTATGTTTTTTTAATTTGAATCATCCAATAATTTTTCATTGATGTAATGTAAAGGAGGTTTCTAAGTCATTGATCTATCTTTTATTCCATTTTATGAACTTGTTGAATAACAAGGAGTGTATTTTACATCTGAGTCTTTTAGATGAAACTCGGTGCAATTTTCCTTTAGCTAATGAAGCTCAGAAAATATGATTCAAGGCTCAATACGAAAAAAATTTCAACCCTCATGTCTTCTCTGAAGGAGACCTGGTTCTCTTATATGACCAAGAGGTCGATAATTTAGGTCCAGGAAATTTCCATCCTATGTGGTTGGGTTTGTACATTGTCAAGTGACTCCTTGCAAAAGGGGCCTATGAGTTAGTAGACTTTGATGGAGCTCCGCTAGCGCAACCTAGGAATGGGATGTACCTCAAAATTTAGTATGCTTGATCTACTATGTAGATATCGACTATAGGTGTGTTTAGTGTGTTTGAAGTGTTTCCTTTCAAAGTTTCCCACGTTTTCTGTTGATCCCATTTACATTTGATTTGCATATGTCTACATCTCTTAATCCATACATTGGTTTTTTTTATGGTGCTAGTCATAGTACTCGAAGCCTATCTTCTGCAGCATGGGTTATATTTTCTCAAATGTCAAGATAGTGAGTATGAAATGGATTTGCATTAGTTGCTCTAATAAAAACATCACTGAGTATAGTGCAGTGGTTGAGCTCCTATCTATTTTTTTTTCACATGGTATCTTCCATTTAGTTATCAGGCTTCGCTCACAACTCGTAGTACTACAACTTTCTAATGTCTATTTAGTGAGAATTCCCAACATCCTTCACATGGTTTTGAGAGTATTTCTTCTAGAAGGAAATTTTGATTTCATACAATATGAACATATTTCTAGAAATCTAAACACATTAGAAGATGCCCTACCTAATTACGGTTTAGATAGAAATTTGCAACAAATGTAAATAAGTTTCAATTCACATCACATCATATTGAAAGCATAATAGGAACTAGGAAATAGTGAAAATATGTATATATATTAAGTTTTGTTTTACAAAAATTTGTGCTTTGAGACACGTATTGCTACACCGCCCATACGAAAAAATACATGCAAATATATAAGTAGACAAATCAATGGTACTCATGATGAAATGAAACTGTGTTATCACTCTGATAATTCTCAAAGTTGTGAGATTTTTTATTTTTTGTTAAATAATATCAGAGGTAACCACAAACCTACTTTTAAGCCTTAGGATATAGCCTTCCTAATGCTCAAAACAGGGCTCTCTCTATAAGATTTAACTTCGTTGATTATATTAGATTTTAGGCTAGTTATATGTGGAAAATTGGTTTCGGGGTTCTGATTTGGTTTGGTGGGAAAATCACTTACTTAGATGGGTAACTATAGATCTATATCCTATTGGGAAAATGGATTCAATATGTCAAGCATTCAGATTAGGATCAAGTTCTAAACGTAAATGTTCACAAGGAAGGATAACAGAGTCACTTCAGATCTTCAAAGGCTGATGGTGAAATGGTTTTTATCGGGATTAAAGAGAAATTAAGGATTCTTAAATTCGGATTAGGAGTGAAAAGGCAGAGGTCAATCAAAATCAAGGAGAAAATAAGGGTTCCCTAGTATGGATATCAGTAAAAAAACATTTAAATGATAATCATTCAAAAGAAAGTGCTTTTAACAAATTCTGAAATATAACTCATGATTTATCATTTAGTTCAAGAACACGTTCATGAATAGATGGAAAACATAAGAAAATAGAGAAGATGACAAGTGAAATACTTCACTGCAGTGGCCGAACAGATGAATCATGTAATATTGTGCTTTATTTCCTATGACCCAGTCTTCTAACTTGAAATTGATACAAAAACCCTTCAGGTTCAGAAAGTATATATATAGACATGTTCAGCAATTAATCCACCCCTAATACTTCAAATGATGAAGTATTTATAAATAAAAAAATAGTACAAAATATCCTAGAATAAACTTAGTAATTTCTCTTGGAAAAATAAATATCTTCATGCAAGAAGATAGTGACAATTGCCTAAATAATTGCTAGTTGTCCTATTTATTGAAATAAAATATCTTGCTATTTGGATTTTGGCTGCAGCTAGACAACTGAGGTGGCCCTCACGTTGACAGTTTTATCTTCAATCTCTTTTAATCTTCAATCTTTCATATGATACACTTTTAACTGATACACTTTCAACTAATACTCTTTGACTGCCAAAATTTTTTACTGTTCATGTAAAAAACAACAAACTCTTTTTTTATCTTTCATGCTCTATCCTCACTATAATTTGATCTTACAGTAAATCTGTTAACTTCTCCCATAAATCAGCTTCTGTAAAGTTAATCTTCATTAACCTTCTAAATTTTTCATTAGCTTCAGTGTATTTGGAAAATGTTTGTTTATAAAAAAAAAAAAGTGTTTTACTTCATGATGCAAGTAAAACAGATTTTCAAGATTGTTATGCAAAAATTTCCCTGTTGGGATTCCCTAACAACCGAATTTCTTTACCTGTTATTTAGCAAATTCTGTCATATTTTTGTTATAATCCTCCTATTTCATCAATTTTTCATTGATTACCAGCGTATTAGGAAGGTCGTTTTTCTTTAAAATGCCAAATTTTATCATGAATCTTGTAACTGCCATTTCCATGTTTTGGCACTTTTACTCTAATCGTTTCATCAATTTCTTCTTGTATATTACTTTTCTTACCTCAAGTATGGTCTCTCTTTTGTCTGTAATCCCAATTTCATCCAATTCCTGTTTATTTTTGGAATTGAGGAAATTGATAATTTCCAAGGCCTCTTTAGGTTTTTTACCTAGCTCCTCCTTTGTCTTTTGTATTGCTTCTTTTGCTACTTTCAGTAAATATTTCTTCTCATAAATTACTTGTATAGATGGCTAAGTATCATTGACTGCTTCAATGATATTGGGCCATAATTGGTTCTTAACATGTGCCATAGGTTCTTTTAAAGTTAATTATTTTTCTAATTTCTTGAGTTGTTCATTGAACCTATTAGCCTTTTTATCTTCATTCTTGGCATTAATCTGTGCAAAATTTTTGCCATCTTCAAGATTCTTAGTCTGTTATTTTAACCTATTTATATCACTAGTTTGTATGGACATGTACTACATTTCCTTTACCAATTTACTTACCTCATTTGATTGTTGGGTTGTTGTTGCTGAAGACTCAATGGAAGAAGTTGTTGAAGAAGTTACTGGGACTGTTGTAGCTAATGGAAAATTTGGAGCTTGTGTTTCTGCCATAGTAGATGGAACTATTGTTGTCACTACAGGAATTATAGTAATAGGGACATCTTGTGCTTTGGTGGCTTCTTTTTCTTAGACCAATTTTTCCATCTCAATCTCCATTTCTTTAATCTAACCTGTAAGCTGCAAAATAAGACTCATCATTTCGTCTTTTCTATTAGACTCCTAAAAAATCTCCTTAGCTTGAGGATTCTCAGTGGGAGGCAATTTCAACTGTTTCTTAAGAGAAACAATATCAACATTCTTCTTTTTAATCAATTCCTCTGCAACTTTTATGTTCTGAGGATCATTACCTACCTCAATCACTAATTCTTCCAATGATTTTATTCTAATATCCTTGGCATACGATGATTTTTTCTCCATTTTGAGTTGATCTCTTACATTTATTAAAGTATTTTGAAGCTTTTGAGCACTCATTTCTTTAGCAGTCATTGTGGAATAAAGCATCTCTCCTAGTTGTTCATGGAATTAAATTTGGTCCACTGGATGAATATCCTAGATTGGCACTTCGAAATCAACCTTTTTATAATCAGATGATGTTTTTGGAGTTGGTACTATGGGCTGAAGCACTTTGATTAACATTTTCTGGTTCTTTTAATCAAAGGCTGCAAGCAGCCTATTCTGTATGTTAGGAGTTTTTTTTAAGTACTAAGAGTATATTTCATTCTTTATTTCTTTATTTTTAGCTTTAATCTCCTTCTACCTTTCCTTGATGTCCATCTCCTTTTCTTCAGTCTACTTTGATGATGACACTTCTATACTATCTTGTTTTTGGATCAACTGTGTATTAGAAGTAGATGGCTACTATTCATTTTCAACTACTGGAGGAGGTACAGTATATTTATTTGGAATATTTGTGTCAATGACTTCAACAGTCTCTTTTTCTGTACTTGCAGGATTAATCTTAGGCTTCTTGCTGTATTTGAGTTTAAATTTGGTTTCTGTAGTGGTCTCAACTATGTAATACCATCCTTCCATGTTTCTTTTCATACCTCTATCTTCCTGAGCTGGAGCCTGCAAAATGTGACTAGTATCACTTTGCTTATCATCTTCTACCAGTGTATTCTCTAACCACTCTGATTGATTTGAGAATTTCTCAATATCAGGCTTATTTTCATGAATGTATGGAGTTAATTTGCATTTAACTCTTATTTTTCTGATTATACCAAAGGGATCATAATACCAAGGAAAACTAGTGTAGAATTTGTACTCTAGCAACTACTTTTCTACCTCTAGACATGCTTCTTTGTTATTACATATGAATGGACCAAATTGATTCTTTAATTTAAATTTGGTTTCCTTCTTTGCAGCGAATAAATTTACAACATCTGAGTTTAAAATCTGTCTTATATACTCTAGAGCAAACAACCTCATGGAGAGGTATTTTTGAAATTTAGAGGGAATCAAGTTTGACCCATAAACTCTGACTTCAGTGTGATTTTGGTATAAATACCAATCACATGTTATACTTTTTTTAGACAACTATAAAATTTTCTTGTTTTCTTTTCTAATCCTAGGTTGCACATTGTTGTTTAGCAAATTTACCAATGGATGAATAAAAGAATCTGTAAACTCTACATAAGTAAACTCATCTGACTCCTTCCTGATCAAGGAAGTCCAGAATACAACATATTGGGGATTTCCTTCCACATCCATATTCTAAAGATTTATAGGAAAATTTTTAGACTGGAAATAAAGGAATATGTTGAAAATAAATGAATTATACCTAAAGACACCTTCAGTAGGTATTTTGACTAACTGTTCATTGATGCTATCAGCAATATACTGGGAAAAATTGATGATGAATGTAGGGGGATGGCCAGGTACAAAAATGGACAAGAAACCAAGTACTGATGCATCAACATGTTCATTTGTGAAATATCCAACGATAAAATATAGCATGGAAATAATGTGCCTAGCTCTTTCTCAAAATTTAGAAGAGGAATAAGGAGGATTGAGCTTAGGAATTTCCACATATGATGGTATGAAGGTTTGAAAATTTTGAAATCTCTTGGTAAAATCTAAGTCCAAATAGAACTTAGTGATGGATTCAATTGATAAAGGGACTTCATTAGTTTCAGGCTGTAATTGAAGAATTTGGTTAATAGATTCAACTGTAATGGTAAACAACACTTCTTTTTCAGAATTCACAATGGCTCTTTGATCTGTAGAATAACAAGATTGGCATAATCTGATAGCTTCTGGGCATTGATAAGTGTGAGGGACAACATATTTAGATAATTTTTATTCCCAAATAAACACATCATCTTCTTGGTCCAAGTATTTTTCTTGGCTCCAGTAGTGGAGCTCAAGGAGGTTAAACTCTCTCACAAGATCTATAAATTTGAAGTCTACATCTTCTATGGGAGTATGTTCTACATCTACAATAGGAGGTTGTAGATGGTTGATCACAATAGTGCTTTTGGATTCCATTAACTATTTTTATTTATCAATTTAAAAACTTTTGATATTTTAAAACACTGATTTTAGGCCTGTGAAATACTTTTGTAAGATTAAACAGTTTACAGAAGGATTTAGATATGGTTGAAATTCCATCTTTGGCCTGCAAAGGGATATTTCTTATAATTGTGACTCAAACTACAAAATATGTATTAAAAAGAGAAATTTCTTGACCTTATAACCTTAACAAAAGATATCAAAGGTTTATAGTAGACTTTCTGTTGTAGAAAAAACTTAAAACCTTAATTTTTATGTAGAAAGGTTTCATATTACTATAGAAGAGGTTTTGGAGGTTATTATATGGTTTTATAAGTCTGCAGATGACTTAAACTCAATGCAAATTTTCTTTAAAATAGGTCAAGGATTCAGAGCTTGTGAAAAATGTTCAAGGTTTGTATGTGAGGAATTTCTGAAGCAAAGGGGTATTCTTTTGGCATAAAAGCTTCTAAAAGGTTTAATGAACTATAAACTCTTTCAGAGTGATGGATGAGTCTCTTTCTACGAAGAATACTTGTGAAATTTGGAAATTTGTTGTGAAGAAGGGTTTCTTGGGGTTTGAAAATCTTTGAAAAGCTTCTTTTGGGCTTTGTATGCAGTCTGATGACTCTCATAATGATTGTAGCAGTGGATTTCAATTAATTTTTTTTGTTTCTGAGTTAAAACAGAGGCGGCAGCATATTTTTCTTGGTCTAGAAGGTTTTATGAGCAGAAAACGGCAACAAAAGGTTTAAATGGATGCATTTAGGAATTTTATAAGTAATTTGTTTGAACAATGAATGCATTTACTATAGGTCAATTCAAAACATGGGTGGTTTCGGCGTAGGGGAGGGAATTACTGCCAAGCGATTTTCGCACCGTATAAAAGTGGTAAGCGGAATCGGGATGCATGGAGGAGAGATAAAGTGTTAAAACAACTTTTATCACAAGTTTTGATTTCGTTATTGACCGCACAATGAAATATGTGATGTTAGATCTACACCGTTAGATCTGGTGGAAATGAGCGAACGACTAAGATCATGCGATGAAGTTGTGGGGTTGAAAGGCATGGGGCCTGAGAAATGTACGTGATAGAAGTGTAAAATGTATTAAAGCATAATGTTTTATTACATATTTTTTATATGGAATATGATATGTAGGTGTAGGTTTTATTAACAAATGTAATGAATATATGTGTAATGTTAACATAGACGGGGTTTATATAGTAGGGATAGTTTTAACCTATGGGAGCGGGAATGTAATAATCACATGGGAGAATAAACCATAGGCTACAAGTAAAATTATGGGTGTGGGATATATATGAAAAGGTTTTTAATATAATACGGGATAGAAAGGTTAATAATGAGCTAATATATAATTTAATATGTTAATAAACTAAGTTTAGTGTAAAATATAAATAAGGGGATAAGTTTCATAGTTAAGAGTCCTAATATAATATTTTTACCTTTAAACTTAGGATAAAATGTTTTTATGGGTTTTTGGGAATTTTTAAGGTAAAAGGAAAATTATTCAAGGGTTTTACTTTCCCTAAGTAAAATGAGTTTCATACTTAGGAAAAAGGGGATTTGCAAAGGAAGATGAATGATGATGGGAAAAGGAAAAAATAAAGGGGAAATAATGAAAATGGTGAGGATGAAGTATTTTTACAAGGGAATGACTTTTTGAAGGAATTTAGTGACTAAATTGACCAATTTTTGCTTATCCATGATTGTAAAAACTACTTCTGCCTACTCATATGCTACCCTAACATTTTTTCTTCATTTATCTTGGTGCATTTGAGCTTGAAACCCTTGTTCATTTTTTCTTTTAAAACAACAAACTAACTAACTATATCCTTATTTCTTCCAAGGGCTTAGATTAAGCTGTTGAGCTCCTTATTTATTTTCTACCTAACTACTGATTTGCCAAGATTAAACTGTTTGGCTAGGTCTTTATTCTCTATCTAATAACATGAAATTTAAAGCATGAAAAAAATCAAGATTAAGTTATTTGACTTATCATGGATTATGGCATTTTGAACAAATTGCACATAATCTTTATTTTGCAGTAAAGTAAATAGTAGTGGCATTTGGATTTGCATCACTTTCCTATTTATTTTTATCTCCTTTTTGTTTAGGGTCCATTTTCTATTATTTTTGATATTTTTTCTTTTAAGTCATTTGATTTTTCTTTTAGGACTTTTACCCTCTTTACAGTTTTTATTTTTCTAATATGGGAAAATGATTTGCAGAAAGCAAAGTATGTACATATTACAAGACTTTATCAAAGTCAATTCAAAATTATGAATCCTATTGTTGTAGGATCCTAACACACTTCACGAGCTATATTTCACATGAATCGACCAATATGGCTAGGGACTTCGATAGTGTGTCACTAAAGTCACATAAGAATCTGGTCGACCACATTCGCATCGATCCTGTGTGTCATCCCCTTCATGTGGCACTCCACCTTTGATAGGATCTCATCTACCTCAAGATCATGTAGCACATCTTATCCTACTGCAACAAATTGTTCTAGTACCATTTTCTCCTCATGTGGTTTTCCCTTTGCACGACGTAGATATGAAGCACCTACTGGTCAAACTGGTCAAATATTTACATTAAAACATCAATATTTTAGTCTCGTAAAATAAAAAAAAACAAAATAATTTTAAAACTTCCAGAAATTAAATGGTTGAAGTATTTTACCTAAAACATTCCATTTCTCTCCCTCAAATAACGAGCTCAGGATCATCACATAAATCCATTCGTACGTGAGGATGATCATTGATCATAATGAATTTTCTAAGAAGCCATCCAAATAAGATTGGTGAGAATTTGACCACCGATGGGTTTGCATGTCATGACATATGTTCTATCCACCTCCTCATCCTTGGGAATCTTGGAGCGATAGGCTTGAGTGTAATCTACTAAGGCTGAAGAAGTGGCTCCCACTATAGAGAAAAATAGACCGAGATAAAACTATATATTAAGCTATTTAACTTTTGTTAGTGTCAGTCTTGTCATACTTCCATTAATGATCAAAATTACTCTTTTGCATTTGCATATTAGGAGTCCCATACCATAGATTTTCATCATTCCATTAGGTCATGGATTCATTGATGGTAGTGGTCCTTCATCATTCTTCCCTCATGTAAAACTTGTTGATTCTCCTCTTTATGGTCTTTAGTCATAATTCACTTTCATTCCCAATTCATACTATCAGGTCATAGGGTTGGTCTCATTAGGTCCTAGGGTCTCATCATAGTCAAATTAATGAGTCAAGTGTCAATAAATATTAGCAAGTTCATGAGGAGGTCAAATAAACTCAAAGGCACAGTATCTGGAAAAATCAAAGAGTTGTTCTATTGAGCCTGATGTAATTTTCGCCTCAAAACATGTTTTGAGTTGAAAAGCATGGTACTTTGCTTTTATCATTATTCCTTATGTAATTTTATGTCTTCATATGTATAAGTTGAACTTCAGAAGCTGCTATCTCCACAAAGCCACCACTCTACCTTTCAGAATTGTTTTCTATAGAATTTCTAGTGTAGAATCATGTTCTAAGTATGTCCATCAGAAAGAGCCCGGAAAGAGCTTTCCAACGGTATATTATACTCCCCAAATTGACTTCTGGATTGGAAAATATGCCTAAGTGAACAAAAGTCCCCAATAGCCTAACCTTACCCCTTTTCTCATTTTCCCCTTAGACTTTATTTCAGATAATTTTAAAGTTTTTCATTATAATCCCCTCTTCCGCCCCGTTCGCATCCCCTTTCTTGCGATCCGATGGCACCCTTTCCTCTGATCACAATCTCATCATCGCATTCCCTTTCCCCGATCCATCGCATCACATAGTTTCAAAATGTCGATGCGATTAACCCACTTCCGATTGAGAAAATCCGAGGTGATTAACCCTCTCCGATCATATCCACCGTTGATCCGCCCTTCCGATCAGACGGCCCATAAGTGATCGCACCATCGCAGTCGGCATTTTTCCCATAACACTTCACTACTTCTCATCCGCCGATTCTCGATTGCGATTAGCCCAGGTGCCACCATAAGGCCTTTCTGCCCCGCTCGAAAATAAAAGTGTTTTCCCTTTGTAAAAGAAAAAAAATGGATTTTTAAAAATTTCTAAGTATTTCATCGCATTGCATGTTTTCTCCCCACCATGTTTAAACCTCCGCGCTCTTTCCTGCCAATGCGATGAATCGCCCATCGCAATCAGCAGTTCCCATAAGTACTTTGCCTCTGCTCCCATTCCCGATTGCGATTGTGATTCCTCTCTTGGGTCCCACCAAGCCTTCTGCCCTTTCCAAATAAAAGGGCTTTTCCCTGTGTTAACCCATTTTTCCATTTCACTTAAACTTTTTCTCTACCGCAAAGACTTCGCCCATTGCATTATCATTCCTCTCGATATTTTTTACCCCTGCACATTAGTTTTTGCTGATGTGATTGATCGCTTATCGCCCATCGCAATCGGCGATTTCCATAACTCTAAACCCGCTCCCCTTCTTGTCCTGATTTGAAATTGAGATTTCCCCATGAGACTCCCTCTATACACTCGCATCGCAAGTTCTCAAATGCATTTCCTCCACTATGTGATACACCCCTTCCCCTCTTCTGATTGCGAGTTGCGATTGAAATTTGTGATCGCATCATGGGCCCAACATCCCTTCCTATGTTTTTTTTTCGCCCAAAGGGGACTTTTATTCATTAAATGGAAAAATTTCAGTTTTATTGGTTCCAAAGGTCATTTCTCGGCAAAAATGGATTTTTAACAAAAGAAAATAAATAGTCAAGGCCGAGAGCTAAATACAAACACAGAACACGATAGCAACGATAAAAAGAATAAATGGTTCTAAATTTGTCTTTCTTCTCCTTTATTTGAGCAACTGCAAATCCTCCAGATGATCAAATGTATTGTTTCTCCTTCTTTTCAAGGGCAAATTGTTGGTTTTCTTCCTATGTTCAGATTTCAGTTTATGGGCTGGTGAAACAACTGCTTTTTCTGTGGATATACTCCCCTCAAATTCTGTATATTTAATGTAATTCTTCATCATTTGTAAGGGGGGAATAAAGTGTGGAATAAGTTGGAAATCATTGAGGACGCTTTGTGCTCCATTTGTAACAGTTTGGCAGGGAATTAATAAAGAAATGCATCTCTGATTTGTGGGATCCCTGTGGTATGGATTTTAGCATTGTTCTTTCTTTTGTGTTCACCTATTAATTGTTATGTTTTCCATTCATTTCATTCATATTTCTGGTTGAATGTTTTCAAGATAGATAGGTAGAATCCATTGTATAAGGCTCTGCCTTGGGAAATCATTCAATACTCTATGTTTTCTTTTGTTTGAAACAGATCCATCTCCTATGCCCCTTTCAGATCCTCACCAGTCTTAAACATTCCATCATTATTTAAACTGAATTGTTAAAATCTCTGCCTACCTTGCACCTGAAATACCCAGTATCTCTGATTTAATTCCCCAGTTTCAAACTACTCAACCCCATCTGTTCCATACAACCCTAAAAATTTATAAAAACATTTCCAATTATTATACCTAGCCTAAAATCATTTTACTCTTATATTTCATTGAATATTATTCTCGGAGAGAGCCCTCTCCTAACCTTGTAGGGCTAGCTACAAGGCTAGGCATGGTTTGAGGTTACCGTTATTTTCCTTCCTTCAGCCTAAGGTTCAAATTAGGTGCTAAAATTTCTGGCGACCATACTCGGGATCTATTTAGCATAAAGGTCTGATCACCCCAGTAATATTTTCCATATAAATTATTCGACTCTAGATGATGAGGTTCAAAGTTTTCTAGGCTGAAAAAAAACATTGTAAAGTAGAAATTTGACCACACTAGCTTCAAGAAGATACACAAGGGCCAACCCTCATCCAAATCCTACCCCTGTGTTTGAAAATCATAATCTCATTCCAAGTATAATCAGAATACAAGAAGGATCACAAAGTCCTAGGCCTATTTTCAGATCCCATACCTGGCCTAGTGAGTGGTTGTTTGTAGAAGATCTTTCTTTTGATGAGTTTTTTGAGCTTTCTTTGTTCAGAAATAAATCTGAGACTGCACTTGATGACACGGTTTTAGATCCAGAATTTCTTATAGATATCGAATTTCAAAGGGAAAACACATCAATTGATGACTATTTTCTAAATTCCCCTCAAACATCTGTCACTGTAACCAATATCCCTAAGCCTTAAAAAACAACATTGCCTTCCCTTAATTCATCAGCATTCCCATCAGTTTCAGAAGTCAATTCGCAGTTTTTATCTCCTCCATCAACACCTCCCTTTCATTCTAGTAGCACAAACATTGTTATTAATCCACCTTGAGTCATGACTGCCCCGTATGCACCCCTGGTTTTACCTCATAATCTGTATGATGTGCCTGCTGATTACCAAAGTAAAATACCTATCTTTGATGCCACTCAAAGAATCATAGCCCAGCAGCATGTTGATAAGATGAATGAATTTTTTAATCTTCAGGAGGTAGAGGCAGAAAATGTAACCACAAGATTGTTTGTCCAAAGCTTTGGAGGAGAAGTTTGAAAATGGTTTATAGCATTACCAACAGACTCTATCCACACTTTGCAAGAGTTACATACACAATTATTAGACTGTTGGGAGGTAAAGAAAAACCCACTTCAAATCTTGTCTGAATATGAAAATATTAAAAGAAATGTGGGTGAAACTGTACATGGTTATTGTATGAGATTTAATGTTGTACATAATTCTATTCTGGCCAACCTAAAACCCCCCATGGGGTTATATTTTCTCAAGTTTCCATATGTTTTTGATGTTGATATGGCATATCAGCTATGAGAAAGAGATCCTACCACACTTCAAGACATGCAGAAGATAGTTGTGAGCATTGAAGCAAATTTGCTGGCCAGAAGAGCACGGAAAAAGCTAAAAAGAGAGTAACTGTGAAAGAAGAAGAATCCCCTTCAGACAGTAACATGGACACTTTGATCCAGATAGTGGAGAAGATGGTTGATCGGTTGACTATTTTAGATAGACCTGAAGCGCAGATCAGGAATCCAAATTTTAGAGGACATCAATAGCCACAATTCAGAATTAAGCAAAGAGAATAGAGAGCGCAGGACCAAGCAACGCCACAACAGCAAATCAGAACTCCTTTGCAGTAAAATTATGTTCAGGGAACGGAAACAGATGACGACGAAAATCCAGTCATTGAAGCCAACCATTTCTTCACTACTAATGGTGCACCCAACTTTCTCACAGAAGATGAGGAATATACAGCGACTGCAAACATTCGAAAGGATGAAGATTTCATATTGGCCAATGTTGTAGTGTTAGAAGAAGAGTCCGATGACTATCAAAGAGGATACATGAATGCTTTTTCAGTGAAATAGAAATAGTATTCTTTGAGGAGCAAAGATATGTCGATCAATCCTATTCATAAGAGAAAAGAGCTGTAATCGAAAAAAAATCCTCAAATACTCAAAGAAAAGGGAAAGAGATTTCTGATCCTTCTCCCAACAAGGCATCCTCAGCGACTAACGTTGCAAATGAAAAGAACCAGCATAGCACACCAAAGGAGGAAGTAGAGAAGAAAGATCCTCTCATCAAAGAGGTAGAAAAAGTTCCATATTTTAATTTAGAAAATGAAATTTCTAAGCTGAAGGTTTCCATGCCCTTGACTGAGTTGGTGAAATAAAGCACTTATAAACATTAGGTCTCGAGAATTCTACAAATAGATTATGTATCAGATATGGTAAATGTTGAAGATGATTATCCTGAACTCATTTTTGGTCCAGCCATAGAAGGTCAGTCAGAAGAAAGTGAAGTCCCTCCCTTTTACCTGAGTCTTAGATTTCATGAGTTCATTTTACATAATGCTATGTTGGACTCCGGAGCCTCGCATAACTTGATGCCTAGAGCCATTATGGAGAAGCTGGGACTTGATATTATCTGTAAATACCATGATTTGTATTCCTTTGACTCTGGTAGGGTCCATTGTATTGGTCTTATCAAAGACTTGGTAGTATCTTTAGACCAAATCCCAGCCAAAAATGTTTTGATGGATTTAGTTGTTACCGACGTTCCACCATGGTTTGGAATGCTTTTGTCCAGGTCATGGGGTGCAAAATTGAAAGGGACCATTCAGCTTGATTTCTCTTATGCCACCATTCCCATGTTCAGTCAGTTGAGAAAATTATTTAGGGAGAAGAAAATGAAATACATGATCACCAGCAAAGAGAAGCCAGCTAATCATCCCATTAATGTAGTCCACATAGATCTAGAGTCATTTGTATTATATTCAGATGGTGGTTTGAATAATGAAAATGTTCAGTTGGTAGAAGTAGATGAGATACCTGAAATTTCAGAAAATTTTAGGGAAGTCCTTAAACAGGAAAAAGATAAAGAAGCAAGAATTTCTGAGCTTCATTCCTACCTTGCCCCATGAAATACCTTGTATCTCTGATTTAATTCCCCAATTTCAAACTTCTCAACCCCATCTGTTCCATACAAACCTAAAAATTTATAAAAACATTCTCTTTTATTATACCTAGCCTAAAATCAATTTACTCTTATATTTCATTGAATATTTTTCCCAGAGAGAGCCCTCTCTTGACCTTGTAGGGCTAGCTACAAGGCTGAGTGTGGTTTGAGGTTACCCTGATTTGCCTTCTTTCAGCCTAAGGTTCAAATTAGGTGCTGACAACTTCCACTCTTTTGTTTTAGTTAGTTGTTTCATAATATTGACCAAAAATCCATTACTCCAATTGAATATTGTTGGCTCTAGATACTCCACCCCATACTCCGTCTACGATCTACTTGTTACATGAAGTGTTGAGCTACCTCCCAATATAATGATAAAGAACAATATTGTTCTCAAACGTAATTGGGTTACATATTTTATATTAATATTTCCATACCAATTTAGTTGGGCTTGAGATCTATAATAGGTATCTATATAATATTTCATCGTTTCCAGACCACTTCTCCAACCTAGGAGAGAGATGGGGGCACCCCTCCTAGATAAACCATTTAGAATGTAGATGTATTCTACCTTTATCTCAAGGAGATGTTTCCAAACCTAAATTCCTATGCCTGAACATCCCATCGACAAACAAGATATTTCAGCAATTCCATCTGTTGCCTCATACAAGGAAGCGAGAACAATTTTATAGATCCACATTTTTTCAGTTCCTGGATGGTAGCGAGATATTTTGTTGCATTTAAATCCTATTTTTCATGTTCTCCTTTTCTCCAAATGAATGTAATTTCGTGCTAATGAACACCTGAAACATCAATAAGAGATTCATTAGGCTCTTATTATTTGAAAACACTTGAGAAAATTTAATTCAAAACTTATTAAAAGTTTATTATTTAGTGCCCAACGCACCTTATTTTTTCATGACAGAGTTTTTCACTTCTCCCAATAGTGAAAGCCTACCTAGGTGCAAAAAATATTTCGATTTTGTGGGGTGCATTGGTACTAGGGCTTGTTTTTGGAACGGTATGACCCTCAAAACCTCAAAAAACTTGCATGAAATCACAAAAATGGATCGGGAAAAGAAAGATAAGGGTTTTTTCTCCTACCTATAAGCAACAGTACTCGAAATGGTCCACCATATTGTCCGCAGTGAACTACATAAGATTGAGGGAAAAAAGTGCTCATAATTCTCACCATTGAAGGTAAATGTGAAATGGTGAAAATTAATAGTCGTTTTGAGTATTTAGGGTCATTTCTTGCATTAGTATTCATATTTTATGTTTTTCCCTAGATATGCTTCATTTTTACTATGAAATAAGAATGTTTAATCATGTTTGTGATGTTTTGAGTAGGTCGACAACTATTAATAGATTTTTATCATGCTTTTAACATGTTATTTTGACCAAGGAGTATAATTTTATTTATTTTTTGGGCTCTGTAAACCTACGAAAAAGGAACCCTTTGGAGTCATTTTTCAGCTCTTTTCAAAATCCATAAATATGAAAATATCGTCGAGCACTTTTTTTTTGAACTCATTAAAGCAAATGAAAATACATCTACTCTGTATAATTTTAACCTTTTTTCAGACCAAGATAGAATATTTACAAAAAAGGAATACCTTAGTTGAACACAGTTAAGACATTATATAGCGTATTTTTTTCTATATTTTAGGACTTAAGTGACTATGTATGAAAAGGAACATCTGGAACTTTCTTTTTCACCTCTTTTTTTAACTCTCTAAACATGAAAAAAATGTTAAGTTTTACCTTCTCTAGGCTCCTTAAAACATCAAACAACAATGGACTTGTTGAAAATGACAAGGTTGAACCACTCCTTGTTAGGGTTAGTTAAAAATACTCGTAGGGATTCATTCAAAGGATGAACTTACATATGAAGAATATGTTATCCTCCTCAAGTTGTTAAAAAATAAAGAGGTACTGACTAGTATGGTTGGGGAAATTGGGAAAAGAGGGTACTTCATTTTGCTAAATGTAGCGAGTATCTCTTGAACATGACACTCTTCCACTTCATCTTTGTGGTTGTTGGTTTGGGTAATTTTCTTTTAATTAGGTTCATCATACCTTCTTAGAACCTCCATTTCGGTTTTGGTTCAGTGTTTCCACCTCCATTTTGTGTCGTGGGTGTGTTCAAGAGAATTCATTCAGTTGATATGTGTTACAATACACTTAATCCTTCATTCCATGTTTTCCTTTCTTGATCCAATTATGTTTCAACATCATTATGTCTTAATCATGATACTCGTTTAATGTGATTGAAGGTGGATACATCAAGGCCCTCCTGTGATGGGTCACTTCCTGTTGACATCAACACATTATCCAGGAAGTTGACTTAGAAACACCTCTTTGGTATCTTGGTTATTGCATACATCAATGACATGTTTCCTCTCTCTCGGCGATAGGTTTACATCATTAGCCTTCGACTGAAATAATTTTTTGTGTTCTTTACATCAACCCATTTATTCACACCATATAAATCTTCCTATAGTACCTTGAGATCCATTAACATCATCAATGGTTTCTCTCACGTTTGTTAACGACTTGCATCATCAACCAATAATTAGATGGTGTATACCATGTTTGAATTCAGCTCATTGATTCACATGGTTAGAATCATACATTAGTTGGCCATATGAACAATATAAAAGACCTCAGATCTAATTTTATCCATTCGGGTTGTGATTTCAGGAGTTATATAGAGATCACAATGTGTGATGGCCATGATCTTCCAAATAGTCATCCAGTTATGGGTCCACTAGTTGTCATTTGTGGGCACACCTTTTGATCATTGTACATGTTATGTTAGCTTATTTTTTTATTATGGGTATGCCTCCCTTATAAAAAATATGTCATGATATAAATGTATTATAACAGATGAATCTTAATAGTTGTTCTTATCCTTACTTGTCATAAGGTAAACCACGTCAGTCATCATCCATCATTTCTGATTTTTCACTTTAGGGGGGAATTTTTTATAGGACATTTTGTCACATCCGATCAATAGGCCTCCTAATGGGATCAATAAACATCCTATTCCCCCTTGGCATCATCATTCCACAAAGCCCTAAGCATGCCTCTTTCATTCCCCATAGTTTCTACCTAAAACTTCATCATTTGAGTCAGTTTTAGGACAAACACTTACTCGCCTCTTTTTGGACAAAGTTCATGTAAAGGTTGCTCCATTGTGTCCTACGTTGATCACCTACAGGTTTCTCCATTGTGGAATATGTTTATCACCTACATGTTGCGCCCCTTTTCATGTTTATTTGTTCCAGAAACTTTGGAAGAAGAGAGAAATTTCAGAAGCTTCATCTTCCAAAAGCTTCTAGAAGTTTAGACAACCATTTACCTCAGATAAAAAATTTATATCTTATCCAATCCCTCTTTGGAGTTTCCATCCCCTATCCTTGGATACCATCCTCCCATCCAAGGTGGATCTAAAATCCTAGATTGGTAATTGGATAATAAATATAAACTTACCCCACTCCTCTATATATCTAGAGCCTTCCATATGAAAGATGTTGGATTTTGGAAAGTGATTCTACCCTTATGTTGTAGTTGTGAGACACATCATTTCATGCATTTAGGGTGATTGGAGGTGCACATTGTGAGGAGGAAAGGAAAAGACAACTCAGAGGAGCTCTTCTAAAAGATCAACACCTATTTATGGTTGTAATCTCCTTCCATTTATATTAATGCAAATATTTCTCTTTTTTCCTATATGTGATTTCATTATTTCAGGTATTTCAATACCATGTTGATATATTGAATAGATTACTTACATGATACTGCATAGATCCTGTAGTTTCTTGGCTTGTGTTGTCGGGCAGTGTAAGTTATAATTTTGGAAATCAAAGCTTGAACCAGAGCATTCAAGGTAAACATGGATCAAAGTATGCGACATATTTTAGGTAGGATTATTTTTTTTGTCTACTTACTTTAAGGAAATAATTGAGTTCCTTGTCTCTTTGTTGTTCTAGGATAGCCACTAGACCTCAGGGAGATACTTTTTTCTATAATCATAAATACCACATAACAGATATGATTGCAATACATGGATTTTGTGTACTAAAAAAATATATTGACAATAGGTCTCCCTTTTGGAATGCTTCTTTCTTCACCCTTAAGATTATTTTTAGTTGTTAGTTCTATCTACCTAGAGATTCTAATAGGGCTATAAAATATATAAATTTTCATCACACTAGCCAAAATTCATGCATAAAATTATTTTCCATTGATTTAAATATATTACACATTAATTAGAACATAGTAATGTTTCATCAACCATCGCAAAAAATTATATATGTTAATGGTTCATGTTTATTATTGCACTTTAAAGGGAGCTAGCTTTTCACGGGAGCTATCAAATTTTTTCTTCCGTTATTTTTATGTTCCCTTCTTTGTTATGCACCCCACATTCTCTTATATGGTTAAGAATCCATCCTCATGAAGATTTTTTGTGAAAAATCTATTGTCATGCCGCTATATGAATTTTCATAAGGCTTTAAATTTTATTTCAATTTCATTGCCAATGGTATATTAATCGGCTAGGGACCTGAGGGAAGAATTTCTGGGTAAAATAGAAACAATATATAGATAGTGGCTACTTACCTTCTAGATTCAAATATTCAACCAGATAACATGAAAACTAGATACCTAATGAACCTTGATTATATAAGTTATGCAGAAATGAAAAATAAACTCAACATGGTACTTATAAATCAATTAAAAACAAAACCATTAGAAAATAGTGATTTTTCTAGTGGTGGGTTACCACATTGACATTTCATTGCAATCCAAATTAATTCTTCCCATATCCATGATGGTATTCCATGGTACTAGTGGAAAACCCTATATATGTTGACAAAAATTATTTCTGTCAAATAAAAGGAGGTGGTTACAATCTTCACACATAATCAGAAGGAAGTGTTGGTCAATTCAGAAGTTCTATGTAGTAGAAGAAAGACTATCCCATTTCTTTGAGGACTCAATATTTTTGTTGGAAATTTGTTTTTTCATATGATAAATCATGCCTAGATGTTATGGTACTCCAAATCACTTAACTCTCTTCATCCTGGTATTCATATGACCTTCAATGTGAAAATTTTGATTGTTATTTTAATGAAGGTGATACATAGAACATGTTAGGATATTCAATCACTTCAGTACGACTTTAGCATTTACATATGTAGCTTGTTGATTCTGCGAGGCCTTAATATTTAGTGATTTTTCACAAAAATTTTCTTCACAAGGTGCAGTGAAATTGGAGAGTGATGAAGTTGTGATTGATGCTCAATGGAGTGACCTTTCTTCACTCACATTTGAAGCAGTTACATAGTTGTACAAAAAATATGATCTTGTGTGGTATCTAATGGCAGCTACGAGGTGTAGAATGAAATTTAACAAGGCTTATAATTGTGTTATCTTTATGGTATATGTTGTGTGGCAGTAAAAATTCACATTTATCTTATAAAAAAAGAAATACTAGACCTGTAGAGGATGATGAATTGGAAAGTGGGTATCACACAATGCATTGATGTTAATATACTGGAAATCCTACTAGCTTTGGAGAGTTTTAGACCTCTAATAGTAGATAGGCACAATGAACGTGCACTTTGTAAGGAAATTGTTGGTTTTATTGAAGGAATTAACTAGGATGATTTCAAAACTATCATGAAAACATTAGCTAGCATTCACTTATCATCCAAGATATTTTTAATATAATATATGTAATGATGATGTGACAAAATAAACTAGGATGTAACAACATCCTTTCTTGCATGCATTCATTAGTGAAGATGGCACATCGGTGAGCATCAATTGGGCTTATTATTTGAAATTTGGATGAGAAATAATTCCAAACAGTTAATAATAGTGAAGAGCGTTAGGTCCCTATATTACTAGTATAGTCCCTTATTGTTGTCAATGTAACCCCCTTATTGTTATTATTGTACCCTTGTAACCCCCATATTATTATTATCGTGCCCTTAAATTATTATTGTTAGGTCGGCTAGGTTTACATTGTGGCCCCACTAGGATTACATTATGGCCCCATGGACTCCTATATATAGAAAGGAGGTTTTGTAATTTGAATCATCCAAGAATTTTTCATTCATGTAATGTATTGGAGGTTCCCCCTCGAAGTCGCTTATTTCTAAGGCATTGATATCTCTTTTCTTCTCTTTTTGGAGCTGGTTTCACAACATTTGGTATCAGATCTTTGAAATTTTATGGTTTTACTGCTCCAAATAGGTCATCGTGGCATTTTCGCTATAACTTTTTTTCTACGAGAATATGAAATATTTAGAGTGCGAAGCCAAAATCCAGAAGAACATCATTGCAAAATTTCAAATCTTGGTTCGCAATATTTTCGGAGATATGATCTATGCAAGTTAGGTCATTTTTCAGGCTCCTGAATTTAACCTAAACAGGTCATCATGGTATTTTCGTAATAACTCATTTTATACGAAGGTTCAGAAGCTAAAACTTTTAGAGTGTGAAGCCAAAATCCTGAGGAACATTGTGGCAAAAATTTAGATATTGGTTCACAATATTTTCAGAGATATGGTCTGTGGAAGTTAGGGATTTTTGAGGCTTCTGAATTTCATCTCAAAGAGGTGATTGTAGGAAAATCTTCATAGCTCTCTCTTTGAGCATTGGATTGGAATGTTGTAAGAAGTGGCTGCAAGTAATACGGACTATCATTTTTGGTCTATCATTTTTAGAGCCAAAGGAGGAAACAGTGACAAGTGGCAAGTCGTACAAGCTCGCTCTACTGAACCAGTCCAAAATTTGGTCAGTGTGGGAGATTGGACATAACTTTTCCTTGAAGAATCCAAATCAAATCGGACCTATGGAATTTGAAAGAAGCTTCAGAGGGCTATTATAGGGCTGAATTTTAGATATTGAGAATCCACAATTATAGAGATAATTCAATTTCAATATCAAGATCCTCAAAGGCAAGTAAAAGGTGTGTATTTTTTTTTACGAATTGCATAAGTCTTGTTTGAAGAATCAAGTTGAATTGATTCCAAGGGAATATTGTAGAATTGATATCAATATTGGATTCTAAAATGGCCTCTAAAAAGAATTCAACACCCATTAAGCCTTTAGAAAGCTCTACTATGACTCATGAAGACGAAGAATGGCAACATGACATATCAAAATTACAAGAGCAAGTGCAACAAAGTTCGCTCTCGCAAAAAGAAACAAAAAATGACATAGAAGTTTTTAAGAAAGGCATGGAAACTAAGATGGATGGTTTGAAGAAAGGAGTGGAATCTAAGATGGATGGTTTGAAGAATGGCATGGAATATAAGATAGACGACATGGAAGATGGCATGGAATCTAAGATGGATGACATGGAAGCTAAGATCGATGAGAAAATGGAAAACATGAAGAATGATCTAAAAGCAGACATGGAAGGTTTGACAAAGTTGATACAAGAAATTTTTCCTAATGCTGAAAAGATAGTAGAGGAAACACATGATGAGAACAAAATAAATGTTAATCGTGATTTCATAAAATCTAATGTTGGCGGGAAGAACCACCATATTCCAAAAATGGATATGAGGAATTTTGATGGAAAGGATCCTGTAACATGGATACTAGAGATGGAGCAATATTTTGATCTCCATAATGTGAAAAACACACAAAAGGTATGGATTGCAACTTTACATTTAGAACAAAATACATTTGTATGGTATCGATGGCTTTGCTCCCATAAAAAAATTGTCACTTGGTCAATTTTTACAGAGGAAATGATAGCACATTATGAGGATACAAAGAGCAACACCTTCTTTAGCCATTCGATAAATCTCAAACAAAAGGGTTTAATGGGGGAGCACATTGAGGACTTCCAAAAACTGAATATAAGGGTAACTGATATTCCAGAGGAACATAGGATTGATCTCTTCATAGGTACTTTAAAGGATAACATCCGACATGAAGTTCACGTTTTGGAACCTGATTCATTGGAGAAGGCATTCAGGTTGGCAAGAAAAATTGAATGTAAAATTATGGTGAAAAGGAAGCCTACCACTCACTTCTATAAAGAGGGAAGTGTTGCTACTCCTAGATTTCCACAACATACAAGGTTGACACCACAACAATTGGAAGAAAAAAGAGTAAAAGGGCTTTGCTAGAGTTGTGATAGCAAATACACTAAAGGTCATAAGTGTGCTGAGAAGAAATTATTTTACATAGATTGTGAAGAGGAAGAAGAAAATGAACAAGAAGAGGATATACACCAGGAACCAACCCAGGAAGAGGAAGAAATGAGTCTGAACATATCGTGTAATGCATTGGCGGGAATTACCACTCCTCAAGCTCTCAAGATAGAAGGACATATCAAGAAGAAAAAGGTAATAGTGTTGATTGATTTAGGTGGTACCCATAATTTTATTCATTGTAAGGTAGCCAAGGAATTGAATTGTTTCCTATACCCAACACCAGAATTTCAAGTGATGGTTGCAAAGGGATGAAGTATAAATTTCTCTGGAAAATGCCATAATATCAAGATAACCATGGGGGAATATGTATTGAATAGTCCAATGCTTTCCATTCCTATTGGAGGTGTTGATGTTGTACTAGGAGTACAATGGTTACAATCTTTGGGGATGGTAGCTTTTAATTTTCAAGAACTTTTCTTGAAATTTTTTTCAGAAGGAAAGGAAGTTGAATTATGAGGTATTGCAGGGAAGTTGGGAAATATAATAAGCTCTAATGTCATGTCAAAGCTTCTAAAGACAGAACAATGAGGCATAATTGCACAATTATGCTCACTAGAAGTTCCAACATAGAAATCATCTATTTCTACAGATCTCCAAAAAGTCTTGGACAATCATTCCAAGGTTTTTGAAACTCCAAAAGGACTCCCACATATTCGTGATCATGATCAGGCTATTCATTTGATTCCAGGAAGTGTTCCTCCAAACATCAGGCCTTATAGATATCCTTATGTCCAAAAGAGTGAAATTGAACGTATGATTGCAGAAATGTTAGAGGCGAGTATAATTCAACCTATTCAAATTTCTTTCTCTACTCCTGTAGTATTGGTACACAAGAAGGATGGATCATGGCACATGTTTCTGGGTGATAGGGAGCTCAATAATCTCACCATTAAAGATAAATTTCCCATTCATGTGATTGATGAATTATTGGATGAATTACATGGAGCAATTTATTTTACCAAATTGGATCTTCATTCAAGGTATCATGAAATTAGAATGAAGACTGAAGATATTCCAAAAATAGCATTTCGAACTCATGGGGGTCATTATGAATTTTTGGTCATGCCTTTTGGCCTTACCAATGCACCTTCTACATTTCGAGGGTTGATGGATTCCATTTTCAAACCCTTCCTTAGAAAATTTGTGCTAGTATTTTTTGATGATATACAAATCTACAATAGGTCTTGGAAGGATCATGTTCAACATGTTGACATGGTGCTCAAACTATTGCAGGAGAAACAATTATATGCAAAAACATCCAAATTTTTCTTTGGAGTACAAGAGGTGGAATATCTGGGTCATATTGTATCTCACGAGGGTGTTAAGGTAGACCATAACAAAATTAAAGCCATTAAGGAATGGAAATTCCCCACAACCATAAAGTAGTTGCGAGTATTTCTCAGGTTAACAGGGTATTATTGAAAGTTTGTTAAGAATTATGGGAGAATAGCAACACCTCTAACAACATTATTGAAGAAATATGCATTTTCATGGACTCCTAAAGCAACTAAAGCCTTTGAACATCTTAAAGAGGCAATGTGCCTAGCACCAGTCTTAGCTATGCCAGACTTCACAAAAACCTTTATTGTGGAATGTGATGCCTCAGGAAATGGAATTGTTGTTGTTTTAATGCAAGAATGAAGACCCATTTATTTTGAAAGTCGTCCAATCAAAGGAAAGTATTTACAGAAACCTATTTATGAGAAGGAACTGTTAGCAATACTGCATGCACTAAAGAAATGGAGAACTTACCTAATGGGAAGACACTTCAAGGTAAAAATTGATCATGATAGTCTTAAACACTTTTTGGAACAAAGAATATCTTCATAAGAACAACAAAAATGGGTCACAAAGATTTTGGGTTATGACTTTGAAATTATATACAAAAGAGGGAAGCTAAATGTTGTTGCAGATGCACTCTCAAGAAAGAATGAAGAGGTGGAAGCATTGCTTTGTGCCATTTTTATTATCCAACCAGATTGGATAACTGAAGCAAGAGATGAATGGAAGAAGGACGAAGAAGTGTGGACACTCATTCAAAAGTTGCAGCAAGATCCTAGTACATCTGATACATTTAGTTGGAAAAATGATTCCTTATGGTACAAAGATCGCTTATATCTTTGTAAGAGTTTCCAACTAAAACAAAATATTCTTTTGGAATTTCACACTTCTCCCTTAGGAGGACACTCAGGATTTTTAAAAACTTACCATACGGTGAAGAAAGAATTTTTTTGGGATGGCCTTAAATCTGATATTCAAAAGTTTGTGGCGGAATGTTTGGTTTTCCAGCAGAACAAAGTTGAGACAATTAAGACCCAGGTCTTCTACAACCTTTATCCATTCCAAGTGAACATTGGGAGGAGATTTCAATGGATTTTATCACAGGTTTACCTAAGTCCAAAGGAAAAAGAGTCACGATGGTGGTAGTTGATAGACTTACCAAGTATGCACACTTTTGTGCATTATCTCATCCATTTAAAGTAAGTAAAGTTGCTACTACATATATGGACACAATTCAAAAGCTACATGGAAACCCAAGGGTTATTGTGAGGGACAGAGATCCCATTTTTACTAGAAATTTTTGGACAGAGTTATTTTCTTGTTTGGGCACTCAATTAGCTCATAGCTCATTTTATCATCCTCAATCCGATGGTAAAACTGAGATAGTAAATAAATGTTTGGAAGGATATCTTCATTGTTTTGTATCTGATAAACAAACACAATGGGTCAAGTGTTTACCCCTAGTTTAACGGTGGTATAACACTTCTTTCCATACTGCAGCAAAAATGACCCCATTTATGGAACTTTATGGATATCATCCACCATCCATCACATCAACTTTAAGAGAAAATTCGAAGAATCACGCAGCGGAATATCACCTCAAGCATCAACAAGAAGTTCTCCAACTCTTAAAGGACAACCTGAATTTGGCACAAAATCGAATGAAACAACAGGAAGATCAGCATCGTAGCGAGAGAATTTTTCATGTAGGATACTAGGTATTTTTATGGCTACAACCATACAAACAAATTTCCCTCACACAAGCTAAGAAGGATAATAAATTATCACAAAATTACTATGGTCCTTACAAGGTGTTGCAAAAGATTGGTACTATGGCATACAAATTGGAGCTTCCTGCTTCTTCACGAGTGCATCCAATTTTCCATGTTTCATGCTTAAAGAAGGTTATAGGTGAAAATATTTTAGTTCAAACAATATCTCCAGAACTTGATGAGGAAGGAAAAATCATATTGGAACCTGAAGTGGTCACAGAAAAAAGAACTCGACAACTACATAATCAATCAATTTAAGAGTATCTCATCAAGTGGAATAACTTACCCACTGAAGATTCTACATGGGAGGATGAGAATTTTATACAAAAGGACCCAGACCTACTCAAGCATTGAGGACAACACTTTTTTTAAGGAGAGGGGCATGTTCGGTCCCTATATTACTAGTATAGTCCCTTATTGTTGTCAATGTAACCCCCTTATTGTTATTATTGTACCCTTGTAACCCCAATATTATTATGATTGTGCCATTAAATTATTATTTTTAGGTCGTCTAGGATTACATTGTGGCCCCACTAGGATTACATTATGGCCCCATGGACACCTATATATAGAAAGGAGGTTTTTTAATTTGAATCATCCAAGAATTGTTCATTCATGTAATGTATTGGAGGTTTCCCACTCGAAGTGGCTTATTTCTAAGGCTATGATATCTCTTTTCTTCTCTTTTAGACCTCTAATAGTAGATAGGCACAATGAACGTGCACTTTGAAAGGAAATTTTTGGTTTTATTGAAGGAATTAACTAGGATGATTTGAAAACTATCATGAAAACATTAGTTAGCATTCACTTATCATGCAAGATATTTTTAATATAATATATGTAATGATGATGTGACAAAATAAACTAGGATGTAACAACATCCTTTCTTGCATTTGTTCATTAGTGAAGATGGCACATCGGTGAGCATCATTTGGGCTTTATTATTTGAAATTTGGATGAGAAATAATTCCAAACAGTTAATAATAGTGAAGAGAGTCAAATCCTAGCTAGTGAAAGGGTGTGCCCCTAACCTACCTTCACACCTATCACCATTCCATCTTAAGGTAATTGTTGAATGCTACTTTACTAACTTTTTTAGTTGTCGTGGTGTTAATTTTAGGTTATTTTTCCATGAATATATTAGCCAAAAATTTGGTACAAACCTTCCATTAGTTAATCAATGATTACATATCTAATATGGGGTAGCAACAATACGTTCCACTAGCCCAAGTTAATGAATTTTGTTTAGATCTATTCATGCACTAATGAAGAGGGAACATCACACATAAATAATGAGTCACATATGCATGGGGAGTTACACGATTCACCTGATGTTATGTCTTTTCGAACATGACATGAGGGCATGCAAATTACAAGAATTATGAGTTTATTCCATGCAAGATATCGTAGGGTTGAAAGGCTCCTGACTATTTTCTGGTTGTGTGAATGCTCACCATGGGATCATTATTCAATATATTATTGTCAAATAGGAAAACCAATGTTCTAGTTAATTAGATAAAATAAGAATATAGCTTTCAAATTTATATTATTGTTTTTTGTCAACAATAAAATAGTCATGACTAATGAGCTTTCTATCCCTCAAAATTATGTCTAACCAACTGCATAGGCAAGGGTCTCAAAATGGCTAGTACACAACAATATAAAGGTACAAAAATGTGCCTTCTTGGTGTACAAATTTGGAGACGTGGAAGTAAATAATTCATGGAATTATTACCAACATTATTAAGGAATTATTTAATATACCTTCTCAACAGATGTTATTTGGAAATGAAATAAAAATATCAAGTATCTTCTAAGGTTCTAGATTGTCTGATGGATCCATAGTGCATTAAAAATGAGGCTACTTATTCAGCATTGATTTATTCTCTTTGTAAGGAGAAAAATATCCAAGAGGCTAGGGAAATTTTCAGTTGTATGTAGGATAGAATCCATATTCCTAATGTTGATTTTTGTACTAGGATGATAGTAAAACATGAAAATATCAATGACCAATATTGCAAATTAGATCATGAAGTAAGGAGGGGTTAACTGCACCAAGTGACCTAGTGTGCAATGTGGCCTACACCATTTTTATTATGTGGAACCATCGCATTGGATATCAGCTTCTAAATATCATGGACAAAACAATTTTGTTTGGGGCATGATGCTTGCTCTTGAAATTGAGAAGTTTGCCTCACATGCAGGAAAAATAGAAACTCATAGAAGTGAAGTGAATAGTTTTTTGAGTGACTTCAAGAGGGATCTAAATAAATGTACTTTTTATTCAAACAATTATGGGAAATAAAGGCAACAACAATATCTTCATAATGTGAAGATACTTTAGAAGAAAATCAAAAGACAAAAAACCAATGCTGCTTCTATTTGGCTTAACATAATCACATAGGCCAACAATAGATATTATTTGCACATATATAATGGAGAAGACATTATATTCTTGGGTAATATTCCTTCGAAAATGGGTGGTGGCACTTGTGAGATAATCCAACAACAAGCTCTGATAGTTGTGGCAAGGCACTTCAACAATGGGTTGTTTTTCCAAATACATTAAGGAGGGAAGAGAAAATAGATAATCTTAGTAAGAAATTAAGTTGAAGTGATATATGGCTTTAGGATATTGCTACAAGTAGTCAAATTTAAATCCTTTCTTGATGGTAGACACGGAAAAATTGATTTGGACACGTAATGGTGATAATGAAGTACATCACTGCATGAGAAATATAGAACCATATATTTCAAAGTGCTCACTTTAATGTTTTTGGAAATGTATTTACCAACAAAGAGGGAGTCCTAAAGACTTTCATATCAAGCTTAATTATTTATGATATTATACATATATTTGAAGGTTAAAGGTTAGATTATTGCACTCCTTTTTTTTATAGTTATGATGATGGGCCTGCCATATGGACTGATTATAAAGATGTAACATGAAAAGGATTTTCAAGTCTTGTTGATGAAGCATAATGGACAATAGGATTGAGGTGTTATAGTATAGAGATATTAGGTCCATTCAAGATTGAAACTTGAATGATCCTATTACAATCTTGAAGCTTCCATCAGGAGCTTGAATATGCCAGGAAACAATATTAATTGTACTTGCAACTATTCATAATTTTGAGTAAACATGTATCTAAATGAACTAAATTCAATGCATAAATAATGGGGAAGGGAAAGTAATATCCATGGTTAGACCCTAAATTTTTTAATGTAATTATGTGTATGGTATCTAGGATGGTGAATGTGGTTATATTGAGGTTTGTGCACCTTTGTGTGTACATATATCCTTTAAGTGTGGTATCCCTATGTTTTTGGGTCATAAAAGCTATATTATTAGGTTGGTGAGACAATTTCCATTGAATATTACGTGCTTATTTATGTATAATGTGTTAAGATGGAGGGATGAAGTACTTACAATTTTTAAAGCGAGAGATCATGTATGGTAAAAGGCCAGTGTTCCTAGTGGACATATTATTTTCTATAAAATAAGGGACAAAAAGTGTATGGGGAGTTGGGACTCTATGACTAAATATGGGGGGAATAAGTTTGATATTGACTAATGAGGACATGTGCCCTTGTGTGATCACCTAGAGGGTACCTTGAGACCCTTGAGGGTAGTAGTAACTCATAGAACCATAATTTTCTAAGACATCCATAGCCAGCAAAATTAGATACCCTAAAGGTAGTGGCACAACTTGATAGATTGAAATTTTAGAGAATTGGGTTCACTACTTGGGACTGGTGCAAATGGGGATGTGAGCATGTTTCTTGAAGTGTATTAGGGTTTACTGCCTTGTCACTGATGTATTTGGTACTCGATATGCACATTTCTCGAGAATCAATTTCCAAAGTGGAGTCATGACCACTACTCAGTGGTGACCAAGTGCCAAGAAATTTGGAGCAAGATGGTCTATGTTTGGGCTTACATCTTAGTCTTGTAGCTAGTTACCCAATTTTCACAGATAAGTCCTTGGAATCAATTTTATGCATTTTTTATGTATTTTATAGCATAATATTTTACTATTTGGTTAGGCTATATATATGTAAAATGTTACGGTATCAGTAACAATGTGAGTGGCAGCACCCTCGATGGGTAGCTTGGGATATTGTACAATGCAAAAGATTTTGGTTATGATAGAAAAAATGTATTTGAACTCTACGTAATAGGGAATGGGCTTTAGGAAACCATCAATATTTTTTTTTGAAATATCGTCATAAAAGGGTATTCCTAATTACTAATTGGAATTAAAAAGAAAATTTAGAGTGAATCACCACCACAAAAGGCCTCTATAAGTTGGATATTGGAAGGAGGCTTGGAAATAATAAAATTCAAACTTCAAGAACTACTTCTTGCCATATTAATCCATATAAGGAACATAGGAAATAGAGTAGCTAATGAATGGGAAAAGTTTTCAAATCCACCCTTGGACTCTTAGTGGAATGACATCACAAAAGTATCATTAAAATCTTAGTGCATCAACATTACATGGCAAGACTACCCATAATAATGGGTTAAAATGAAAATAATCAATTGAAAAATGACATGATATGATGTGTGGGTAGGTTGGCCATACGAGGGAACTTCCAGATGACGAATGTCTGCCATTGATATGTGATAAGGTCACACCCTTTAATGCATTAGATTTAATGAAGGGTGGTGGATTTATAATTTTTGTAGAGAAAACTATGAAAATTTAGTGCTCCCATCATGGTCCTTCATTGGAGGGGTATGGGTGAAGGATTCACTCAAGATCGGCATCACATAAAAGTTTCGTTCAAATTTCTATATGTTACTTGCACGAGGGTTTATTATGGTGATTAGGTTGAGTTAAACTCCATTTTATTTTCCCTTTGTTTCCATATCATTATTCCCATCGCTCTAGTTAATTTTTTCCTAGAGAAAAACATGGAAATTAAGGTCCCTAAGGCCATTGTTTTGGTGTGTTCATTCAGGAGTTGAATACTACTTCAAGGGGGGGTATTTGTTTGCAAGGTGATTATGTGAGAAATTTATGGGTAAAATTAGACTTATGGTGGAAAGGAACATGTTCACCTTCCATCCTATACTATGTCTATAGTGTATATGCTTTCTCATATAATTTTTATCCTTCTTTCCTCAATTACCAACATTTTCTCCTATAGAAATTTCTATTTATTTTTGGTTTCATATCACTACACTTTGAACCTCGAGCCCCTATGTTGTGTTTTTTATCTCACCCTTGACTCTTAAGATAAGTGGGGCTTTCTCTTTCCAATATTGATTAAATTTCGCTCTGAATAAATCGATGAATGGACACTCCTCTATGGATCTAGGATTTATTATTAATTTTGGCCCTATAGGGTTTTTCTTTCTAGGTGTCTTACTCCCTTAGTCTATGGGGCTCGATGATTCCCCTAGAAAATAAACCCCCTTCCCCCCCCAAAACCTTATTATTTCTTTAAGTGTAGGTTTTAACCTTGTACATAAATGATCTATAAAAAAAATTTTAAAACCAGAAAATAAATAATAGTGAGAGAAAAAAAACATAAAACAGATATACACAGATATTTTTCCCCTGGATCCCAAATCGGGACTACCAGCTTGATTTTTCATTATATTCCTTTTAGTGTTACAACGCACACACACAAACACACACACACACACACACACAGATATAGATAATGTATGTATGTATATATATGTATATATATGTATCTATATATATGTATATACATATATATACATATATGTATACATACATACATACATATATATATATATATATATATATATATATATATAGATATAGATGTTGAAGCATTCATAAACCAAAATCCATTAACCCTCAATTAAAACATAACCGTAGTTCCCTTAACTGAGTCTAGAAAATACCAAGGGAAAAAAGCCGTAATGCCCCAAAACCATGTGCAAACCGATGCACAAAATAGTAGGGAGGTATACCCACCTAAAATAAGGTCCAAAAAGAAAATTCCCATGGTGCTGCCGTGAACCCTGTGTGGGGGCCTACCCACCCCCTACAAACCCTTAGACAGCGGGTGTTGTTGCCCTGCTATGACCCCCCTTCTACACCCAGCGCAAGCGAAGGGGAGTTTCTGCTCCCACTGTAACCCCCCTATTGCGCCTAGTGCAAGCGAAGGGGGGTTTCCAACCCCCTCTTGCCCCTCACTTCACATATGTTCTAGTCGAGGAAAGAATATAACACAAACCCAATATTCTCCCACTTATTTTTTTCCTTCCACAAGGGGTACAAGAGAGATTAGTCATTGGTCCAACCCTGCAACTCCCATCATTTCTATACACCAAGAGAACTTATCAGTGCTCACAGAGTTCTTTAATGCATCTGCAAAATTATTCAAAGTGTCCACCTTTACTAGCAACACCTTTTTATCCTCAACAATATCTCTCACAAAGTGATATTGAAAATGAGGGTTCTTAGCCAAGAAAATTGCACTTTAGCTATCACATCATATCCTTATAGCTCGTTGCAGCTACCCCATACTTGAACCCAATATCTACAAACAAACTACTTCCTTTCTTACATGAGTGGTTGCCATTTATTTTTCCTCTGTAGTTGAAAGAGACACTAAAAAATGTCTTTTACTCATCAAACTGACTGCACCTCCAAACAGGTTAAACACATACCCACTTGTAGATATTCTTGGGTCTAGATATCCAGCCCAATCTGCATCAGAAAAACCATAGATGTCCAAAATTCTGTCCAATATTGGTCATCCCTGGTAGCACAAACCATAATCGCTAGTGCCACATAAATATATGAAAACCCGTTTTACTATTGTTTGATGCTCCTTCACTAGTTTTGAGATAAACCTGCTCAATACTCGCACTCCATGTGCAATGTATGGTCTAGTACAAGCCATTTCATACATCAGGTTACCCATTGCACTTGCATATGGAACACAAGACATATCCTCCTCTTCTTCTTATGTCTTGGTATATTGTTCAACAGATATCTTTACACCTACTGGAATAGGAACCTTCATTGATTTACTATCATGCATATTGAACCTCTGCAATATTGTCTTGACATACTTCCTCTGGTTTAACCATAGCTTCCTGTTTTCATGATCTCTATTAATTTACATGCCCAAAATGTAGTTTTGAGCACCAAGATCCTTCATGTCGAATTTGGAGAACAATTGGGTCTTTAAATCCTGGATAATCTCTTTGTCATTTCCAACCAGCAACATATCATCCACATACAAGACCAAATAAATAACACGTTCACCAATTAATTTAAAATACACACACTGATTCTCTTTGCTTTTGGAGAAGCCAAGTCCCCGCATATAGGTATCAAAATTGTGATACCACATGCTTGGTGACTATTTTAACCCATACCAAAAAATTTTAAACCTGCATGGCAGTTCTTTCTTACCCTTCGCCACAAAGCCTTCAGGTTTCTTCAGGTATATCTCCTCTTCCAGATCCCCATGAAGAAATGATGTCTTCAAATCCATCTTTTCTACCTCAAAATCAAATTCAGCAAAAAATAAAGGTAATCTAATAGAAGTAACCTTCGCAAGAGGAGAAAAAATATCACCAAAATCAATTCTCAGCACTTGGGAATAACCGTTTGCTACCAACCAAGCTTTGTATTTCTCCACCTTGTGTTCTACATTCATCCTCTTCTTAAAAACCCATTTTCTCCTGATGGGCTTCCTTCTAGCTGGAAACTCCAGCCTCATTTTTGTGCAAGGATGCCATTTCATCAACCATGGTCTCCTTCTAGAGTTTTCTATCCTCTGAATCCAATGCCTCCCTGACAATTCTGGGATCATTATCAGTGAAAATTAAAAAAAAAAAATTAACATAAAGCAGATGGACTATACCTTTTTGGTTTCCTTGTTTCTCGAACTGATATTCTCACAACTACATTTTGTCACTTTTCCTCTTCTGAATCTTGTTCTATTGTAGAGTATGATTCATCCCCCTTTACCTCAAACTCTATATTCTCAGGTTCCTTTGGTAGGACATCATGTTTAACAACATACTTCACCTCTTTGAACACCACATATTGGTTGTACCAAACCTTCCTTATTTCAGGATTCCAGGGAATCAGGCAAAGCTTCAGCCATCTTCAGATGTGTAGTCTCCTTCAGGAACTATGTTATTTTTTAGGGCAGTTGCAGTGGAGGGTTGAGAACCCAAGTTCTTGAGCTTGTTTTCCAGTGAAGGGAGAAACCCTTCATCCAAAAATCTACTGTGGAGGAGTATCAGCTATTCTATTTTTATATCAGCCACCTCCCAACAATTATTTAGTTTTGGGGCGTAATTTAGCCCTAGGGATGCATTTTTGATATTGTGTAATTCTGAAACCCTTTATGGGTTGTCTTGGAATTGTGCTAGAGAGCCTAGATCTTTGATCCCGAAATTTTCTGAGCACTATATCAGCGATTCAATGTATTCTTAGTTTCCCCCTATATTTATTCTCTATAGGACTGCATAGTCATGGCCTTCTGGCATTTTTTGTAGCAGTGGTATTTCATGTTTTATGCACTGGGTCATTTGAGGCTTGTTTTGGCCTAGCTTGAGTGTCTTTTTCCTCAAGATCTTGTACTCATTTTCTGCTATGAAATATAATAAAATGGCTCTATAATCTGCTCATGTTTATGTATTGATATTTTACTTCAATTTCCAGTTTTACGTTCTATACTCCTTTTTCTCCTAATTTGGAATATTACAGTGGTATCAGAGCATAATCTTGGCTCAGCCTATGGGACATCACATCTATGTCAGTAAAGAAGAAGCGCCTCTCAAAGAAATGGAGAATTGGTACATCAATAAAAAAAGAATTTTTGATTATTAAATCAATGAAGAATACAAAGGCAAGACTCCAATTTCAGGAGAAATGGATGAAAAGGAGTATCAAAAACTTCTTCTCCAAACTATGCAGGATATTTCCAAAGAAATGAAGGAAATGAGGATGGAAAGACATAAATATACTGCAAGAATGTTTCTACATGGAGAAAGCTCTGTCACTTCACATCACTGGGGTGAGCAACCAATAATGCAGCAAGTTTCCCAACGCTCTACTATGCCTTCATTCCTAGCAGTAAGAAATGGAGGTGGAAGACCCCAAGAACAATAGACTCTTGAAGATTATTTTCTAGAGTATGAGTCTCAATATTAGAGATTCAAAGTTAATCTTAAATTTCAGGAGCTTTTTTTAGATCAAGGACAATAGGAGACCCCAAAATAACAATAGGAGTGGATGGTACATGTAGAACAATGAGCTGCAGTGAACTATGGGTAGATTTTTTTTTCCTACTTTTGATGGGTCATCCAAGTGCAAAGTCATGTCTCAGGTAGAGAAAATAGACATATATTTTCAGTTGAACCAAGTACCAGATATTGAAGCGATTAAAATAGCAGTGTTGCACCTTGAAGGTGATGCACATGATTGGTGGTTTCATGGTATTTTTACATTGGGGCAAGCCAATGTGACTGCATACTTAGAATTCACCCAGAGGTTAGTTGAAATATTTCATCGAAGAGTCCCAGAGTCACCTTTTGTTGAGCTAGCCAAGCTCAAGCAATTAAGTAATCCAGAAACCTACATCTTTAAATTTCTAAAACTTTCTATCATGATGCTAGATTTATCTGCAACTAGGAGAGTTTATATGTCCATTGATGGACTAGAAGAGCCTCTGCATGGGTTGGTGAAATCCACTAAGCTAACTACACTCGAAGATTCTATTGAGAGGGCTAGAGATTTAAAAGATTCCTTGCCAACAGAAAGAGCTCAATTTTAGCAAAAGCTCTATTTTCAATCAAAGACGAAAGATGTGAAGGTTCTTCCTCCAAAGGAGAACCAGAACAAAGGGCCTCTTAGTGATGATGTATGAAGAGACACAAGGGGGAGGAAGCTTTGCTTCACATGCCAAGAACCATGGGCTCCAGGGCATCAGTGTGCTGCAGGAAAGGCACACTAGATTGAGGTATTCTCTGATATTGAGGAGGAGGAAGAAGAGGAGCCAGAGGGAGATAACAACGTTGTGGTAGAAGGGGAGGATCCACCACCACCAGGGGGTGGGAATGAGGAATTATTTAATCGGAGGGGCCCTTGAATATTTACAGGGACTACCCAAGTATCTGACCTTGAGAGTTCGAGGTATAATTCAAGGACATCGGGTATTAGTATTGATTGACAATGGGAATACCCAAAATTTTATTGATGCTGAGTCAGTGCGGAGGAGAAAAATACCCACTGATGATTTTGAGGGATTCTTGGTTTTGGTTCTAGGAGCTAGAACCATGCAGTATATGAAGTATGTCCCAAAATTGTCTGTAACCTCTGGTAGATACACTTTGACTGATCACTTCTTTATGGTCGACATTCTTGACACCAATGTGATATTGGGTGTGCAGTGGTTGATTACATTGGAGAAGGTCACCACAGATTAGGAGACTTTGCAGATGGAATGGGTAGATAAAAAGAGTGGTAAGCATCAGATGATTAGGGGAATGCACACCTATCCACCTGAAGAAGGCTCTGCACATAATATGGAGCCTGATTTTCACAGTGGAAGAAAGGACACATCAATCCACTCAGATATGCAGACTACTCTAATCCATGAGGTTATATTATTTGGAGGCATTCCACCAGGAAGGTCCCTGGACCAGGAGTTTGTTAAAGAGTTCTCGCAACAAGTTACACCATTTATAGATCTTGTTAAGAAGTGAGCCTTGGGTGAGTCTCACACAATGTAGAGGGCCTTTGATAGGCTCAAGGAGGAAATGTATGTTTTTTCTGTGTCGGTATCACCAACTCTCACCAAGCCTCTTGTGATGAGAAGTGATGATTGAGGAGTGGATGATGGCACAATTCTGGTGCAAGGGGGCTACTCCATAGCCTTTGAGATTTAGGAGATGCTTCCATATAGGAAGAAGCCTTCCATATGTGGCAAGGGGTTGTTAGCACTCATACATGCATTGGCCAAACTCATGAAGTTTTGGAGGAGCAATAACTTCCAAGTGAAGATTGACCACCATAAAATTCAATCTTCTCTTGAGAAAAAATAGCTGCAAGGAAGGCAACAAAAGTGTGGTGGAAGTATTCTGGCATGTGGCTTTGGCATTGATTATGTCAAAAAGAGGATTAGTGAGGTGTCAGGTTCGTTATCACAAAGGCTAGCAACGATGTCATTTTTGAGTATGGATCCAGATTCACAGTCCCAACTGTTGGTAGAGTATTCCAAGAACCACTTCACATGTGAAGTGATTGATGGGCAGGTGACTTATGAGAGGTATAGAGTGATGTATGGAGTCATCGATTACCAAGACCGGATATTCTTGACTAGATATTAGAAGCTCAAGGAGAAGGTTCTACATATAGCACATGATTCACTCCTTTTCGGTCACCAAGATTTCATTGGGACATATCAAGCAATTTGGGAGAGATTCTCGTGGGAAGGTCTCAAGGAGGATGTGCTCCAACATAATAGGAAAGGTGTGGTTTGCCTAAAGAATGAGGATGAAGACAACCACCCGAAAATCTTGCTACAACCACATACATTTTTGAGAGAGAGATGGGAGAACTCATCTATGGACCTCATCATCAACTTGTTAAGTGCATGGTAAGGGTTGTGTATTTGTAATTATTTATCAAATAACAAAGTATTTTCATTCCTTTTCCATTCATTTATAGTGCCTTGCTCCACAAGAGGGAAAACCTTTCTTTGGACTTCATGGTCTTCTTGGGACCACAATCAATGATGGGGATGGCCACTTCCCAGAGGGATTTGGGCAGGTATTGTCTTGTTTGGGGTGTACCTAGTTGAAACCAAAAATAAATTACTACCACTTGGAATATGAGCAGATATAGGCAACAACCAAGTGGTTGGGAAGCCACTTACCACATTATATTTCGAGACAGCAAGGAGCAGAGTATCCCTGGTTCTGCTTGGGGGACTATTGTCACCATCCGACATCTCACATGGAAATCAATGTATCTCCATTTTTGGTTCCATATGAAGATAATTTTCTATTCATTATTGATAGAGTGGTTGAAGCAATCAAGGTTCCTAGAACCAAAGATTGGGTCCCAGAGAGTTAGGATGTGTTATGGTCTCTTGACGACAACATTGAGGATGTGTTATGGTCTCTTGACGACAACATTGCTGCAACCGAAGATCAGCAGGATTTCTATATAGATCATGGATTGGAAGAGAGACAACATGGGGTGGACACTTTGTTAAATCTCCATTTTCAGCCATAAATACCATTCATATTGTAGAAGAAGTAATTAGTGAAGTTTTTCTATGGGCCACATAGGGTGATACATCTTGTTGGAGGAGTAGCATATGGGTTGGAGCTTCTCATTGGGAGTAATATCTCCAACGTTTTTCATGTCCCATGCCTCAATGAGGCCATTAGACAACATGTAGTTGCCACCATGGATATCACACTTCTTTATGATGTGAGCCATTTGGTTTTACCACCAAGGGAAAACTTGGACACTTGGGAGGGGTAGCTAAGGAGTAGATTGATTAAATAACATCTATTTCAGTGGAGGAATTTATCGGATAAGGATGCCGCAGGAGAATGATAGAATATTATGCAGCATCCATCCTTGTAGTTGCTTGAGGACAAGCAACATTTGGGAGGGGAGGACTGTAATATTCCTAATTAGCTTCCAGCTATTTGGAATATTAAATTTTGTTTTTGTTAATAAAATGGAGGAATAAGAGGGTAGGGGGACCCATAAATCTCCTTAGTAGGAATAAAAACACTTCTAGTATGAAAGTGGGATCATTGTATCAGTTGAATAAAGCATCCTTAGGTGTCAATAGGGGCTAAAGCATGTGGATGGGGTCAAGGTTGACTAGATCAACATCGTTTTTATGGAGGTAGTGGAGATTTATTGAAGGACAACACAGTCATAGTGTGACAGAGTCTTCATGAGAGTAACATCTTTAATGAGTGGGACCAAGCGAGAGGAAGCTCAACAAGCATATAAGGAAGGGGGTGGCATCCATAGAAAGCATTCTTAATATTGTTTATGTTTGTTCTTTTATTACTTTCTACACTCTTCAGATGTTTAGTGGAGTCTGTTGTGTTCTTTAGTACAAGGGTGTTTCCGAGCAGAAATCCCACCCTCATTCTTATGGGACTTCGAGTGCCCACTCAGGAGAGGTTCCTTTCAGCTTCCTTCCACCATATGACATCAGGCCAAGCTTCAGCCATCTTCAGCAGCACAGTCTCCTTTAGGAATTACGTTATTTTGCAGGGAAGTTACAGTGGATGGTTAAGAACCGAAGTTCTTCAGCTTGTTTTCTAGTGAAGGGATTAACCCTTCATCCGAAAAGCTAAAGGGGAGGAGTATAAGCTATTTTATTTTTATATCAACCACCTCCCGACAGTTATTCAGTTGCCAGATGTAATTCAACCCTAGGGCTGCATTTTTCATAGTGTATTTTCGGAAACCCTTTCTGAGTTGTCCTAGAATTATGCTAGAGAGCCTAGATATCTGATCTCGACATTTTATGAGCACTATACCAACAGTTCTATGTATTATTAGTTTTCCCATGTAGTTATTCTCTATAGGACTGCATAGTCATGGCCTTTCGAAATTTTGTGTAGTAGCATTAATTCATGTTTTATGTAGTCGATCATTTGAGGCTTGTTTTGGCCTAGCTTGAGTGTCTTTTTCCTCAAGATCTTGTAATTATTTTCTACTATGACACCTAATAAAATGGATCTATGATCTATTCATGTTGATGTATTTATATTTTACTGCATTTTCCAGTTTTAGTTTCTATATTTCTGTTTTTTGTAATTTGGAATATTACACATGCCTCATGATCTACATGTGTATTTGAAAAAGAAGTGAAATACACATCCCCACGTTCATCTGAGGTGGTTTTTGCCTCTATAGAAGGAGCATCATTAGACCCCTTTCGTTTCTCAGGATATTTAGAATTGCGGTCCTTTTTGAAGTGTCGTTCCTTTCTGCATTTCCAGCACACCTTTACAAGATTTCCTAGAGATTTAGATCTCCCACTCGAATTTTATTTTTTTTTTATTTTTTTATTTATTTATTTATTATTTATTATTTATTATTTTTTATTTTTTTATTTTTATTTTTTTTTCTGTTCTAGGACCCTCCTCATACAGGTAAGGCATCTCCATTATAGCCCTCCATATTTCTCCACCTTATTTCCTTTGACAGAAAGGCCGAGAAAATTTCATCAAAATTCAAGGTAGTTGTATTGCTACCTATTGCAATAACTAGATTGCCCCATGAATCTGGTAGAGAATAAAACAAACTAACGCACTTATCTTCATATGAGATTTTAATATCAACAGATAGAAACCAAATTACCACAGTGTTGAAGCTGTTCATATGATCTATCACTGAGTCTCCATCCTTTATCCTCAGGTTATACAACGTTTTCTGCAGGAACAATTTATTCACAAGAGAATTATATTGGTACAAACTCTCTAACTTGACCCACAAATTCTTCATCATAGCTTTCGTAGATACATTCAACAATATTGAATATGAGATGCACAATCATATTGTTCTCTTTGCCTTCCAATCTAACCTCGTCTAGTCTTCATCTAATAATGCCATTAGTTTAGTACCCAGATCTACCGTGATCCATTGATATTTATCCATCAGCAGATCCTTCAACTTGAGCTTCCATAACTCAAAACTCTAATGATTACATTTATCTATCTGTATCTTTCCACTACTCTCCATATTCTTTCACCACAAGAATCGATCCCGCAGATCTCCCATTAAACACGGTATACCACAAGCCCGAGCAAAAAACCCCTTAGGAACAAAGACATCCCCTTGAATCTAAAACAACTTTGATACCAAATGTAGGTTTTAACCCTGTATATAAATTATCAGCAAACGAATTTTTAAAAACAGAAATAAACAATAGCGAGAGCATAAAATATAAAACATATATACATAGAGACTTTCCCCTTGGATCCCAAATCTAGACTACCAGCTTGATTTTTCATTATATTCCTTCTAGTGTTACAACACACATATATATACATGTAGAAGAATTCATAAACCGAAATCCATTAACCCTGGATTAGAACATAACCTTAGTTCCCTTGACTGGATCTGCAAAATACCAGGGGCAGAAAACCATCATGCTCAAAAACCATATGCAAACCCATGTGAAAACCCATGCACAAAACCATCGGTGAGTACATCCACCTAAAATAGGGTCTATTTTTTTTTTTCCAAGGGCCCTGCCCCGAACCCCATCCCTTGCTAATCCCTAGACAAGGGGACTGTCGCCCTGCTATGCCTCCCTAATTGTGCCCAACGCAAATGAAGTGGCGATTTCGCCCCCCTCTTAACCCCTGCTTCGTGCATGTTCAAGTTGTCGAAAAGATATAACAAAAACCCAACATGAAGCCTCCCAATCCTTATACTCATACTCTTTTGGCCTTCCATCAATATAACTTGACTCAGATGTATTCCCTTGCAGTTCATGGGGGGCAGGCACAACTCTATTCCTTCTAGCTCCTAGTCCTAGTAAGCAACATTATGGTCGATTACAATCTATTTTCACTCAGTCCCCCCTACCATTTTCATGGAAATTCAAGAGGTTGAAAATGAGGACCGATTAGAATCATGATTCATTATTAGTCTAGAAGCAGTGGATGAAGTTGTTGATGGATCTCAGATACAAGAAGAAAAACTACAAGGAACACTCGATATATTTAGAAAATTGACATCTGGTGGAAATTAAAAATGATAATGGAGAAAGGCCTAGTGGAACACTTCGAGACCCATGAGAAAATTGGGCTTTGTATTGATGAGTTCTAGTGATAAACAAACAAGCTCACCCAGAGACTCTCCTCTCTAGAAAGGAAGATTTGGGAATTGGAGTTCTTAACTTTAGAAGAAGAGGAGGACCATCCAACAACAATTCAGGACGACTCTTCATTCAAATATATACTCCGCTACTTTATTTTTTTGTCCTTTTTTTAGTAGTAGCAAGACTACCATCCTAGTTATGCAAGATTATGTTTGTTCCATTCGGACGATAGATAGGAAAACAAAATATTATCTACATGGTTTCATTTTCCTATTTAGAGACTATATTTTGGCTAAAATGTTATTGCTATTTTATTGGTATAATTTCCTTTCTGCCACACCAATAAAAATTGATAGTTTGTATGTGAATCAATTATATAATAATATAACACCTTCTTAATTAGCCCAAAATAATAATTTTTTTAATTTTTTTTTATAGATCGCCTTGATATAACAACCTACACATAGCTTGAATTTCAAAAAACAATGAATAAGAGGTTTCAAAATTTTTATACCTAATCTTCTCTTCACCCTTGTGAGCATCACCCGATGCAATGAGTGCTAAGTGGACAATTCAAAAAATCATGAGATTAGTCAGTTACGAATACCTCTCATGGAAATGGTCATAAATGAATGACTTAATGATATCTAATATAATGCACTACGGAAACCCCTCATACTTAAAAAAACTCCAAAATATAGTTACTAAATTTTTTTGACTATTGGCAAAGCTTATTTTAACTCACTTGTCAAATTAGTAATGAGGACAACCATCACTCATTTATAACCCAAATCCAAGTTTACTCTTCATTGTTATTCCAAGAAACTGACGCTATCTGGAATTCCTCGTAGTTGGTCCATAAGGGTGTAGGCGGTCCATAAGGGTGTAGGCTTTCACTCCTACTAGATGCCTCTAGTTCTTGAGCCATTAACCTTTTCCTTTATATTTAAGGAAGGTAAACTCCTAGTAAGAAAAAACAGTTTGAGGGCATACTCCAAGCCCATTAAAACGTTTATGAAAAAAATCATTTATACCTCCAACTTATGAAAAAAGGAAAAATGTTTAAAGGTAAAGTTTACTGTTTTTATTAAATTTCCAATTCAAAAAGAAACACTAACATTTAGGTAGAATTTTGGATATTTTCTCGCCTCCCAATGCTAGTTATTACAAGCCTCAATTGTAATTCGGGAATGCTAGCAAGAGAATTTCTGTATTAATATTTAAAAAAACCATCATTCAGTAAATAAGGTGAGTGAATTTAAAAATATCGAAACATTTAAAACGAGTAAAATCACATTTGATGAGAACAAATGAATTATCAATTCTGTGATTAATATAATTTGAACAAATAAATTACTTAGTATGTGAACAATTTAATTTAATCATATTTCAATAACCATTTAATAATTTAGTTTAGTTATATTTTTTTAACAATTTTATATATATATGTAATTTTTTTTAATGTTATTATATATTCTTAATTTTTTTTGTTTTAATTTTATAATTGTTTTTCGAAAAATATGATTATAAGAGTGTTTAAATAGTTATTTTAATGACGGAAATGGATTCAACACCATAAAAAACTCAGCACCCAAAATCTTGAAGTTTGATAGCTATAACTTACATTTCACAAAAAATTTGCCAAATTATTACAAAAATCTTGCTAGAATGTCCTCTATTTTCCAGGAAAATTTGTGGACTCCTTAGACTACTTATATATATATATATATATATATATATATATATATATATATATCATTGTTTACTAGACCACAAATTAGCTAAAAAACTTAAAGACATTTTATTTTCTCAAAAAATATGATCATAGGAGTGTTTGAATAGTTATTTTGATGGTGGAAATGGATTTACAAACATAGCCTTACATTTCCAAGTGAAATAAATGAATAATTATTGTTTTTCCAAAGGTGTCATGTACTTAGGGGCCATGATAGCCAAAAATGGTTGAAATCTTGTAATTTTTTTTTTTTTTAAACAATAGTGTTTGAATCTTGTTTTTCATGGTGAAAATGGATTCAACACCATCAAAAACCTGTGAGCACCTAAAATCTTGAAATTTGACCAACATAATATGAATTTACAAAAAAAATAATAATAATATTTAACCCGCTTAATATGAATTTACAAAAATCCTACCAAATTTTGTCCAAAACTTACCGAAATTTCCATAACTTTTTTGGACAAATTTGAGTACCCGGTTAGACCACGTCTTTTCAACATTATCCCGCAAAAAAACTCCTCCGGACAAAATTGTTGATTTGTCACCGCATTGCCTATGTGCGCTGAATGGCTTATCATTGAATGGGCCATCCGTGGACGAGTCACGCGTCAAGGGGCCGTGATTTAATGCCCCCAGTGCTCAGAGAATCACCGTGACTTACACACTATTGATTTGACCCGCATTGCCTAAGTTCATGTAATGACACGTCCCTCGACGAGATAAGCGTCAGGTGGACGCAATTCTATGGCTGAAGTGCCCGCCGAGAGAGACACGGCCCCTCGCCCTGGTCAGGGTACAATTTGAAAGGGCAAATACCGTAAATGTGAGGCCTTGAAACGCTCAATAAGAGATGAAAGAATCGGGATATGGAAATATCGATGTACTACGTAGCGTACCTTCGTCCTTTAACTCGGAAGGCAGCTAGCGCAAGTTGCTATCCACGATCGTAGAAAATCTTTATTGAATGTGGGTTTTGTTGCTGTGCATGAACGTAGAAAAAGTAAAATTCACCGATAAATTTACTGGAAATCGAAGAATTTTTTTTAGGGTGGTTTATGTCAAACAGGGCTTAACAGCAATTGAGTGGAGAAGATTTGATCTTGTAAGTTTCTAACTGGCAAGGTATTTAGCAACCGGAATTTGACCAACTTAGTTAATTTTGGGGACTGAAATCCCAGATGTTTATTTTTATGGAGTTGTATTGGAGTTGTATTTTAATTGTGATGGTAAAGAAGTTGGAAAAACGGTCTATTAGAATTGACAGATCTTTATTTTCATGAATTTGTATTTAAATTATGATGGTAATCGAGTTGGAAAAATCACCATTGTTTGAAAGTTTTGGAAAATATAAATATAATTTTTTTTAATTTGAAAAAGAAAATTTTTATTGGGTTGTCTAACTAATAGATGATATGACTTTTTTCCAAATATTTTTCTTGGTAAAATTTGTTCAAAATCCTTTAAGATTTTAAAAAACATAAATTTAAGTTGGTTAATCTACAAAAACCCAAAAAAAATTGGGTTTGAAATTTATTATATATTTAAAAGTATATTTTAAAAAACAAAAAATTACTATGTTACTAAAAATGCTATATTTTAAAAATAAAAAAATTATTATCTTACTAAAAATTGTATTGACCAATTTTTTTTTGAAATGCTAAATCAATTATGTATTTAAAAGAGTATATTAAACAATAAAAAATTAGTATCTTACCCAAAAAAAAATTAGCAAAAAAAGGGTTGAATACATTATATGTATATTAAAAAAAAAAATTACCATGTTACTATGTATTGTTAGAAAAGCTAAAAAAAGAATTATATATATAATAATAATAAATTATTATATTACTAAAAAATTTATTGTCCAAAAAAATAAGATTAAATACATTATGCATGTATTTTAAACTAAAAAACAAATACCAATCTTATTAAAAACTTCGCTAAATTTGAGCCAAAAAAATATTTTATGATTTGTTCGATTTTGATAAGATGTCGAATTAATATTATTAGGTTTGCATAGGGGAGGGGGTTGAACAAATGTCGAATTATTATTATTAGGTTTCCTTGTGTCCTTGTGTGGGAGAGTTGGGGTCCTTTGCATAGTGAGTGATTGATACTCATGAACGATGCAGTAATTGGTATAGTATCATTGTTTGAAGGAAGGTTTATGTGCTGGAGAACCGGGGTTTTTTTCATAGATCAGAGTGCTCAATAAAATGTGTAATGAATGTCCAGAAGGCTTTGTCTTTTTTAATTATTATTTAGCAACATTTTTCATATTTCAGAAGTAGTTATACGAAGGTGGCTATGCAAAGCTTGATATTGATGTGGTTGTACGACATTTTTATTATTCAGAGAGGTGGGGCTTAACAAATGTTGAATTGATATTGTTATGTTTACTTGCATGGAGTATGGAGTATGTGCTGGACAACTAAGGTCCTTTTCATAGTGATTACTCAGGTTGTTGTGTGGAATGTGTAGTGTGCAAAGGACAAAGTATGTGCAAGAGAACCAGGCTCTTTTGTATAGACGAGGGTGCTAAAAAACTATGTTTTCAATCCCTTTGAAAAAAAAGTGTTATGTGGTAAAACAAATGTGTGGAAGACTTTGACTTTTTTAATTCTTAATTAAGAGGGTGAGCACATGGAGCTATGTTACACTTTTTTGCAAGTGAGGGTGTGTTTTGGGTGAAAAAAAATAGCTCGATCGAGCAATATTTGAGCCCTCCATAAAGTTTCATTAGGGATTAAACAATGTAACACAAGGTTATATAGGAACTCAATCGAACTATTTGTAGGCTTAATCAATGTAACCGAGGTTCTCTAGGAGCTTGATTGAGACATATTTTCGAAATTTCTTGCCAATACAACCCAGGCATGGAGTTAAAAAGGTGCCTCAATTGAGCCTTACAGCTACATTTAGCCTTAAAGCTAGATCTCGTTATAAGCAAGATCTAGCCTTAAATCTAGATCAAGCATTAAAGCTAGAGCGAGCTTTAAAGCTAGACCTTGTCTTTATTTAACCATGTTAAGGGATCAATCGACGATTTCTTAAACCCTCAATCGAGTTATTTGAATTTTAAAATCAAACACTCAATCGAGTGTTTTAAGCTCTCGATCAAGCTTCTAAAGTCCTAAAATTCACAACTATAACACCCCCTCTGCAGAGTTCTTTGCACACCCATTTTGCACCCTAGTGGATTTAGGGCAGAAGTTGCCCTTAAGTGTGGGAGTTGATCATATTGGATTCATGAAATAATCCTCTATCGAATGACATATGAGTTTGAAACTTTTGAATTCATATGATACTTTTCATCTAATTTCTTTTAAACATAATGCTTAAATTTTTTTTGCATAGTTTCAAAGTGATTGGATAAAAAAACAATAACATAAAATATACACAACGAAAAAATTTCCAAAAATACCACTATGTTCGTTTACGAGTCCTCTTCAAAAGGTACTCTTATTTTTTCAATTTATTTAACGAGTTGAAAAAATATTATGTGAACACGTGTCTTCAAAATGCAATTGAAATATTACTTCGAAAATTTTGAAAAATAATAAAATTAAATATATTTTTGAATAAAAAAATAAATTTGTATTATTAAAAACTATGTTCTCTTGTATAGATCATTCTCATATACATACATACATACATACATACATACATACATACATACATACATACATACATACATACATACATACATACATACATACATACATATATATATATATATATATATATATGTTTTAAATTACACATTTTACACTAAGTTATGCTACGTGAACACACACATACCTCTTAAAATGTGTGAAAATTTGCAAGCACAAGTATTTCATTTAATGGAAAATTGAGAGATTATACGAAACTAATTTTGTTTTTTAAAAACTATCATTAGGACAACAACGTAATTCTCCACATATTGTCTTTTTACTCAGAATCAAAATTCATAATTCTTATATGAATTTTGAGTGATTCAGTTCCATAAAAGAGGAAAAACATGAAATTTCATCCCCACATTTAGCCCAAAAGTGTAACCCATCTTCATGCATTCACCTAGGAACGTTTTTCTAAAGTATGAAAGTAGTTGTTTGAAGGTGGATGCGCAAAGCTAACTTCTCATAGGTATCGTGCGAGGAGTCTCAAATTTCAATGATTGATCAATGGTCATTTTTGAGTGTGGAAGTAGTTGTGTAAAAAAAGTTGTGTAGAGGTTGTTATGCATGTGCAAATGTTACGCGAAAGCTTTGTGGAAAGTTTACTAATATAATAAATATACAAATACTTTTTTTAATTATTATTTAGGGATATATTTCACAATGTATAATCATTAATTCATATTAGCTTTTAATTTCAATGACTTAGGGCGTTATTGAGTGCAAAATTATTTGTGCAGGGCAGACCGTTGTGCGTGTGTGGAGGTTATGAAGAGAACAAATGCATGTGCATAATCTGTGCGGAATGAGGGGAAGTGAAGAGGGGTATTTTAATTATAATGCATTTTGATATTAGCTTTATTATTAATAGACTTTGTGGGATGTGGAAACACATACAATGAAAGCTTGCAATTTTTTTGCACACAATGGACTGTGTTGTTTAGAGGTAGCATGTGTGGATTGTTCATGATATCTGGGACCCACATCGATTAATATCAGTTTCAAATTTTAAGTACTAGAAAAAGGGTGTTGTTGACTATAGAGGTGGTTGGGCAGAAGAGAATTTCTTTGCGGTTTCGTACATGTGTGTTTATGTTATGTGGAAATTCTATGGAAATTAGTCGATGAATTGAATGTTAAGATGACTTGTATATATCTGAAGCTATATTTTCTATTAATAAGAGGGCATAAATCAAGACGATGATAAATATGGATGGAATTTCTATATTTATACCATATTTTAGACACAAAATAGTGGCAGGTGGTTATTTCCAGGGAAAAAAGATTGCAAATTTTTGGAATAGCGAGTAAAATGGGGAGAAACACTATTTGTAGTGATGGAGAAAATAGTGGGGCATGTAGTGTTCTCTATTTTCAAATTTCATTTAAGAGCTTGGATTATTTTGTGAGCTTCTATTGCCTTACATAAATTGATGTCTGCAAATCTAGGGTTGGATGTCAACAGTTGTAATATCCCTATTTTTGGCGTTCTGAAAATAGAGAATACACATAAAGGTTAGGGGGACATCAGAAATAAAATATGTAGATATATTAATTGTGGAAATTAATGTATAAATGTGGAACAAATACCATGAGGTAAAGACAAAGTGAATTGAGACGAGGAAGTCAAAATCCATGAGGATGGATTAGATTCCTAAGACTTTCCCAAAATTCTACACAAAATCCTTGGAGAAGAATAAAATGAACTGAATTCTATTAGGTGGGAGAAAAAGATCTAATAAAAGCTCAGTATAGTGGAAAGTTACCGAGAAGACGTAATAATATGACTAGAATGTGGAAAAGCTAGTTTTAAAGAAGCTTCTATGGAAAAAAAAAAGTAAAACCTAGGCTAAGGGAAAATAACATCCCAAATTAACTCGATGCAGTTATTGAAACATGTTGAGGGAAATCAAGCTTAAATAAGCTATTCCTAGTTAGACAAGGGGTGGTCTACACTGTGGAAGATTTGGCCTCTACTCGTGGGGAGCTGTGGATTAAGCTCAAGGTTGGGTGGAAAATAGTATTTACTACATTGGTATGCACATTCTATGAGGCTATGTTTTATATTTTATGTAATTATGATGTAGTTAGATATGGTTGTAATTAATGAACTATGGCTGTGAGTTTTACACACGTACTTATTTTATAAATTAAGTGTAATAATATGTTGAATCAAAATTAAAGAGTTTTCATATGTATTTAATAGAATGGTAACTATAGCAAGTATCGTAAATTTTCTGTTATATTACATAGACAATTTAGAAACTAAGGGCAAGAAGACAAAATCTCTAAAACCTTAGTAGGGTTTAAATCTGTTCCTTGAATCCCATAATTTACATCTGGAAAATTTACTATTTAATCTTACAATACATGTATGAATAAACATGTGTTATTTCATCAAGGAAAACTAGAAAAAGAATATCAATAAAAAGGAAATTCCAAAACAAGACATAATTGAGCTATATTAAAATTATTGTAATACACATTGGAATTAATTTAGCTGAGTATTTAAAAGAAGATTTATAAAAAAAACAAACTTCTATTGAATATAATATAGAAAAGGGTTACACATGTCTAATTATAAACACACTGATACTGATAAATCTTTATGGAAAAACAATGTAGAAATATGATAAACAACCATATATACATTTATCAGTTTGATTCACCTCACGAAATGGAGTAAGAAAAATACTATTAAAATAATTATACAAATTGTATAAATATAAATGTGCTTATAATTACATCAAATTCCTTATCGGCTGCTCATGTAAAAAGTTATAAAGAGAAATTTTTCAAAGTGGATTTAAACAATGGAGAGCTTCCATTTCTCTCATAGCCAACCTGAAAGAGGAAGGGAGAGATGATTACACACTGTAACTCCAAATCATAAACGTTCATCTTTGAAGAAAAATATGTTAGTGCAAACCTAAAACAAATCCTAGGATAAAAGTTATAATTTTTACTGCTAAAAAATGAAAAAAGAAACTTAGAAGCAACAAAGACAGTAACATTACCTATGTAATTATCTTTAGGACTAAAGTGTATTCCTATAAAAATAATAGAACAAATTGTAAATAATAAGTGGATGAGGTAGAACATAGTTACTGTTTGAGAGAAATTTATGAAATACTGGAACAACCACTATACTAACCTGAAGGAAGAGGTATTTTGGAAACAGATCAGTATTATATAGAGTGGTGGAAGTATATGACAATCTAGGAAGTAGGATTCCCATGTTAGTTCCAGAATGAAAAAAAAAAATGATATGAATTAATTTTTTATAATTTTTTTCTGAGTGGAATAAGTCAAATTCATTTATTTCACCCGTGCAGATTATTAACAATAAATCATAATATGAAAATAAATCAGAAGATAAAATGAAATTCCAAAGTGGGACTACATTGACATAGTCAAACTGTTTCCACACAGAGGCAATCTTAATATTCCTAAATTAAGTTTGAAAAATTTGTATACATCGACTGTAATATGTACATAATTTCATCATTCCTCTGTTACCCAGAAGGAACAGACAATGAGATGCATGACGAAATTAACAAAAATAATGCTAAGTATCACATTTAGAAGATAAATGGAAGGCATATAGATATGTTATATGCAGTAACACAAATATTTATTGAAATAAGATAACAAACTTCCTCGTCTAATTTAGACCAAGAGGAATATGATCTCATAGTAAATTGAATTAATAGAAAAAAAAAAATTGATTGAAATCTTACCGTGACAAAGAAATAAATTTACCCTCTGGCTATGATGTATAACTGAAGGGTAAAAACACACTCGTGCGTAACTGACAAAAACGTAAGCATAGTAAATAAAAGTATACCCTTGTGTATCAATTAGGAGAAGCAAAACCTAAAACTCTGCTCTGAAAATGATGAAATTGAAAACTTAAAATCGAGACTTCCAGTTATTATAGGAAGAACGAAGTCGTTCAGAAAAGTTATATAAATTTATATAAAAACATAGAAATTTACAAATTGGTTAATTGAGAAACAACTGGGTAATTTAACTAGAAACAAAGGAGATTCATTTTGAATGGAAGTCGAAATGAAAATATACAAACCCCTATTTTAGAATACACAGTTATGATTTTAGCGAATCTAATTGGAATTCAAAAATACCAAACCAAGAATCCATAAAATATAATTCGAGGGTTCAACGTTACAAGTTAAGTGAATTATGGGAAAATTCGAAAGTTGCAGTAGTGCTTACCTCGTCCAGTTTACCAAAGAAGACACGCTGAAAATGCAAGGGGTTTCGACATACTCCTATGCAAAACCCCGACTCTGTCAAAACAATGACATGGTCATATAAAACTTGAACAAAAATTGTAAACCCATAAATAATTAAAAAATAGAATATGTCAAAAAAATTCAAAGGCAACCTCACAGTAAAATTATCTATGCCGAGAATTAGCAATTCGGTTAAGCAATAGAGCAGTTGGTGAGAAAAAAACCTTGCAGAGAATTCCCACAATTAAGTCTGAAACCCTAAAAAACACAGAAAAAACCCTCTCTGATTCCATTCTGTATTTAGAAAAAAAAAAAAAAAATTAAACAAATAAATAAATAAAAAAGAAAAAGAAAAAGAAAAAATACAAATAGGTGAAACAAAGGAAAATGTTAGTCAGAAGACTTATGGGAAGTAGAATATATGGAATAAATCTCCATCATCCATGAAGGAATAGATCAACCAAAGAAGTGTCCCTTGATAGTACCAAACCCATGTGAAATTTAGTCCTTCATCAAAATATCATAAATTCGTGGAGGAAATCGAAACGCAAAGGTATAGAGGGAAGGTAAATGCTGAGTGGGAAAATCCCTTCTTCAATCACTAATGTGGTTTGTATCTAACAGACACATTTAAGTTCCATTAAAATAAAATACATCGAAAGGAAAGAAAACATGGGATGGTATGAGTTAATGGGAGGTTGGATTTAACTAAATGAAATGTAGGTGAAAGATATATATAACTCATAGTTCATTGAAGTATATATGAAGGGTATGATATTAAATCCCATATAGTTAATGTGACGTTGGTTAATAGATAGTAAACATTTTCCATATAATACGTATAATATCCTCAATGAAGGCATGATAAAATAAAAGATTAGAGTCTGGCCAGGATTTAATGTACATGGGGGGGATTCCCATCGCTATTAAAAATGAACTGTCAAAGTTCTACAAAATGTTTAAATGAATCTTTTAACATATGATAAATGTTAATACGATGGGGTCCACATCTATTTCAATATCACTTTGTGATATATGGTAGACACCATTTGCGGAATCATTTGTATTCAACATAGATATATGTTGAACATTCATATAGTAACTTATATAATGTGGCAACGATACCAACAAAGAAATGGTAAGATGTTACTATGGTTTAATTTAATTTTATAATAGTTGGAAGAACTATATATAGTAAGTTATAACTTAAATAGAATGGTATGTAAGTATGTTATAAGGTTATAATAACGGTAAGTGTAACCTTGGGAAGAGAACTTAAAGGGAATTGAAATGGGAAAATACCAATTATGTATAATAAAATACAAATACAATATTTCCTTGTAGTATAAAACTCCTTGGAAAAAGGAAAAAAATTTATAAAGGCTCACCATTAAACCAAATGGTATATACATAAACCTTTATAAGCTACAAAGGGTGGAGTAGTTCTCCACTGTGAAATTCGAAGAAACAAGAATAGACCTATGAAGTATATGAAGTAGAATTTATTTTTGCTATAAATACCTGAAAAATGTGGAATTAGTGGTTGGGAGAAAGGTAAATTTAGTGATAACAGGTCATGAGCATTCTTGTACTCAAATAAAGTGAAATGCAAATTAACTAAGGTGGTAAATTTCCTTAGTAAATTTCATATAAAAATCAAATATAGAAGGAAAAGGAAACCGAAGTATTGATCTATAAATTGACAGAATGATCCAATTTTGACACATACAGGTAGTAGGGAAAAATTTGAAGTGGGAGAAAAAATGCAAGGAGAATTGTTGCAAGACCTTAAAAAGGTAAGATTTCAGTAAGATGAAATTGTATGATAAATACTAAATTAGCAAATATTGAGTGGTTTATAAGTACAGAGTAAAAAATTATGTACCAACTTTGAACCATGAAATGATAGGTGAGTACCATCAGAGACCTTAGATAGGTCATCCAAGTTATAAAAAGATTATAACTTTTTTGAAGAAAACTATATTGTGAATAGGGACGAAAGAATGAGGAAATAAAATCCTTGGCACAGTAACTGAAATGCAAAAACGATAAGGTATAACGTCATAATCCTACCGATCTACCAAATTCCTTCGTTGTTCGAAAATAGAAGGAGAGAGTGGTATCAAAACACTTTAGTTCAGTACTATCAAGTATCAAATACCAACATGATGAAATTATGGGAGTAGTGAACACTCAAACAAAAACAATGCACTTTCTACTTACATAATCCAATGGTCACACAGTCTAAGGGAACAATGGATTCAGGGAATAATTCTTTAACTCCATGAAATCACAAACTTGGTTATCTCTGATAGAGATGCCAAAAGTACATGCATTTTGGGAAAATTCTGTTTGGAGGAACGAGGATAAAGCTGAATTACAATGAAGCTTATCATATTTCAACATATAGATATATAAAGAGAACAAAACCAATATTGTAAAACATCATGGGAATGTGTATGCTATAAAAAACCAATAATCAGGAATAATTTTTTTAACTAGTAGAAATTACATACAATACAAGTATCAGACTTTCAGTGGCATAAGAAAATCAGAAGCCCTATATGATGAAAAAGGCCACACTCCATTTAGTTGGAGTTACCAGAAGGAAAAATTGTCTCAATTAATAGAATTAATACAGTAGGTGGAAACCAATTGAAAAAAAATAAGTCCCCAAGGTATTTAGGTAATTTCAACTTATGAGAAGAATGGTACAAGAGTTTAAAAGGATGGTATTGGACATCGAAAAATTTGCTGAGAATCACCTTAAAATTTCAGGGTCATGAGCATTAGAGTGAGAGTATAAAATCACTTCTACTTCGTCGTATAAAAATTGGGTTCATAATTAAATATTGAAAAAAAAAGTGTATATGAAACTGCTCACTTGATTTAATTGTGATATAGGTGGAAAAAGAAAGGAACTCTCGTCTAGATAAAATATTCGGTTAGAAGTGCAGTGGAAACACTTCACACTAGAGCAAGCTACTTGGGAGTGGGAAGTTATGATGAAAGAAACATGACCATTACAGGTTAATGAAAGAAACAAATATATTGGTAAACACTGAGGACATTGTTATGTTTTAGAGGATAACTATGTAATATCCCTATTTTTAGAGTTCTATGAATAGGGAATACACATAAAGGTCAGGGGGACCTTAGAAATAAAATATGTAAATATATTAATTGTGGAAATTAATATATAAATGTGGAACAAATACCATGAGGTAAAGACAAAGTAAATTGAGACTAGGAAGTCAAAATCCATGAGGATGGATAAGATTCCTAAGGCTTTCCCAAAATTCTCCAAAAAATCCTTGGAGAAGAATAAAATGAATTGAATTTTATTAAATAGGAAAAAAATATCTAATAAAAGCCTCAACAAAGTGGAAAGTTAATGAGAAGAGGTAAGAATAAAAATAGAAAGTGGAAAAGCTAGTTTTAAAGAAGCTTTCATGGAAAAAACAAAAGTAAAGCCTAGGCTAAGGGAAAACAACATCACAAATTAACCGAACACAGTTATGGAAACATGTTGAGGGAAAAAAAGCTTAAATAAGCTATTCCTATATAGACAAGGGGTGGTCTACACTGTAGAATATTTGGTCTCTGCTCGGGGGGAGTGGTGGATTAAGCTCAAGGTTGGATGGCAAATAGTCTTTACCATATTGGTATGCACATTCTATGAGGTTATGTTTTATATTGTTGTATATTTTATGTAATCCTAATGTAGTTATATATTGTTGTAATTGAAAGTTTTACACATGTAGTTATTTTATAAATTAAGTGTAATAATATGGTGAATCATAATTTAAGAGTTGTCATATGTATTTAATAGAATGGTAACTATACCAAGTATAGTTAACTTTGTGTTCTATTACATAGACAATTTAGAAATTAAGTCTAAGCAGAAAAAATCTCGAAACCCTTGGTAGGGTCTAAATCTGTTGCTTGAATCGCATTATTTATATCAGAAAAAGTTTCTAGTTAATCTTACAATACATGTGTGAGTAAAACATGTGTTTTATTTCACAAGGAAAAGTAGTAAAAGAATATCAGTAAAAAGGAAATTCCAAAACAAGACATAATCGAGCTATATTACAATTATTGTAATACACATTGGAAATAATTTAGCTAAGTATTTAAAAGATGATTTAGAACAAAAACCAACTTCTATTGAATATCATATAGAAAAGGGTTGCACATGTCTAATTATAAACACAGTCATACTAATAAATATTTATGGTAAAACAATGTAGAAATATGTTAAACAACCATATTTATCAGTTAGAATGACCTCCAACGAAATGGAGTAAGAACATTACTCCTAAAATAATTATACAAATTGTATCAAGTATCACTATGCTTATAATTACATCAGAGTCCTTACCCACTGCTCATGTAAAACGTTATAAAGATAAATTTTACAAAGTGGATTTATATAGTGAATAGCTTCCATTTCTCTAGTAACCAACTTGAAAGATGAAGGGAGGCATGATTACGAACTGTAACTACTGATCATAAAGGTTCATCTTTGAAGAAAAACATGTTAGTACAAACCTGAAACAATTCTCTGGATTAGAATTAGAATTTTTACTACTAAAAAATTAAAAGAATAAAACTTAGAAGCAACAAAGGTAGTAACATTACCTGTGTAATTATCTTCAGGACAGAAGTGTCTTCTTGTACAAATAATAAAATAAATTGTAGATAATAAGTGCATGAGGTAGAACATAGTTAATTGTGATAGAAATTTATGAAATACTAGAAAAACCACTATACTGATGTAAAGGAAAAAAATATTTCGGAAACGAATTAGTATTATATATAGTGGTGTAAGTATACGACAATCTGGGAAGAAGGATTCCCATGTTAGTTCCAGAATGAAAAAAATAAATTTAAAATGAATTAATTTTTCATAATTAAGTTCTGAGAGGAATAAGTCAAATTTAGTTAATTCAAATTAGACTATTAACCATAAATCAGAATATGAAAAGAACTCTGAAGATAAATGAAATTCCGAAGTGTGACTACATTGACATAGTCAAATTGTTTCCACACATAGGGAATCTGAATATTCCTAAATTCAATTTCAAAACTCTGTATATAGTGACTGTAATATGTACATAATTTTGTCATCCCACTGTTAACCAGAAGGAATAGACAATGAGATGCAGGACGAAATTAACAAAAAGAATGTTAAGTATCACATTTAGAAGATAAATGTAAGGCATGTAGATATGTTATATGCAGTAACACAAATATTTATTGAAATAACATAACAAACTTCCTCGTCTAATTTATACGAAGAGGAATATGATTTCATAGTAAATCAAATTAATAGCAAAAAATAGTCGATTGAAATCTTACCGTGACAAAGAAAGAAATTTACCCTCTCGCTATGATGCATAAGTGAAGGGTAACAACGCATTCATGTGTAACTGACACAAATGTAAGAATAGTAAATAAAAGTATACCCCTGCGTATCAATTAGGAGAAGGGAAACCTAAAACTCTACTCTGAAAAAAATGTTCAAAATTGAGAAGTTAAAACTGAGAATTCCATTTACTATAGGAAGAACGAATTTATTCAGAGAAGTTATATAAATTTATATAAAACCCCAAAAATTTACGAATTGGTAAATTGAGAAACAACTAGGAAATTTCACAAGAAAAAATGGCGATTCATTCTGAATCGAAGACGAAATGAAAATATAAAAACCCGTATTCCAGAATACACAGTTATGATTTTAGCAAATCTAATTGGAATTCAAAAATACCAAACCAAGAATCAACAAAATATAATTCTAGGGTTCAATGTTACAAGTTAAGTGAATTAGGGGAAAATTCAAAATTTACAGTCATGCTTACCTTGTCCAGTTTACTGGAGAGGACACGCTGAAAATGTGACAGGTTTTGACACACTCCTACACAAAACCCTGCCTCTATCAAAACAATGACATGGTCATATAAAACTTGAACAAAAATTGTAAACCTAGAAATAATTGAAAAGTGGAATATGCCAAAATATTTTAGAGGAAACCTCAAAGTAAAACTATCTATGCCAGGAATTAGAAATTTGGTTGAGAAATAGAGTTGTTCATGTCAAAAACTCCTTGTAGAGATTTCACACAATTAAGTCTCAGTAAAAACCCGAAAACTCAAAGAAAACCCTCTCTCAGTGCATTCTCTGTTTAGAAAAAAGAAAAGAAAAACAAAAAAATGCAAAATAATTATGAACAAGTGAAGAAAAGGAAAAATTAAGTCGGAAGACTTATGGGAAGTAGATTATAAGGAGTAAATCTCGATCATCCATGAACGAATAGATCAACCAGACAAGTGTCCCTTGATAGTACCAAACCCATGTGAAATTTAGTCCTTCATCAAAATACCATAAATTCGTTGAGGAAATCAAAACATAGTGGTACAGAGGGAAGGTAAATGCCGAGTGGGCCAATCCATTCATCAATTACTAATGTGGTATGTATCCAACAAAAACATTCAAGTTCCATTAAGGAAAATATATCGATTGAAAGAAAACGAGGGATGGCATGAGTTAATGGGAGGCTGGTTTTAACTAAATGAAAAGTAAGTGAAATATATATATATATATATATATATATATATATATATATATATATATATATATATATAATTCACAGTTTGTTGAAGTATATAGGAAGCGTATGATATTAAATCCCATATAGTTAATGTGACGTTGGTTAATAGATAGTAAACCTTGTCCAAAAAATAGTGTACAGTATCCTCAATGAAGGCAAGATAAACTAAATGATTAGAGTCTAGCTGGGAGTTGATGCTATATGGGGGGGAGTCCCATTGTTATTAGAAATGAATTGTCAAAGTTATGAAAAATATTTAAATAAATCCTTTAACATATGATAAAGATTAATACGACGGGGTCCACATCTATTTCAATATTTCTTTGCGATATATGGCAGACACCATACCTAGAATCATGTGTATTCAACATAGATATATGTTGAACATTCATATATTACCTTATATAATGTTGCAATACTACCAACGAACAAATGGTAAGAGGTTACCATGGTATAATTTAATATTATAATAGTTGGCAAAACTATAGATAGTAAGTTATACCTTAAATAGAATGGTATGTAAGTATGTTATAAGATTATAATAAGGGTAAGTGTAACCTTGGGAAGATAATTGAAAGGGAATTGAAAGGGGGTTAAATACCAATTATGTATAATAAAATACAAATAAGAGGTTTCCTTGTAGTATAGAACTCCTTGGAAAAAGGAATTTTTTTTATAAAGGCTCACCATTAAACAAAATGGTATATACGTAAACCTTTATAATCTACAAAGGGTGGAATAGTTTTCCACTATGATAGGAAATCATACCATAACCTTGCTAATTCCTTTAGTGGAGTTATAGGTAGCAAAGGGGACTAAGGGTCTTCGTGGTGGATTAATTTCATATTGGTAAGTTATGGATGATTACATTGATATGTTATAAATTCATAAGTATCGTAAAGAATACATTTGGGATATATGTGTAATGAACTAAGGGAAAAAGAAGTATGATACTTATGAGTTAAAGGTAAGTAGTGGGTCTTATAAATGGACCCAGGAAATGAAATAAAAAAGAGGACAAGTATAAATCCAAATAGAAGTTAGTGAGGAGTAAAATAAAACAAATGCACACTGTGATGTTGCATTGTTATGGTTAAATAAATAAATGACGAGTATGTTGGAAATTGAATAATCATCATGACCAAAATTAGTATTAAAAAAAATTGTTTAGTGGGAGTTGTTACAGCAGTAGTGCAAAAATACATAAGTTGTACAATAATTAAAGCTTCTAAATCGATTTACCTTCACTAGTTTCCTATTCGGATTTGGAAATACTACAAGTTTAAAGTTCTCCAAAGTTTTCTCTATAATACTCTATAAGCTTGGGTTTTCTCTACAATACTATGCAAATTTTTCGATATAATATTGCGAAAAATGAGTGTTTCAAAATATTTGTAAATCAAATTTGGTTAAGTTTTATAGAGTAGTTTTTGGGTGTTTGTTATATTCTTTGCGCGACAAGTCCCATATGTGGGGCACAAGTTCCCCCTATTCGTTTCTCTGGATGTTGTAGGGGGGTCACCGGGGGGGTGCAACACCTCGAGAAATTATTTTTGGACCCTATATTAGGTGGGCGAACCTACCTATGGTTTTGTGAATGGGTTTTGCACATGCTTATGGGGATTATGGTTTCTTGTCCATGGTAATTTGTACATCTGATCAACAGAACTATGATTAATGGATTGGGGTTTATGAATGCTTCAACATCTATATATATGTATTGTAAAATTTAAAGGAATATAATGAAAAATCAATCTGGTAGTCCCGGTTTCAGGATCCAGGTAGAAATCTATTTGTATATGTGTATTATGTTTATGTTCTCGACATTGTTTAATTTCTATTTTTAGGAATTCATTTGTAGGTAATTTATGTACAGGGTTAAAACCTACATTTTGTATCACAGTTGTTTCGACTTCAAAGGGATGCCTTAATTGTTGATGGGTTTTTCTCGGGCCAGTGGTAGACCCCATTTTTTTGGAGATCTAGGAGATCGATTCTTATGGTGAAATAATATGGAGAGTAGTGGAAAGATAGGGGTTGATAAATTGAATAGTCAAATTTTTGAGTTGTGGAAGCTCAAGATGGAGGATTTACTTGTGCATAAAGATCAGTGGATCGTATTAGATTCGAGTACTAAACCAATATAAATGTCAGAAGAAGACTGGTTGAATTTGGATCAGAAATAAAAGAGAATAATACAATTTGTACCTCATATTGAATATTTTTTAATGTATTTTGGGAAGCTATTTGGGACAATTTGTATCTCATAAGGAATATTTTTGAATTTATCTCATTCTTTGTGGGACAAGTTAGTGACTTTTTAACAATATAAGTATCTAGTGAACAAAATTTTCCGACAGAAAAAAGGTGTATAACCTGAGGATGAAGGCATAGTGACAGAGCATATGAATGCCCTAAGTATTGTGGTAACCCAGTTTTTATATGTTGATATTAAAATTTTAGATGTAGATAAGTGCACCAATTTGGTGTTTTATCTACCAGATTCGTGGGATATTCTAGTTGATGCAATAGGTACCAATACAACTACCTTGGATTTTAATGAAATCGTCCGATCTTTGCTGTCAGAGGAGATGATATGGAAAAATATGGAGGGATAAAATAGAGATCCCTTATATGTACAAGGACGGTCCCAGGATAGAAAGAAAAATCATTCCTCGAGTGGGAGACCAAAAACTCCACGAAAATCTGTAAAGGTGTGATGGAAATGCAGAAAGGAAGGGCACTTCAAAAAGGACTTTAGATCTAAAGCTCCTAAGAAAGTAAATATACTTGATGATGCTCATTTTTTGGAGGAGAAAACCACCTCAGATGAAGGTGGGGATGTGTACTCGACTTCTTCTTCAAGTACACATGTAAATCATGAGGTGTGGTTGATTGACTCAGGTGCATCCTTTCACTTCACTCCCCATAGGGAGTGGTTCTAAGAGAATGATAAATATGAGGGTGGTTATTTCCTCCTAGGGAATGATAGGAAGGCCAAATGATGAGATGCAAAAAATTCAAGTTTAAGTTGCAAGGTGGAAGGCTAAAATCTCATTTCTATAAGTAAGATGGATAACGGAGGTGTAAAAACAATGTTTGAGAAGGATACCTACAAGATGGTTTAGGGAGCACTCGTATTAATGTGGGGAGTTCATATTGGAACTTTGTATAAGATTCTGGTTAGTACAGTTACTGATGGGTACAAAATTTATGTGGTTCATGAAAGTGGAGTTGAAAACTTTATGATCTATGGAGAAAAGACCATGCTGTGGCATCAAAGGCTTGGACATATTGGAGAGAAGGGACTTTCAATACTTCATGGTAATTTTATGGTAGGAGCAATCAATATTTTTTCTCTAGATTTCTATTTCTAGGAAGATCGTGTATATGTGAAGCAGAATCGGGTGAGTTTCCCCACTTGTGCTAAGAGGGTGAAAGGGATATTAGATCTTGTACACAGTGATGTGTTTGGAAATATGTTGGTCTCATTATTGGGTAAGTATGTCTACTATGTGTCATTTATAGATGAATTCTTATGGAATATATGGATATATTTCCTCATGAAGAAATATGAAGTCCTTGGCATATTTAAATAATTTAAGACTCTCGTGGAAAACCAAACAAAGGAGAATATAAAGGTGACAAGGACAGATAATGGTGGAGAGTTATGAAATAATAAATTTGAAGAGTTCTGTAATAAGTGTGGTATATCATGACATACGACTACTCCATACACACCTCAAAAAACTATAGTTGCAGAAAGAATGAACAGGATGTTAATGAAAAATGCAAGAAACATGCTCAATGGTGCTGATTTATGGCAATATTTCTAGGTAGAGGTAGTGGAGACTGCATGTTACATGGTTAACAAATAACCTTGATCAACGTCGGAGGATAAGGCTCCAGATGAGGTATGAACTGGTAAGGAACCCTCTCTTTCACATTTGTGTAGGTTTTAACCCTGTACATAAATTATCTGTAAACGAATCTTAAAAATAGAAAATAAACAGTAGCGAGAGCATAAAACATAAAACAAATATACACTAAGCTTTTCCCCTGGATCCCAAATTGGGACGACCAGCTTGATTTTTCATTATATTCCTTTTAGTGTTACAACACATATATATACATTCCAAAGCATACATAAACCCCAATCCATTAACCCTGGATTAGAACATAATCATACTTCCCTTAACGAGCTCTACAAAATACCAGGGGCCAAAAACCATCATGCCCCAAAACCATGTGCAAACTCATGCACAAAATCATGGGCAGGTCCGCCCATTGAAAAATAGGGTCCAATATTTTTTTCCTAGGGCTCTGCCCCGGATCCCGAATAGGGGGGGGGCTCTCGCCCCCCCTATGACCTCCCTACTGCACCCGGCGCAATATATAGGGATAACTATCACCCCCCCTGTTACCCCCCCACGCGTGACTATTCATGGAAAGAATATAACACATATCCAACAATCTGTGGGTATTTGACTTCGATGCATATGTACATGTTCCAAAGGAGAAAAGAACCAAGTTGGAGATTAAAACTGAAAGGTGCATATTTATTGGATATACGGATAGTTTAAAAGGTTATAGGCTTTGGAAACCAGAAACAAGAAAGTTTCTGTACAACCGAGATGTCGTGTTTAGAGAGGCGAAATATGTTATTAAACATGAATTCTAGCAAAGGAACCTATGAATATATAGTTTGAGATAAGAGGAATAATCATACTTTACAACATAAAAAGATTCATAAGAGGAAGAGCAACAAACTCCATCTTTAAGAATATCAATTCGAGAAAGAAGGCAACTAGAAAGGTGTAGTCCATATTATTTATGTTCAAAATTTTCTTTATCTATTACTCATGATGATACCAAAACTATCAGGGAGGAAGTAGATTAAGAGGATCGAAAAATCTTAGAAGATTCCATGGTTGACGAAATGGAAACTTTGGAAAAAAATGAGGCTTGGGATCTGGTGGAGTTTCCAGCTCGAAGGAAACCCATTGGCAAAAAATAGGTGTTTAAGAAGAAGATGAATGCAAAAGGCAAGGTGGAGAAATAAAAGGCTCATATGGTAACAAAAGGTTATTCCCAGGTGTCAGGAATTGATTTTGGTGATATTTTTTATCATATTGCCAAGGTATATTCTATTAGATTACTTTTATCTGTTGCTGCTACTTTTGATTTTGAGGTAGAATATATGGATATGAAGACAACATTTCTTCACAGGGATTTGGAAGAAGATATCTAGATGAAGAAACCTGAAGAATTTGAGGTGAAGGGTAAGAAATAAATCCTATGCAGTTTTAAAAAGTCTTTGTATGGGTTAAAACAATCACCAAGGATGTGATATCACCAGACGAAAAGTAGATCATTGTGTGTATTTTAAATTAATTAGCAATCCTGTTATTTATTTGGTGTTATATGTGGATGATATGTTGCTGATTGGAAATGCCAAATAAATTATCCAAGATTTGAAGACCCAATTATCCTCCAAGTTCAACATCAAGGATCTCGGTGTTTCAAACTTTATTTTGGGCATGGAAATTAGACGATATCGGGAAAAAAAGAAGCTATGGTTAAACCAGAGGAAGCATGTCATGACAATACTGCAGAGGTTTAATGAGCAAGATAGTAAACTAGTGAAGGTTCCTATTCCTGTAGGTGTAAATTTATTTGTTGAGCAGTGTCCCAAGATAAAAGAAGAGGGAGAGTAAATGTCCCATGTTCCATATGCAAGTGCAGTCAGTAGCTTTATTTATGCAATGGTATTTACTATACCAAACATTGCACATGCAACATGAGTATTGAGAATATTTATGTCAAAGCCAGGGAAGGATCATTCGACATAAGTGAAGTGGGGTTTTCAGGTTTGTGCTATCAAGGAAGACCAAGATTGGATATAGTTTTGTATATCTGTGGCTTTCTTGATGCAAACTAGGATGGAGATTTAGATCATAGAAGATCTAAAATTGGGTATGTTTTTAACCTATTTGGAGTAGCAGTTTGTTGGATGACAAAAATATAGTCTCTAGTGGCTCTTTCCACTGTAGAGGTTGAATACATGGTAGCCACTCATGTAAGAAAGGAAGTAGTTTGGTTACAGAGATTGTGTTCAAGTATTGGGTTGGTATAAAGAGCTTAAGGATAGATTGTGACAAGCAAAGTGAAATTTTATTGGCAATGAACCCTTCTTATCATTCAAAGACAAAGCACATTGATGTTCAGTATCACTTTATGAGGGATATGGTTGAGGAAAAAAAGGTGTTTCTTGTAAAGGTGGACACTTTAAAAAATGTTGCAGATGCATTGAAAAAATTTGTGACCACTAAGAATTTTTCATGGTGTAGAGAAATAAATGGTGTTGTAGGGATGGAATAAATATTGAGCTCTCTTGTGACACCCAATGTGGAAAAGAAAATAGAAGGTGGGAGAATGTTGGGTGTGTGTTATATTCTTTCCACAACTAGTTGCATGCGTGGGTGGGTGATAGGTGGGGCGTAACCCCCCCCTATTCGTTGCACCAGGAAAAAAATGGGGGTCAAAGGGTGGGCCTCAACCACCCCTTTCCATGGGGTTTAAAGCATGAGAAATCCTCGGGAATATTTTTTAGACCCTATATTAGGTGGGCTGACCTACCTATGTTTTTGTGCATGGGTTTTTCACATGGTTTTAAGAATGATGATCTTATGTCCATGGTATTTATTAGATCTCGTCAAGGGAACTATGGTTATGTACTAATATAGGGTTAATGGGTTGGGATTTATCATTGATTTTTCATGTATATATATGTATTGTAACATTGAAAGGAATATAATGCAAAATTAATCTAGTAGTCTTGATTTTGGGATCTAGGGGAAAATCTCTGTGTATATGTGTTTTATGTTTATGTTCTCGCCATTGTTTATTTTATGTTTTTAAGAATTCATTTGCAAGTAATTTCTGTAGAGGGTTAAAACCTATAGTAGTGGGGACCAACTGCCAAGTCAATTCATCATAGAAGGTAAATTTACTATTTTGTGGTTATTATGGATAATTTTACAAGTTTTGTTTTACAGAGTAGTAGGGAGCTGTTGTCAAGTCGATTCATCATAGAAGGTAACTTTACTATTTTGTGGCTATTATTGATAGCTTTAGGAGTTTTAACTTTCAGTAATTAAATTGTTCTTTCATTTTCAAAAATAAAAGAGTTTAAATTAAATACATCCTTGTGGAATAATGTTTTCACTCCATTGTAAATGTATGTCATATTTTGCGAGAAGTAGTTGTGTCAGGTTATTCATAAATCAAATTTTGTTGAGTTTTATAAAGTAGTGGGATGAATTATCAATTAAATTCATCATAGAGAGTAATTGAATACATGCTGGAATAATATATATTTGCGAATTCCATTGCGCAATTTATTATTTGTAGCTATTATTGATGTCATTCTCTACAGAGACTACTACCCGGATAATTTTTTTCTTAAGCGATCCAGTGAATGTTTTTAGAAGAAATACAATCTGGGGAGTGTTTTAATCTTCTTCTTTTTGATGGTGGATATAGACTCAAGATTGTCAAGAATCTCTGGAGCAATGGAAATTAGGAATCTTGACAACTTTTTGAGGTGAATTTGTGGTCTCATTAGATTACAGCATTGTTGATAGCTTTACGAATTTTCAAAATTGACTGTAAAATTAAAAGGATTCAGGCACGTTTCTGATAAAAATATGGTGGTTATTTTTTGTAATGAGAGGTTACATTTATCAATTTTAATGATCTTGGGTGTCAACTGTATGTAAACATAAGTAAAAAAAACAATGAAAAAAGAGGAAATATGGTTTGTCGTGATTTTGTGCGGTATTGACAAATTTTCTGATGGGGTTTTTGGTGATTCTAAATCCATTTCCACTGTTACAAAAAAAATTTCAAAAAATTTTGTTGTTGGGTTTTTACTAAGCAAAAAAAAAAAAAAAAAAAAAACTAGTGAGTTTTGGCTATGTGGATGAACTTATCAGTTCGATAGGCGACGTCTATTATTACATCTAGTAATTTTTTTTTGATGACACATATATCAATGATATTGAAGCCAAAGCAAAGTGCGAAGAAAATGTACACGATTCTTTTGTAATTTTGAAAAATATTCTTATTAATATACGTAAAACTTGGCTTTTCTATATTTAATTGTTATTTATTTAGATAATCGTGTGTAATGGTTTATTAGATGAGTAATAATAACAGTCAATTTTTGTGAAGAAAAAAAATAATTTTAAGGTGAAATGGGCTTTGAATAGATTATTCATTGACATATTTTTCTCCCCCCTTCAAATGAAAAATGGGCAGTGTGCGAGGAAAATAAGCTATTTGCAATGATACAATTAATTCACTTGCCGAGATTGATGATATATTTGACTAGTTGAGAACTTATGAGGGATATCTGAATTTATCAACGAAAGAGAAAACATATGATAAGATTCAGAGTACCAGATTAGTGAATGCTATGTGTCTTCCAAAGGTATTTGATTTTAGTGAAATTATTCATCTCTGTCCAAATAATTTTCATTTTAGAAAGAGGGAAATTAAGTTGGGAGCAATAAAAGTGTCACTAAATCCAAATGTATTCATATTTTTATTTAAGTTACCAGATCCAAACAACTGTTTAGGATTGTCCAGTACAGATAGTTTACTAGAGGCAGAAGGGTGCATAATTGACATTGTGCGAGAATTAATTTGTGCAAATTGTGAGGTTCCTTCTTATCTTTCTATTGTAGATATTTATTTGTTAAGGAAAATGTTTAGAGATTTAGGTTGGATCATTTCCCATGTAGTACATCGAGAAAGTACATCACATATCTGAAAATGAATTTTCTTTCTGCTTTACGAGACATACAAAAAAATTTGTATGCTCAATTGGGCTTATGATGTTTCAAATAATTTAGTCGTTTAGTTACATAAATTACCCAAGAATAATGGGTTCTTTATGATGTAATATTTGATAACACTTATTTTGTTAAGTCATGTGTTTCATGAGTTTCCATGTAATTCTATATTCAAGTTTCACAAGGAACCAATGCAGTTATGGTATCCTATATTGTGGAAGCATGAAGTTTTTTCTTTTTATTTTTTCTTAATTCAGGATGATTTTGTCTAGAAAATATATTGCATGGTAACTGGACTAGGGCCTTCTCAAGTATGTGTAGAATTTGAGGCTTTATTACTTCACGAGCTCGGGGAATATGAGTAATTTATAGAAAACAATACAATTATAGGAATTTATGGTTTTGAAGATAGGCTACTTATTTTGCCAAACTTTTTTCTAGATAGGTATGTTTTTTTTTATTTTTCAAGTTGTCTGTGATCTTTCAGGCTTGACCTATGTCTTGATAAACTACAACCCATGAGAATATAATCCATAAAATTCACCCAATGATCGCACCCAGCTTCAGCCAAACAAGCCCTAATGTGGTTGGAGCTTTTAGCATGTCTCCTCCCCCTTGCATGGGCATAAAAGCCTCTGTGAGGTTTGATCCTAGGTCACCTAACAAGTCCCATCCTCAACTTTTTGTGTTAGTGGTACTTGGAATTCTAGATAGGTATTTTTTTGCTAAAGGTTGTAGGCAATATTATTGCTGGTTGCCTATATTTAAACAAAAAAATAAGAGATAATTGATTTATTTTTCATTTACTGTTCGAAAAGTGACCATGAAGAAGACTTCGCATGCTCTCATTTTTGCAAAATATTTGGATGCTTTCAGCTTAAGTGAAGTTGAAAATTTTAAATGACTTGATAGAGGAAGAATTTTCACAGAACACCTTGAGTCTATGTGATACGAGACTTGTTTCCGAGAAGTAGAGAGAAAAGTGAGAAAATTCAGAGTGTAACAAAAAAAATATAAAACCACTAGCAGATGTTGGGAAACCTCTGAAAAAAGTGATTGCAACTAGAGAAATATTTAAGTGAAGAGGTAAAAACCCTATGGGGCAATCTCATTGTTGCATACACGATATTGGTGTGACTTGATATGCTCGAAGAAAAAGACAAATAACTACTGAAATTGAAAAAATAGTTCTTGATAAGCTATGAGGTGGAGGGGATGACGAAGAGACTCCTGGTAGAGTAACTTCATAAAGAGTGCACACGGTTGAATCACTTATATCAAAGAGTGAACCTAAAACAAAGAGTGTTGAATAAATAGTGGACAGGGAGGTTAGTAGTGTTGTACTGCCTCATTGGGTTAGTATTTTTTTGCAAGAAAATAATAGAATAATGGATGAAATTTCCAAAGAGGAAATTAGTTTCAATATCTATTTTGTGAAATTTTAGATTGAAAGTTATGACAAGGGAATTAAGAGGTTGAAGATTGAAAGGATACAACTTTCTAACTGAAAGGTTGTTAATTGCTGATAATTGAATGTTGATATATCTTCGATTGTAATGCATGGGATCATGCACTTGCATAAAGTTGTTTGTGAAGAACTTGCGAATTTTGTTGGTTGTCCAGAGGAAGAAAATTAAAAGATGAATGACAAAATAAAATAGCTAGAAAATGCACGAGTCCTTTCGTGAATACTCCAATGGAAATAGGTGGACCATAATTGGAAATTTCTACCCTTGGAGGATCTAATATATTTTAGAAACATGTTAAACTTCTGATTGTAGGGAAATCATTTATTATTAATAATATATCCAAAATATTGTGGATTATTGAATCTACAAGGAAAATTGGTTTTTATATATAGAATTTAAAGAAAAGAACTAGGTATTCTATTGAATTGGTCAAAAATGAGTTGGAGGGAGACAAGGAATTGGTGGACTATGACCTATTAACTTTTAGTTAAAATATTGATTCACTATCCGAACTAGAAATATATAAACGAGGGTTTCCTGATGTTGATCAGATGAGGTAGATCAAAGATGCATTGTCTGGGAAAATCATAACATTGGAAGACATTATTTTTTAGTGTGAAGACATTGAAAATCAAAGAGGAGATGCGTATGTAAAGGTAGTAGCAATTACTAATGGTTTAAATGGTAGGTGTATTAAATATTAATTTGGATTAATTTCAAAGGATAAGTTGTGGGTTGATTTAGATAAGTTGAAACAATCACATGAAATGGAATTCGAGGATATGATTGATTTTAGTGCAGATGAAATTAGAAAATGGATAATTATTTTGGTTGGTGTCAAGGAAGAGTACTCTTCCTCAGTTTTGCAATGGAAAAAAGAAGCAAAAAAAATTGAGGAGATATTGAATGAATGTGTTATGAAGGACATTACCATTACTCTGCTGAAATAATTCGTCGAAGCTAAAGTGAATGAATTCGTTGGAGGAATCGTGATTGCAAGAGAGATCCGAAGGTTGAAGAATATTGAAATCTACTTTTGCATATTGTAAGTGTTTCAATACAGTGGAACATTTTTTTTTTCATCAAATAATTTTACTATTTAAATATTAGGTGTGTGTTATGACAGAATAATCTCATTACAGAAATTTTGAGGTAAAAAATGGGCCTCAAAACAAAAATGTACAATAAAAATAAATTTATAAGAACTAATATGATTAAATATGATGATTTAAACCATAGGGGATGATTCACGTTTTTTTGAGTAAAAAGGTAAAAGGATAAAAAAATAAATTAAAAAAAAATTAAAAATTAATTTTTCAACTCATATTTTCAACTTATCTCCCTACGATTTTAATCAAATTTTGAGCGGGTGCACTCGTTAGATGTGGAATTTCATTTTTCACCCAATGAGTACCCATGTTGCAAACTTTTAATTGACCCTACTAAATGATGTGAAATACGTGGAAAAAAATGATTGAAATCACACCTTTTCATGTATTTCACATTTTTTGTGTAGTAGGGTCCATTGAAAGTATGTAACAATGGTACTCCTTGGATGAAAAAGTTAAATTACACATCCCATGAGTGCTCTTGCTCGAAATTTGAGTACAATTGTAGGTAGATAAGTTGGAAATACAAGTTAAAAAGGTATCCTTTTATCTTTTCCTTCTAAAAATTGATGAGGTAATATAAACTTATTTTATTATTTCCAATATTATTTTATAATATTCCTTAGGAGCCCCATTTGAGACCTCAAAAATTCTCTAATGAATTCCTAAATGGCGTTCTTTCTTACCTATTGCAGATTAATTTTGGAGATTACAATTGATAAGATTGCAATTGCAGATGTTATCGAGACAAACACATTTAGCTTTGTGATTGAAGTATTAACATTTTCATAAATTATATATGCAACAAAGGTTATTTTCTTAATCAGGGCTCTGAAATTGTAACTTATTTAGTTTCTTTTTTTTTATAGAATTATTTCGGTAATAATCACTTGAAATTAACATTGTCAGCGCGTTTCGAACCAAGCAGTGTGGTTCATCATCAAGACTATGTCAGAGATCAGATCCAGACATCTAGATCTGATCTCTCACCTAGTCCTGATGATGAACCACACTGGTTGGCTCGAAACGTGTTGACAATGTTCATTTAAATGTGATTATTAGCGAAATAATTCTATAAATTTTATGATGGATCACAGAAGCCAAAATTCTAAAAATTATTTGAATTCTCATTACTATTTTCCTATCTCTTAGCATCTTTACTGATTATGCAAACAATTATGGGATATCATTTGACATGAGATGTTATATGGACTTGCGTTCTCAAACGTTATAAAATAAAAAATTTATTTAACTATCATTTTTGAGCATTTACTTTGTTCTTTCATATATTCCCTAACCTTCCATAATGAATAGTAATTAAAATTCATTTATGTTTAATCTCTTATAATACTGGAACTTTTTAATAGTTATTTTAATTATTATTGAATAATGTTTTACATGTGAAGTTGTATCTATTGCATTTTTTATGACTAGCATTTGAATCTGAATACAATTACACTTATTTTAATTATGTTGATAACTATTGAAGCTTTTTCATAAAAAAAAAGTGATTATTTTGTTGTAGATGTCTTTATTTATGAATGCTAGTACAAAATTGAAAATGGCATACATCAATGTTTCATTGTATGGAGTTTTTGTTCTCCTGAAATTAGGATAAGGGTTTTCAGTCTGTAGGGGAAGCTTCCTGAGTGAAAGATTTGCATAGCAACATATGATGATAATAATAAGTAATAATAATTATACATTGAACTATGGGATCTATTTTTTTGAATAATTGTGAAAAAACTCGATATTTCATTTTGCAATGGTCAATTATAAACCAATTTTTGTAAGTAATTTTCCTATAGATATATACAATTTATTTGCTTAAAGAAAATAATTATTTAAGTGAAGGTTCCTATTCCTAGCACTACAACGCAGTTAGTCCCGTGGCGATGAGTGTTGGTGAGTCAGTAGTTCATATAACATATACTTCAAACATTGGAAATCTCACAATATAAGACATTCATGAAATGCTCTTCACTTAGGGCATATAGAAACTGAAATAGAAGGGGATGATTGACCCTATTTCATTGGTGATGGGGATGATGTCTAGTTTGACCAGGTCTTGGGGGATGATGCCCAAATTGACCTATAACAATTGCCCCCTAAAGCATGAAGTAGAAATAATAATAGTATTTGGACGAAATTCTCTATGATGTGATGAGCTAGAACTGAAGTGGATGATGTCCTGCATCAATATTACAATACATTACATCATGATATATATCACCTTGATCATGAATTGCTGAGGAAGGCATTGCCATGCTCAACACATAAACTATCTAATAACATGTACATAATTCAGAAATTAGTCTACATTGGAATGTTTCCAAATATGGACATCCCTACAGAGGCCATGTTTGGATGATGATCTGTATGTAAGGTCTCATACATATGATGTGTACAATAATCCTAAAATCGCAGCCTGGATGGATGAAACTAGATCCGGGGTCTTCTTATCTCGTTCACTTGATCATTCAGGTACAAGTCTAACCATGTGAATATATGATTTGTAGTCAAACATGGAAAGAGATCGTTTGATTACTAGCCAATGATATGATATGTTAACAAACGTGAGAGAACCACCATTGATGTTAATGGATATCAATGTACTGCAGTACAATTTTCGAGGCATGAATAGATGATTTGATGTCGAAAGGAAAACAAAATATTATGGTCAAAGGTCTGGAAGTGAGAAACTTGTCGATGATGTAACATGCCTTAGGGTACTGGAATATGTTTCTAAGTAAACTTCCTAGATGATGAGCTGATGTCGGCAGGAAGCAACTTTATCGTGAAATGGGAGTTACTGATTTCAAACATAAGATTTGATTTGATATACTAATGTTTAGGGATGAATGTCATGAAATTAAGGTTTATGAGTATTGCAGAGGGATTAGGATTCACTGGATGACTTCCTTGAACATATCAGAGACAATAAGATGAGTTGGAAGCATTGACCCAAAACCAAAGTGAAGATATGATGTACCATAGGTATGAATGAACCATCATTAATATTACCTAACCCAAAAGTCACAATGATGGAGTGAAAGTGTCATGTTCAAGAGTGAACCATAAAGTGTTCTATTCTTTTTCCGAAATTTTCCCAGTAATTTTTTGATGAGTACCTCTTTATTGTTTAACAAGCTTGAGGAGGATAATATATGCTTGATCTATAATTCAAACCTTCGTGCGAATGCATCACTATTTAATAATTTAACGAGTCTAGCGATAAATGAAAATCGATTCTTGCCATGATAAAAAATTCTATATTTATTTTATGTTTTAGCGAGCCTAATGACAGTGACAGCCCGATCCCTTTTCATGTTTAGATATTTTGAAAAAGAGGACAAAAGAAAACTCCATGAGTAATTTTTCATAAAATTTTCACTGAGGTCCAAAAATGTGTAAAATGATACCTGAGAAAACCTCATAGCCATGTTCGACTAAGGTTTTCCTTTTTCGTAAATAATCTATCTCATTCTGGAAAAGGGTTTAACTTATATTGAGTATATGTTATTTCATTTACTTTTACGAGCTCAAAAATACAAGTGATCAACAATATTTTCACATTATCAGAGTCTGAAAAGAGCTAAAAGAAGAGTCCAGAGGTTCCTTTTTCGCCATTATCAAAGCTCGAAAAAGAGATAAAAGTGTGGTTCAATTACTTTTTCATTTTTATCAAATCTTGGAAAATAAGGATAAAAGTATGCTATGTGGTCAAATCATTCTTGAATAAGTGTTCATGACTAATCCATTGTATCAGTTGTAAAACATGTTCAGAACACGATCAAACAGATTAAAAATAACAGTTTCATAGAAAAAATGAATAAAAATCATAGTCACAACATTAAATATGATTTTAAATAATGAATTTGACTAATTAAATGAGTTTCTACCATTCATTTTTACAATTTGAAAGTTACCATTTAAAAAATAGGAGCTCCGAACCCATTTCTGCCTCCAAAATTTAGTAGTTTATTGCAACAGATTCTGTGGACGATTTTTCTCGTTGTTTGATCCAGGTTGGAACTATGAACCTTATCTTTCCTTTAATATATTTATTATGCATTTCATGGTAAATTTTAGGGTTTTTATCCCCTTAGGGTAAATCTACTAAGCTCAGAGGGAAACACACCCTTGAATGTCGAAAGGTGCATTGCAATTCACTGAAATTGAAGGCCAGATGCATTATAATGCTCTGTCCCTTGACCTGGGGTGCATTGGGCACAATTTCCATTTTTCTTTTTGTTGTGTGCTTAAAATTTTCCAAGTTTTTTCATGAAATGGATCCTTATGAGTCTTATGATTGTGTTTCATGTGTTCATCGGATCAAAATGACGATATCATGGAGGGAAAGAGAACATGAAGAATATAACTTGATAGCCCTAAACAAGCCGGGTACAGTAAGAGCCCTTAGAGACTATGGGTTGCTAAAGAACTTCATATTGTCTACAAAGTGGTCCCAATTTTATTGTAGGACATTTATTTTCTCACAGGATTATAGAGGCAAGGTTCACCCATTTCTCTTTCAGGATCTGCTCTTAGAGGACAAACAATGAGATTTTACATACTACAACACTGCCATCCAGAGAATGAACATAGTAATGATGGGAAAATAAGAATCCATGATGTACGCGATTTTCTTTTGAGGACCATCATATTCACTATCGCAAAACTTGCTGGTTCTGCTACACTATATGTGCAAACATATCATACATGTAGTATGCACTGGAGTGTTTGGAACCAACAATATTTAATTGGGTTGAATCTGTCCTCTTTTAGATGAAAGTACAAATGACCAAATTAAAGGTAGGAAGGAAGAATAATTTCAACTATGGATCGATCCTGGTCTCCTTTGTCTTAGAGAGGATTCCACTGATGCAACCCCATCATGTTACAGTGGGTATATCTGGCCCTAGAGGTCCATGGATGCAGAGATGGGTAGAAATGATGTCTAGACATGTTGGTCAATTGACCATCGTATTCTCTATTGCATTCCATGCCTAGTTTATAAGACAAATTATTGCCATTGATGATTATGCATATGCAGGTGTAGACTTTCTAGGAGATGTAGACTTGATTCTACAAGACGACGCTCAATGGGGTGAAATTGGTAAGAATGTTTTTACCATGTTTTTTTTTTAATTTTTTATAAGGTTTATACATGCTTTTGTATTTTTATGTTTCCCAAGACTAAACTAAAGTTTTTATGTATGCATATGTAGGTTGCGTTCGACCAGTGGGTCAGCCAGAGTATAGAGCAGAGGAGCCAGCAGAGAGGGCTATCAGGAGAGAATTCCTTTGGGATTTAGATATGAACGAGATTCTTGTTGAGCTACAACAACACATAGAGGGATTCATTCTTGGGATTCTGGATTTCCAGATCGAAGAGTTACCCATGAGACTACAACACCACACTATTCAGATTCCTAACCATTGGATTTTTGTTACTGCGTAGGATAGCTATATCAGTAGCTTGTTATCACGAGAATCACTAGTTTACTTTGACATTTTGCATGCATTTTGAGGTCAGATAACCAATGTGTCTTTGGCACAAATTTTGTAAAAACCTATAACTATCTATCTAATTGTTTTCAGTGTTTTCCTTTGTTTACTGCACAATCCCATTCAATTATGTGATGTGAATTGAAAATATGTATTTAGATGTGTTGCAAATGCCTGTTTATGACATAATTTGATAAGGAATTAGTTAATGTGTTAAATTTTCTGGAAATGTGTTGATATTGAATGAAATCGAAATGTCTTTCCAAAAGTCTAACACTTAGGAAAATACGATGCAGTGCTGGATTTCCGACAATATAAACACTAGTAAGTTCCAGTACAGTAAGCTTTGAGTCTAACATAATGATGATGTAGTTAATACTAAATGAAATGGCATCAAAGAGAAGTTCGATCAACCTACTATACTCAGCAATATTGTTTGTACTAGCACCATAAACATACCCAACGAATGGTTCCAAAGATTCAGACATCTGCGATGAAATGTAAAGTGGATCACTAACTTCAAGAAAGCTCTAGAAAAAAAAACTAAGGTAGTAAATGAAAATCAACAACATATATACAATATAATACAAAAATTTACCATGCTTAACTAAACATAGTAACATTTGACATACAACCCATTTCGGGTTTGCGCTAATGGAATTACATCATAATCTACCAACTCATAGATGCCCATAGCAAGAACTCTTTTGACAATATAGGAGCCATGCCATAATGGCTCAAATTTTCCTATACCTATTACATCAACTTCTTGATTGTAAAGTAAGACTTGGTCACCCTATGAGAAGATGTGAGGCTGGACATGTTGGTCATATTATGCCTTAATACGTCTCTTATACGCTTCGTTGGACAATGCCGCTTCACGACGTGTTTCATCAAGATGGATGAGGTTAAAAATATGCGCTTATTTATTACAGGTGCCAAGTAACATGTCAACGACAAGTTTTCATGATGGTATTTCACATTGAATAGGCAAGATAACTTCCATACCATACACCAATTGAAAGGGGGTAGATCCAGTTGTGTTTCTCACCAAGGTTCGATATGCACACAAAGTCGAGTACATAATCAAATTCCAATTTCATTTATGAACTCCTATCATTCGTTGAAGCATTCATTTAAGATTATTGTTAATAGTTTCAAATTTTCCATTGGATTTTGGATAATAAGGAGTAGAGCTATCATGCGACAGTCCTAATTTGGAAATCAACTCATTCATCACGTGATTGTGAAAATTCTTACCATGATCAGTGACTATAGCCTGTGGAACACCAAACCATGAGATGAGATGATTGAAAAAGAATATTGTAGTTGTTTCTCCCGTGTTATTGAATGTAGGCATTACTTCAGCCCACTTGGTAAAGTAGTCTACTGTGAAAATAATATAACCATGCTGCCAGACAAACGAGGGTTGCAAGTCGCGAAGTCAATGCCCCATTTTGCAAATTGTCCCACAGTGATAATAGGATGCATTGGCACTGGAAGTTTGCATATTTTACGATCGAATATCTAGCATGCATGACAAATTTTGACCATGAGGATGCAGTCACGAAATATGGTTGGCCGAAAATAACTAGTGTAGGGTATCTTCTGCACAGTATCGTATCCATAAAAGTGTGCACGACAAGCCCCAACACGACAATAATTTAAAACCTTCTTGACATCCTCATGAATGAGGCACCTCCTTAAAATCGTATCGGCACCATGATAATAAAATGTATCATTGAATATCAGATAATCTTTGGCTTGGTATCGAATAGGTCGCTATTGAGAGTGAGAGGTATCTGGTCAAAAAGTTTGGGTTTGGATATAAATGATAAAATCCCCATACCAACGATAGGATAATCCAATCAAAAACATAAACTCATCAGGGATAGATGGTTCTGATGTAGTAGCAGTACTATCAGAGGGAAGGTCGTAGAGAAGCTCAACCAAAAATAAAGACTTATTTGACTTGGATTTAATGAATTCCAAATCAGATTCCTATAAAATGACTATTCATTTTGAATATTCCCCCCCATAAATTTACGTTACAAAATTTAATTCACGAGGTTGCAATCTGAAATGAAAATGGTCTTTTGGAACATGATATAATGGCAAAATCTTTGGACAACTTGAATGGCCACCAAGGTGAGATTTTCAATGTATGAATACTTCACGTCCATATCATTTAGATTAGGACTCAAATAATATATTGGATATTATATCCAATCTTCTTCTTGGTCTCATACCATAGAAATGGTCGTATTAGCCACGACGATATATAATAAATAATCACTACGATAGTTGGGGGGATACTTTAACGACACCTGGACAAGTGTATCCTTGAAAGCATCAAAAGAAGCTTACAAAACCTTATCCCAATGAAAGGGAATCCCCTTTTTCAAGAGACAAGTAAATCCTTTAGCCATTTCAGCATAGTTAGGTATGAACATCCTTAGGATTTTTTCCTTTTCTTGAAGTGTTTGTAACTAAATCAAATTTGATGACACAAGAAAATCAAGAATGGCCTGGACGTTTAGTGGGTCGATTTGAATTAATTATTTTGAGATGATGAATCCTAGAAAATGACTAGAATCAACACAAAATACACATTTATGTGGATTGAGGCATATTTTTTAGTGGTGAGCGCATAGAAAGATAGCTCTCAAATGCATCGAGTGATCAGTTTGGTTTCGTGAATGCGTGGGTAAATCGTCTAGATAAGGTTGAACAATGTGCTTGATGTCATTGAAAGAATAATCCATTTCTCTCTGAAATGTTTCCCCAATGTTCTTTAAATGAAATAGGAGTTTACGATAAGTGAATGTGCCCCAGGGACATATGAATGCTGTCTTATATTGGTCCTCTAGGTGGATATTGATTTGATTATAACCGGAAAATCCATCCATGAACAAAAAGATTTCAAATCTAGCACAATCGTTAGTAACTTGGTAGATAAAGGGAGTAGGATAGCTATCTTTTGGACAAGCAAGATTGAGATCTCGATAATCGATGCACACTATGATTTTCCAATGTTTCTTCATAACAAGAATAATATTTGAAACCCAATCAGTTAGCGAGACATGGTAAATGAAACCAACATGAAAAAAAAATTCAACTTCTTCTTTAATGGCAGTGGCCTTCATTGGATGAGCAAGACGAAGGCGTTGACATACCAGTTTGAAATAAGGGTACATTTTAATGGTGTGTTCAATGATACTAGTTTCTATGCCTGGAATTTCCTCGTAAGACCAAGAAAATATATCACGAAATTCACAAAAGAGAGAGTGATAAGTTTCGAGTTCTTATGAAGAAAAAGATATGCTGACATGAAGGTTTTATACAACGCTAAGTTTGGTTGAAATATAGATAGAAATGGTTTCTTCAATATTTGATAAATTTTGCTTCGATTCGATTGCATGAATGGGAAAAGAATTTGGAAAATTGTTTTTTGATCGATGGGTGATATAGTTCAATAAGATTATCTTCTTCCTAATCCTGAAGATGGGAATGATGATTATGATCTTCTTGCTGGGGAAAAATAATTTCTTGTCATTTAATCTGTCAACCCAAGGGTTTCATAAACTTGTGAAGCATGCGTGCACTGTATGTAATAGAAATTGTCTTTCAGTTTAGAGAAATCTAACTAAAAAATAATGAAAACCAATTCATATAATCTATGAAATCAAATAATGAAAATTAAATTCAACTATCCTATGAAATCAAGTAATGAAAAGAAAGAAAACAAATTCAAAATAAAATATAGCGCGTGCAATCACACTTGCAGGAATTGAAATTTTAATCTAAGAAAGGATTTCAAAGAATGTAATGAAAAACTCAATTACTGTATAGGTTAAACACTCAAGCATCCAATTTGGAAGTATGACAAATTCACCTTCTTGGTATGATTTACAAGCATCCAATTATACATTTAACTGAGGATATTAATCTAGGAAAGCATTTTAAAGGCATGTAAAGGAAAACTTAATTATTGCATAGGTTAAACACTCAAGCATCCAATTTGGAAGTATGACAAAGTCATCTTCTTCGTATGATTTACAAGCACCCAATTATACATATAATTTGATCTAAGAAATCAGTTTAAAGGCATGCAAAGGAAAACTCAGTTATTGCATAGGTTAAACACTCAAGAATCCAATTTGGAAGTATGACAGAGTCACCTTATAGGTATGATTTATAGGCATCCAATTATACATATAATTGAGGATCTGATCTAAGAAAGAAGTGTAAGAAAATGAAAAGAAACTAAACAATTGTGATCTCTATTGCCTCAAACATAATCCAATTGGAAAATATAAGAATCTACTTTCTTGAGATGTTATAGGAAAGTAAATATTACACAATCATTCTAAAACTAATACTAGGAAGGAAAATAAATATTAATCTATGAAATAAAATAAATCTCAGACATTGTGGATGGCCGATCGAAAAGTATGAGAGATGGTAAATTGAGATGCTCCATATGTAAGCAAAAGTAAGTTAAAGTGAAAGAACACTTATGAGTAAGGTGCCACAATCTAATTCTTTATTCAAAGCTTGAGCATAACTCAAACTTTACACATAATTGATAGGAGAAAGCTTCCCCTATTTACACCAAAAGATGAGAATCTTTCTCATTAATGAGAGTCCATGAATCTCTCCCTATATCTTTAGAGTTACAATCCAAATAGGAAGTGAAAGGGCACATGTCTTCTTAGAGTTACAATACAAATAGAAAATGAGACACATATCCTCATGATCCCACGGTCTTCTCCATTCAAATTCTAATTTGGCCTTGGGAGGCCACATAAAGGTCTTTAGGAAGCTTCTTTTGGACCTGCACATGGAAAAAATCTAATTCCACTTGTTAGGTATAAGTATATGCATATAAGTTTCTAATTTTTAACCAAAAATTCACTTAAAAACACTAGGAATCAATAACGTTTGGAAAAACATAAATGTAACCCAATAATGATAATGGTAAGGTAAATGTAATGAAATGGAGGTGGAGTGAAGGTGATAATATGGAAATATAAGTGAAAAATGTAATGGAAGTAAATGACAATTTCAAGGCCCAACATACCCCCCAATTGAAGCTATTACATGTCCTCATGTAATCTATTGCATTAATTCTTTTTTATCCTTGAGCTCTGGCTTAACTTTTCATGATATCATTTGATAACTTCATACTTCTGCAAAGTATTTTAGTTGAATTACAACATGGTTGGTTCTTGTGTTACAAACATATTTTTTTGTTGAATTCGATTTTGATCTTTGAACTTTGCATAATGATAATTTGATTATTGTTGCAAAGTATATCATTATTAGATTGCATCGTGGCTCGTTCTTGTGTGACAAACATGATTGTGTTTGTATCCAATTATCTTTTAAGCAATTTTGAAAATACATTGTATGCTCATAATAATAATGTAATAGTTAGTATATTTTGAAAGTATGTGGGCTTTTGAACATGATATGAATATGGAAAAATATGAATATGAATGTATTCAACCCCCCAACCGATGGAATTGGCAAACAAATGAGGAAAATAAGTGTTTTTTCCAAAAAATATAATTTGAGAATTTCAAGGAATTCTATGGTAAAAATTTATAAAATGAAAAACCTTAACCTTCCCTTTGAAAATGGATTAGCTGTATGTGTGGTGGCTGCAAAATTCTAATCATAATCTTGTGGATGACGGAGTCAAGATGACTTTTTATTGTTATTACTAAAATTTTTTAATCTTCTACAGAATAATGTTGATTTTGTTGATGTCATCTGATTCTACAACTGTCATATGATTCTGCAATTGTCATTTGATTTTGCAGCTGTAGAATGGTGCTGATTCTACTGCTGCCATCTGATTCTGTAACTGCCATATGATTTTGCAGCTTCCATTCTGCTAAATCTGCTGCATATCTTCTTCATTTTCTCCACAATGTTGAAAATGATACTCTTCATGTCTTCAAAACTCATTGGCACAATTCCTACTATGTGAGTAGATTTTTTGATGTCAAACATAGTAGGAAATTATTAACGTAGTGGACATTAATGGATGCCACTAGTCAACACGAGAACTCTCACCATTGATGAAAATGAGAGTCAAGATGCCCAAACACATCTTGCTAGGTACGAATAATTTTGTTGTTGTCTAGTACCTAGAAGATTCGATGAACAAGGGACATTAATGTATTCCCATTGTTCATCAAAAAGAGGACTTGCCATTAAGGCATGCAAGCTTCAAGATGTTTTTGCAAGGATTTTAACTCAAAGGACTATGGACTCAATAATTTGTATTGAAGTAGGGTTTATTTTGCGAAATGAAAAGGATACGAGAAATGAAAATGAAAATGGAAGATGACAATGGAAAATAATAATGAAAATGGCCAATAAGCATGTAAGTGAGCTTCTTGCTTTTATTTGTGGGTTGGGAGTAGACAAAAGGTAATGGAAAGTGTATGTGAATAAAGGAAAATGAACAACTGACTCTTGCTGGGAAAATAATTGTGGCTTGCTTTGAAGTACTTGGTTGGACTTACAATTCAAAAGGGAGGAAAGGTAATGGTCTTGATGAATAAGGAATTTTTCTTATGTTTCTCATGAAATCAGTCCTTTGAAGTCAAATTGTGTGCATAATTTCAATGATCATTCGATCATCCCAAATTTGTAAAAACATGACATAAAGAACAAAAGTGTTTTAAAAAAGAAATGGACAATTCCTTTCTGATTCTTATGTGAAATTTGAATGTCGAATGAAACGGATTAAGGAAAATCAAAAGTGTTATATTCAGTCCAATTCATGATATCGATAAAAATCCATTTTTAAGAAATAAATATGAAAAATAAATCAACTCCCTATTGTCGAATGACTTCATGCATTGTGCTCAGTAAAGTGACTGGCATCACCAAGATTCGTTGTGTCCTGCAAGTTAAAGCTTCAGAGAAAAATACACAACAAAAATATTATAAAATTTTATGTCAATTGTTCAGAAATCATCTAAATAATCTTCCAATTTTTCTCCAATCCATTATTAAATCTGTCAATTTCAATCCTCATCTATGCTGCAAAAGCATGTTTTCAAAAATATTTGAAGTGGTAAAATTACAAAAAGTACTTGCATGAAAAAAATTATTTTAATCAAATTTTGAAAGTATTCTTCCCTTTCTAAATTGATTCAATAGATCGATTGCATATGTAAAAATTTATAATCAACAAAAAAAAAATTTAGGCTTTGATAAAATATTTAGAGTTTTTCAATGAAAATATAATTTATTAAAAATAATTTTCCTTTTAATAATGCAGAAACAGTTGAGAGTTTGAAGTTGTTTGTAAAAATACTTCAATAAAATCCAATGTACCCGATTTATCTTTATTTTCACTCACAAATTTCCCTGAACTTGTTCTTATGTCCTTTGTATTATCTGCAGTCTCTCTTTTTTGCAATGCCAATAATGAAGGACCAAGATATTTCTTCACAAGTTCAATAATGGACCCACGCTGCTCCTTTGTAGCAAATTTAGGAAAATATTAAATGAAAATCGATCCGAAAATACCTGCAAGGACGAATAGTATTAGAAAACCACCATCACTGGCATGGGAACCTTGGTATGAAGGCCCCACTACGCTCTTTCTTTAGCCCTCATTTCTACATGATTATTACTGTTTCAAATTACTCTCAAATATCTACCAATATTATTGGGATGAATGAAAAACAAGGGTCTTGTTTGATTTAAAGATAATGATTTTTTTTTACAGCCAAAACATAAATTTTTTCGCATTCAAAAACATGCTTCAAATGGAGAAAATTTTCATATTGTTAGTAAATTTGTGGAAAAGTGTTGTCAGACACTGGCGTGAGGAATGTGAAATAGGAAATTATCTCTGAAATATTCAGTATCAAGATTCTTGAATGATGATATTTCCTACTTGTAAGGCTATAATCGAAAATATTAAGTTAAGAGCCCAAGCATGCATCTAAGCCCAGAAATTATAACAAGATAACAAGCGTAGACTGACACTAAATCATACATTAAAGCTCTCGCAACGATTACGTTCATCTCGTGGCTATGTATGGGTGGATTCTTCATGTCATGTGGATCTACTAGATTTTTATTTCAATTCGAAATCTTCTTCCTGGAGGGCGTCGTATTGAAACTTGTTCACTGTCTGTTTTAAAAAAATCCCGTTTCTCCATGCAATCTGCAAATTAAGGCTTCAGAGAACCCATAAATTCTCCTAAAAAGTTGTGAAATTAAGAACATCACTCGCAATTTACCTAATTTACCCCGTTCCTGAAAAAACCCATGTCTTATATTTTCCTAATTCACCTTGGTTTTCTCAGAAAATGCATTTTAAAATCATGTGTCAAAACAATTATGTTTTCTCAAAATGCAACAAAATCAATTGTTTTGGTTGGATTTTTTTTCTTTGCAGGTTTTGATTCATGGTCGAAGGTTTAATTTCAGGCATGGAAAAAACTGTCAAAGTTTCATTGAGACTCAGATCAGTGATCGAAGGTCTCAGAATTTGAGAACATTCAGTCATATTTGTGGCAACAATCATATTTTTTTTTTTTTTTGTAGAAACCTCCTTTGAAAAACGGATTTTGTATGCTTGAAAGGCTACATGGCTGGGCGTGGCTTGCGTGGAGGGGCCATGGGATTATGGTACGAAGGCCTATACATATGCACAAGGGCAAGAAAAATTCAGGCCTCACGCATATGCGCGAGTCTCTTTGGTTTTCTTTTTATTGTTTAAAGGGTTTTCAAAGGCCATGGGCCATTGTCGTTGGTTACATTTGGTGATATATATATTTTTTTATATATATTTTTTTTATGTTTCGTTTTTTTTTAAATTTTTATGTTTTTTTTTATTAATGTATTATTTGATTTTTAAAATGTTTTAGTTAAAAAATTTATATATGTTATATTTTTTAAAAATGTAAAATATATACATATATCTTTTTTAATTTAAACAAAACAATTTTTTTAAATGTTTTAGTTTTGTTTTTTAATATATATATATATTAAAAATTAAAAAAACTAAAAATATATAGATATATATTTCATTTAAACAAAACAATTTATTAATTTTTTTTAGATTTTATGATATACTAACCAAAAAAGAAAAAGAAAAATCTGATCCTCCAGGTCACACAAAGTGCAGAAGGAGAGCATACTCGAGATTTTTTTTTTATTTTTTTTTTTGGAGTAGTCAATATTTTATCATTCGATTCCTATGTAAATTTTGCAAAAATAAAATGAAAAGGATCGATCTCATACCTTAAATTATCACTCGTGATCTTCACTTCTGCTCCTTGTTCTCAATCATTTCTTTTATTGCAAATATTTCCTTGTAAGGGTTAGTAAATGGGTGGTTCTTAATACACCAAAAAACATCAAATTTATCCTTAAAATTACAAAAAATTATTTTTATTTTCAAAAACAAAATTAAAATAAATTCTAAAATTCTAGCCAAGCTTAGTTTTATTTTTATTTTTCCTATCTATCTAAAAAAACGATTTTATTTTTTTATTTTTAACTATATGAATGCTTCTAGTGAATCCATTTATGGATTATAATCTTTGAAACATTCATATCCAGATTTACGAAATGTACCTAATTGTTTGTAAGTATATGAAAAATTGTCTTCTTCTTTCGATTTGCCGCAAGGATATCTTGAAGAATAGATGAATGGAGTGGATAAATCTCTTTTTGATACCATTCCTCAATGTAGTATCTTGGCCACATTCTAGATCCTTTGTCCATAGATGGTTAGTAAAAACTAAAAATATAATACAATCTAGATTGAAAGCTAGTTCCTATGCACACTTCCCTGGCAACAATGCCAAAATGTTTGGGAAAAATAATTGTCTGCCATTTAATTTGTCAAACCCTATGGTTTCGTAAACGAGTGAAGCATGTGTGGACTGTATCTGCTAGAAATTGTCTTTTAGTTTAGATCAATATAACTACAAAATTAAAAAAACCAATTCATCTAATATATAAAATCAAATAATCAAAATGAAATTCAGCTAACCTATGAAATCAAGTAACGAAAAGAAAGAAAACAAATTCAAAAGAAAATATAGCATGCGCAATCACACTTGCAGGAATTGAAATTTCAATCTAAGAAAGCATTTCAAAGAATGTATAGAAAAACTCAATTACTGTATAGGTTAAACACTACAACATCCAATTTGGAAGTATGATAGAGTCACATTCTTGGTATGATTTACAAGAATCCAATTATACATTTAATCAAGGATCTTAATCTAGGAAATAAATTTAAAGGCATGTGAATGGAAACTCAAGTATTGCATAGGTTAAACACTCAAGTATCCAATTTGAAAGTATGACAGATTCACCTTCTTGGTATGATTTACAAGCATCCAATTATACATATAGTTGAGGATCTGATCTAAGAAATCAGTTTAAATGCATGTAAAGGAAACTCAATTATTGCATAGGTTAAACACTCGAGCATCTAATTTTGAAGTATGATAGGGTCACCTTCTTGGTATTATTTACAAGCATCCAATTATACATATAATTGAGGATCTGATCTAAGAAAGCAGTGTAAGAACATGAAAATAAACTAAACAACTATGAGCTCTATTGCCTCAAACATAATCCAATTGGAAAAATAGAAGAATCTACTTTCTTGAGATGTTCTAGGAAAGAAAAAATTAGACAATCATTCTAAAACTAATACTAAGAAAACAAATAAATCTTAATCTATGAATGCAAATAAATCTCACACATTGTGGATGGCCTATCCAAAAGTATGAGAGTTCGTAAATTGAGATGCTCATATGTAAGAAAATGCCAGTCAAAGTGAAATAATACTCATGATTAAGGTGTCACAATCTAATTTGGTATTCAAAGCTTGAGCATAACTCAAAATTTACACAATTGATAGGAGAAAGCTTCCCCTATTTATAAAAAAAAAATGAGAAGTTATCTCATTAATGAGATTCCATGAATCTTTCCCTATATCTCTAGAGCTACAATCCAAATATCATGTGACAGGGAACATGTCTTCTTATAGTTACAATATAAATAGGAAATGAGATACATATCCTCATGATCACATGATATTCTCCATTCAAATTCAAATTTGACCTTAGGAGGCCACATAAAGGTCTTTTGGAATCTTTTTTTGACCTACACATGGAAACAATCTCATTCCACTTGTTAGGTATAAGTATATGCATATTATTTTATAATTTTTAACCACAAATTCACTTAAAAATACTAGGAATCATTAAAGTTTGGAAAACATAAATATAACGCAAGAATGATAATGGTAAGGTAAATGTAATGAAATGGAGGTGGAGTGAAGGTGATAATATGAAAATATGAGCGAAAACATAATGGAAGTAAATGACAATTTTAAGGTACAACACTGCCCATGGTTCTCCTTCTCGCATCATGGATTCCACAATGCTCTCATCACTCAAGAATGTGGATGAAAAAGGATCAGATGGAGTACCAAAATTTAATGAGCAATTGACCCAAACGATCGGCGATGATGATTTCAGATTCGCTACCCAAGCCATGTAGATTGATTGCTATCCCATCTCAATTAAGCTGGACGACAAAAATTCATCAAATGTAACAACTTCAGAATCACCTGTAATCTTCCTTAAGCTAGACAGAGTGGAAGATATCATGTAGCAGGTCTCTATGATTGCAATTTATTTCGACGTCACAGGTAGTGGTAATGCAAAGGTTCCCAATAGGGAAGAATCCTTTAAGAGTCCAACACCAATGTTTTCAAGTGCTAGTTGGGGTGTGTGAACTAATGGAATGCTTCCGGATACTTGGGAACTGCAGGCGAAGAAGGATATTTGATTGATTACTGTGATAACACCTTTATGAGGAAATGCAATCATTTTAAAATATGTAGGAACGATTGCAATCATAGCATAAACCCATGGCCTTCCAAGTAAAATATTGTAGTCGAGGGGTCCATTAATGACCTCAATTTCAATAGTTACAATTTCCCCCCTAGTTCAACATGTAGTTATTTATGATACTGCAAGGCTTATATGTACGACGATTAAAAGCTTTCAACGTCATAGGCTATTTAGATAGACGTGGCGAGCCAAGTGACTTCTGGTAGTTTAGAGATATAATACAGGTAGATTCTCCCTCATCAATAATAGTATGATGAACGAGGTGATTGCCAACATTTAATTGGATGGAGAATGCCAATTCTATTGGTAATTGTAGCACATATCCTGTATGATTAAAGACTACAAGATTGGAATCTGTTAGATCGATTCCACCAATTGCCGACAACAAAGCTTGCTTCTAGGAGGGAAAATTTTGAAGTAACTCAAGCATTGACATTGCTGAAGGGGATTGAGACAAATCTTCAACGATATTATAATTTTGAGCAACTCAGGCTCAAGGATTGAATGTCGATTTATGAAGGAATTCCTTCGGTGGCTTTATTGTTAACTCAGGAATAACAGTTGGCGGAATAGATTCTAAGGACATATTTGTGGTCGAGGTAGTAGGTTGATAAATAGACTGACTATCATAATATTTATCACGCGTTGACACCAAAACATCAATTTTTGGGTTTGTTGCAGATAGCATAAGCACTTGGGAACTAGAAGTTGAATCCATAACAACCAAATTTGTGTTTGGATTCTAAAATCGATCTGTCAACATGACAGATGCAGGCGAGGTCTTAATTAATTTTGAAACTTCAGCATGGTGAGGAAAGTCTCAAAGAAAGTGCTCCTCATTAGAGATTATGCAAGGGTAACGAGGTTTTTGATTGTTTCCAGTTTTTTGATTAGATGATTGCTCCTGCGGGGTTGAATTTTTCCTTTTCTTCTCTTTCCCCTTTTTGTTACTTCCAGGTTGCTTGTCACTTTTGGCTTTGTCAGATGAAAAAACATGGATTTCGTAGGAAGGTGCAGGATCAGATGTTGTAGAGTGATGTGTGATTTTAGTACTAATCATACCGTCACCACCATGAGAGTCCTTAGATGGAGGAGGAACAGTAAAATTAGATTGCGATGTGTAGGGAATTTTCTCATAGAGCATGCCAGACTGAGTGTAAATCAAATTAAGTACTGGGCACGAGAAATGACCTGCTCTTTAGTGATGAGGCCACCTTTATCCACATCCATATATGACAGCAAGGACTTAATGAACGACTCAGTAAAGAGCTAATTAGGAACAAATGTGTTGACCATTCTACGACGACGACACCACTCATGAATATGATAAAAAATGTGAGTAGCATTAATCTTTTTGAAATTGGTCAAGATTTCTGTTCAAGTTTTATATCGTATGGGTAACTGTAAGTGGGTCAGAAAGGTAGTAGCTAAGGCAGTGAAATTATCAAATGAAGCTCATGGTAACTTAATGTACCACTTTGTGGCCGGACTAGTGAGAATACGCTGGAAAAGATGTAGTTGAATGGAGTCATCATTTAAGGAGTTGGATGAACACCACAAATGACAAGTCATAACATGCATCAATGGGTCTTCTATAGGGTTTCCATTGAACTTAGGAATATCGGAGGGTAATTTATGTGCAATCACTGGCCACCAAGGAGCATACTTGATTGGATCGTTGGTAAGCCATTTTAAATTAGGTAATTCTAAAGTTGCAACAAAGGGAAAATGTCGATTTAATTCAGGTTGAGCATAGCTAGGGTATGATGGAATTGCTTGGGAAACAGGCCTATCAGCACTAACATAAGGAATTTTTTTCCAGTTACCCAGATAGTGGTTGTTTTGATAAGAAAACACTTGAGGATTCTATTGACCAAATCCTAGGTAAGCTACTTGTTGTTGGTATGAGTGTTGTGGTGTTTGCGCCTATGGCTACCAAGGTGTCTATCCAATAGGATTATAGCCCAAAATAGAATAGATTGGACCCAGTTATGAATAGGTAAAACCTCGTTGTACCTGCGACATCGCATAATATGGTAATCCTTCTTGTGAATAAATAATTCTGGATACAGGTGATTGTTGTAAACCAGATGAAGGAGTTGGAATTTGAGGGCCCAATACTTGAGGGTATTGGATTGAAGGACCCGCTTGAGACGGTTAAGGTACAACACTTTGAGCCTGTAACAAGGGTAAGGATGTATTAACAAGTGGAGTAGATGTGGGTGCAGCAGGTTGAACTAGTCGATATGAATGCACAACCTTTTGTGGTTGAACAAGAAGAATAGGTTGAATAGGTTTCCAGTAAAAAATAGTCATTCTAGCATTAGGATGACCATATAACGATGGATTACTACAAAAATTGGTGACCATAGGTTTCCCCCCAGCATGAGTATAATAAGATGGAGTATATTGTTCTCCAAATGCTAAGAGTCCAATTGAGATTGTACTAGATGAATATACCTAGATGGACCAGCTTCATATTGCACTGAAGATGTGTATAAAGGATCAATCCATTCAATACTCATAGAGATGTAATAGATAGAATACCAGATGATGACATGGGGGAAGTCCATGTGTTTGAGGATGCACCAGATAAGGTTCCAGATAAATATTGCTAACCAGGTGGAATGAAAGGGCCACCATATAGATGTGACTCTAGTGATGTGGTGAACATCAATAAGGTAGCAATAGCAAATGCTATTTCAACTATAACAAATTGTACAACCATATATGTAGACTCAACCATGATCATACGAGCCAATGTATACCCTACAGGATCTATGGGAACTCGAATTGACACAACATAAAAAAAAGCAGTGTGGGGTGATTGAGGAAAAGACTCTTAAAGATAAAGCTCCCCCCCAAAATGAGTTGGAGTTAAAGGTGTTTCGTCTTGTGGTATTTCTTGAATTGAAATCAAAACAGGTGGAATAATTTCACCGTCAGGCCTGAGATATATTTTAGGTGGTTGAATACATGATATGGGAGTCTTAATGGCTATAGTCGATTGTGGGTCGACTGATACAGGAACAACTTATGTATCTTTGAATTTAGGATCTAGAAGTACTAGTAAAAGAATGAAAGTGTCTAGATCAACTTCCAGTTGAACAAAACTGTGTTCGGGAGGTGTGGTATCACTGATTGGATGGATCGTGACCACAAGCAGTTGTGAGGACACCATCTCGATAACATTATATGAACTAGAATTTGTAGAAACAAGTCGAGACAATTATTGTATATGCGAGGATGATATCGCACTAGAGGTACTGGTAGTACTGGTTTTAGTAGAATGATGGTGCCTTCGCTAACCAGAAATGGCTTCAGGTGGTAAAGGTGGTTTAAGCGCTATTCTACATGAACGATGGGGAAAGGGATGTTCTTATTCCATGATGACTAATTTATTTTATGACAAAAAAAAATCAACAAAACAAAAGGGTAATTCTAGGAAAAAGGTTTACCAAGTAATTTTGAACTACATAATACATCCTGGCGAACCAAGAAGTACGGGCGGGAAATTTCCCCGAAAGTTGTGTTCGGTGTATCACAAGTTAGAAGGTGGCTGACTCGGTTACCTATGGATGGATAGTAACCTAATGTCTCCTCCTAAATATACTCGTAGGTACGTGGAGGCCCGAGTCCGTATTAGCATTGTATAATGCAAAACCTCACAATGAGAGCACCCCTTTATAATTTTCGTACAAGGATAGTGCCCTATATACCCGAAGGTACGTAGATGAGATCTGATATACTTATGTATGTGGAGTGAGGTATCAGACTTGGAATTTATCGTAGACAAGTTAGCAACAGCTGCTATGTTTAACGATGTCGGAACAAGTTTCTAGCCTAGACCTTCTAAATGTTATCGTTAATGTTCCAATGCTTTCTTAGGTTGATTAATGTAAATTTTATGTTGATCTTGTTTAAAAAAATTTCTTTGAGGTTCACTGCATGATGTAATGGAAATTCCGAAAAATGCAAAATAAATGATAAGAAATATTTTCAATTTAGCTTTTTCAATGAAAATCCTAGCTACTAAGGGAAAGAGAAATCAATTTCTGAGCAAACAACAAATAACACAAACTAAATGCAACTTTCCTAACTTGTTCCTATGCAACACACACAATTCTTTATATGCACATGCATGTTTTTATTTTAAGCTCCCTTTAATCTAAATGAAAGAGAGGAAACTATATGCATAAATAAATCAAACAAGTGCTTTCTTATGAGAAACAAGGAATAAAACAACAATTTCTCTTAGGAAAATGAAGAATCGAACTACAATTTTCCTACAGGAAATGAGGAATAAAACAAAAATTTCCTATTTGAAAACAGAATTGATCTAGTGCAGAAATAAAATATTGTGAATTTTACTTGCCAATGATAAAGAAAAACAACAATGAAATATTGAACAAATTTATTTTTCAAAGGAGGAAGAAGAAGAAAGTTTACGGGTCTCTGAGAGGTAACAAACATTTGAGAATACAAAAAACAAGTGGCTGAAATTGAAAGTAGTGACAAATTTTGATGGAATTTTGTTTGCTAAGGGGGAAACACAGTCTCTAAGGGGATACAGTGCATTGTAGAACACCCCTGAATGGGAGACAATGCACTGCAGTGCACTGTGTCTCGACCAACAATGCGTTGGATGCAACTAAGATTGAAAAACATGTAGCTAGACACACTTATAATGCAATTTTTTCATTCAAATGACTGATATAGATGATAATGACGAGGATAAACAATGGAAAAAACACCAAGAATGATAGGATAGTCCCCAATGGAGTCGCCAATTTTTTATACGAAATTGTGATCTACGGATAAACCAAATTCCCTAAGTGTGGTGTTTGTTACTTAGAAAAATAGAGGAAATAATAAATATCATTTTCTATAAAACAAGAAGATATATAAAAATGAGAAAAAGCATACTTATGATTCTTTTGCTTCTCCTTCTCCTTCTGTCATTGTTGCCCTCAATCCAACTCAAGTCACTACAAACACAAACATAGAACAAAAAACCAAATGCAATATAAATTTATCTACTTATCTTACTCAAGTAAAATTGATTAGATATTAAATACATACATCATTCGAGAATACATTACACAAGAAATAGAAACATATGTATGGGAAAATGAACAACAATCTTTATTAAAGAGTAGAAGGGGAAGATTACAACCAATGGACTGATTTGTTTTCAACCTTCTACAGCTTCATTCCATCCTCATCACATCTAGCATTATCCCAACAACATATCAGTACTTTCACTCTCTTATCAAATGAGAATCCAATAGCATAACTTTACCAAAACTCTTCCTTCCCTAGCACTAGGATGAGTGCTCAATTTATAGGGAAAATGATTGTAGTTTCTCAATGAAATCCTTTCTAATAATAGGAAATACATGTTTCCAAGTTCAGAAGTGTTATATGAACATTTGGATTCAAATTTTGACACATATGGACTCTTCCAGAAGGCACTAGCCTTGTGGATATTCTCGGAACAATGAGAATTCCACTCCTAGGTGAGAAACACACCCTTGAGTGTTGGGAAGCACACTGCAGTGCACATTTGCATGGAGGATTTGGCACTGCAACGTAGTTAGTCCCTTGCAGATGAGCGTTGGTGAGTCAGTAGGTCATATAACGTATACTCAAAAACTTCGAAATCTCTCAATATAAGCCATGAATGAAATTTTCTTCACTTAGGGCATATAACAACTCAAATATAAGGGGATGATAGACCTTATTTCATTGGTACTGGGGATGATGTCCATTTTTACCAGGTCTTGGGGGATGATGCCCAAATTGACCTATAACATATAGCATCACTTTACCATTTTATATATACATATATTTAGTGTCACTTTAATATTATGTTTTTGTTGCATCCCATATCTAAGGCAGGGATGAAGGCATGAATCCAAAGGAAATTTCAGAGAAGTTGAACATATTAGGTTGTGTTAGGTCCCTATATTACTAGTGCATTCCCTTATTGTTTTTAGTGTAGCCTCCTTATTGTTGTTTGTGTACCACTATAGCGTTATTATTGTGACCCATAAAAGCCACTATTGTTATTTTTGTGCCCTTACACTATTATTGTTAGGACGTCTAGGATTATATTGTGACCCCATGGACTTCTATATATAGAAATTAATTTTGGTCATTTGTGTCATCCAAGAATTTCTCTTTTGTGCAATATAAAGGAGGTTTCCCCCTCAAAGTGGCTGATTTATAAGGTGTTAATCTCTCGCTTCTTCTATTTTTGCAGTTTGTTTCATAACATTTGGTATCATAGCTTTCGATTTTAGGGTTTTTCTGATTCAAACAGGTCATCATGGAATTTTTTCTATAGCTTTTTTTCTACGAAGATTCACAAGATAAAAAAAGCCCATTTGAAAATAACTCCTAAGGAACTTCATGGAAAAATTTCATATCTTGGTTTGCAATACTTTAGGAGATATTATCTATGCAAGTTAGGGTTTCTGGAGGCTCCCGAATTTCATCGTAAGGATTTGACCTTGGGAAAATTTTCATAACTCTCTTTGAGCATCGGATTTGAATTCTGTAAAAAGTAGCCGAACATATAGGGATTGCAGTTTCCTATATATCAATTTCAAAGTCGAAGGAGGAAAAAATGACATGTGGCATGTCATACAAGTTTCCTCTATTGAACTAGTCCATAATTAGGCCATTGTGGGTTATTGGGAAATTTTTTTCTTGAAGAATCCAAATTAGGTCAGGCGCGTGGCATTGGAAAGAATATTCAGATGGATACTAATGAACTGAAGATAAAATCTTGGGAATCTAAAATTACAAATATACATTAGTTTCAATATTGAGCTACTCAAAAGTAAGAAAAGATGTGTAATTTAATTTTCAAATTGCATAAGTCTTGTTTGAAAAATTAGTTTGAAGTGATTCCAAGGGAATATTGAAGCATAGATATCCATATTGGGTTCTAAAATTCCAGCTAAAAAGAAGTCAACACCCATTAAGCCCTCAGAAGGATATACTATGACTCATGAAGAGGAAGAAGTGCAACATCGTATATCAAAATTATAGGACAAAGTGCACCAAATTTTTCTCTCACAAAGAACAAAAAAAAATGAAATGAAAGTTTTGAAGAAATGCGTGGAAGCTAAGATGGATGGTTTGAAGAAAGGGGTGGAAGCTATTATGGATGGTTTGAGGAAATACATGGAAGCTAAGATGGATGACATGGAATATAAGATAGATGAAAAAATGAAATACAATGTGGAAGAAATGAAGAATGATGTAAAAGTAGACATGGAAGTTTTGAAGGAAGGTTTGACAAAATTGATACAATAAATGATTCCTAATCGCGAAAAGATAGTAGAGGAAACTCATGATGAGAAAAAAGTAAATGTTAATTGTGAATTCATAAACTCTAAATTTTGTATTCAAGACCCACCATCTTCGAAATATCGATATGATAAATTTTTATGGAAAGTATCCCGTAACATGGATACTACAGGTGGAGCAATATTTTTATCTCAAGAATGTGCAAAACATATGAAAGGTATGCATTGTAGCTTTATATTTAGAACATAATACATTTGTATACTATCGATGGATTTTCTCACATAAAAAAAATTGTCACTTGGCCAATTTTTATAGAGGAAATGATAGCACATTATGAGGATACAAAGAGAAACACCTTCTTTAGCCAATTGATAAATTTAAAACAAAAGGATTAAGTGGTGGAGCACATTGAGGACTTCCAAAAAATGAATTTAAGGGTAACTAATATTCCAGAGGAACACAATATTTATGTCTTCATAGGGTATTTAAAGGATAAAATCAAACATGAGGTTGGCCTTTGGGGAACCAGATTCAATGGAGAAGGCATTGAGGTTGGAAAGAAAAATTGAATGTGAAATTATGGTGACAATGAAGCCTACCACTCACATATATAAAGATGGACGTGTTGTTACTCCTAGACTTCCAAAACGTACAAGGCTGACACCACGAAAATTGGAAGGAAAAAGAGAAAAAGGGCTCTGCTACAGTTGTGACAAAAGATACACTAAAGGTAATAAGTGTGATGAGAAGAAATTATTTTGTATATATTGTGAAGAGGCGGAAGACAATGAAAAATAAACTTCAAAATAAGAGGATATACACCAAGAACCAACTCTAGAGAAAGAAGAAATGAGTCGGACCATATCGTGTGTGCATTGGCAGGAATTACCACTCCTCAAACTCTCAAGATAGAAGGACATATAAAGAAGAAAAAGGTAATAGTTTTTAATGATTCAGGTAGTACCCATAATTTTATTAATTGTAAGGTATCCAAGGAATTGAATTGCTTCCGATACCCATCACCAAAGTGTCAAGTGATGGTTGCAAATGGAGGAACTATAAATTTCTCTAGAAAATTCCATAATATCAAGCCAACCATGGTTAAATATGTATTGAATAGTCCAATTATTTCTATTCCAATGGGAGGTGCTGATGTTGTACTAGGAGTACAACGGTTACAATCTTTGGGGATTGTAGCTTTTAATTTTCAAGAACTTTTCTTGATTTTTTTTTCGGAGGGAAAGAAAGTTGAATTATAGGGTATCACAAGGAAGACATGAAAGATAATAAGCTCCAATGTCATGAAAAATCTTCTAAAGAAATAACAACGAGGCGTAATTGCAAAATTATTCTCACTATAAGTTCCAACATCAAAATCATCTATTTCTCTAAATCTGCAAAAAGTCTTGGACAACCATTCCAAGGAGTTTGAAAGTCCCAAAGGACTCCCACCTATTTGTGATCATGATCATGCTATTCATTTGATTCCAGGAAATGTTCCTCCAAACATCAGGCCTTATATATATCCTTATGTCCAAAAGAGAGAAATTAATCGTATGATTGTGAAACTGTTAGAGGCTGGTATAATTCAACCTAGTCAAAGTTATTTCTCCACTCCAGTAGTATTGATGCATAAGAAGGATGGATCATGGCACATGTGGACGAATTATAGGGATCTCAACAAGCTCACTATTAACGATAAATTTCCCATACCTGTGATTGATGAATTATTGGATTAATTACATGGATAAATTTATTTTACCATGTTGGATCTTCATTTAGGATATCATCAAATTAGAATGAAGATAGAAGATATTCTGAAAACAACATTTCGAACTCATGAGGGTCATTATCAATTTTTGGTCATCCATTTTGGCATTATCAATGCACCTTCTACATTTCAAGGGTTGATGAATTAGATTTCCAAACCCTTCCTTAGAAAATTTGTGTTAGTATTTGTTGAGTCAAATTATAGAATTATAATTTGTCAACATAAATTATTAACCCGCAGCAGGTGAGCTTGTGAGATAATGTGCAAAATATATGCAGGCTTAACACTTCAAGTTCTTACAAATAAAACCAATCAATCACACATAGATCAATGCATCTTTTTTGCATCAAAATTTTGCAGAAAAGGATATGGAGTGGATTTCAACATCGCTCTACAACTCTTAGTATTACTGATGTGATTATAAAAGATAAGAGATCAAACTTACAGCAAGAAAGAATTCCACTTGAAAATGTAAATCAAACTTCATTAAATTAAATCCACACATTAACACAAAAAATTAATCATTCAATCAATTGATAACTATTTTTGAAACTTCTGAAATAGTACATTAGCTATGTAAATGAATTATTAGTGCATAACATAAATTAAAATGCACACACATTGTAAATAAGGGAGTTGTGAGCAAAGGGGGCCCTCCCTCACTCACAACCCCTTCAAGATTAAAGAGGCCTGCTCAGTAGAAGGGATAGAACATAAAATATTATATTATTCTGAAGATATTATGGCTGAGTAAAATATGATATATGCTATTAGCAAAAACCAACCCAACCCCTTACACTATGAAACATAATCTAATTTATACAAGTTTGAAAGCCCATATTTGGCTTGAATGAGGAAAACTACTAATCTGAGCTATTACCTATAAATATAGGTATGAAATGTCAAAATGAGCTCTGTTGAGTCTAATCCATGACTAAAAGCATGGATTATAGAAATTTCATTACATGGCTGGAGTTTCTCCTCATGCGGCCAATGAGAAGAGGTCTGTGGATCTGGGTGGCTTCAGAGGTGGATTTCAAACAAAAAATAGGAAAAAATTCATGTATGATGAATTCCCCACAAAACCCATGTTCTCGTTTGATTTGGAAGTGAGTTGAACATAGCTAACCACTATTTTTTTTACAGGAAATCTGGGCAGTTGCAGGAAATCCACATCTACAGGAATTCTGGAGCATTTGTAGGAAAAGGTGACCGCACGAGATGTCTTTAGGAAATTTTCGAGTTGTTTCTTATCAAAGAAAATCTGCATAGCATTTCTAGATTATTTGACATGATAATTAAATAAGGAAACAACTAGCTTAAGGAATTATTAAGATTAAGGTAAGATGATCCATTTTTATGTTAATTTTCATACCTCAAGTGTATAACACCCTTTTGGCCAAAAACCTATATGATATAATCGAAATAAGCTTATTACGGATCAAGGAGAGTTTGAAATGGGAGATGTAAGGTCTAAGAAAGGTGTCAAAATTACGCAAAATTGGGACTCAACATTTCCCCAACACCTGGCTTTTTGAATGCCCCTTACACAAGAAAAAATGTTGCACCCTCCAAAACATGAAATCAGTCCTTGCCTTGGGCTCCAGCTACTACAACCAAATGATCCAATTGGACCCTACTAGACTCTCCTTGAAACTGACCCCTGTAAATCTCATTTTTCATCTTCAGATGGTCAATCTGGGCCTACTTCTTTTTCATGATTCTGGCTACCTTCTGATGCCATTCCTCATGTTCTTTCTGCATGTGTAAGTTTTTTTCTTTCAATATTTCATTATACTTCCTCAAAGCCCATTCTAAAATAGTGAAATCAGTTATAATCTCCTCTAATTCTTGTAGAGATGGATTTTTTTGGGGAGTTAATTCCCCCTCATGATGTTCTTGGGAATCTTGGGGCCGACTACGGTCCTCCTATCCTTGTTGTTCTTTTGTTGTTTCATTCCCGCTTTCGGGAAGTGGGGGATCCTTGAAGGAAATTGTTTCTCCTCATTGAATTCAGATGTATCCACCTTCTCCTTCCCTTTAGGCGGGAAATGGAGCTTTTATATATTTTAATAATATTTGGGTATCACCCCTCCTTCTACATTTTCCTTTATATCTAGCCTGAAAGCCTGGATCCTTGTGAATCTCTTAGCAGGGGTGGATGTGCCCTTCAACTTGGGATTTTTACCTATAGTCTCCCCAATCACCACCACTTATTCATCTTTTTCATCCTCCTTTGTTTGTGGCCAATGGGTTCATGGATTATTCCTTGGTTTTTCTGCTAGTTTTTCTTCCTTAGTCTCTGAAGGGTCAGAGTATTCGTCCTCCATGAAATAATCCCCAGCCAAAAAATCCTTCCACATCTTCTTCTTCTTCTGTAGAACCTCCATTAGGATGATTTTTACTAGCCCATGGTGATAGAGGTTTTCCTTCAAGTGGGCTGCCCTTTCCTTAACGGCCGTAGACATTTTCATTAGGGAATTATTTAAATCATATGGAAAATTCAAAGGCTTGCTCGAAAATGTCTGAGAAGCCAAATGTGAAATAAAAAATCGAGCCCAAAGTGACCTTCGCATGTTATATACTTCTATAAGAGAAATAATAGGTTCTAATGCTTACTTCTCAAGTATCCTATGGAATCCCTTTGCTCCAGTCAGGATTTGAATGCTCCTTTCAGAGAAATTATGTACAAATTCCCTTATTGAAATGATGGTTATTAAACCAACGTTTCCCCTCCTATGGAATTACGCATGCTCGAGTCACCAAATCCTCTGTTAATTTGAACTAGATGTTCCTCAATTATGTTTCTCCACCATTCAAATTCAGGGTGAAATACTTCGTAACCTCTGACTTATGGATGCTAAATTTTTGAAACAAGGGTAACCACCCCTGCTTTCTCTAGTATTACTTTACTGCGAGGGTCGTATTCCAGTAGCGCAGGGCCTTGCGGCTTGAATCAAACAAGGGCACATAGTTTCGACAAAGTGAAGGACTGGAGAGACATAATGAAAGAGGCTCACAGAAATGTAGTGCTAAGACTTACAATGGATCACTTAACAAGGGAGGGTTAAATTGGAAATGTCGGAGAGAATGGATATTTCAAAAATTAAGTCGTGATGATAATAATCATCATGATCCAACCTGCAGAATGGATATCGGGAGTAGAACCACCGGTCATGTCCGACTCATGATGATCGGCTATGGAGCTCAATTTATGATACAACGGTTTACGAACACACTTTTTTGCAAGGGTTACCATAGCTTAAATCATACATATTTTTAAAATTAAAGCATCATTGCCTATTACCTTAACTGTCCTACCACTGGTTGTACCTTACTGAGCTTACCTTTCAACGGTCTAGTCCTTGGATGACATTTTCTTGTTTCTTGAAATGATAACCCACTCAAAAAAATTACATGATATGCATAATAACACAATTCATGACCTCGACCAATAATAAAATTGTGAGTACTTTATCAAATAATTTACACTATTATTCTGTCTATGAATTTTATTCTTCAGGAAACCAAGGGTGTTGCTGCAGGAAATGAAACCGTGCTGTTGAAAATTCCACAGGAAATTATTCTATAGGAAACATTGTTTCTCCCTCATTCATGTACATTTCATTGCATATGAATGAAGGTGTTGATGTCAAATGTGAAATGATCTCATTGGATTACCAGCCATTGAGGTCAAATTTTAACCAATGCGAGGCCCATCACCATTAATGGGAGTGAGGACCAAGGTACCCTGATGCATCCTATCAAGTGTGAATTTATGAGTTGTTGTCAAACCCCCTATAGGATCCAATAGTCAAGGAACCATAATTATTCCCCATTGATGTTGGTGAGATCACCTATCATTAGGGAATACAAGATTCAAGGCATCATAAGGCTCTAATCTTTCACTGAGATAATTTCCTGATGTCGATGTGCCAATATTGTTGGAAGGAGGGCCTTAAGGAATCCCAAATCAGTCCAACATGAGAAATCCTTAGATTAAATAAAAAACATAATATATTTAGAGGATCCCAAAAGATCTACTAACCTATTTTTTTAACAATCTCGGGGAAGTCCATACTTGCTAGATTTCAATTTTAGAGAGTCTGAAATACTAAAAAGGACGACTCCATGGGAGCTCCTTTTCTGTAACTAGTCCATTGGGCCCAGAAACATGAATAAACCTATACCCATTAGAAATTATTCTCATGGTTCACTGAGCACAGGGAGGAGTAAAGTGATGTCATTGTATAAGAAAGAAATTGAGGAAGAGGTCATGGAAGGAATGACTATTTCTCTCACCATTTCCAGCTCTTTCTTCTTCACAATTTCTTCCACAAATTCCTCCTTAGATTTGGTTTTTTTATATAGCTCGAGTCTGTGCCCATTCAACAAGAAGGATTCATTCCCATCACCAATGGTTTTAACCCAAACAAATCCATTATAAAAAAACTTTCTCAATTTCATAGGGGCCTAGCTAATGTGTACTTAATTTCCCTTTAAAGTTCTTAAATTTTGAATAATGCAACAATGCCCAATCTCCCTCTTTTAATTGATTATTTTTAATGTATTTGTCATGCCATTTATCTTGTTTTTGTTGGATCAATTCATTATGCTGAAAATCATCCCGCCTAATATCATCCAACTTATTGAGTTGCAAGATTCTTTGTTGTTGAGCTTCATCAAGGTCTATACCCAGATCTGCTGCCATCCTGAAAATTCTAATCTGAAATTAAATGAGCAATAAAACTTGATTTCTATACACCAATTGATATGGAGAGAAGGAAGTGGTTTTTTTCCATGTGATCGTGTAAGCCGAAAATGCCTTGGGAACTCGATCAGACCAATCCTTATTATGTAATTCCTCTGTCTTGGTAAGGATTGTCTCCAACACCTTATTTGTTGACTCCACATGCCCTTTTGCATGTGGATGGTAAGGGGTGGACTTACACTGAGTAATCTGATAGTTTTTCATAATTCATTGAATAAGCTTTGACACAAACTGAGTACCTTGATTAGTAACTATTTCCCTAGGTACTCCAAATCTTAGAAAAATATCAGAGAAAATAAAACCTACTACTGCTTTCTGCGTTGCTATAGGTAGTTCTCTTGCCTCTACCAACATTGTAACATAATGAGTACAAACCAAAATATAGTTATTACCTTTGGACGTAGGATTTATGGGACATATAAAATCAAGATCCCACCTCTTCAAGGATTCTATGAGAACCTATGGATGCAAAGGTCTCTCTTCTGATTGTATAGGTTGCCCCATTATATGGTAGCTATCACACTTTCGAACATATTCCTTTGCATTTTAAAAAATACTTGGCTAGTAGTAACCTGAGCGGAGGATGTTATAGGTTGTCCATTTGTCTACAAAGTTTCCTCCACAAGGTTCATCATGACAGGCTCTCAAGATGTCATAGATCTCGTCTTCCCTGATACACCAGCGAATAATCAAATCAGGTCCAGCATAAAAGAGATCTCCCCTAATCCAATAGTAATCAACACTTTTCCTAATAATCCTCTTTTTATTATGAGTCAAAAAGTAGGGTGGAAAAATTCCTGTAGAAAGGTATTTGGCCATATTTGCAAACGACAGTGTTTTGACAGAAATAGAAAAGAAAATTTCTTGGGAAAGCTATCATTAAAAGGAACATCCTCACTTGCATGGTTGAGCCTTGATAAGAAATCAGGTACCTGATTTTATTTTCCTGGTTTGTCCCATACTGTGATGTAAAATTCCTACAATAGAAAAATCTACCTAGAAATCCCGCCATTTGTGACTGGTTTATTCACTAGATATTGAATGGTAGAATGAACAATGTGTACAAAAACTTCATAGCCTGTGATGTAATGTCTAAACTTGTTAATAACATAAATCACAACAAGGAATTATTTTTCATTTACAGTTTAATTCATTTCTGCAGGAGTTAAATTTTTACGAACAAAATAAATAGCATCGGTCAAAGGATCCTCCTTTTGACCCAATACTGCTCCTATGGCTGAATCAAAGGCATTAGTGGAAATGTGAAAGTGAAATTTCCAATCTGAGCCTCTTAAGGCCAGTGTGGAAGAAAGCTTTTCCTTGAGTGTATCAAATGCAGCTTGACACTCATCATTCCAATGAAATTCAGATTCTTTAGTAAATAATTTGAACAATCGAGAGGATACCTTTGTAAAATTTTCAACAAACCTTCTGTAGTAGCCTGCATGTCCAAGAAAACTTTGAACTCCCTTTTGACTGGTTAGTGGGGGTAGCTTTACAATAAATTCAATCTTTTACAGGTTGACTTTAATTCCCGCGGCAGAAACATGATAACCCAAAACAATACCTTCAGTAATAATCATAAAAAAAAATTCATTACTCAACAAAATATTATTTTCTCTACATCTATGAATTTTTTTTTGAATATTATTTAAAGCCTCTTCAAAGGTATCACCCATTACTATAAAATCATCCATATAAACTTCCACACAATCATGCCAAAGATGAGAGAAAATACCAAGTACTGCTCATTGGAATGTGGGTGGTACGTTGCATAGATCAAATGGTAATACCTTATATGCATAGGTACCCTAGGGTCATCTAAATGATGTCTTATCTTGGTCCTCTAGATCTATCCTAGTTTGATTGTATCCGCTGAACCCATCTAGGAAGGAGAAAAACATTTTCCCTGCTAAAGTGTCCAGCACATTGTCTATAAAAGGCAAAGGGAAATGGTCTTTTAATGTAGCTCTTTTTAGTTACCTATAGTATATGCACAGTCGCCATTTACAATTATTTTTTGGGAAAATAACCAGTGGAGATACCCATCATCTATCTAAGATAGGATAGATGAATGTTACATTTAACCATTTCTGCAATTCAGCTTTTACAATTTCCCTTAAGGGAGAGTTCATCCTTCTCTGTGGCTATCTCACGGACCTAGAATTTTGTTCTATATAAATATGATGAATGCATGTATCTGGGTGAATTAACCTCATGTCTATATATTCCCATGCAGATATATCTGATTTTTTTTTCAATTTTTGAGTTAATTGTTTTTCTTGTTCCGGAGGTAAGGAAAGATTAATGTTTAAAGATTTTCCAGGAAAAATTTCAACTACGTTATCCCCCCATTAAGTCATAGAATATGCAGATAATTTAGATAAGAGGGCCGAATGTAGTTTATTTGTCGTAATGTGTTCATAAAAATAATGTAGATTAGTAATAATATCTAAATTATGACTAGACTGCCCTTCTAAATGCTTCGGAAAATCAAGGTTAGAGATACAACAATTTATCAAATTTTCTTTTGAATTTTCTTTAAGACTCCTGGCTTGAGGTATTTTTAAAACTGGCTTGGTACATTCTGAATCATGCTCCTCTTCTTCAACCCAATGCATATTTTCTAATATCAATAGGGTTTTAGAAAGGGATACAAATTAATGTGCTTTGTTTCAGCTCCATGAGTGATGGTCATGTTTCCAGATCTAAACCCTATCGAGGCATCTGTCATGGCTAACCACGGTCTCCCTAAGATCAAAGGATGCCCTCCCAAGTGGGTTTTATGTTGAAGAACATAAAAGTCTGTAGGGTCATCCCAAGAATCTAATGAGATGACAATGTATTCTAATACCCCCTATGGCTTTACCTTAGACCTATCTGCTAATTATAAAATGGTAGGAGTAGGTAATAAGTCAAAGGATCCTATATGAGATAAAGTCTCCTTAGTCATCACATTAATGGCTTCACCTAAATCAATTAAAGTGTTCTTTATGGGATACCCATTGATAGAGGTGGTAACCACAGGGATTATGGGATTTGCATATTTTTCAGTAACAAATACGGTGGACATTAAAATTTGAAGCTTTCTACCTACTTGAATTGTGGAGGGTTCTATCTTCTGTCTTCCTGGTTTCATGATCCATATCTCCCACAATGTTTTGGAATAAATCGGGATATCCTTAATTTATTCCAATAATAGGATCTTAATGCACACATTTCTCAGTTAAGACACAATATCGAACTTGGGCTGTTTTAATTTCATTTCCAACCTCTCTGGAAAAGGAGGCTCGACCATATGGGATGAGGAAGGTTCTTGTGGCCTTAAAGTAGGATTTTATGCTAGTTCAGGTGTGATTTCTACTTCAGGAATTTCCAAAGTATCTTCCTCTACAATCTCTTCAATTCTTTCGGGCTGAGTCACCAATTTTCCTGACCTAAGCTGAATTTCCTGCAGCGACACAGGAAATTCCTAGAACATAGGAACATAAATTTCCTCTAGTGCCTGTGGTGCAATAAAATAGATAGGACAAGTGGGATAAGCGAGCAATCCAATATTGTGAGTATATTGGGTGGTTTTATTGGTTTCATTAGACACTAGATGAGCAGGGAGTTGTGTGGGATGAGGTTGATCTGGTAGGGTAGGAAATTGAAGTTGTTGATGTGGCTATACCATTTGTTGCGGTGTGGGTTGCAGAGGATAAAATTTTTGAGTTGGAAATTCTATGTAGCAGGGTGAGAAAAGTTTCCCTACCAAGGTTGATGAGGAGGCCAGGGCTATGAGGGAATTGGAATATTCCACGTATGATTCTCAGCATAAGGAAATTGAAAATGTGACTGTGACACACCTGTAGTACGTGACTGCCATGGTATTTGAGTTGCCATTGCATAAAGTATAGTGATAGCTGCCTGATCTTATATATATGCTGATTTAATTTTAAGAAGGGAAGGACATTGATCAATGGAATGCTTAGCTACACAAATTTTGCATATCTATATGCTCTCAGCAAGGCATTCCCTTAGAGAAAGTTTATTCCGGCATTTGGAGTTGAACATAGGCATGGTTTTATCCAATTCCTAATGCTTCTTATTAGCATGAAAAACATCCAATTGTGAAGATAAAGTGCTAATAATATTAGTGTTAAAATTTTCAAATAAATTACCCATTTTAGCTCTGGATACTCTAGTTCTGGCAACTCATTTTACACTCTTGGAAGAAGTGTCTCTTGACCCACGTCTAGTCTTGGAATTTCCTCTTGAATATATTCTACATAGGTCAAACACATCATCATAGGTCAACATTGATACATCACTTTCTCCCATTAAGTTTAGAATCTCTAGAAATTACGGTCTGATTGCCTTGAGAAAAATTTTCCTTTTGGTTTCTTTTCTTAGTGGATTCATTTTAGATCTATGTAGATTATTTTAAAATCTTTCCACCAAGTCCTCCAGAGTCTCTCCTTCCTTTTGAGTCATGCCAAAAATCTCTTCTCTGAGGTCTCTAGTTTTACAATAATCTTCATATTTCTTTACGAATAAATTGTAATGGAGTTTGACCCAAACCCATAACCCACTTGAGAGTTGCATCTTTCAGTGTAGCAGTAAACAATTTCAGCTTTTGAGCATTAAAATAATGGTCATATATTTTGCATAACACATTGAATTCAAATAAGAAGGCATCAGGATCTTCACAGGAGGCACCATGAAAATTAGGCAAGGCTGAGGGAGGAATTTTTTTCATATGATTAGTTCCACGAGTCTCCCTGATTAGGAATTCAAATGTGACCAATTCCTCTTCTTTCTCAGTGTAGTTCCCATCTATGTTACCAGTACCCTCTTCATGATCCATATCAGACCAAGAGAGAGCAGGACCTTTGTAAAAGACAGATACGTCATAATCAATGTTTTGGAACTCTGGTTCTTGAATAAGATTGATGAGGAATTCCTCTTCAGGTTGACCACTAGGCAACGATGTTGAATTCCTTATGAGAGGAGGTTCTAAATGGGCAGCAACAGAGGATTTCCCAACAGAATATTCTATTGTAGAAGTATTGATTTGTTTATGATCAACAACCAAGCTCTTTTCAAGACTAGAGACCTCTTGTTCAGATTATCCTTCTGTTATTACCTTGTTTCTTGCAGAATTCCTTGTTCTTGGCATTGTATTAGTGAATGAAGTGCTGCTCACACCACCATGAAAAAAAATTGAAAATATTGGACCCTATTCTTCTATTATACAAACAAATTCAAAAATTATACTTATCAAACAAGAAAGAGATGGATTTGGAAAAATTCTGACCTTTGCAGGTGTGTAGGCCTTACACTAAGTCTTACCACTTGGACTCCCCCAGTCCTGTGAAATCTCAAACAACAAAAAAAAATCATAAAAATAGTTTCAGTATCACCCCTTAGCACCTCCCTGGCAGTGATGCCAAAATGTTGAGTCAAATTATAGACTTATAATTTGTGAACATAAATTATCAGCCCAGGGTAGGTAAGCTTGTGAGATCCTGTGCAAAATATATGCAGGATTAATACTTCAAGTGATTACTAATCAAACTAGTCAATCAAAAATAGAAATACCACCTCTTTTCTACATCAACATTTGGCAGAAAATTATATGGAGTGGATTTAAACATCCCTATACAACTCTTAGTATTGCTGATGTGATCAGAAAAGATAAGAGATCAAACTTATAGCAAGAAATAAATCAAATTGACAATGTAAATAAAACTTGATTAAATGAAATTCACACATTAACACAGAAACTTAATCATTCAATCAATTCATAATTGTTGTTGAAACTTCAGAAATAGTACATTAGCAATGTATATGAATTATGACTACATAACATAAATTAAAATGCTCAAACACTACAACTAAGGGAGTTGTGAGCAAAGGGGGCCCTCCCTTACTCACAAACCCTTAAATATTAAAGATGCTTGGTCAGTAGAATGGATAGAACATCAAATATCATATTAATCTGAAGATTTTATAGGTGATTACAATCTGATATATGTTATCAACAAAACCCAAACCAACCCCTTATAATATGACACATAGTCGAATTTATACAAGTTTGAAAGCCAATATTTGTCTCAAATGAGGAAAACTACTAATCTGAGCTATTAGCTATCAATACTACTACACACTGTCAAAATTAGCTCTGTTGAGTTTAATCCATTATTCAAAGCATGGATTAGAAAATTTTCATTACATGGATGGAGATTCTCCTCATGCGGCCAAAGAGAATAGGTCTGCGGATCTAGGTGGTTTTGGAGGTAAATTTGAAATATCCAATAGAAAAAAATCCATGTATGATGAATTCCCCACAATACACATCTTCTCATTTGGTTTAGAAGTGATTGGAACATAGCTAACCGCTAACTCTATTGCAGGAAATTTGGGCAGTTGCAGGAAATCTGCATCTACAGGAATTCTGGAGCGTCTGTAGGAAATGCTACTACACAAGCTGTCTTCAGGATATTTCAGAGATGTTTCAAATCAAAGAAAATCAACATAATATTTATAGATCATTTGGCATGATAATTAAATAAGGAAACAACTAGCTTAAGGAATTCTTAAGATTAAGGTAAAATGATACTTTTATGTTAAGTTTCATACCTTAAGTGTATAACACCCTTTTGAAAAAAAACCTAGATGATATAACCAAAATAAGCATATTAGGGGTCAAGGAGAGTTCGAAATGGGAGAGGTAAGGTCTAAGAAAGGTGTAAAAATTAGGCAAAATTTGGACTCAACAATATTTTTTTATGATATACTAATCTACAACAGGTCTTGGAAGGATCATGTTCAACATGTTAACACGGTGCTCAAACTATTTGAGGAGAAACAATTATATGCATAAACCTCCAAATGTTTCTTTGGAGTATAAGAGGTGGAATATCTGGGTCATATTGTATGTTAGGACATTGTTAAGGTAGACCCTAACAAAATTAAAGCCATTAAGGAATTGAAAGTCCATACAACCATAAAGCAATTGCGAGGTTTTCTTGTGTTAAAAGGGTATTATCATAAGTTTATCAAGAATTAAGGGAAAATAGCAACACCTCTAACAACATTATTGAATAAAGATGCATTTTCATGGACTCATGAAGAAACTAAGGCCTTTTGACATCTTAAAGAGGCAATGTCCCTAACACACGTCTTATCTACATCAAACTTCACAAAAACATTTATTGTGGAAGGTCATGCCCGAGGAAATGGAATTAGTGTTGTTTTAATTCAAGAAGGAAGACCCATTGCTTTTGAAAGTTGTCCAATCAAAGAAAAGTATTTACAGAAAGATATTTATGAGAAGTAAATGTTGGCAATACTACATGCACTAAATAAATGGCGACCTTACCTAAAGGGAAGTCACTTCAAGGTAAAAAATGATGATGATAGTCTTCAATAATTTTTGGAACGAACACTATCTTCAAAAGAGAAATAAAAATGGGTCACAAGGATGTTGGTTTCTGACTTTGAAATCAAGTACAAAAAAAGGAAGATAAATTTTTTTGTAGATGCACTCTCAACAAAGGATGAAGAACTGGAAGCATTGCTTTGTGCCATTTCTATTATCCAACTAGATTGGATAATCGAAGCAAGGGATGAATGGAAGAATGACGAAGAATTGTGGACACTCATTCAAAATTTTCATCAAGATCCTAGTACATATGATACATTTAGTTGTAAAAATGACTCCTTATGGTACAAAAATCTCTTATATATTTGTAATAATTCCCGACTAAAAAAATATTCTTTTGGAATTGAACACCTCCCCCTTTGGAGGATGCTCAGGATTTTTAAAAACTTACCACGGGGTGAAGAAATAATTTTTTTTGGATGGCCTGTAATCAAACATTCAAAATTTTAGGGCGGAATGTTTGGTTTTCCAGAAAAATTAAGTTGAGAATATTAAGACCCTGCGTCTTCTACAACTTGTATCCATTCCAAGTCAACGTTGGGAGGATGTTTTAATGGATTTTATCATAGGTTTACCTAAGTACAAAGTAAAGAGTGTCATCATGGTTGTAGTTGATAGACTTACCAAGTATGGAAACTTTCTGCATTATCTCATCCATTTAAAGAAAGTAAATTTTCTACTTCATTTATGAAAACAATTCAAAAGCTACATCGAAACCCAAAGATTATTGTAAGCGACATAGATCCCATTCTTACTGGAAATTTTTGGATGAAATTATTTTCTTGTTTGGGTATTCAACTAGCTCATAGCTCATCTTAAAATCCTAAATCCGATGGGAAAAATAAGATAGTGAACAAATGTTTGGAAGGATATCTTCGTTGTTTTGTATATGATAAACAAAAATAATGGGTCAAGTTGTTAGCTCTAGCTGAATGGTGGTATAACACATCCTTCCATATTGCAGCAAAAATGACCCCATTTATGGAACTTTATGGATATCATCCACCATCCATAACATCATATTTAAGGGAAAATTTTATGGGTTAAGTAGTGGAATATGACATTGAGCATCAACAACAAGTTCTCCAACTCTGAAAGGATAACCTAAATTTGTCACAAAATCGAATGAAACAATGGGAAAATAAACATCACAGGGAGAGAAGTTTTGTTGTACGAGACTAGGTATTTTTATGGCTACAACCATATAAACAAATGTCCCTCAAGAATGCTAAGAAGGATAATAAATTATCACCAAAGTACTATGGTTCTTACAAGGTGTTTCAAAATATTGGTACCATGGCATACAAATTGGAGCTTGCTACTTCATCTCGAGTGCACCCAATTTTCCATGCTTCATGCTTAGAGAAGGTTATAGGTGAAAAACTTCCAGGTCAAACAATATTTCCAAAACATGACGAGGAAGGAGAAATGATATTGGAACCTGAAGTAGCCATGAAAACAAGGACTCAAAAACTACAAAATTGATCAATTTCAAGCATTTACGACAACACTTTTTTGAAGGAAAGGGGCATGTTAGATCCCCATATTACTAGTGTAGTCCCATATTATTGTTAGTGTAGCCCCCTTATTGTTATTCTTGTACCCCTGTAGCCCCCATATTGTTATTATTGTGCCCCATAAAATCCATTATTGTTATTTTTGTGCCCTTAAACTATTATTGTAAGGTCACCTAGGATTATATTGTAACCCCATGGAATCATATATATAGAAAGGAGGTTTTTTCATTTGTATCATCCAAGAATTGTTCATTTATGTAATGTAAAGAAGGTTGTCCTCTCGAAGTGGCTGGTTTCTAAGGTGTTTATCTCTCTTTTCTTCTATTTTTGGAGATGTTTTAATAACACGTTGAGACCACTTAACTGATCAAAGTTAGATTTTTTGTTTTAACATTGGGGGGATGACATGGTGCCAAAGGAAATTAAAAGAAACTTGAAATAATCATGTTGAGATCATTTAAATGGTGAATGTTTTTTTTAATTGAAATAAAATAAAAATAATTAGAAACTATATAGTATATATACATGATTATATCATTTCCATGAATCATCTTTGAACTCACGAATAATATGTTGGAAAAAATTCTAATCCATATTAAAATAATTGGTACTCCATGATATAGACTTTCCAGTTTGAAGTAAATATTAAGTTGCCAATAGTTAAAGTAGATGTAACTTAAAAGCAAGGTTGGGAAAGAGAATCATAGCGGAAGAAAACACAAAAGAAAAAGAGGAAATAACGAGGCTTTGTTAGTCCAAAATCGATACGTAGAGACAATGGACAAATTAAATTTGGAAATTAGATTTCTCAATCAAGTTTTCATATTCATACATGCCCAAAAGGTGAATTTTGTAGTCCTTTGGGCACAATATTTTGATGAAAAATTTAACTGTTGTTTTCTACTCAAAGAGGCATTTTATGACATGTTTCATCATGGTTTATCAATGTAATTTTTGGTACAAATTTTCCATTAAAGGCTCACATTTTGATCTTTTTATTTGGGAAAAAATCTAGGCATTGATTTTAGGAGGATTTTCATAGCAAAAAAGGGTGCATTCATGAGGAAAATGAACAACATACCTAGGTGCTAATTTCAGGAGGAATTTTCAACAGAGTATGAGCACCTTCTTGAGTCTAGAAAAATATCATTAATGTTCACTTTTAAAGGACTCAACTTTGGGTGTTTGCGCCCCACAGGATTCACTAAATCAAATTCATCATCTTTATCTTCATCGTTTGACTCATCTTTGTCATCACTGATCTTCATATATTAGATACCAGAGGATTTAGAGCCTCTTTTGTTCAAAAATCACCTTCTCCCTAGTTGGCTCTTGTAGAGACCCCATTACTTTTAGAATTTCTATATAATCCATCATTATCATTATTTATATCACGCTTCAGCCAACCAAATATAGATATAGCCTGCTTATTAAGCAATTTATCCATATATACTTCCTCTTCAAACATATGTTTGAATTGGGCCTGCCTTCGATTAGTTTGGTTTACTTAATGAAATCCAAGGAAAAATTATTTACCTTAGTATCATTATTAGAATACTTGAAATTTTTAAAATACTTCTTCCTTGGATTTCATTAAGCAAACCCAAGTAATTGAAGGTAGACGCAATTCAAACTTTTGGTTGAAGAGGAACTGGATATGGATAACTAGTTTAATAAGCAGGGTATATCTTTGCTTGGTTGGTTGAAGCATGGTAGTGATAATGATAATGATGGATTCTATAGAGCCTCACACCAGCCTCTACCACACAAAACTTGAGGCTGCTGTGAGTGTGGTGGCATGTGCATAAACAATCTGAGTGTACTTTCATTGTTGTGCTGTTGTAGGAGAATATACATGCCAACAAGTAAATGAACATATTGACATTTGTTGGGATGTAAATGAAATATTGTCCATGCTAGAAAATGCATTCAGTTTATGATGTCGAGAATATGTTTGACTTTATTTCTACATTCTTTCTTCACCTTTGTAATTTCAAGGTACATTTTGACGACATGAGGATCCAAACTCCAAGTATGTTTTTTTGCACTCTATAAAGGATTTTCACCTCCTTATACTACTGTATCTCTGGTCATTAAGTTCATGTAACAACCAAGAAAATGGTAGCGTTACAAATTATATAAAAATTTTGAATCTTAACTAATTTAATTTTACCTGGAAAAAATGCACACCTTATACAAGATTCCTCTAGTTTGAGGGAACTTCTAGAGATGGAGATTGGATTTTATTTTTCCACACTTTTTCTCTGCAGTATTTGCATGATATTTTTTTAAAAATAATTTTGTGTTGGATGATCATAATAATTGATAAAAAATATAAATAAATATTTCTCTTGTGGGTAGATACTAACCCAAATCACTCAATCCTCCTTCGGCACAAGAAAGGTAAATCCGTGTTATTTTACACAAGTAGTTTCAATAGGTTTTGAATAAATTTTCTCCATTTCACAAAAAATTATGTTAAAGGATAAATTCTAATGTTTTTTCTAAAATATGGAGGGATTTTTTCACCATTGCAGTATATTTTCACTTGACCTGGAAGAATCAGGTGAGAATTTTGAGGCCAATGGCCATAGTATTTTCCCCTGAAAGTCTTCTTTGCATAGTTTCTCTTTCATAGCCCTTAAAATTTGTTTAGCTTAAAACAAAACATCTAATTCTTCAATACCTATTACTCTGGATCCCCACTTTGCTTTGTGAGTATTTAATATCTTAGTTTAAGATATTCCAGCTTGAGGTGATTTTCATAAGCTAAAACATTATATGTAGAATCAAAATGAGAGATGTAGTTATAGATATATATATATATATATATATATATATATATAGATATAACATCCCTATACTATTATGCTTTTGTTGCAACCCATATCTAATGTGGGGATGAAGCAAATTTCATATAAGTTGTCATATGAGGTTGAGACCATTTAAATCGTCAATGTTATATTTTTTCTTTTAACATTGGGGGGATGGCATGGTGAAAAAGGAAATTAAAAGAAACTTGAAAGCTAATGTTTATATTAAAAGCGTCACCTTTAGCTCTGTTTATCTGGGTAACAATCTGGGCACTGATTTCAGGAGGATTTTTATAGCAAAGAAGGGTTCAGTCATGAGGAAAGTCAATAGAAGAATTAGGTGTTGATTTAAAGAGGCATTTTTAGCCTACTGTGAGAACCTTGTATGAGCCTATAAAAATATCATAAATATGCACTTATCAAGGACTCAACATTGGCTCCTTGTGGCCCATATGCTTCACTAAATCAAATTCATCATCTTCATCTCCATCTTTAGACTCATCTTCGTCATCATTGATATTAAATGATTGGATACCAAAGGATTTAGATCCTATTTTGTTTAACAAGTCACCTTCTCCTTGGTTTCCTCTTGCAAGGAACCCATTATTTCTAGAAGTTCAAGAGAATCCATTATTATCATTATTTCTACCACACTTCAGCCAACCAAACATAGATATACCCTGCTTATTAAGTTATTTATCCATATATCTAGTTCCTCTTCAACCAAAAACTTTAATTGGGCCTTCCTTCGATTACTTAGGCTTACTTAATGAAATCCAAGGACAAAGTATTTACAAAATTTCAAGAATTCAAAGCTAGATTAGAGAACCTTACAGAAACAAGAACCAAGATATTAAGGTATGATAATGGAGGAGAAAACACATCCAAGGAAATTATAGCCTTTTATAAGAAATATGGGATTAGGAGGGAGATGATAGTCCCATCTAATCCTGTATAAAATGGATTTGTATAACGAAAGAATCAGTGCATTGAAGAAAGTGTAAAAACTATGCTACATGATTGAAATTATAGTATAAAAAGGGAACTAATATGGAGGGTTCTCTCACTTGCTCAAATTGACCTTTTAATCGAAGAAATTATCAAAATGCTTTATTTTTCTTCAGGAGTGGGTGATATAAATCATCTCAATAAACAAATTTTGAATTCCATATTAATGTAATTTTGGCCTCATACTAGTGAGAGACTCTTAGCCTTGCAAGTTTCTACCATGTATAAGAGTTTGGGTGAATCTGGAAGGTTTGGAGATTTAAAATCTCAACATATTCCTTTGGGGAGAAATATTGAGAATTTATTCCCTAGCTGAGGATTAGCACCAATAATTACTAGGCACACTAATGATTCAGACATGAAATACGTTGAATCTGCAGTAACTGTGCGAACTCCACTAGTTGTGTCATAGCTAATGATGGAGGGCCACATTGCATATCAACACCAATACTATTTATCTAAAGTAAAAATTGGAGCTCCAGTTGCAATTCTTCGCAGTAAACATAATAAGCAAGTCTTACAACTCAATCCTGGCATGTAGATATTACTGAAACTTGAAAGCATCTTCCCACTACAAGGTTTCGATATACTACCAAGAAATTTACCTCTTTTTTTGTTGTCAGCATTATGTGAATTTATATGAATGGCATTCTTTTTTATTATTTCTTGTAGTTTGAAATGGTTTATGTTTTTTATGAGGACTAAGTCAATTTTCATGCTAGGGGAAAAGGTTTTACTTATTGTTGACCATTTATTTTCAATGATGTTGTGCTAGCATGGGAATCACCAGAAAACTTCACAGAAAAGGCATGGTTATACTTAAGGTCATCCTATCACTATTTTACTAGTAATCAAATAATAAAAATGCATACTTTCAAATTTGAATACCTCATATGAATATATTTATTCTTCGTGAAACCATATTATTCGTATGTTGGATACAAGAGAAATATGAGATTGATAACCAAGAATAAGGGGAAGGATCAATACCTCGAGTAAAGATAAGGTTAAAACTGACAACTCAGATGATGTACCAACTGATTCCGCCAATACATGTTTTGATTGTTCAAGGAACAGAAAGCATGGAATATGAAAATGCAACATATACTCTTGCTAGAACAACCTTGCGAGATGCATTCAAGTTAGCTTCTAACTCTAATAAATATATGGGAAATAAAGCTAAAAATGAAAAATTTTAGTATGTAGTTGGCTTCACTTAGAATAATTAATAAGTTGTATTAAAATTAGAATTTTTTTAGTTCTACCTATAGCTTTATATCCAGTCTATCGTTTTGTAATATTTACCCTCTCTATTAAGATTTTTTTCTATAATATACCTAGGAATATCCCATATTATCCCCCTAGGTATACTACATCTTGTAATAGATCTGGATTGCAAGTATATGACAATGTAAAATATGCCCAAGGAATAAAAATATCGATCCAAAAATATCAAAAGTGCAAATGATCCTTTATTAATATCAAAACTCTTAAGGTAGGGTAACACCATACAATCAATCCTTAAGGAAGAAGAACACTCCACAATCCATATGTTTGTCAATATAATAATCCCCGACATTCTCAATGGAGAGTCTCTAGCCCTTATATAGCATTCATACATACAATACCATGGGTAATTACCATGGTTCATACATCTAATACCATGAGCTTCTTAAATGATTTCCTAACTACTTTTGGTCCCTTGAATAATGTGGGTTAACCAGTTTATTTATTAATTATGGCCTATCTATTTATTATCCTTACATTACATTATTTACTTGGGTACCTTCCTTTGTACCCCATATGATTCCCCCAAGGAATACGCCATATTATCCACCTAGGTATACTACATTCTACCCCCCTTAAACATGTTTTGTCCCCGAAACATGAGAAGATAAAAAATAATAAGATCTACTCAAAAAAGGAGTATATTGGTACCATGCACATGCATTGAGACATCCTAGCGAAAGGTGAACATTCGATCTAGCGGGTGCCTCCTTTTCTTGAGATGGACACTGGTTCTGGTAGTTCCTCTTCATTCATGTGTTGTGGTTGGGTCATCAATTTTTTTCCTTGTTGGTAACTCTTTTCCATCTTACTGGTTGTTGTCTTGCTGGGTGATGTGGGTGGTGATTTGATTGAGATTTAACTCATGGAGGATCTTTCGCTAATTCCTCTCGTATTGGTGCATGAGTGGTGTTTAGCACTTTTTCTGGTACCTCCACTATTGGTGTTTGAGTGATGTTTGATACTTTCTCTAGTATCTGGTTCGATTTTTTTGTTTTCTTTTCAACCGTCAAATGCTCATCATCTGATGTGTTGTCATTAGATATTTGTGCTTCTGCCTTTCCATTATTTGCCTGGATTCTAATGGAAATATCCTACAGTGTAATTTTTTTTTTATATACCAGAGCTTCAGAAATTTATTCTCTACATTAATATTAACAGTACCAATAGATTCCATCGAAGGGTAGCCTGAAATAACATCTACATTATCCATATTTGAAGTACAAAATTCAGAATGTAACACATACTTATCCATAGAAATCTTCAAATCTTTATAAATGTGCACCTCTTCATTATCAACATGTATTTTTGCAATATGTTTTGCTGAAACTTGTAGTTGTCTTACCATATTAACATTGATCAAATTATTCTTTCAACTTGGATTGATAGACACAATTATCTTCTTCTGTTGAATACCTCAATATTCTGCTGAATACCACCATGAACCTAGAAGTTCCCTCATCCAGACTCCGATTCGACTGATTTTTTTTTTTGAAATTGACTATGTTTTCACAAAGAACCTAGTTCTGATATTAGTTTCTAATTTTTTTTCAAAAAAATTGTCATATTTTTTCTACAAACTCGCTCTCCAAAAAAAATTCCTGCAAAATAAAAAAACATTTTCACCAACTCTTCCCAGGAAAGTGCTGTGATACCACTTGTAATAGATCTGACCTACAAATATATGATAATGGAAAATATGCCCAAGAAATAACAATATCCATCCAAAAATATCAAAAGTGGAAATTCTCCTTTATTAATATAAAAACCCTTGAGGTAGCGTAACACCATACAATCACTCCTTAAGGAAGGAGAGGACTCCAAAATCTATATGCTCGTCAATACAATCATCCTTGACATTATAATTTGAGATTCTCTAGCCTCTATATATCCTTTCATACATACAATACCATGCGTCATACATCCAATGCCATGAGCTTATTGCATTATTTCCTAACTACTTGTGGTCCCTTGCATAATGTCCATTAACCACTTTATTTATTAATTATGGCCCATGTATTTATTATCATTACATAACATTATTTCCTTGGGTACCTTCCTTTTTACCCCATATGATTCCCCCTAAGAATGACCCAAATTATCCCCCCTAGGTATACTACATTTTTTATCCAGAATATGAAACTTTTCCTTTTAACATGAAGACTTCTAAGAAATATTTTACACAAATTTTTACTTGCTTGAATTGTCTATCACATGGTCAAACTATATTTTTCTAGTACCAGAAGCATTTTATGAAAATCCATGAAATTCACTGCTTCATATGGCAAGGTCTTTTAGAAGCTTCAAAAAATTAAAAGATTGAATGAGAATTCTGTTTTGAGGACAAAAAAAACTTTCATGGATAGTCTAGCAAATAATTTAGAAGATGAGTTCTCCAGGTAGTATTTCTCTTTGAGAAACACCTCTAGTTGTAGTGTATTGTCAATATTTATAGTTGTTTATAAAGCTTCATAAAAAATATTATCCATTTTTTATTGATTATTAATTGATGGATTTATAATTTATACTTGTTGCTCTTTATTGAATTTTTTGTGCTAACTATTTTGAACTAGTTTAGGATCAAACATTGGTATTATTTTTGTAATATGTTAAATTCTTGTTTTCATTGAATCAAGAATCTGTTGTAAAATATAAATCAATGTGTTATATCTTGGAAATTACAAGTATGGTAAATATGAGAAAAATATTGGTGCTTTCAACGCAAAATTTCAAAACATATCAAAATTATTCTTATTTTATATTTTCATTATAATGATCACTGATGTTTATATTTTGAGTGATCGAGGATGGCTACAAGTGTTCCCTCAAATTGGTTGTTTGGTGTTGGAACTTAGCGTGGATTTTCCATTCAAGAATCATTTAGAATTTGGAATATGAAATTTACATTCCAAAATAATCCTTTTGGGGAGAATACTAGTGGTGATTGCTACATATTTTCGATGTTGGAAATTTTCTCCAAATCACTAATATATTGCATCACAGATGAGGAACACAATGGGAGGGAATTTTATTTGCTATCTATCCACTTATATTGTAGTGATCCATAAATATAAGAAAAACATTTATAATATGATATCGACTAGTTGGCTTATTCATAAGTGATAATGGACCTAAATAGTAGTTCTTGACTGAAGAAATTATCATCATACTTGGGCATTCTTGACATCATCGACCTCTACACCTGGACTTATTCACTAGGCTTCTACAATATCTAGTTATATACATGTATACGAGGCTATCTTATCATTGTATACTTTTTACTTCATTTCATTTTATTCTAGACTTAGCTTTGGAATTTTCTAAGAGTTTTTTTTGCACTTCCACATTGTATAAGTAATGTAAACCTTTATATATTTATCATGTAACATATTTGGTATGATTGTGCCTAATATTTCCTTGAATTTTGAATAATAATTTAATAAGGTGTTATTTTCTATGGTGTTATTTATTTTCTTTGTTTATAAAGGTCATCTTGCTTTTATGGGGAAAAATGGCATTGAGAATATTGCTGATGTTGAGGTATATATTGTACAAATCGTTTATAGTTTACTTTAGTTTATATTCTAGTGTTCATCGTCTTTCATGTCTTATACTATGCATTGTATCTTCTTTCTTTTTCAGAAAAAGAACTCAGTATTGATGGTAAGAAGTAGGAATTGAAGAAAGAGGAGAACAATAACATTGGAGAAACAAAATGCAAATTAAAGAGAGAGAGAACATAATTGGTCTAGTGGTACTTGTAGAGCTATTATGTCACATAAGACTCACACATAGATATTTATGGTCAAGTCTTTAGAGTTGATGGATTCACCGACAATGCATTGGCAACAAAACGATAATGTTTTAAAATGATGAAACGATATTTCATCTGTAAATTGTACTCCAACCAATATTAAGTTGGAAAATCATATTGTAATGATTGATATTTTATATAATATAATTTGTGGTTTACATTATTTATAGTTGCACTTGATATTATTTATTTTTTTAATTAACATATGTAACTTTGCGTTTTCATATTAGATGAACATGTACATTGTATGCCCTTTTTTTTTTAATTTATTTGCAAAATCATATTAATTAATTTATGTTGATTAATAATGAGCACATAAAATCAATCTAAAACTACTAAATTAGTAGTTTATGTTTATTAATGATGAACACAAATAAAATGAATATATGACTACATTAGTTGCTTATAATGATTGTTAATGAATGTAAAATGAAATGAATATAAACTACTAAAGTAGTCATTTATATAATGAATATGAAACTACCAAAAAAATACGAACGACTATTATAAACGATAAATTTGTGATTACAAATGATGATTAGATTTTTCATATATACGATTATTAGTAGCTAATTTACAATATCTTATAACACGACCAAAATTTTGTCATATTTATTTGGTCATTAATTGGTTTCAAACGATGGCTAAATTTTTGATATATATGATTATTAGTAGGTAATTTACAGTATATTATAACATGACCAAAATTTAGTCATATTTCTTTTGTCATTAATTAGTTTCAAATGATGACTAAAATTTGCATATATATGGCTATTAGTAGCTAATTTACACTATCATTAAAACGACCAACATTTTGGTCACATTCCTTTGTTCACTAATTGGTTTTCTCAGGTGATAATTTAGTAATATATTTTTTTGTATATTTGGTCATTAATTGTGGAAATTAATGATTAAATCAATGACTACATTAATGACCAAATTTAAGACTAAATATGCTGCTAGAAAATAAAGTTGAGACAACTAATTAATGGCTAAGCTAAAAATGTCTTAAAGTTGTTCGCATTATAAGATACAGTAAATTAACTACTAATGGTCATTGACCGAAGAATAGTCGTTTATATGCAAATTTTAGTCATTTTTTTAGTAACTAATTAGCCATTTTGTACTAGTGTATTGCAATTTAGATAACTCAAACAATAAAGCAATATGTTATGGAAATCAAAGATGTCAGTGGAGAACAATACGAGGATAGTATAATCTTTTCTTTATTTCAAATTTTATTGCTACAAAATTATTATCCATCTACTTGTTTTTTCTTCCCCCCACTAGAAAACCCAATTTTCATTGAAAAGCATAGTTACATATACATTGGTTTGTATATCCCAGTGTTAGGAGAAAATGAAATTCATCATATATAGTAAAATTCTCATGTATTGGCTTACAAATGTTACATATGTAACAAGTTCAAGTACACCATAAAATTGTTTTGGCATGTGTTTCAATTCAAAGAGATTTCCAAAAAATGTTTTTCCATCGATCTTGCTAAAAAATACAATTAAAAAACAAGAAAGAGATTTATGTACTTCACAGTGAATGTTGATTTATGGATTGAAGACAAGAATTAAAGTTGGCAATCTAAGAAACCTGGTTTCCTTTCCAACTGGAATATGCACAATAAGCTATATTATATTGTTTAAATAGATATGGATAAAGAATAAAAATATGAAAAAAATTTGATTTCCTCTTACTACGTGTTTGTTTTCTATCTTAACTTTATAACATTTTGAAGGATACTTGAAACCAGTTAGGGTTTATATGATGACATTCAAAACTATTTGCAGAAAATGAAATACTCCAATTACAAATACTAGAAATATGAACAACACTATGATTTATTGCACGACGTGCAAGAAACACTCACTTTATTTATTTTCATCACCTAAATTAAATCATACATGCAACTGACATGAATGAAAAATAGTGTATTCTAAGGGCATCAAACTAGAAAGAGTATTACCTATAGCACAAAAAAGTTGTTATGGCCAACACTGTGTAGAAAAAATAGATGATATTGAAATCTTGAAAAACTTCAAAGTGAATGGTGCAATTACCATAGATGATCAAAACATAGTTGTACATATACAATGAAGGGTTTATTTATTTAGGAAATTATGTAATTTGACAATGTAACAGTGCTCATTCATTCCATTTTCAGGCATCATAATAGCCCTTTTGTTTTACTAGACATTTTCATCTGATTTTGCATTATACATCAATATACTATACCAATGCAAACAAGATTAGAAATCTACTCATTCTACATAAAAATAATCCAATGAGATATTTTTTTCTTCTCTGGATCTATGTTTTCTACTATGCTATGTTGTTTTTGTTTTTTTTTTCCATGGTTGTTTATTGCATTATTTTCTTGATTTATCAAATTTTCAAGTTCTATAACTACTCAAGCTATATAAGTTTATAACAATGCAATTTTCGGTGACATTACTTGACAATAATGATTTTCTTTGTTTTTAAAATTTATTTATTTATTTATTTTAATAGTTATTCCATAAAATATTTAAACAATTATCTAAATAAGATGTTGTTATACAAATCTCAAACACGTTTATAAACCGATATAGTTTTTAAAAAATATTTCATTTTTACAAAGATCTATAATATAGAATAATCTTATATGTTTCTTTGCGTTAACTCTTTCGAGAATATTACAATACTTATTTTTTACCATATACTGAATTTCAAAATATATTAAAAAAATAACTAAAAACTCGTAGCACTTTCTCTATTAATTAACCATATTTTTCAAAAATTAACACTTCTACCTATTATGCTATTGGAATCAATAATTGATTCATCTATTCATGGTTTGCAATAGCTCTTCTAGTAACATTCTTATAGTAACTAGTTCATCTTCGGGATGCCTAAGCATTTGTTGTAGCTCTAGTATTTTATGAATTATCATTAAATATCTTTGATAAGAATTAAGATATATTGGCTAAGCATTAAAATATCTTCACTCCCTGCATGTACGTCTTCCTCTATGCTCCTTCCATTATTTCTTTGAGCCATTTCTTTGTTTTTAGTAACAATGTAAAAAAAAATAGAGACAATATAAAGAAATACCCTAAACAAATTAACACTATCAAAACAAAATAACATTGAAAATTTTCACCAATGGAGGTTTGGTTCAACGGTAAAGAGTGTGGTGTTAAGACACTCATGTTGAAAGGTCACCTGTTCCATTTCCCCGAAGGAAAAAAAAATCCATCCATGATAAGGGTTGATGTGGTCAAGGCCAAGTGCGATACCTGGATGATTTTGACAGCTTAGATGCCCCTCAGTCATGGTTTGTTAGACCAAAGGTTTGGTGTGATGCCATGTTAGGACCACATAACCAACCAAACAAAAAAAAGCATTGAAAATTTTCTTTTATAGATAACGAGCGTATATATAATTCATAAGAGGCAATAAGTACTCTAAATAACGAATTGAAATTTACATTCTGAAATGAAATTTAACTACTGTCGATTTCAATGATATCCATTAACAAATGATCATTATCAATGTGGACAATATTGATTTTTCTGATGTGTAATCAGAAAATACTATTGTAAAATATGTTAATTTAAGTCATATGTGTTTTAATTATATTTCAATTTGACATAGTGCAATTTACGTGATTATTTTTCATGATTAAGCTTCCTTACACAATTTAGAAATCAATGTCGTCATAATATTTTACTAAAATCATAAACTTCATTGCATTATCATTAACTAGATATCTTTTTCATATAAATAAAAGTCTTTTCCATAATTATTCAGCGAACCAACGCATATCTAGCAGATTTAGTATGTAGAATTCCCTTGCTACCGTCTAGGTTTTACTTTGAAAAATTAATTTCAGAACCTAGATGTCAATTCTCCACTTGAATTCTTTTTTTCCTCTGTTGCATTATGTAAATATTAAATCAACTCTGTTCACTGAAATAAGTAAATTAGATAGTTGAAAACGAGACTCCAATGATTGTGTGCCATTGATGTCTCACTCCTACTTCCAACTGCCTATACATGATCTGTAGTAATAACGTAATAAAATATGATATAAACATTAATATTATACTACATAAATAACCATTATAATATTCGATATCACATTTGATAAATAAAAATTGATATGCACAATAGCTTTGAAATATTCCGCAGCTAAAGTTAGTGCTTATACATCAATTCCCCAAAAATATAAACAAAATATTTTAATGTGAATTTCATATATTTGCATAATCCAAGCTTGAAATCTTCCCCCACACAATATACTACCTTTCTACTTTAGCACATTTGTTTCATTTCAATAACATAACCATAAACAAACGTTGTTTTCAATGATTCAATTTTATTTGAGTTGCACACAAGATTTACTTAATTGATCATCGATATTTGACATTTCCATACATAATAGGTCAATAATCTCTGTTTCCACCACCTTAGAATGGTAGGATGAGGAGCCAACCCATGAAAAAAATTTGTTTCCCATGTTGGTATAACTTATATTTTCCTGGAGGTGTTCCAAGAATAAGGTTATTTGATGTATGGTAATAGTTTAACTATTCTTGAAACTTTTCTAAGGTTTTATCTTACCAAATTTTGAGTGGATCTCCATCCTCTATCCAATATTCATGGAAGCAACCTTCAGATATAGTAAACCAATGGTGGAACCATCAACAAAGGATTCGTCATTCGATGTGAAGATTTAGTATGATAGAAATGTGGACCCCACTTAATTGGTTTTATATATAGGGAGATACACATTAATTATGACTAAAATATTAGCAACAATTTTATAAGTCCAACACTTGCTTTGGTGGTATTGTGAGCAATAAATATGCATTTTTTGATACTAAAATATTGGTAATAAAAGCCTTTTTTACCAAGTGTGGAAATTCACACATTAAAATATTCATCTGTAGAAAAGAATTTCTTCACACTTCCACACATTATGCTATTTGAAACTTATTCGAATATAAAAACATATGCATTATTTACAATTGAAATATTATCAACAATAAAAACATAATCCTATAATGAAAAGTACAAACATCCACACAGTGAAGGCTTCAAAGCTTTCTTCGTGATAATTTATAACTAAAATATTATTGTTAATATAACAAATATGTTTTATGTTCTGATGTACTCTATAATTTAACTAAACAGAAACATTATTTTCTCACATTTTTTTCATTTCAATTGAATTTTCAAACTAAATGTTTTGGGTTGATTTTTTAAAGGAAAGTTTTTGAGCTTCATTTCTAAAAGGCATTTTTTTGGCAGATTTTTTAAAGTGATTATTTTTAAAAGTTTTTTGGGCTGAAGTAAGTCTTTTGTGATGAATTTGTAAAATGTTTTTTCATTTCTGAAACTAAGTACTTTGTGATGAATTTTTTAAGTGATTTTTTTTAAAGCAACTGTTTTGGGCTGAAGTAAGTCTTTTGTGCTGAATTTTGAAATGAGTTTTTTTGAAATTAAGTCTTTTGTGATGAATTTTCAAAGTGAGTTTTTCTAAATTTTGAAAGTGAGTTTCTTTTGCAGGATTTTTAAATTGACTTTTTTGGTTTGGATTTTTAAAATCTACATAGAGTAAAGTATCATGGGAAATCAAATAAATTGCAAGAGAAAATATGGTCGAACAAGAGGCCTTGAGGCTCATAGAGAATACGGGAAATAATATTAAAAAAAAAGGAAAGAAGAACACTCAAATATTGAAAGGGAAAATCAACCTCAACTAGAAGTTGAAGCATACATGTAAATGTAAATATTATAAATGATATTTAAAATTTAACTAGTGTATTTTCAAACTTAAATTTTATTTGATGAACTAATTTAATAAATATTTTGAAATGTAAACACGGAGAGATATTTCTCATAACATTGATGATGAGATTGATGTTGAAATAAAAAGTGAAAAAGACAATGGATCAATGATTGATGATGTTGTTGAAGATGTCGAAAGATATTCAAGTGAAGAAATTGAATCACCAGGTATATATATATATATATATATATATATATATATATATATATATATATATATATATATATATATATATATATATATATATATATATATATATGTCATGTGTATTATTGAAATTATACATATTTATTAATTTCAATTTCATTCAAAAACTATTTTTAATTTACTTCTTTATTGAATATTTATACCCATTTTTTACATTTAATTCTCATATGTATATATGAAATCAATATGGATGATTAGATGTTAGAAAATGTTGACAGTGACACATATGGAGCTAATAAATCCAACCATGTTATACGATATCATATTAAGGTCATTATTGATAATTTCTTCAATGATGAAAATGTGGCAGTTCAAGCCTGGCTTTTGAGGGGTCTCCTAACATCAAAGAAATTAAAATAAGCTATTACTGTATTGGGTATTTGAAAATCAACAAAACATGAAAAAGTGAAGGAAAATGTGATACCAAATCTAAATAGTGCTCTTAAATCAATTGTAAGATCTAGAAAGAAAAGTGATATAAATTCATGTAAGGAAATACAAATGGAAATGGTTTCATCAAGTACTAAAGAAAATCATTTGGTAAAATCCATGGAAAAATCATTAGGATCCTTACGAAAAACATTAAACAGACATCACAAATTTTGATATCAAAGAGATGTAAATGATGAGCTCACTTGTTGGACAATTATTTGTAGGCAACCATACAAAGATAGACTTGGAGAAGATGTTAAAAAAATCATGTATGAATATTGGATGAAAATTCATGTGTTTCAAGAAAATCAAGGGATGTGATGCAACGAACAATAGCATGAAATCAGTATGAAGAGCATGCAAAAAATATCTTGGACATGACTCAGATATATTTGTTCAATAATTTAATAGCATATAATCATGGAATTAATGTATCAATAAATACTTTTGTGCAACAAAATCCATGGTATTTTAAGCCTATCATTGTATGCAAAAAATTTTGTTATCATTATCATGTGGAATTTTAGTTATATTATGACACATTCCTTTATTTTGGTAATTTTTTTTGGAAAAATTCATTTCCTCCTTCCAATATCCATGATTTCATATCCCAAACTCTAGGTGCGAGAGAAAGTAATGAATTATTTTACCAAAATAAATGTGTTGGTTGTAAAAAATGTGATAATTGTGGAAATTTGACTTTATTTCACAAAAAATATCGTATTTATATAAAAGATAAATAATTGTCCAACATAAAAGTGAATGGAATAGATATGAATATATTCATACATCGATTGGTTCAAGTAGTACTATACATACTACAAGGATTGATTTAGAAGAAGAATAATTTTTTGTGATAGATTTTTTGAAGAATTTTGAGGTAGAAATTTATAAATATACCAAGAATTCACATAGAGCTCATTGGGAGGACTTGCAATTCAAAAAATCCAATGAATTTTTTCGACCAGGGACCATTTTTTTAATAGTTAATTTTGCATAGAATTACACATTTGTTGCACAAAATGAAATACATAGTGAATAATATCATTCTAAAAAAGTCTCTATGTGTTTCCATATTCTATATAGACACATTGAACAAAAAATTTGATCATATAGAAAGAACCAGTGTCAATCAACATGTTACTAAAAAATGTCAGTTTTATATCAGTGATGATCGTACACATGGTACACATTTTGTACAACATTGTTTTGATAAGATTTATAACTCATTGAAAGGATGTGGAATAAAATTTAATGAACATTGGATATCATCATATGGATGCATATGTCAATTCAAATCTTCACAATCATTCTTTTGGTTTTGTTGTCTTCATATGAAAACCCTTTGATATAAAAACATTAGCAATGAAAGCGTTCAATGACAAATGCAAATATACCCATAATGAAAGCTTGAAAGCTTCATCTGCACATCCCATAAATAATTTTTTTCTTCAATGATACGTTAATTACTTAAATAGAAGTAGTATACATTATTTACAATTAAAATATTATCAAAAATATATGCATAATCAATTCTATTATCCGCACAATTAAAACTTGAAAAATGAACATTTTTCGCACTTTTTCATGTCCTGTCAAAACATCTTCTGCTCAATGAAATGTGGCACTGTACACAATGTTTTGTGCACTCTGCAAAACATGTACTCACTTTATTAATGATATGCATTCTCTATAACTAATGTACTAAGTATAATATTAACAATAAAATTTCTAGTGAAAAGTGCGTACATCCGCACAAAAATCACTTTCGCACAAGAGAATAAAAAAAATATTTTTGATACATTATTTACAATAAAAATAATATCAATAGTATAAACATAAGAAATGTTATTATGTGTACAATGAAAACTTAAAATATTCTTCCGCACAATGAACATTCTCCATGTCCTATATACACATATTTTTCTCAATCTAATGTGATTTTGTACACAAATTTGTGTGCACTCCGCACAAATTTTAATCAAATGATTACTAATATGCATTATTTATAATAGAAATATTAGCATGTAGTGCAAAGTGCAGATATCTATACAAGCAATAATTCTGCTCAAGATACTAAACAAGCAAATGTTTGAAATATTCAAAATATTAGCAATACCTTTGTGTATGTCAACCATTTAATAAAATAATTACTCACTCTTGTCGAGTCTCCACATATAGCATGTACGAAATAAGTTGTGCATATTTCATTATGTGGACCAAGCAATGCATAATAGGCATGCATTGAGACAAAAATGTGGACAAAATACAAACCTCTTTTCACAATAGAGTTATGTGTCTAGATATAGCATGTATGAAGGAAGATGTGTAGTTGTCATTGTGCACAACAATTTTTGTGGAACAAGCATGGGATGAGACAAAAATGTGGAGGACATATGGACCTCTCTACATAATAGAGTTCTTCTACACTTCCACACATTAGACTGATTTGAAAAGTATATGGAAATACGAAAATTTATTCGGAAATATGAAGATAAGCATAATTTACTTAAAATATCTCCAATAATATCATATACATCAATTTATTACTAAAATATTAGCAATAAATCCTTTAATGGAAATGTATATAGCTTCCACTCTGTGAAAATATTTATGCAAAAGAATTAAATAGATGGAATACAGCCTTCTCTTCATAAGAGATCCTTCTTGCACTTCCACATATATACCTAATATGAAAAATATACGAAAAGACAAAAATATGTTCAAAAATATGAAGATAAGCATAATTTATACATAACATATCACCAATAATATCATATATGTCAATTTCTTACTAGAATATTAGTAGTAAAAGCCTTTAATTCTAGCATCCACTATGCGAAAATAGTTATGCAAAAGAAAAAATTAAATAGTAGTAGAGGCACAAACTATGCTATGATAAGCAAAACTTCTGCTCAATGAAAGACGATTTTGTACAAAAATTTGTGTGCATTCCGCACAAATTTTACTCACATGACTCTTCATATAAATTATCTATAGCTAGAGTATCAACAATAATATTAGCAACAAAAGTGGTTAGTGCAAGGTGTGTACATACACACAAAAAACGTTTTCGCACATGACCATAAACAAACAAATATTCGAAAAATTATTTACAATAAAAATATTATCGATAATATAAAAATAAAAAATGTTTTCATCCACACAATGAAAACTAGAATTATTCTTCTACATGATAAACATTCTTCACAGTTCTGCATGTCCTATAAACAAAGCTTCTACTCATTCAAATGTGATTTTGTACACAAAGTTTTGTGCATTTCGCACAACGTTTACTTAATTGACAATTAATATGCATTATTTATAACTAAAATATTAGCAATAATATTAACACTTAGTGAAAATTGTGTAGATCCACACTAACAACACTTTGACACAAGAGACTAAACAAGTAGATTCTTGAAATATTTAAAATATTTGCAACAACTTCATGTATGTTAATTTTTCATTAAAGTAGCTACTTTCTTTGGTTGAGTATCCACATATAGCGTGTACGGAATAAGCTATGTAGACATAATTTTGTGGACCAAGTAGAGTGCAACAAACATGCATCGAGAGAGAAATGTGGACGAAATGGAGACCTCTCCGCAAAATAGAGTTACATGTCCAGATATAGTGTGTATGGAAGAATTTGTGCATTCATTGTCATGCAAAGCAAGAAATGTGGAACAAGCATGGGATGAGACAAAAATGTGGATGAAATACATATATTTGCACAATATATTTCTTCTGCACTTCTAGACATATGAATGATTTTAAACATATATGGAAAAACATAATTTACACTTAAAATATCACCAATAATATTGTATACATCATTTTCTTACTAGAATATTAGCAATAGAAGTGGCCTCCTTGCACAATAGAGTTCTTCCATAGTTCCGCACTTCCGCACATATGCCTAATTTGAAACATATACAAGAAAAACATAATTTACACTTAAAATATCACCAATAATATCATATATGTTAATTTCTTACTAAAATATTAACAATAAAAGCCTTAGTTGCCAACGTAGAAATATTCCACTCTCTCAAAATCTTTATGCAAAATCATAAATTAGATGAAGTAGAGACCTCTTTGCACAATAGAGTTCTTTCGCAATTCTGCACATATGCCTAATTTGAAACATATACGGAAATACGAAAATATATTTAGAAATATGAAGATAAGCATCATTTACACTTAGAATATCACCAATATTATCGTATACATCAAATTACTACAAAAATATTAGCAATAAAATCAGATAATGCCACGTAGATAACTTCCTCTCCACGAAAATATTGATCCAAAAGAATCAATTTAATAGTGCTAGAGGTAGGACTATGTTGCGTCACAACTATTCCCCTTATTCAATTTAATTCTTCTCATCCAAAACACAAATAAAATGATTAAATATTAAAATTTTAAATACTAATAGTAAACAAGTGTTACAAAGTAGCTAGTATTCACGACTTAGTTTAAATATAGCTAAATTAAAGTAAAAAATTTGAATTCAAGTTAGTGTCAAGGCTTGGAATACAATCAATTTTAGTTTTACTTATTGGTAAATTGAGACATTTTGTTAATTGTAATTATGCATTGCAGCAGTGGAGAATCCAATCCAACCCAACAAAAATCATAATGCCTCAATGTAGTGATAATGTTTTTATTAAGAAGTTTGTTTGGAAAGTTTTATATTTTCTATCTAAAGTATGGATACCTAGTTATTTTTCCTAGATCTATCTTTGAATGGTAGATTGAATATATTTTAATATAAAAAAAATAGAGAAAAAAATTTATTTAGAAAATAATTACAAGATAACACTAACTAAACTCCTTTAGTTCATGTAGTTACAAACTTTTCATTTTAAAGCCACCTTAATGTACACACTTTATTCTAACTCTTTAACTTAGTGATTAAATAATATTTTATATATTAGAGAATTCAGCTGGAAGAAATATCATGACCATTTCACACAGAGTCAACACTATATAGACTCCTCTATCATGTTATATGATAGAAAAGGATATGTTGCAGAGAAAATATCTGCATAGATATAGAAAATATATAATAATAAAAAATTGCAGTATTTCTCTTGATGGAATTCCAAATAAAACATGTATATGAATGAATCAACAGAAAATTTGATCCTCCATAGATTATGGACTTCTATCTTATTTACAAATAGACAAAATAAATCTCGAAAATAGTTTAGTGTATTCTTTTGCTATTTATACAAGCATTAAACACTATCATAACTCATTATGACATAAACACTAGATAATTGGTGTTTTTACTATTTTCTTCATAACACGATAGAACACTCTTATGTGGAGGTTTCCCTTCTGACAGAGCTATTGGGAAACTTCCACAACCTGTTGCATTTTGGGATAGTTATAGGAATTAAGCAACTATAATGACATCAATGCTCCATAATAGGAATCTCTAGTATTTCCCTGCAAAATGACTTCTTGTCGTATGAAGCTTTGTCAATTCATCCAATCCTTGTATGCTCTTGAAATTCTTACACCAATAAGCATCAATCACCTTTAAAGTCTTTAAAGTCTTAACAACTCCTCTATTTCCCAAAAAGTTATACACTTCCATTGAGGGAAAGTATAAAATACACAATTTTATCATTTTTGGAATAAACAAAATTTAAAGATTCATTTCAAACAAATTAGAATTTTTTTGAAACAAAAGACAAATTTCCAAATGATCGAAACACTTACATATAAGGAGCGATGTAATACAAAAGAAAATTGTGTAGAATTTTGAGATGAAAAACCAAACCTTCTATGGGATGACAAAAGAATCTACTAAAATCCAGGTTTTATATAAAAAATGGAATTAAAATTGAAAGGATGGAGCAACTTCTTTTCACAAAACTAGAAATTGAAGAGATTGTTTTTGTGTTATCGAATATTGAACCTAAAAAGTAGTCTTCGAGAATAATATCATCACATAAATAAAATGAATGATGCATTATAATTATATGGTTTCCTTATGATGAATGGGATAGACAATCGTTAGTTCTAGTTTGTGTGTGGCATAATTACTCTTTACATACATTCACCAGAACTATAGCCATGTTTGAATACATTACACCAAATTTTCAAGGAATATAATGATGTTTGAATAAATTGTGGGTTATTTGTCATTATGAGGGGTTAACAGCTGTGATAAGAGAACTAAAAACAATTGGAACAAAACAACACCTGAAACAATCATATTGCACATATATTTTTTTAATATTAATAAAAATTAGTAAAATTCTTTTCGTAATGTTAACTATGGAGTAGCTTCAAATTTTTTTGGGTCAAAAACAAGTAATACTGAGTCAAAAGAAAAATAAAATGCATAAAACCATGCCTACCATAAATATAAAAATTAATCAATTATATTTTTAAATTCAAACACAAGGTGATTCTAATAATTGATTTATCAAAGAGTTACTCAAGCACAAATTGAGAAGTATGAGTATGGAGGAGTGTTAATGGAACTTCTTAAAAATGTTGAGATATGTGTTATAACCCCATTTTCCACTCCATTGTAGTGAGAGAAACCCAATATCAACTTACCTCATTTGTTTGGTTAAAATGCATCCATTTTCACATTTTTTTTTTTACTTATGTGAGATATATCCAATCATAAAAGGGTGAAATTACATAATTGAGCAATATGTCATAATAATTTTTCCAAAATATTATAATTATGAGATAATAATTATTTCATAATTGGGATAATTGAGAAAAATATTATAATTGTGAAAAGGTTTCTATAGTTTCCGATTCCCAAGGAGATCAACTTGACCCATTTTTGTATGAGTTGGCTAGCGGTCCATTATTGTAGAAGTTTCCTAACTCTTAATCCCCTAGGTATCTAGATATATTCTCCCAAAGGATGAAATGAGCATATATAATATTACCAAGAGGAAAGGGTTAAGAGGAGAGCATCCAATCTATAGAACAAGAGCTCTTCCATTTTGGGAGAATGTATCTAGGCACCTAGGGGTGTGAGAATTTAGGAAAATTCTACAACAATGGATCGCTTTCCAACTCATACAAAAATGGGTCAAGTTTATATTGTTGGAAATGGGAAACTCTAGAAAAATTTTCATAATTCAACCTATTTTCTATCCATTTTTGCCAATTTTCAGGTTTTCTTGAGCTTATTTGCTTAATGTTTTAGTTTTTTCCTTCAAAAATTGTTGACCTATTGGAGATCTATTGGATCTATTTTTTTGTTTCTTTTTGTTATTGATATTTGTCAGATATGGTTCATTTCATATTGATTGGTTTAGATCTTCCATTTCTGATGGTTTTCAAGGTTCCCTTGAAGGATTCTTTGCGTGCTTTGGTTGAAGACTAGTGTTTGCATCTCTAGATCTCAGTTTCAAATCAGTTTGGCTACCTTTGGTAACTTCTTGAATATGTCTCAAATCTCACTTTTAGATATTTGAGTCCTTATGCACATTTTTATCATTTATTTTTTATCGAAAATTTTGACCTTTTAGTCATTTGTGTCACAAACATTGGTGTTGTGGCCAGTTGTGTGGCTTTCATTAGTTCAAGTCCTTTTGAAAGTGTTTTGGAACATTTTATTGATTTTTTCAAGATCTTTTTTAGGCCTCCTTTCCTCTAGGGTGCGGTTTAGTCCTATGTAGAACATTGGCCCTTGTGGAGCCATTTTGTGGCAACCCTAACTTGTTTGGCATTTCCATCTTTTGTTTTCACTTGGCTTTGATTTTTTATTGCTTTGAATATCTTTGATTGGGGCTTGTTTCCATATTTTTTTTTCTCTTGGAGTGATTTGTATTATTTCTTGGGAGACTTGTTTTTGTCTCTTTCTCAGTTTCATTTTTGGTGTGTTTTTTGGGTCATTAATTCAAATTATTGGGATATTTTTCATTTAGGAATATTTAATGAAAAGTGAATCTTAGCCTCTCGTAGCTATCATTCATCAAATTGAAAAAAAAAAAAAATTGCATATAGCTATATTAGGGGGATTAACTAAGAGTCATACACAAGATTTCAGTTTCACGCCACTTCTAGCTAGTGAAAAAAATAACCATTAAAATTAACGTGATAACAAAATCAAGTCAATTTGTATTTTATTTTTACTGGTAGTACACCAACACTAGATTAGGCTAGGGTCTCAGAGGTTGCAGTGTGATTTAACCACACCAAGACCACAAAATTATTTTAACAAATTGTTGTATGGAGTAAAATCCATTTGCAATAGTGCGGTCTCGGAAGCCCTCCCATCAAAAGGGTTAAGCACGAGGTCACACTTAGGCTAAGTGGGGTGACATGTCCCATTTCGATTAGTATCGAGTGGCATGATATACCAGAATTGAAACAAATATAAACAATGTTTTATCACTTGGGGACCACTTGGGAGGTAACTCTCAAGGGGGTTTTGTTCTTTATTCCTTTTAGGGTTAGGTTTCCTACCCTTGTGTGTGTATTTTACCAGCGACTATCCCCCCAAGTGGTGTTATCGTATGTGGTGATCATAGTGAACTTTAATTCTATGGATCATACACAAGTGCAGTGTTGGGGTCATCTTCTATGTACATGTGAAAGACATTAGTCATACTCTCTCAGTACTCTTGGGGGGTGTTCCACATCTTTTCGGGGTACTTATGCAAAGCTCGAATATATAATGGTTGGGAAGTAAGTCACTAGTATAATTGTTCCACCGCCATCTTCTTTGTATCATATTTTCATGTTTTATATTTTAGGATGTTTCTAGAGTGTGATGTTCGGTCCGTGTCTGTATTTTGGCCTTAGGGTGTTTTCACTGACTTAATTGTGTTTTATTTATTATCACCCTGTTTGAATTTGTTCATCTTCATTCACATTGTGTTCAATGTTTACCACCTAAACGAAGTGGACTTATTTCTGCTATACAGAGAGTGCCTATCAGTGCTTGCGACTTGGACCATTACATAGTGTTGGAATATCTGTCTGGCCCAAATAATAGTGATCTAGTTTCTATTGAGACTTTGGCAGACGACTCTAACACTCCTTCCAATAAAAATTTGATTGATCCTTTAGGGCATACCTTAATATGGTTTAATCTTGATGATTCCACACCATCTTACACTTACTTGAATTTATCCACCATTTACCCCATTGCAGAGTCAGAGACTTGATTACCATCTGCATCAACAGTCTCGGCTACCATGTCAGTGCTGCCACCTCTTAACGTGGCTATGCCTACTCCTTTATCAAGATCGCTTACTTCTTCCTACGGAATTCCACCAGTCTAATCTATGGCTCCCACTATTTTCCTCAATGTTTCTATGCCCACATCGTCCTCCATTCCAAATATAGAACCCCAAGCTAGTTGGCGAGTAGGTCCAGGAATTTACTCACTAACCTTTTCGCAATCTACAATTCTTGTTCCTAAGTTAAGCATGTGTGAGAAAATTATATATTAGAGAGCAACACCACACATAAAATATGCAAAAAACACAAACACATGAAGCACATAAAAATATAGAGACACAGATATACGTGGTTCACCCAGTTTGGCCTATGTCCACCCCGAACAACCAGTCCTTCCTTTCTATTAATTATTCCAAAAATCCAAAAAAAAGTTACAAGCAAAGGTGTTGGTACCTTTAGCTATCAATTTATAGTTGTAATAGATATGGTTGAACTAGTATTTAGGAAGATTGAGCAGTTTTAGATTTGTTTCAGCATATTTAGCTTCATTTGATAGAGTTAGGGAAGATATTATGTAATTAGGATTTTTTCAAAAGTAGGAGAATTCGATCCTCAAGAGGAGGTCGATTGTTATGTAAAAAATATATAAATGTAACCTCTGCAAAGGAGGAATTTGGAATTGGCCATAGAAGAATTGATTGTGAGAGTTTTGGCCTGTGATATAATAAAATTTCAGAGTTTATTTATTTGTGTTATGTTTGGAAAATCCCCGAAGGGTTCATCTCTTCAAATTCATTGAATTGATGGTTCTTTTTTGTAGGAATTAAGTATATTAATTTTATGTGTAAAGGTTCAGAGGAATTGAATAAATTCCAGGTTTTTTCGTTTGAGATTGAATAGTTGAAAAATGGCCTCTGTTTATTGATTTATGCAACAGAGAAGAAGGTTCCGAGAGAAGTGAAGTTAAACCGAAAAACAGTGAAAAATCATGTTTAAATGCGATTGGAATGAAATTTTGAGGTTAAGTGGTTTTGGAGAAAAGCATCCACTGTGTTCATACCACTTTTGAGTCATGAGCGGTTTTAATACAATCGAATGCGATCGAATGATATTGCGACACGTCACAAGCTTAATAACACCCATTTCACGTTTCTTATGGGTGATAAAGTCCGGAGATGGAATGAACGTGATTTCCATCCGATTAAATCTGTGGGAGATCCAACGGTGTTCACGTCGGTAATTTCGCAGGGTTTAAAACAGGGATTGGACCCGATAATTTATGCGACATAGCTTATCAAAAGGTTTGAAATCCGAAACATTGATTTCGAAGGGCTTTTTCTAATATTTCCGAAGGTTTAATGTTATTTCAATGGAGTTTTATTAAAGTGGTTGAAGTTCGGAAATACACTGCCGAGAGAATTTAAAACACTGTTTTAAAAGGAAATTATTACATTGTCGAAGGTTATAAAATATTCATTCCAAAATGGTTTTTAAAACATTTTTTAAAGTGGGTTATAATGTTTTTGAATGGTTGTAAACATTGTTTACAAAGGGTTAACACTTTTTAAGGTGAATCATTATGTTTTCAAAGAAGGAGAAAGGGACTTTAGCTTTTGTGGTGCATTTTATTAATTTTACCAAACAAATTTCATAAATTTGATGAATGAGAATGGAAAGAAAGATCAGGATCAGATTCCTCCAGAATTAGAGAACATCATAACTAAGTTTGAACAGCTCTCCTTAACGCCTACACCCACACTGCCATCATTTTTGGTATCAGAGCAGTCTTCAGAGCATTTTTCAGACAGTGAACAAGCTTCCAAAGGTCAGAAAAAGAAATCCAATATGGTTGTCTGAATTGGTATAGGTGGTGCTGGTAGAAGAAGAGGTAGACCAGTTGCAAATGCTGAAGTACTGTAGACTATGCAATAGATTCAAGCCAGATTGGAAGCAATTGAGGTAGGAAAACAGAGAGATGCTGAAGATTTCAATGAACCTGAAGCTGAAGAAGAAGAAGAAAATGTTGAGCTTACTCCTAATATGAAATTATTTAAATCAGTTTTAGGATCTACATCCAAGCTTAGACTTGAAGTATCAGCTTTTGCAGGAGGATTGAATCCAGAAGAGTTGATAGACTAGATCAATGAAATGAATAAATGCTTTGATTATGAAGATATGGGTGAAGAAAAGAGAGTTAATTTTGTTGTCACAATGTTTAAAGGGCATGCAATAGTTTGGTGGGATGGAGTGCAAGCAGAAAGAAGTAGAGTTGGTAAGCAGCCAATCAAGAATTGGAACAGAATGGTGGCCAAGTTGAGAGGTAAGTTTTTTCCTAGTGATTATTAGCTTTCATTATTTAGACAAATGCAGAATCTTAGACAAATATTAATGACAGTAAAAGAATACACAGAAGAATTTTACAAAGTGAGCATAAGAGCAAGACAAATTCAAGATACATAAGAGAAGATTGACAGCTACATAAATTGTCTCAGAATGGATATTCAGGATGAGGTAAGTATATTGCCTCCTAAAACAGTAGAAGAGGCTTACCAGATGGCCTTAAAAGCTAAAGAAAAACTCCTAAGAAAGAAATCTTCCAAAGGAAGAGGTACTTTCCGAGGAAGAGGAAGTCAAGGTGGTAGAGGAAGATCTACAACACCAAGAGATGGAGCTAGCAGCAGCTCAACTCAGTATGCACCCACAAAAGGTGATACAAGGGGCAGAAGGAGTTCTTACATAGAAAGAGGAGGCAGAAACAAATGAAGAGAATTCAGATGTTAGAGATGTAATAAATTAGGACATAGAGCCTATGAATGTCCAGAGAAAGAAAATTTGGGGACAAATCAAAGAAATGCAATTGTTGCTCAGACCGGAGAAGAAGCAGCAAAGTTGCCTGAAATAGAGAAAGAAATTGTGCCAGATAAAGGAGAATCTTTGGTGGTTAACAAGGTTTTGTTAAAACAAACAAAGGAAGTTGATGAACCAATACAGAGAAATACTTTGTTTAGAAGTGTGTACAAAGTTCAAGGGAAATGCTGTCAATTGGCAATTGATAGTGGTAGTACAGATAATTTGGTCTCTACAGAGGTGATAGAGAAGTTGAAATTGAATACAAGGGAACATCCAACACCCAGCAAGGTGTCATGGCTTCAGAAGGGACATCGGCTGATAGTAAAGGAACAATGTGAAATAGAATTGAAAATGGGAAGTTACAAAGATAAAATCATGTGTGATGTGATGCCTATGGATGTGTGTCACATATTGCTGGGTAGACCTTGGCAGTATGACAGAGTAGCAGTACATGATGGAAAGAGAAACACCTACAAGTTTTTCAAAGATGGTATGAATCAAACATTGTTACCTATGGAAGAAGAAGATGCAACAAGTAAAAAGTATGATCCAAAGGCTTTATTGTTGAGTGGAAAAGAATACTTGCAGCAGATTGAAGATGATGAGGTAAATTTTGCTTTAGTTTGTAAACCTAAGGTAGTATTTACTTCTACTAAAATTTATGATTTGCCAATTGAAATTTAAGAAATATTGGAGAGTTATTGTGATATTATTGTGGATGATTTTCCTGATGAATTACCACCTGTAAGAAGAATCAGCCATTAGATAGATTTGATTCTAGGATCAAATTTTCCAAACAAATCAGCTTACAGAATGACTCCTACAGACAATGAAGAAATCAGAAAGCAAGTGCAGGAATTGGTTGACAAAGGTTTAATCAGAGAAAGTTTGAGTCCTTGTGCAGTACCTATAGTATTAAGTCTAAAGAAATATGGAGAATGGAGAGTGTGCACTAATTCAAGAGAAATCAGCAAGATAACAATCAGGTATAGATTTCCTTTACCTAGAATTGAAGATTTGATGGATTGTTTGAGTGGAGCAAGATATTTTTCAAAACTAGATTTGAAAAGTGGGTATCATCAAATTAGGATAAGGGAAGATGATTAATGGAAAACAACCTTTAGAAAAAATGAGGGATTGCATTAATGGATGGTAATGCCTTTTGGTTTATCAAATGCAACTAGCACATTTATGAGGCTTATGAATGAAGTATTAAAGGAATTTATTGGTAAATTTGCAATAGTATATCTGGATGATATATTAATTTACATCAAAACAAAGGTAGAACACCTGAGACATCTTAATTATGTCTTAAGGAAGTTATATATAGAGAAGTTACTGATAAATTTAAAGTAATTTTCATTCATGAAAGAAGAATTGGTATATCCAGGTTTTGTTGTTTGTGCTGAAATATTAAAAATGGATTCAGAGAAGATAAAGGCAATTTTGGAGTGGCCTTCACCAATGACTGTTTTTGAGGTAAGAAGTTTTCATGGTCTTGCTAGTTTTTATAAAAAATTCATAAGGAATTTTAGTAAGATCAATGCACCTATCATTGAAACCATAAAGAAGGACAAACAACCATTCAAATGGACTACTGAAGCTGAAAGGGATTTTTAGTTTTCTAAGCAAAAGATAATTGAGAAACCTGTCTTAGTTTTGCCTAATTTTAAGAAACCATTTCAAGTAAAATGTGATTCCAGTGGAGAAGCTATTGGAGCCGTATTAATTCAAGAAGATAGGCCTATAGAATATTTCAGTGAGAAGCTAAATGAGACAAGGAGGAAGTACTCTTCTTATGACAAGGAATTTTATGCAATTGTACAGTCATTGAAGAAGTGGAGACATTATTTAATGTCTAAAGAATTTGTGCTATATTCAGATAATCATGCTTTATAGTATATTATGCAACAGCCTAAATTGAATCAAAAACATTCAAAATGGGTTGAATATCTTCAAAGTTTTAACTTTTTATTGAAGCATATAAGTGGTCAAGCAAACAAGGTAGCTGATGCCTTGAGTAGAAAAAACATTCTTGTTCAAGAAAGTCAAATTGAAGTGTTAGGTTTTGGTTTTCTTAAAGAACTCTATAAGACATATTTCGATTTCAAATAAGGATTTGAAGCATGTTCTAATCCTATTTTGATAGATAGAAGTCAATGGTTAGATTATTTCCTGCAAGAGGGTTTATTGTTCAAAAGAAATCAGTTGTGCATACCAAATTGTTCTATGAGAGAAAAATTAATCAGGGAGAAACATAGTGGTGGACTTGCTGGACATTTTGCTGTCGATAAGACTTATGAGAAACTAAGTAATTTTTATTTTTTGCCAAAGATGAGATCTGAACTGGAAAATTATGTGAAGAATTGTAAAATTTGTCAATATGCAAAAGGGAAAAGTCAAAATTCCAGTTTGTACATTCCATTACCTATTGCAGACAGACCTTGGGATATGGTAAGTATGGATTTTTTTTTAGGATTTCCTAAGACACAGAGAGGGAATGATGCAATTTATGTTGTAGTTGAAAGATTTTTAAAAATGGCACATTTTATTCCATGTTATAAAACCAGTGATGCTACTCGTGTTTCCAATTTTGTTTTCAAAGAGATTGTTAGATTACATGGGTTACCTAGAAGTATTGTTTCTGATAGAGACACCAGATTTGTTGGTCATTTTTGGAGTACATTGTGAAAAAATCTTGGTACTAAACTGAGTTTCAGCTCAGCTTATCACCCTCAAACAGATGGGTAGACTGAAGTAGTGAACAAAATTTTTGGTAATCATTTGAGAAGTCTTGCAGGAGAACATCCTAAACAATGGGATCATATTTTACCACGGGAATAATATGCATATAATGTTTCACCTAACAAAATTACAGGACAGAGTCCATTCCATATAGTTTATGGGATGCACCCAAGAGGAGTATCTGAATTGAGGAACTTGGGAAAAGCAGAAATGAGAAGTACTGAAGGAGAGGAGTTTGCTTCAGAAATTTAAGCAATACATGAACAAGTAAAGAAGAAACTACAAGACAACAACATCAAGTACAATAATAGAGCAGATTTGAGCAAAAGAGAAGTTAATTTTGAAGTTGATGATTTGGTTTTGGAACACTTAAGAAAAGAAATATTTCCAAAGAGGCAATATAAGAAGTTAAAATTCAAAAATATAGGACCATGCAGGATATTGAGAAATTTTTCTGCAAATGCCTATGAAATTGAATTACCATATGATATTGGAATATCTCCAATATTAAATGTTGCTGATTTGTATAGATATGAAGATGGTGGCACAAATGACAGCCCAGAAGACAAAGAAAACATTGACTGGGTAAAACATTTACCCACAACAAAGACACTACAACTAGAGAGGATCTTAGACAAGAAAGTGTTTAAGAAAACCAGAGGACAAGAGTATTTTCAATACTTTATCAAGTGGAAGGATCAACCAATTGAAGATGCTACCTGGATGATAGAAACCATGCTGCAGAAATTGGGCAGTTCTATGGAGGAGCTCATGGACAGGAGCCCATGAAGATTTTTGTCCTTAGGAGTCTGATGCAGTGGCATGAGGCTTAGAGACAAAAGGATTCATTAATTATTCCAAAAATCCAAAAAAAAGTTACAAGAAAAAGTGTTGGTTCCTTTAGCTGTCAATTTACAGTTGTAATAGATAGGGTCGAACTAGTATTTAGGAAGATTGAGAAGTTTTAGATTTCTTTCAGCATATATAGCTTCAGTTGATAGATTTAGGTAAGATATTATGTAATTAGGATTTTGTAAAAAACAGGAGAATTTGATCCTCAAGAGGAGGTCGATTGTTATGTAAAAAACATATAAATGTAACCTCTGCAAAGAAGGAATTGGGAATTGGCCGTAGAAGAAGTGATTGTGAGATTTTTGGCCTCTGATATAATAAAATTTCAGAGTTTATTTATTTGTGTTATACTTGGCAAATCCCCGAAGGGTTCATCTCTTCAAATTCATTGAATTGATGGTTTTTCTATGTAGGAATTAAGTATATTAATCTTATGTGTAAAGGGTCAGAGGAATTGAAGAAATTCTGGGTTTTTTTGTTTGAGATTGAAAAGTCAGAAAATGGCCTCTGTTTATTGATTTATGCAGCGGAGAAGGAGGTTCCGAGATAAGTGAAGTTAAACCGAAAAACAGTGAAAAATCGTGTTTAAACGCAATTGGAATGAAAGTTTGAGGTTAAGTGGTTTTGGAGAAAACCATCCACTGTGTTTGTACCACTTTTGAGTCGTGAGCGGTTTTAATCCAATCGAACGCGATCAAATGATATTGTGACAGGTCACGAGCACAATACCACCCATTTCACGTCGCTTTTGGGTGATAATGACCGGAGGTGGAATGAACACGATTTCCATCCAATTAAATCTGTGGGAGATCCAATGGTGTTCATGTCGGTAATTGCACGAGGTTTAAAACAAGGTTTGGACCCGATAATTTATGCAACAGAGCTTATCAAAAGGTTTGAAATTCGAAACATTGATTTCGAAGGGTTTTTTTAATATTTTCGAAGGTTTAATGTTATTTCAATGGAGTTTTATTAAAGTGGTTGAAGTTCAGAAAAACAATGGCAAGAGCGTTTAAAACACTATTTTAAAAGGAAATTATTACATTGCCGAAGGATATAACATATTCATTCCGAAAGGGTTTTTAAAACATTGGTTAAAGTGGGTTATAATGTTTTCGAATGGTTGTAAACATTGTTTACAAAGGGTTAACACTTTTTAAGGTGCATCATTATGTTTTCAAAGAAGGATAAAGGGACTTTAGCTTCCGTGGTGCATTTTATTAATTTTACCAAACAATTTTCATAAATTTGATGAATGAGAATGGAAAGAAAGATTAGGATCAGATTCCTCCTAAATTAAAGAACATTGTAACTAAGTTTGAACACCTCTCCTTAACGCCTACACCCACACTGCCATCATTTTTGGTATCAGAGCAGTCTTCAGAGCATTTTTTAGACACTGAACAAGCTTCCAAAGGTCAGAAAAAGAAATCCAATATGGTTGTCTAAATTGGTAGAGGTGGTGCTGGTAGAAGAAGAGGTAGAATAGTTGCAAATGCTGAAGTACTGGAGACTATGCAGCAGATTCAAGCCAGATTGGAAGCAATTGAAGTAGGACAACAGAGAGATCCAAAAGATTTCAATGAACCTGAAGCTGAAGAAGAAGAAGAAAATGTTGAGCTTACTCCTGATATGAAATTCTTTAAATCAGTTTTAGGATATACATCCAAGCCTAGACTTGAAGTATCAGCTTTTGAAGGAGGATTGAATCCAGAACAATTGATAGACTGGATCAATGAAATGAATAAATTCTTTGATTATGAAGAGATGGGTGAAGAAAAGAGAGTTAAGTTTCCTGTCACAAGGTTGAAAGGACATGCAACACTTTGGTGGGATGGAGTGCAACTAGAAAGAAGGAGAGTTGGTAAGCAACCAATCAAGAATTGGAACAGAATGGTGGCCAAGTTGAGAGGTAAGTTTTTGCCTAGTGATTATTAGCTTTCATTATTTAGAAAAATGCAGAATCTTAGATAGAGATTAATGACAGTAAAAGAATACACATAAGAATTTTACAAAGTGAGCATAAGAGCAAGACAAATTCAAGATACAATAGAGAATATTTCCAGGTACATAAATGGTCTCAGAATGGATATTCAAGATGAGATAAGTATATTGTCTCCTAAAACAGTAGAAGAGGCTTACTAGATGGCCTTAAAAGCTGAAGAAAAACTCCTAAGAAAGAAATCTGCCAAATGAAGAGGTACTTTCCGAGGAAGAGGAATTCAAGGTGGTAGAGGAAGATCTACAACACCAAGATATGGAGCTAGCAGTAGCTCACCTCAGTATGCACCCACAGAAGGTGATACAAGTGGAAAAAGGAGTTCTTACAAAGGAAGAGGAGGAATAAACAGAGGAAGAGAATTCAGATGTTACAGATGTAACAAATTAAGACATAGAGGCTATGAATGTCTAGAGAAAGAAAATATGGGGACAAATAAGAGAAATGCAATTGTTGCTCAGACCGGAGAAGAAGCAGCAAAGTTTCCTAAAACAAAGAAAGAAATTGTGCCAAAGAAAGGAGAATCTTTGGTGGTTAACAAGGTTTTGTTAAAACAAACAAAGGAAGTTGTTGAACCAATGCAGAGAAAGACTTTGTTTAGAAGTGTGTACAAAGTTCAAGGGAAATTATGTCAATTGGTAATTGATAGTGGTAGTACAGATAATTTGGTCTCTACAGAGGTGATAGAGAAGTTGAAATTGAAGACAAGGGAACATCCAACACCCTACAAGGTGTCATGGCTTCATAAGGGACATCGGCTGATAGTAAAGGAACAATGTGAAATATAATTGAAAATGGGCAATTACAAAGATAAAATCATGTGTGATATGATGCCTATGGATGTGTGTCACATATTGCTGGGTAGACCTTAACAGTATGACAGAGCAGCAGTACATGATGGAAAGAGAAACACCTATAAGTTTTTCAAAGATCGTATGAATCAAACATTGTTATCTATGGAAGAAGAAGATGCATCAAGTAAAATGTATGATCCAAAGGCTTTATTGTTGAGTGGAAATGAATACTTGCAGCAGATTGAAGATGATGAGGTAAAATTTTCTTTAGTTTGTAAACCTAAGGTAGTATTTACTTCTACTAAAATTTTTGATTTGCCAATTGAAATTCAAGAAATATTGGAGATTTATTGTGATATTATTGTGGATGATTTGCCTAATGAATTACCACATGTAAGAAGTATCAGCCATTAGATAGATTTGATTCTAGGATCAAATTTTCCAAACAAAGCAACTTACAGAATGACTCCTACAGACAATGAAGAAATCCGAAAGAAAGTGCAGGAATTGGTTTACAAAGGTTTAATCAGAGAAATTTTGAGTCCTTGTGTAGTACCTATAGTATTAAGTCTAAAGAAATATGGAGGTTGGAGAATGTGCACTGATTCAAGAGCAATCTATAAGATAACAATCATGTATAGATTTCCTTTACCTAGAATTGAAGATTTGATGGATTGTTTGAGTGGAGCAAGATATTTTTCAAAACTAGGTTTGAATTGTGGGTATCATAAAATTAGGATAAGGGAAGGTGATGAATGGAAAACATCCTTTAAAACAAATGAGGGATTGTATGAATGGATGGTAATGCCTTTTGTTTTATCAAATGCAACTAGCACATTTATGAGGCTTATGAATGAAGTATTAAAGGAATTTATTGCTAAATTTGCAATGGTATATCTGGATGATATATTAATTTATAGCAAAACAAAGGTAGAACACCTGAGACATCTTAATTATGTCTTAAGGAAGCTACATCAAGAGAAGTTACTGATAAATTTAAATAAATGTTCATTCATGAAAGAAGAATTGGTATATCCAGGTTTTGTTGTTTTTGTTGAAAGATTAAAAATGGATTTAGAGAAGATAAAGTAAATTGTGGAGTGGTCTTCACCAAAAAGTGTTTTTGAGGTAAGAAGTTTTCATGGTCTTGCTAGTTTTTATAAAAAAATCATAAGGAATTTTAGTAAGATCAATGCACCTATCATTGAAACCATAAAGAAGGACAAACAACCATTCAAATGGACTGCTGAAGCTGAAAGGAATTTTCAGTTTTTTAAGCGAAGATAACTGAGAAACCTGTCTTATTTTTTCCTGATTTTAACAAACCATTTCAAGTAAAATGTGATGCCAGTGGAGAAGCTATTGGAGCTGTATTAAGTCAATAATATAGGCTTGTAGCATATTTTAGTGAGAAGCTAAATGAGACAAGGAGGAAGTACTCTTCTTATGACAAGGAATTTTATGCAATTGTATAGTCATTGAAGAAGTGGAGACATTATTTAATGTCTAAAGAATTTGTGCTATATTGAGATAATCATGCTTTACATTATGTTATGCAACATGTTAAATTCAATCAAAAACATGCAAAATGGGTTGAGTATCTTCAAATTTTTAACTTTGTATTGAAGCATATAAGTGGTCAAGCAAACAAGGTAGCTGATGCCTTGAGTAGAAAAAACATTCTTGTTCAAGAAAGTCAAATTGAAGTGTTAGGTTTTGATTTTCTTAAAGAACTCTAAAAGAAAGATTTGGATTTAAAAGAAGCATGTGAAGCATGTTCTAATCCTATTTTTATAGATAGAAGTTAGTTGTTAGATTATTTCTTGCAAGGGGGTTTATTGTTCAAAATAAATCAGCTGTGCATACCAAATTCTTCTATGAGAGAAAAATTAATCAGGGAGAAACATAGTGGTGGACTTGCTGGACATTTTGCTGTTGATAAGACTTATGAGAAACTAAGTCATTTTTATTTTTAGCCAAAGATGATATCTGAAGTGGAAAAGTATGTGAAGAATTGTAAAATTTGTCAATATGCAAAAGGGAAAAGTCAAAATGCAGGTTTGTACATTCCATTACCTATTCTAGACAGACCTTGGGATATGGTAAGTATGGATTTTTTTTTAGGAGTGCCTAAGACACAGAGAGGGAATGATGAAATTTATGTTGTAGTTGACATGTTTTAAAAAATGGCACATTTTATTCCATGTTATAAAACCAGTGATGCTACTCATGTTGCCAATTTATTTTTCAAAGAGATTGTTAGATTACATGGGTTACCTAAAAGTATTGTTTCTGATATAGACACCAAAAATTTTGGTCATTTTTGGAGTACATTGTGGAAGAAGCTTGGTACTAAACTAAGTTTCAGCTCAGCTTATCACCCTCAGACAGATGGGCAGACTGAAGTAGTGAACAAAATATTGGGTAATCTTTTGAGAAGTCTTGCAGGAGAACATCCTAAACAATGGGATCATATTTTACCACATGCATAATATGCATATAATGATTCACCTAATACAATTACAGGACAGAGTCCATTCCATATAGTTTATGTGATGCACCCAAGAGGAGTATATGAATTGAGGAACTTGGGAAAAGAAGAAATGAGAAGTGCTGAAGGAGAGGAGTTTGCTTCAGAAATTCAAGCAATACATGAACAACTAAAGCAGCAACTATAAGACAGCAGCATCAAGTACAAGAACATAGCAGATTTGAGAAAAATAGAGGTTAATTTTGAAGTTGTTGATTTGGTTTTGGCACACTTAAGAAAATAAAGATTTCCAAAGAGGCAGTATAACAAGTTGAAATTCAAAAAAATAGGACCATGCAGGATATTGAGAAAGTTTTCTGCAAATGCCTATGAAACTGAATTACCATCTGATATTGGAATATCTCCAATATTGAATGTTTCTGATTTGTACAGATATGAAGATGGTGGCACAAATGACAGGGCAGAAGACAGAGAAAATATTGACTGGGTAAAACAGTTACCCACAACAAAGACACTACAGCCAGAGAGGATCTTAGACAAGAAAGTGTTTAAGAAAACCAGAGGACAGGAGTATTTTCAATACTTGATCAAGTGGAGGATCAACCAATTGAAGATACTACCTGGATGATAGAAACCATGCTGCAGAAATTGGGAAGTTCTATGGAGGAGCTCATGGACAGGAGCCCATGAAGATTTTTGTCCTCAGCAGTCTGATGCAGGGGCATGAGGCTTAGAGACAAAAGGCTTCATTAATTATTCCAAAAATCCAAAAAAAAGTTACAAGCAAAGGTGTTGGTACCTTTAGCTGTCAATTTACAGTTGTAATAGATAGGGTTGAACTAGTATTTAGGAAGATTGAGAAGTTTTAGATTTGTTTCAGCATATTTAGCTTCAGTTGATAGATTTAGGGAAGATATTATGTAATTATGATTTTGTCAAAAATAGGAGAACTCGATCCTCAAGAGGAGGTCGATTGTTATGTAAAAAACATATAAATGTAACCTTTGCAAAGGAGGAATTGGGAATTGGTCGTAGAAGAATTGATTTTGAGAGTTTTGGCCTCTGATATAATAAAATTTAAGAGTTTATTTATTTGTGTTATACTTGGAAAATCCCCGAAGGGTTCATCTGTTTGAATTCATTTAATTTATGGTTTTTCTATGTAGGAATTGAGTATATTAATCTTCTGTGTAAAGGTTCAGAGGAATTGAAGAAATTCCGGGTTTTTCGTTTGAGATTGAATAGTCGAAAAATGGCCTCTGTTTATTGAATTATGCAGCGGAGAAGGAGGTTCCGAGAGAAGTGAAGTTAAACCGAAAAACAGTGAAAATTGTGTTTAAACGTGATTGGAATGAAAGTTTGAGGTTAAGCGGTTTTGGAGAAAACCATTCACTGTGTTCGCACCGCTTTTGAGTCGTGAGCAGTTTTAATCCAATCGAACACGATCGAAAGATATTGCAACACGTCACGAGCGCAATACCACCCATTTCGCGTCGCTTTTGGGTGATAAAGTCAGGAGGTGGAATGAACGCGATTGTCGTCCGATTAGATATGTGGGAGATCCGACGGTGTTCGCATCGGTAATTGCATGGGGTTTAAAACAAGGTTTGGACCCAATAATTTATGCAAAAGAGATTATCAAAAGGTTTGAAATACGAAACATTGATTTTGAAGGGTTTTTTTAATATTTCCAAAGGTTTAATTTTATTTTAATGGAGTTTTATTAAAGTGGTTGAAGTTCAAAAATACACTACTAAGAGGGTTTAAAACATTGTTTTAAAAGGAAATTATTACATTGCCAAAGGTTATAAAATATTCATTCCGAAAGGGTTTTTAAAACATTGGTTAAAGTGGGTTATAATGTTTCCGAATGGTTGTAAACATTGTTTACAAAGGGTTAACACTTTTTAAGGTGCATCATTATGTTTTCAAAAAAGGATAAAGGGACTTTAGCTTCCGTGGTGCATTTTATTAATTTTACCAAAAAAATTTCATAAATTCAATGAATGAGAATGGAAAGAAGGATCAGGATCAAATTCCTCCTGAATTAAAGAACATTGTAACTAAGTTTGAACAGCTCTCCTTAATGCCTGCACCCACACTGCCATCAAAAACCTACAATAGATCCGACGTAATATCCTATGTTCTCTCTCATAGTCTCTCTATTTTCTTCTCGCACGGAGAATACACATACAATAAACAACCACAATACAATACCCTCAAACAAAACCAGGGGTTGCCTTCTAGGGAAAAAAACCCTAAATTAAAGATAACTTATACTATCAGATCATCTTCCTAATGAATAGCCTAGATTGACTAGAATTATAATACTTTTACAAGGAAAATTTACCCTTTTTTTTAGCTTTGGAGCACTGCCCGCCGAAACCCCTTGCCAGGGGGGGCTCCATAAAGTCGCAACCGCCCTCCCTTGGACCCCCCTAGGAAGCATTTAATTACGAGCGACATTTTTGCCCCATTAATAACAGGGGTCCAATGCTATGATACAAAATAAAGAAGATAATCAGGCTCCACACCCAACAACATGGTTACTTCCGAGAATCTGTCGGGGGGATCACTAGCTATCCCTAGTCATCCTGGGGGCATTGTAGTTTCTAGTATGTCACAAACATGGTATAGTTCACCCTTTGGAGGGACACAACCTACTAGTACTTTTAATGGAGGGGCTACTTTACCTAGGGGAAACCCCACTACTAGTACTGTGTCCCACTTGGTTCATTCTCCCTATGTCATTGCTACTGTGCAGAGTGGTCCTTATTTTCACCCTAGGTACAACCCATTAGAATTCATGCTCCCAGGGGTCAATTTCTCTCTGTATTTTTTTACCCTGGGGGGGAAAATCCATACACAAGTTATACTGGTCTGTAACAACCTTTTATTTGGGTGAACCCTTTCTTACACTAGCAAGTGCATCCATCCAACCTGTATATGGGGGGACCACAAAGTTGGTCAAGGGCTTCTCCTTCCAATGACCCATTTAGTCAAATTCACAATATTTTTTTTTCATCTTTATATTTACCAGATTTATCTAAATTGTGTAATGAACACATTCGTCATGATCCCCAGTGGCCACCTATGCATTCCAAGCTACCATATTATATTCCCAAGTTTGAAGGGAAGCCTAGGGAGAATTCGTCCACCCATATCACCACCTACCATATATGATGTTCATCTAATTCATCAGTGAACGATTCTGTCAAAATTTTCCTGTTCCAAATAATGTTAACCGGGGATGATGCTAAGTGGTACATTGAATTAGATACTGTATCCTACAATGATTTTCCCTTTCTAGCTCAAAATTTCGTGACACATTTTTAGTTACTAATTCGGTAAGATCTTCGCTTCGAGGTTTTTTCTAACTACAGACAAGATGATTCCACACTCATTTATGATCATATTCATGAGTGGAGTCGTTGCAAGAGGCTGGTAAGAACTGATTTACCCACTGAAATCCTCCATAAATGGTTCATTCGATCACTCTAGCGACAAATTTCCAAAGATGTGTCCATATTTCGAGTCGTTACAAAGGAGAAAGCCATTTTAGTTGCCCAACAATTGGATCTCATAGATTCATAATTTGATACGTTGTACGAAGTATTACCCAATGCCGCTAGGCCTTGCATTGAGCCACCTAAACCTATTCCTGGACCACATGACAATTGTGTTATTGGATGTATTGCCGATCCCATGAGGCAACTTGTTGTCCACCTTGGTAAATTGAATGTCACATCTCAAGCCCCAGAAAGTGCGCCTGGCTCTACTAAAGAACCCCCTCCTGAGTAGTCCACTGATGTTCCTACAGTGAATTTCACTCAGTTGAAGAACAACTCTCAAACTGACGGTAAAAAGAAAAATAACAACAAGAAAAATAAACAACAAAATTAATCTACCCAGGAGTCTAAACCCAATCCTGAGAGTCAGGAAGGGGGGAAAATGAGCATTGCCAAAAATTCAAGTTCCCTTCTGAAATTTTTCAAGGCGATTATCTCACTCATGAGTTTCCTCTAATGGATGAAGTTCATAGACTTGTTTCACCATTGTCTTCTTAAAAACATGTTGTTTTAACTCATCCATTCCCTACATAACCCTAAGAAAATATGATCGCTCAAAATTCTTGATCTTTGGAAGTGGGAAAAAAGGGGTCATATTCCCATCCCCCTCACATTTCATCCATATTTATGTGCAAGGAAGATGTCTACATGACTACTCAAGCTATGTCCTATGATGTCCATGAATCGAGTTACCCTTCCAAGGACTCACCAACACCATCTAGTTCCACTATACCTCTAACACTAGATAAGCCTATGGAACATGTCTATAACCCCCCCAAGGATTTTTTACATAAGACAACACACAACCCTTCGACCAGGATTCCTCGATATTAGAGTACTGTTGAAGATCTTACCCAGGTGCCTTATGCCATGTCTGCCTTGGAGGTTTTGCAAAGTTGGCCTCAGCAACGCAAAGCCTAGTTGTATGACATTGGTGGAGTTGACTTATATGAATTTAGTGTCATCACTGTCAATGGCGAGAAGGTTGCCCCTTGTCTTTCCTATCAGATCGCTTTACATATTATCATGTGTTTTTCCTAGAATAATATCCATCACGCTTTAGTAGAT